>JAZDUA010000436.1:0-654971 GCA_038098605.1 Gryllus longicercus | reverse complement strand
CTTCGAAGCGGCGTCACCCGGACAGCCCAGATCACCCTCATGACTCTGGCCGCGGAAGCCTACGACTTCATCGACCTTAGCAGTTCACGCGGCTGGATTCACTAACAATCAATCAATCAATCAACGTAGCTAAAGATAACGTGCCAACGCTAAATAAAAAAATATTTTGGAAACGTCAAAGATTTGTGAACTGGGGTATTGAGATAACCATCAGAATGTTAATAAAATTTCCTTATGGACTGAGTCAATAATATTGATAAGTTACTAAAAACACATTGGACGAATGTGAAGAATGAATATATATTTCATACTGTTCATTTGTGCTGATATTTGATTTCTATTTTATTGCTTCGGCCATGAATAGACGATAACAACCGATTTGAAAAAGGTCACAACGACATTAGCCTAAACATTATAGAATGACAGTGTAAAGTGGTTTTGTTTTTACAACATAAAATTATCTTTTAATGAAGTAGGTCATTAAAATCATTTCTGCTGTATTTTCAACATAGAAAGGAAATTAATTCTAATGTTACGGATACGGATAATGATTCGTTCAGGATAAATAAATTTACTTTTATCGAAATTTTTCAGTCGAAACTTTAGCACTCGGCTTAAAGTAAATATTTCTCATCTTTATAGTATTGCATAATTTATGCATTTTATTTAATCTAGCAATACGTATGGGAAAGAAAATTGATAACAAGTTTTTATGCTACTTAAGAAGAAAGATCGGTTTATATGTTAATGCTGTTCTTTAGGTAAATTATATGGCTAGGAATTCTATTATTAAGAATTCTTTATATATGTTTCAATATTCCTTGTACCAATGTAAGAATAAGACATACATCATGTTTTTATAGTTAGAAACACTGAGGTTCATTGCTAATATCATTTTGTTTCTCTTAGCAATTTTAATTTTTCTATATTTTGTATTAAAAATATTAAAATGATTGTATAAAACATTAAATAGTAAATATATTATATGTATTAAAAATCAGGTCTTTCGAAAACAAATCAAGAGAGTCAGGACAGAATCCACAAAATCAGTGTAAAAAATACATGTCACGTGTCACATCAAAAATACGTGTCGCGATAAATCAGGTCGTCTGGTAACCCTATACTTTTGGAAATATCAACATTTTGTGAACTTGCGTATTGAGATGACTTGTTTGCTACAATTATTTTTCAGAATGATCATTTATGTTTTGCAATAAATAATTTAAACCCAACTACTAAGATGGGTGCAGGTTCCTATTCCAGATAATTTCTTTAATCCCTCCTTCAAAGACTCATTCATTGTTAAGACGTTTTGCATGGTTTCCGTGTTATAAAACATGAGTTCTCAGATACACAGCGAGTACAATATCAAAGGAACTTGAAATAAATATAAGAAAATAATGTTAACCGAAGCTGGCGATTATTAGTAGTGATAATTCAAAAAAATGTAGTGGGAGTTGAGTTCACTTATCTGTTACGTGGGTTAAATATCCTTCTCTCTCGTTGGTCTTCTTCAGCCAACCTCATCCTAGGAAGGATCATCTTTGCCTTTAGCTGACCAGGGCCCGCGCTCGCCACCCGTTATGCCTTTGGCTTGCGCGCCACTCCCCGGCGCTGTCTTAGCGAAGCCGCGCAATGACAAACGCGCCGGCTAATAGAGCGGAAGACGAATTGCGCCTGCGACCGATGCTCCCTGCGTTATCCGTCTCTGCTCCGACCGCTCGTGCGATAAACACTCAAACCAGGGAGCTCCGCGTCGGCTCTCGAGCCACACGGGGCCTCGCCCGCCTTCGTCGGCGGTGCGCAGAGGCAGCAATAATTCAGTTTATAATTCAACTAAGGGAGCAGTAAGAGGTAGAAGCCACAATTTTGAGTTCTTTTTGTTGACCATACCACGATTCTCTCTCATCAACTCTATGTCCATTCAGAACCCCACCTTATAGCTAAATTACAGAATAACAACTCACCGAATGTCTGTGCCCTCCGTTCATTTGCATGTGTTCGACAAAACATTGAACTCGCAAAACTGCGTGAGTGACGTATGGTTATCTCTCACTGATCCCGTAGTCTTGAAACACTATAATATTTTATAATTAAGTTACTATGTAAACCATTGTTAATTGTGACTGTCTTATTTCGCTTCAGAGTATTAAAATCAATAATTCACTTCGTCTTTTGCAAATTAGCTTGAGCTCCAAAGAATGAGTGGGGCCGGTCCTATTCTAAAACCTCTAGCCAAAACCGCCTCGTTCTTCCTTCCGTCTTTTCTAAACAGTGATTTATTGTAAGTCCCAAAATCTTTAATAACTACAAAGAAATTTAAGTTAAAAGTGGACAGAAAATTAGCCCACCTTGGAGCTTCTTTGCGACACCTTTTATTTCGCCTTACACTGCACGGGAAAACCAGTGTTACAAAATTAACGATCATATAATTTATTTATACACAGTGTACAACGTTGGTTTGCCACATTCGAACCCTTTTTTAACAAAATACTCAAAATATTTGACAAAGTCTCAAGTTTGCATTTTGGCAGGAGCACACCCGTATGAAGTATTATATTTCAATATTTTGTGATCTAAAGTAGATATTTGACCTCGAAAGGCCTTTCGTTCCCCACTGGCTTCGGAGGGTCAGTGACGTAAACGAGATCGGTCTTAGAGCGCAGCATTGCATCCGGGTGGGCTGACCACTTCCAGTGCAGTTTCGTTGGCTCCATAATGCTTACCACATCTCCGTTTGATATCAGTCACTTTTCCGGGGAAAGCGTACCCTGGAAGAAGATCCCGCAAATCGTCCAATTTGTAAACATCTGTATCCTGATTACTGAGCCCTTGCTGGTGTTTTAAGTGGACCATGCGTATGGAGCAGCATATCCATGAATCCGAATGCTTGTCGAAAGGCAAATGCATGGTATCGTAGGATTCGCAAAGAGAATATTCGTTGCTGTTGACATCTGTCTCTTATCCTGAAATCTCGTCACGGTTAGACTTCTTATGGTTGGATTTGGAAGCCTTAATGGAAGATTAGGCCTTCGTTATGTTATGTTTACATACCCTCACATGAATGTTGTTAGACAAGCTCAACCGTGTGCCTTTCTTCCCTCTAGCAGACAAAGTTGTCGGAGCTCGCGTAATCAGCGCAGGAGGCTTTCACTAGATCGCCTCTAGAGAACTCAGTGGCTGGACAAGGAGGTGGAGGCGGAGGCGGAGGCGGTGGCTCAGACGATGGTGGAGACAGTGGCGAAGGCGGAGTAGTAGTGGAGGGGGAGTGGGAGGTGGAGGAGTGTCGGAGGCGGAGGCGGTGACGCAGACGATGGCGGAGACTGGGGGAGGTGGAGGTATTGGTGGAGGGGGAGAGGGAGGTGGAGGTCGTCGGAGACGGGGACGGTGGTAGGGGCAAAGACGGTGTCAGAGGCAAAGGCGGTGTCGGAGGCAGAGGCGGGGGCGGGGACAGGTGTGTCAGAGGCGGAGGCGGGGATGGGGGAGTAGGTTTGGCGGAGGCGGAGACAGCCGCGGGCGAGGGGCGAGAGGGCGGCTCGTGCGCGCTGGCCCCGCCCTGGCCCTCATTCGTCTCTGCCCGCCCGCCCATCGCCTCCGCCTTCCAGGCGAAGCGGCCATTAGGAATTGTCAAACGCACTCTGGGCTGCCGCTTGCAATTGCGGCGGGGAGTAGATGTGCTCCCTGAATAATATGGGGCTATTATTCGCTGTCCCAAAAGAATGCAAAGTTTAATTTTCGCCGGGTCGAAGTTCTTGGTCTTCCGAATTCTCCAGTGTTATGACGTACGTTACTGAAAGATTAACTTCTCAAATGATTTTGTCAGCAAATTGCAGAATATCAAGACATCACTGGAAAAAGACTATCCCAGTTCTGCAAAGAAAAGTTTTCTACAGTCATATTTCGTGTCCAAATGGTATTTTTACAAACTCCTTAATATTTTCTAAAAGTTACGAATGAGAAAACTTTTAGTAAATAATGCAGATTATTCTTAAAAACAATAAGGAATTCAACACGCAGAATTTTCATAAAACAAATTTGGATTTTTATTAATTAAAACATCATGGCGTTTCAGTGGCATAAGCTTTGCTTGTTCTCGAAAAACAGAATTAAAACGTCAAAATGAATGTGTTTGAATGTTAGCATCTCATTGCCTCTCGGCCACATTCTAAAAACACCAACAGTATTTGAAGATAATTTCATCATTATTTCAGCCGACAGACATTAGGTTTTTTTTTCCTGTCGACAGCCGGTTACCCTTTACGTCCCGATGGAACGCATATTCGATCATACACTAGACACCAACACTTTCGGCCTCCTTTGACCTGGTGTCAGGAGAGCGCGAGGCCTTCCGCGACAATACATACATGAGAGACAAGGGACAAACAACCTCTCAAGGAGGGACTGGAACCCCACATCCTTCGGACCGCATCTTTGAGTCCGTACACACTCTTAGCCACCTCGGCCATCAAGCTCGGCGGTAATTTCATCATTAATTTATTAATTTTGAAATTCGAGTAAGAGAATCAACTGAACGTACCTGTTTTGTATCCACCAATGTTCTTCCGCATTTTCTTTTCTCAAACTATTCAGTCACTTGCGGTCCCTACTTCTCGCCGCAATGACGCGCGACGTCCTTCCGGAGACTTCTCTCTTTTGTTGGTGGCGGGGGGAGGGGGCGGAACGTTGTGCTGATCCGGACACTCGGGGCTCGCGCGGGTGCGGGCGCCGCTTAGCATATAGCGGTCGCTCGGCGCGCTGCGCGGCGCGGGGAGGGAGGGGGCGGGGCGGGCCAGCGCAGCCGTGCGACGTTGGTATGAGCCCCAGCCCCGCCGCCCGCTGCCGCGGCCTGCATTATGCATGAGCCGGATATCGTCCGCTTATCACGGCCACGCGGCCGGGTTTCGCCCCAAGGACAGGCAATTAGTCTACCGGGTCCTCCTCTCAAGGCCCCCGCCTCCGCAGCTGCCGCCGCCGCCGCCGCCAGGGCTTGCGCCGCTGCTTTTATCACCTCCGCCTCAAGCGCCCGCACGCTCCCGCCTCGCGCCTCCGATTCCGTTTCCTTTTCCTCGACTTCCGCTGTCGCCGTCAATGAATGTCAACCGCCCCATCGGTTCCACTCCGGATGAACAGTGAGTCCATCGCATTGCGATCCAGTAGGGAAAATTTAGAACTTTCTAGAATGCTTCCGTTTTTCTTAAAGACTTTTGGCTAAAACATCTCAAAACTGGATGCAAAGCTCTTAATGCAATATTCTTTACATAAATGTTCTTACCTATTCAACTTAAGCCTAAAATATTCGTCAATACATGTCATATTTAACGCTTAAACGCTATGTACTATGAATTTCTTTTGGAATAAGTTCTGAAAATATTTATGTAAAATGAAATAGATTAATGTGTGTATTTGCTATCATTCTTGTTTCAAGAGTACATTATCTTCCCACGAATCTGTGTTAAAAAATTGAGGTGAAGAACGGGAATGTAAAATAAATGTTTCATAACAATATAATATAAATTCTAAAGATAACTGCGAAACAAATCTGGCGTATTTTGACTTCCAAGAGCGCACGTAGTCGTTTGATGCCCCGATACACGGCCTCACTGTAGTCGTCCGATCTTGCGATGCGCGGTCACGGTTGTCAATCTGGCGCACGGCACGTCCTAAGATACGCGGCAGGCGCGAGCGTCAGGCCCCTGGCGTTGGTCTTCTTAAAAGGGCTGCCTTAACGAACGGCAGCGGCTGAAAGCGGCGTCAGCGGCCAGCGGCGAAAGCGCTCCCCGGGCGGCGATAGCCATCGGCTGTTCGCGATGGACGACCTCGTCCCGGCGGAGGAGCGCCTGCCACTCGCTCGCCGCGCGCGGGCCGCCGCATCGCTTCGCGTCGCGTCGCGTCGCGTCGCGTCGCGTCGCGTCGCGTCGTGTCACGTCGCGTCACGTCGCGTCATGTCATGTTGCGTCGCTTTGCGTCACATTGCATCGCGTTGCGTTGCGTTGCGTTGAGTCGCGTAGCGTCGCGTTGAGTCGCGTAGCGTCGCGTAGCGTCGCGTTGAGTCGCGTAGCGTCGCGTAGCGTCGCGTAGCGTCGCGTCGCGTCGCGTCGCGTCGCGTCGCGTCGCGTCGCGTAGCGTCGCGTCGCGTCGCGTAGCGTCGCGTAGCGTCGCGTAGCGTCGCGTAGCGTCGCGTAGCGTCGCGTCGCGTCGCGTCGCGTCGCGTCGCGTAGCGTCGCGTCGCGTCGCGTCGCGTCGCGTCGTATCGCATCCCGTCGCGTAGGCAGAGCGCGCCCGGCCGAACCCGGAGCTGCGCGGTCGGCCGCGGGAAACCCCTGAGCCTCCGCGGCCAGCCTCCACGCCAGAGACACCCCGCCGCTTGCCAAGCCGCCGAGTGCCCTTGCCGAACCGCGCTTCGTAATGGGACGGACTCTCGCGTACCCTGGTCAGAGATGCGACATCGACAACAAACCATCCATTAACGCTACTTTGAACTCTACAGCGTGTGAGCCTCTGCGCGCGCGTTCACAAATAGTAATGCGACATCGATAACAAAACATCGGATACCAATCATCGGTGTTCAAAATTAAAACATCGTTGTTAATGATATATCGAGCAAAATCCATCAATACTTAAAGCTTGTTTAGTAACTTCTGACATTAAAATTGTGCGCAACAATATGTAATTTTACAGTGTCCGTGTATATTAATTTATGATTAAAATTTACCAGAAAATAAAGTTAAGAAAACTCCTGTGCGAAATATGAGGTAACACGAAGGAAATACTAGGGTACTCAGCTCGATGAAACAGACTGTGGTGACATCAGTTATTATTTCATATTTTAACTTGTACAAAATTGAGATTATGGGAATTTTTCAACCACGAACAAAACATCGATTTTCAAAAACCATCGACGTCAGTGCAGCAGCATTTAAAACCGATATTTTATAGAACCATGGATCTTTTGAAAACATCGCCTTAGATGTCGCATCCCTAATTCTGGAATTTCCATTGGACCCACAGAGCATCGTGCCACGTCAGGCGATGGCCATTCATCAAGAATTCTCGGAAGTGACGAATGAGCGTGACAGGAAATCACTGCCGCATCCTTCAGACTATTTAAATGAGATTTCCTTTGCGTCCCATCCCGCGTTTTCCTTTGTTAAGGAAATCGCGCTCGGTGTGTACAATCTGTTTCCTTCTCCAGGAAAGGTGACTCGCTTCGTTGATTAACAGTTCGAAACAAGGGAGTGTTCGATGGAAGTGCGATAAAATCTAAAGCGAAAAAGGAATAAAGTTTCGAAAAAAATAACAAAATAGACATGTTTATGGCGAGATTAAAACTGGGGCATTACCTGTAAATCACGGCGCAAGGGGCGCTACACGTTCCCAACGGAGAAACAAATATAAGTGCGGCGTAGGGCAGACAGCACCGTTAGTGCGAGCGCTCGGAGGTTTATGGCGAGGGGCCGGTCCATGGCGGGAAGCCTGCCCGCTGCTGCCCCCGCCACCCAGTCTGCTCCTATTCTCCCCTTCAGTACACTCACCCTAGTCTAGTACCCGCTTGTAGGTTGCTGATGATCTGGTAGACGTAAAGTTTTAATGTTTCCGTCTCTCCCAACTTCGCAGTCACCAAATTCACCAGAACGGATATCATTAGAATAATCGTTTAGACGCGATCTGGTCCGTCAACACCTTCACCAGCGCTCCCTTTCTTCCTCAGCTCTCATCGACCAGTCAGCAGCAACATCCTCACAAATCACGTGGCATCGGACGATTATGCCCTGACAGTGCGGATCATTAAGAGCAGGTTGAATGCGCCTCGCTCGCAGCCACGTCGGTTCGTATTGTAGGAGAGGCTCGCGGCGAGAGGCGAGGCCGGCGGGGCCGGGAGGAGGGAGTGGTGACGGACAAAAGGGTGGAGGAACGGTGGGTGGAAGTGCGAAGGGAGAAGAGGAGTGGAGGGGGTGCAGGGAGCGGAGAACGGGGAGACAGATGAAGAGGGGTGGAAAGGGAGGAGAGGAAGTGGGACGAGGGGTGGAGGAGCGGGGAAGGAGTAGGAGCTGGGGAGATAGGACAGGTTAGGTGCAATGGGTGGTGGAAAGGGGGCGGAGGGGCGAAGGGAATAGAGTAGAAGGACGGAGGAGGACGAGGGTGCACAGGGAGCGAGGAGACGTGAGAGAGGCGGAAGGGGTAGTTGGGAGGAGGGGAACGAGGGGCCGGAGGTCCTGGAAAGGAGTGGCGGAGGAGCTAGGGAGGTCAGAGCGCAGAGGACTGATGGAACAAGGGGGCGAAGGAGCGAAGGGGTGGCGCAGGAGGGGGAAGGAAGAAGAGAGTGGAGGGGCGCCGGGAACAGAGTGAGCGAGGAAGCTGGGTGCAGGGGCGGCGGGCGGAGGGCGCAGGTATGAGAAGTGCGGAAACCCGAGAGCAGTGGGCGCAGCTGGAGCGGCGCCGGCGGCAGATGAAGGTCGCGATGCGCGCCCCCCCGACGCGTTCGCTCGCGCCGGGCACCCGGCACCGGGCACCGGGCACGTGCAGGCGGGCGCAGTCCAAGCCAGGAGCAGCGTATGGAACCAGGATGTGCCACGCCGCATATAAAATCGATTGTTTTAGTATAATGTCACACAATAGTATGCACTCATGCATTTTGTATCTTCAATCCTAGTGAAGAAGCTAAACTAAAAAAAAAAAACTTTTTTTTCAGGAGAGCAATATAATTGCCTCGGCATTGTGCGATTACTTAATTTTTTAGCATGAGTAAAGAAACAACTTACCTTATTTCATGCTAATGGTCTCAAATCATTGATAAACATTAAATATTCAGACAAATCGACTTGTCTTGATTATGATTTATGATTTTATGAAATTTATGTTATGTTCGTAAATACAAATTTGCCCATCACCCATAAACTCGAAATGATTTAACCTTTCTAATTATTCACATCTATTGAAAATATTTAGAAGAGAGCGGTGGAATATTTATAATATCTTCAGCCAAAGTTTGACTTATCAGCTTATTCAATCAAAACAAAGATGTACCATACGAAGCAACGTATACACTATAAACTTACGTTATAGTTTAAATAAGTCACTTTTATTTTCAAAATCTTTGTAGTTTTTTACATCTTACTTTTTTGTAGAACAACAGTTCTTTTAATGTTATTTATTATTATTATTATTATTATTATTATTATTATTATTATTATTAAAACTAACATCTCATAAAGAGTAAGAGCCTTCTAATTTTCAGTACGCGAGTTGAATGAATTAATGACAATTATCTTGCGCTCACTGAAGTAGTATATTTTAACACTTTAGTTTTTTAAATTCTTGAAACCTCGTGTTGTATGTATGTTCTTTTGGCACAACAGCTCTTTACGAGTTAAGGCCTACCAGTCTTCAAACCACATATCACTACTTATCATATCTAGTTTGTAGAATGTTCACTGTTACTATAGCTGCACTAATTCGCGATTGTCATATAATCAATATCATAATTACTGTAATATTTTAACTCTTAAAAAACTCTTTATCACTTTTCACTACTATTTATTGCATTATTAATTTATATAAATGGCATATCCGGGCAATTGGAAGAAAATCTTGTAAATTTTCTTCTTGTAAATAATGATTTAATTGCCACATATTTTGTAATCTTCAATGAAATATATATTAAAAACTTATTGAAAATATTAACTGCTAGTTAATTTGCGCATGGAAAGGCCATCCATCATATTTTCAAATAGATGTAAGCTTCAAGTTGAAACATGTTAGGGTAGTGTATTTTTTGCTGGTTCGCCTCCAAGTCAACACCAAGTCGGCAACGAGCCATCTCATCCCCTCTCCGAAGTGCGCGGGACGTGTTTATGCCGCCGCCGAGCACTTCGCCTAGTCATAATTACAAGCTTAACAGGCGGACTGGAAGAAAATAAACATTGTTTGGGCGGCGCGCTTTGTGGCAGACGGGAATTGAACGCCCCGCCGGGGAAGTATCGGGCGCGGAGCGGGGCACAAAGGCGCGCCCACGAGAGGCAGCCGCTCCGCTGTGTTGACGCTGGGGCGATTTCGCACAGGCCACAAGCCTTATCAAAACAATTCTCGGCGGAATGTAGCCTCCTGCACTTCGCCAGGACCTCGCTCGCATCGTTCCACTCTACAGACCGGTTTAGGTGGCTTAGGACATGAGTTGACACTGGAGAACGTAGGGTTTGAGTTCCGACGGCGATAGCAGTTTTTCGATAACTACAAAGTTAGGTCGAATTCTATCAGGCAGAAGAACTCTAGCGGCTGGCTGCTCTGACCGGTAGTTTTCCGTGCTTTCTCCGATCAACACAAGGTAAATACCGGAACCTAACCGTAACAAACAGCGACGGACAACACGCGAGCCTTCCTTCCTCTACTATGTATATCTTCCTCCTTTACTTACACACCCTTACACTTACATTCACTTTGCTACCACACATTCCGGGAGTCCAGTCAGGGGCTTAGAGCTTGTCCCGACTTGGGTGGTGCCCCGATAGTGGGAGATACCTGGTTGGGGAAAACCCCGCAAGCCGACGGATAGATCGGCGCAGGAATTCACCATCCAGTGGAGGAAGATCACCGTCATCTCCCGTGATAAAAAAAAAAATGCACTAAACGCCCCGGACTACACACCTTAGTCATTGAGACGACCAGAATCACTAATATCTCTATTAATAACTAATTATTTTCATTCATGAAATGTATGAAGACGGATAATGTTATGTTGTTGGCAGAGTAGAAATGGCGTGTTGCGGACGCCTGTTGCGTAGCGTATTGTGCCAACTTCGCAGCCGCAAAGCGGAAGGGTCATAGGGTAGCGAGAAGCGCTTCCCTGTCAGAACAGAGCCACCGCGCCGCCCCGCGCCGCCCCGCGCCGCCCCGCGCCGCCCCGCGCCGCGCCGGGCCGTGCGCATGCGCAGCTGGGCCTCGCGCCCGTGGGACGCGCGCGCGCTCGCGGTGGCCGGAGTAACCCCGCGCGTCCGTCGGTCCGGCAGCGGCGCCGCGCCGCGCAGCGCCGGCCGCGATGTTTTATAGTTGATGCTGTAAAGATATACGGGGCGCAGCGCGGCCCTCAAGTTGGGCCGCGCGGGAGATTTACAGGCCGTCGCGACCGTATTTCAAGCGTTTGCGCTCGCTCGCGCGCCCGCGCGCGCGCGCGCTCTCGCGGAGCGTTTAGCGAGCGTGTGGCGATCTGATAGGCGTGTGAAACCCGCGCGACCGCCCGACCGCCGCGGCCGATCCGAGTCGCCCGCGTCGCTGTTCTTTTATTGGCCGCGAATAGCTTGTTCAGGCAATCGATCGACGCTCTCGAAGCGACTCGCAAGATCGATGAGGTGTGTTAAGGCTTCTGGTCGAGTCTGAGATTCACGGGAACGGATGGACTTCCACGCAATATCACGATGACAGCGAGAGAAATCGGTACTGTATTGCTACCATATGTTTTATGCGTGTTAATTACGTTTCATGCTGAGACATTCTTAAAACCTTCACTTGCATTTCGCAAATTTTTTGAAAAGGATCAGTTTCTTTTTATCCTTTTCTTGTTCCTCAGTTCATCGATTTCATTTACTCTTTTTAAAATTATAAATGTCTCTTTGATTTATTTTTCCTATACTACCTAAGGAGGATATACTACCTATTTATATTTCCTATACTACCTATTATACAGAAAAAACCTAGAAAGGTTTTTTTCTGTATAATAAAATTTACATTATCAGAACAAAATCGTTTGAAAGTAATCCATTTATTGTAAAATGTTACTTGGAAAAGAAATAAAAATTTTAAGAAGAAAGACTTAGGAATTTACTTTTAATCTAACAATATTCGGATCATCTGCATTTATTATAAAACATGATGAATGTTTTTATTATTTCCTCTCTCATTGAAATGAAAGTAAAATGAACCTAATAGTTGATGGTGTTTTTCGAAGTATAACTGCATATTGTATCACTTGTATATCGTTCAGGCTTGGTTTTATAATTTGGTCTCATTCAACATAATGCTCTACGCGTCGCGAGAAAGAAATGATATAAAAGAACATCGTCTACCGTCGCCTGCTCAGCGCCTCCTACTACTCAAGTACACCGTGCATTTCACTGGATGGAACAAATACGGCGAATAAGGCAAACAGTGCACTTCTCTTTTGTGTTCTCCGTTAAATAGCTTTTTCTTCTCATTTTTGAGAAGAAGTCTAAATAAACTTGATTTCCCCTATTAGTACTTACGTTATTTCTGCCACCATTTCCTCACCTACTGCGTCGCCGACACCCTACGTCAGGTATTCATCTGACAACTGCCCAACCACACCACAGAATAGGAACTACACAAAAAGGAAAGTAAAGGGGGATTACTTTGATTCTCATTGAGCCCCCGCGGACCGCCAATTTGAAACTGTGTAAACTACTGGACGACCAGGGTCGCGCTGCAGATCACACGATTTCAATATGGCGATAATGCGCATCAGATCGACACACGGATTGTGGGTAGCTTTCTTCTGAGTGTAGTACCTATTGTGTGACCACTCACTCCACTAAACTCCTTGTCCCACCGGTTCCCCCCATGCCTGTCCTGGCACCACTCTCTCGTATTGCCTGCCACCTACCCCGTTTGCTCGGCACTTTGAACGTTTCTTCTTTGGAATTCGCCTCCTTGACCCCGCCCCCGCTCCCACCCCCGCCGCCGCCGCCGCCGCCTGGGATTCCCCTGCGAGCGGCGCGTGCCAAAGGCGCGGAGCCCTCGACGCTAAGCACACAGCGCACCCCCGCGGCGCACCGCGGCCCGTCCGCCTTTGGGCGGCTCTTGGGCACTGGCTCGGGGATCGGCTATTTCGCCGACGCGAATACTGTTTTTGACAGAGAATTAATTGCCTTTTCTAAGATTTTTGCTTTACTTCAGTGTCTTTGGCATGTATTGTAACAGGCTAAATGTCGAGAAGACTGGGAATTAGTGACGTCTGTGTTATAATAATGCATATATTTATTGTCCATTTAAGCCTTTCACATGTGCAGAATCCATTTACCCAATCTAGTACCGTTCAATTATTTATATTATTCCACTTTCACTGCCAGTTGAACATAAATATTTTATATTTGAACATATTTCTTAATAGCCAATGAAAATGAGCACAGAAAGCTGCAACATTTTTAAAATAACTTTAATAATTAAATTGAAAAAAAAATTTGAATTAACTTACGTAGAATTCCTGAGTGAACTAACAACATTATTATGAGAAGGAATTCAACGAACATGCTGAATATATTTACATTGTAAATGTAACTTAAATGAATATAAAGTATTGAGTGTATCGAAGCGATTGTTAATTTAATTTTTAAACAGTCTTTCCCGTGGACAGCCCTGTAGAGGGTTTTGGCATTCGCGTTTTCGCTTTCCTTGAGCGGTCCGCCGGCCAGCCCGCAGTTGTTTTCCTCATATGTAGAAATGGCACTCCTCCAAGAGCTCCTCCCGGTCTGTGACGGAGGTCGTAAGTAGCACCAAGACACGGGCGGTCTCAGGTTCAGCCAAACAAACGAGTTGCATGGGCAGGCTCACGAATCACCTGATTCAGGTAGCGCACTACCTGCAGTTCTGCACTAAGATGCATACTAATTTGTCTCACACAATTATCAATGTTGTACAAAGTGAGAATGATATTGAATACTTTTTCAGTTTCGAGTTATGTTGAAAACTTTGGATTATCAGGAATTTAATTTTTTTTAAATATGAAAAATTCAGTCATATATTGGAAAAAATAAGTATTTTTAATATTCAGACGTTTCTAGTAAGTTGATTCAGCATTTTGAACCGCAACATTACAAAATCTTATCATTGTGGTTCATGCTTTAGGTAACTGTTATTAAACGTTGAAGAGTACATTTGTTCGACACGTTCTTTATATTGAAAAAAGAAGGTACAGATGATTTACAACAATTATTCATTGTGAGAAAGAAAATATAAAAGAGACCTTGTGTTGACCGTTCTCTTCTAATAACTTCAGCAAAGATCAGTATTGTGGAAATTTACGACAGACAGCACAGTAATAAAAACTGCTGTCTCATAAATCACAGCAGATTGGTTTCATAGAAGTAACAGAAACCTTTGTTGATGAGAATTAAAGACAGTTGGGTTTATCCAATATGCAAATTAAAGTCCATAACTAACTTCACAATTTTGTGATCAATTTAATATTTCGTAATTAATATGAATTTGCAGTTAGCGCAACTGCCAGAAACACGCTTTTTTTTAAAGAGATATGTCACCTGATAGACCAATGAAACAGAAGCAGGACCTGTGTTTCATTCCGAGTACATTATCGTGCGCATGAACAGTTCATATCTACGCTTGTCGCTATAAGCTGGGAGTGAACACTCGCAACGGCGCGAACTGTTGGGGATCTGGAAATCGGGGTTTCGCCCCACCTGAGGTCACGGGCTTGCGATTCCGCCCGGAGGTTCACGACCTCGACTTCCCCCAGCAGCGGGGAGAGGCGCATTCCCTTAGCCACACCGTTGCAAGAGACGCAGAGCAGTTCCTCAACTATCGCACTGATTACTATTCAGAAATAGAACTAAAGCACGATCAAAGATTAATTACGTGCTAAAACATTTTAGTAAGTAGTTTTCATTAGCGTTACAGAACGGAGGAAAAAGTATTTACAACTATTTGCGATTAATTTATCTTAAATAGAATGAAGAGAAAGATTGACTAATAGTGTATTATCAAAGAATATGGCATTCATGACTTCTTTTAAAGAGAGAAAATTGATCAGTTGGTCAATTATTTGATCATATTGGCTAGAGTAACATTGCTTGTGGCTTCGGTACGTTACATGAATAGAGATTAAAACCATCTTTGCAATTTCAAATCCATTTGAATTCGCCAAATGATTCTCATATTAGCCTTAGGAGTCGTCCATAAATTACGTAACGCTAAAGAGAGTGGGAGGCGGCTTGAGGCAGCATTACTCCGCGTTACTCTGCGTTATTTGGAGGCAGGGGGTGTAAGTTTAGGGTTACATAACATTGTTCCATTTTAAATTTTTCAACTTATTCAAAATGTCTTTCTGAACATTAAAATATTAATTACATTTTAAAAAACATAAATAATTGAAAGTTATTGTGTAATTTCTTACAATGAATGGAAGTATTTTTCATAATTTTATATAGAATCTGAAAGATTATGAAGAAAATATTCAAAACTTATATATCGTTTATTTTAGAATCCTATTAAATTGGTACAGTAGATTGTCACCCATGTGTGTGCGTCATGTGCACGAAATGTGCACGGCTTGTAAGAAATGTTCACGTCTGTGCGTCCTTCCTTCAAACAGCCCAATTGTTCCTAATGTTATTTTTACATGAAGTGAGCATCGCCAATTTATTCTGACTTTAATTAGCATAAATTTTAAAACAGAACACAAATAAAAATAATACAAATTGTATTTTCCGAGATATAATTTATTTTTATTTCTTGTAAATCGGGAAGGGGGTCTCAAACGTTGCGTAATTATTTTGGGGGAGGCCAAGCGCGGTTACGGGTGCGATACTGTGGGGGGGGGGTATTCAAAATACTGCAAATTTGCGTAACGCAATTTACGGACGGCCCCCTGGATGGGAGGCGAGCCGAGCAGGGCGGCCCCGCGCGGCCCGAGGTGGTCGCCGGCCGGGGCGCCGTGCAGCGCGTAATTGGGGCGGCGATGGTATCGCGTGCGCGGGGTCGCGTTTCCCGCTCCGCTCCGCTCGGCTCCGCGCGTGGCCCCGCGACCCGCGCGGGCGGTGGCCGCGGGCGGCGGGGCCCGGCGCATCTCGGGTTCCGACCGCCCCGCGATACGCGGCCGACGCGGGTCGCTTCCGCGGCGCACGCGCGACCGCCGAGCTGCCCCCGCGCCCCGCGCCCCGCGCCCCGCTCCTAGCCGCCCTCGCGGCCGCTCCAGTTGCGGGGACGTGCCTGGCATTCGCGACGCGCTCCTGACCCGGCAGCAGCCAGCACGCGCCGCGCCCCCCGACCCCTGCGCAGACGCACCCGCACAACGCTCCGGATTCTCAGCCACTTTCTCACGAGGCACTGTTTGCACTTCTGTTCTCTCTCCGGATCAACTGAAGTCTCTGCTGTAGCCGGAAGTCCTAGCATTCCAATCCTAGCACGCGCACACACACGACGGAAGACCAGTCGGGAGCATAGAGCTTGTCCCGGTTGGAGTCACGTGAGGATACCTTTAGGTTGGGGAAAAGCCCGGTATTCAACGTAAAGGTCGACGCCGGATCCCACCAACCAGCGCGGGAACATCACCGTCACATCTCGCGTTAAAAACAATGCGTTATTCTTAGAGGCCTCATTGACCTTAGTAGTTGGCGCGCCAGGACTCAATCCATCCCTCTTATCTTTGCCAGGAGAATGTCATCCTGGCACATCAGTATCTGCTTTAAAAAACTAAATCTGTATTGCTTCGGTATCAACAATTACTTTGTAAAATGATGAAGAATGTCGAGAAATAAAATATATCTACCAACGTCACACTATTTAGTGCGTTTGGATTGACAACAACACAACACAGAGTACTCCCTCATGCGCAGGCATATGGATGGTTTATTCTTTCGATGTAAGAACACAGATACGCACTTTACACTCAAACTTTTTTAAATTTCTGAAAACACATTTTATTGCAAATTAGCATATGAACTTGGGTGGATATATTATTTAGATGAAAACGTTATACTTTTACACATTCTTTGAAGATCGAACTTTAAACATTTCCTGCCAACAGGCTTCACAAGGGATCATTTCAGATTTTATTCTTTTTTCATCAGTAAACTCGCGTGCTCTCAGAATTTCGCGGAATGTAGCTGCGAAGCACACAGTGGGTTGACGATGCGATGTTCTGTGCGGAAAGAGAATGGCGTGCGCGCACGTCGCGGGTTTGGAATGGCAGTGAAACTGCGCCGCGATTCCGCTCCCCCCTCACGTCGCCTGCTGGAAGGCGAGCGGAATGTGATTTCCCTGAGGAAGAGCGAAAATGCTAAACCAGCGTGTGATCACGGCCGACTAACGGATATTCGAAATTAGTAGTTTTTGTCAGACAACACAATTTAACCAATTCTCGATTTGATATATGAATGGCAATGCATCAGTCCCCTACAACATTTGTAGCAAAAGTTTTAGAATTCTACTGATCACTAGTCCCTAGATGTATATTTGTTTCGTTTTTATAAATTGCCTAAAAGTTCATTATTACGAGAAAATGTTAGTGTTGGGATAATATGACAGCATATTTATACAATATAATTTTTAATCTATGAGCTAAAACATCGGTGCTAAACAAGACATTAGTGTATTGTTTCAAATAATTCGTAATTGCTAATGCACAACTCTGCATTAGCAATTACGAAATATTTGAAGCAAAAACATTGAACGCAATGGAGGAAAGAGTCAAAATGTCTATTGTACACCTATTGAGAACGTATAAACTATAAGTATTTGAATCGAGAGGTTCTTTGGGCGGTGTATTTCGACACTGAGAGCGAAACGTTCCAGAAGTCGATGAGGTGGACGGCGAGCGCTCCCGCCTGACGAGGCTACGCGCCGACGGCCGGTCCCTTGGCGACGCCCGCGCCGCGGAGCGCCGCGACGCAGGGACGACGCGCGGGGCGATGCTATCTGGGCGCGGTAATGATGGAGCGGCGCCGCCGGCAGGTTGACACCCGGAATTAATAGCGACAACGCCCGCACTTGGCAGGAGGTCGCCTAATCTGGACGCGCGCCCCGTCGCGCCGCCCCGCGCCGCCTCGCCTCCCCTCGCCCCGCGCCGCCCCGCGCCGCCCCGCGACGCCCCGCGCCGCCCCGCGTCGCCACGCGTCGCCCCGCCCCGCCCCGCCCCGCCCCGCGCCGCCCCGACCCCACCCGTCCCGCCTAGCCCCGCCCGCGCCGACCCGTACCGCCCCGCGTGTACCAACTCGTCCCGCCCTCAACGCCCCGCCCGCCTGCAACCCCCGCCGTCAACGCCCCGCCCCGCCCGCAACGCCCCGCCTGCGATTCTCCGCCCGCAACCCGCTGCCTGCAACGCCAACGTTTGCAGGCCGTGGCGAGGGGACGGGGGTTGGTGGCGGGGTTGGCGGCGCGGGCGGCGGAGGAAGCAGGGCGGCTGCGGCGACGGCGATGGTGGTAGTGGAAGTGGCGGTGGCGCCGGGCGGATCGGTCAGCGCCAGGGCGGCGGGACGGTGCGGGTGGCGGCTGGCGCGGGTCCGTTTGGCGCGGGGGAGGGGGAAGCGGGGCGAGAGTGAGACGTCAAGCGGCGCGAGGCGAGGCTAGGCGAGGCGACCCACTGACGCGCGCCCACGCACGGCACGCACGCCCCGCGCCGTGGAGCGCGCGTGAATGGCAGCCGGCGCTGAGTGACGGCCGCGAGCGGCACCTCCCGCCGGGCGCGCGCTGCCTCGCTTCAGGCATTGTGTACTCTCCGCCGACTCGTCACTCGATCCTCTGCTCGGCGTGAATGGCAAGTGAATACGCGCATTCAGAATGCTGCTCCGTACTCTTTATGTTTTCGATGAATGATTATCTTATATTTTTTATTTACAACCCTAAATATGTTATCTGGATTATCTGGTGCTACGTATTTACGCAACATATATACTGAATGTTATTCATATTTCATTTATTTCGTTTCTCTCCATTAAAAACTCTTAATTGCAATTCGGCAGATTTAATATTTTGTAATACCAACATTGGCCATTCAGAGTAGCTCACTGGTCAGCTGCTCGCCTTCCATGACGTGATCCTGGGTTGGATTCCCGGTCGGGACAATAATAGTGTGCACTTTTCTTGTAATGCCCCAATATCTGTTGCTGTGACGATGAGAAAGTTCACTTCGTACGTTAAGAAGGCCAGAATACGGCGTAAGGGATGTAGCCTATATGTGCTAACCACAATT
The DNA here is from genome assembly GCA_038098605.1 of Gryllus longicercus. Classification (NCBI taxonomy): domain Eukaryota; kingdom Metazoa; phylum Arthropoda; class Insecta; order Orthoptera; family Gryllidae; genus Gryllus; species Gryllus longicercus. The sequence goes on along the minus strand of JAZDUA010000436.1, from coordinate 636,040 downwards.
GCAATAAATGAATTCAATGTACTATAACGCTATATTTGAAGGCAATAATCGAGTGTAATATTTGAAGAAATTTGTTATTTCTGTCCCGGTTTCCTTTAGTAGCTCACATTAGGATTTAAAAACTGGACGCTTGCTCAGAAGCTTCATAAATTTTGCAACAAGTTCTCTGTAAGAACCAATTCACACGGTTTCCTTTGATGAACGATTTCGGGAGTTTTAGCGAACGCGCACACGCATACAGCGGCTTCTGGGGGGCAGAGGAGCTGTGCATATGATCGCGTTCTCAAAAACTCCTGAAATCATTCGTCGAAAGGTGTATAAATACGATCTAATGAGGATTTAAAAGGAACCAATAGTATATTATGCATGTAGTTTATAATGTTAAGTTTTATTGAGTATATGTGCATGAGTATATGTTTTGAAAACAAACAATGTTAGGAGTTTTCAAACTTGAACGAATCCAATAAATCTAAACATTATAAAGACAAGTTAGTTGTAAGTAGTCTGTTTAAGTTAATAGCCCCCCCCCGGCTACAATAACCAAATCAGCTGTAGCGAAATATGTGAAGCCACTTAAATGAATAAATTCCCGCCTCTCCAGGTTTGCTGGAGAGGGGAAATAAGAAGGTGGAAAAACCTTATCAACGAGTTGTATTCGGTTTGTGTGTGTATGTGTGTGTGTGGTGTGTAACAGCATTATAAATTTATAAGAGAATCAAAAGGTTTTGGGAAAAATCTTTATTGTGACGTCAAGGGTATTTGGCATCTGTGGGAAAAAACGGTGGTTGGCTGTTCGGTTCACCGTTACCTCTCCACGATTCTCTCGTTGCGATTGGCTGAATGTGTTACGATGCAATTATTCACGCCTTAAACGGCGATCACGCCATAATTTGTGCCCTGTCATTTTATGAACGATCGGGAAAGGTCGTTTATAATGCTGGAATACCGAAGACTATTGTTGCATCTGACCAAAGTTCCAGTCAAGTGCTGTAGCATGTTGTGTTGTGCGCAGGAGGACCTGCTGATCCACGGGGACTCGGTGTACGACATCATCGACAAGCAGGACCACCAGGCCATCCAGGCGGAGCTGGTGCGCGCGCCCCCGGCCGGCGCCGCCGACGACGACCGCCTCTTCCTCTGCCGCATGAACGTCTCCCGCAACGCGCGCCGCCAGATGCGCTTCGGCGACCAGAAGGTACCTCAGCCCCGCAAGTGGCGCGCACACGCCTCCGCAACAGCCAACAAAGTAGTCTTACAGACTTCGCAAATAGCACTATAGCAGAGTATTGGATCAGGCGCGGATCCACGGCGAAAGAAATGAGAGAAATTCTCCCCCCCCAAAAAAAACTCAGTAATTATTTATTTTAACTTACCACGAAAATTCCAAGCTTTCAAGTTTGTCACGCTACTTTAGGATATTCAGTAAACCGAATAAAATAGTATGGTAGCGTGAGCTGAGATTAACCTGCGGCGTGCCCAAATCTTCCGATATATATATATATATATATATATATATATATATATATATATATATATATAAATTCATAATTTTATACATGTACAAATTCGACCCCCTCCCCCCAAATCGTTTGTGGATCCGCCCCTGATAATATATAGTATTCATTTCCACGTTTCTATACGTACTACCAAAAATATTAAAATAGTTGCTTTTCCATGACGCAGTAAGCGAATTGCAAATATTTGATGGCGTGCGGCTTCTTCCATCAACTTTGCTGTTATATGACGTCATCTGCCTCTTTGAAAATGCTGTCAGATTATAGAAAACTGACTGTAATACAAGTTCCAAAATCACAACACTATCCATCTCAGGGAAACTAGTCGAATTAGCTTTAATTTCTATGAATATATTCATTGTAAAATAATGGGACAAAGACTCGTTTGCATTGAACAAATAACGTTATAGTTTCGGGTCATAATGTTAATAACGAAACACGCTAAATGAACATTCCACAACTTCAGCTTAAATACCACTTGTTGAAATTGATAAAAACTCCAGCTATGAATTATTTCCCGATGTTTTTTCAGTTGGAATTTCATTCCCTTATCGCCATGTAAGGATATGACTTTGTTTATTAGACTGTAATGAGGTGCGGACATCGGAACAACTGAGAAGCAATTAAAATAAAATGTCAAGGAGATCTTGTTCGGCATTAATGTATTCCCACACTTCAATTAAATATTTCACTATCACGATGTCTGAGAACGTATTGAAAGCAGAAACATTATATTGAAATCATATATTGCACTCCTTGAATATTAACTTCTTGATTAATAAGCGCAGATCAAGTTATCGAGTGTGTAATTTTATTACTTAGGGAGTGGTATTTGAATACATGTTGAGACCAGTGCTTCTATTTCAAAGTGAACCCATAAATGTGTGACATTTCAATTAAAACAAGATTTTTTTAATGACCAAACTCTATATTAATATGAAAAAAATATATATATACTAAAAAATGACGGTTTACAATCTGCGATATCATTAATTTCTCAATACATCGATTCTCTCAATCCAGCAATTATTTAGTTCAAAACTCGTTTACGTACTATAGTTTCATTTCCCTCATATTTACTAATTTTTAAAACAACTTTTCTGTAAATAAATATCCTTTCTTGAAAACGATATGATATCATATTTTTAGCTGTAAGTTGTAAATTTTAAATCGGGACCTCATACGTTAATAATGAGAGATCCTAATAATTGCAACACTTGAAGTTATTATTATATTAAATTTGAGCGGGAAAGGCGACACAAATTGGAAAAGAATGTGAAAGCATTTTTTTCTTCCTTTACACAAATAATTTCTTTTTCACTAAAAAAAGTCAATTAAACTCAGATCATTCAGATACCCTCTCGTAATGCCACTGGTGACAATAGACGTTGTCTTCTCCCGAGTGGGAGTTTGTAGGCTTCTGCATAGTCGCGCTGGCTAAATTAACCTTTCTTGGAGCCTTGACGCGAGCACCACCCCCGACGCGACGCGACGCGACGCGGAGGGGAAGGGGCAGCGCAGGGTGCGTGGGGGCGCGGAGGCGGCGGGGGCGGCGGGGGCGGAGTGGAGGCGGGCCGCGCACCGTGTCAGACGCGCGATAACATCGCGGCGGCCCTCGGTTCGAGGCCGGCGCGCACCCTCCTCTGGCGGCCGCCCGGCTAATTAACGGCGCGCAGAGTTACGAGCGGCGGCGGCGGCGGGAACGGCGCAGGCGGCCCGCGCGGGGGCGGCTGGTGGTGGCTGGGGGCGGCTGGGGTCCTGCCTTGTGCCCTTCGCTGCGGTCATCTCGCCCCCTCTCCCCCTTCCACGTCCGTCACTCACTCCGCGCACGCCCGCCACCCGGAAATTCAAATGCAACCCTCAAACCACCGACATTTCAAAGGCACCTCCGATACTTTCGCAATAACGTTTTTCGCAATCGCCAAGTGATGACATTTACAAACAAATATTCTATCGAAACTAATACCTCATTATTGTTATCGTAGTCGATTGGCTCCCTTCAACTAAACTCAGTCTGCTGTTGTACAGGTATTTTGCAGGTATTATTATAGCCTCGTTTCGTCTTGCAAAATATTTACTTTCTAGACCCAGCAAATTCATGTGATCCCGCGAACTTCGTCATCCTGACCATACACGTTCCTTGTATGTTTCCTTCAGTATTTGATATATTCGTCCTATTTATCGTCTCATAGTGTCCCCTCATCTTTTCCCATCTAAAGCAATGAACCTCCTAATTATTATGTTTACCCTTAATCTTCCATTTTATCGTCTTTTTTCCTTTCGATGGGTTGAATTATCTATCTAATTTTGCATGTTTCTTCCACAACAAATTATAAATTCACGCATAACACATATCACACGATTATACTCGATTTGGCGAACCATAAAAAATATAGGTGTTTAATTATACAGCATTTGAAAAATAATAAAAAATATATACCTCTGAAAACAAATGCTTAATTCAAAACAGGAGAGAGGACTATGAAATTTACAAAAATATTGATTCTAGTGCATAATCTTCATAAAATTAAACGAGAGATATATCACTGCGATTCAAACGCCTTGATTACTTGAAATGCGAACTTAGTCTTCACAGAAAGTATGCTAAAATAAGTGGCCAAAGGAAGGAAAAACGTTAGTGTGCAATGTTTAGATAATGGGTCCAGGATCAGCGAAAATTGACGATTCTGAAAAGGCACACGTAACAAGCATATTTTTCCTCGTCGCATGACGTCAGCTCTGTCGTAAGCAATAACGCACCGACTATGATACTATAGTCGGAACATCAGGAATGCGAAGTTGTAGATGCGAAGTCAAATATTTTATTTTTTCAATCAAAATCCTCGATATTTAACGAAACAATCTAACCTTTCACATCGTGACAGGCTGCTTAGTGTTCCAATTTATGAACATATTCCAAATTAGCAATATAGATTGGAAGTCGTTCCTGCAGACGTTAAACCGGCTTAGAAGGGTCAAGGCATCAACTGATGTCACTGCAGTGCCTCTGACCAGGAGGTTCTCGGGTTCCGCTACCGACGGTGGCAGGAGTGTTGACACTAGCTGTTTAGGAAGGTCGAATTCAGCCGCTGCCTGAAGGATATTTCTAGCGGTCTGCTCCTCTGATCGGTAGTTTTCCGTGGTTTCTACCAGCAACACCAGACGAATGCCGGAGTAGTACTCTAACGGGCCACGAACCCCGGGCGATCTTTCCTACCTTTTCCTTATCCTATCTTCACCCCTTTCTTACACTCACACAACACACACACACACACACACACACACACACACACTTATACACTATCACACTTGTTGGCAGACCTGTCGGGAGCTTACAGATTAACCCGGCTGGGGCGGTGCCCAGCTTGTAGGAGACCCCGCAATCCGACGGGTGGGTAGTTGCCGGATCTCGCCATCTAGCCGGGGAAGATCACCGCAACCTCGCGAGTAAAAAACGTGCACTACAGTTACGGAACTAAGTGAACAGTTGACGCGCCCGGAGTCACTAATGGATCCATCAACTCCAGAAGTTTTTTACGAACGAGGTAATAGTTCCGTCGTCGTCCGTTAGCCCGCCGCGCTGCAACGCGCCGAGCTCCGCCCCCGCGCGCACCTGGCGGCCTCGGCCCGCCGCCCGGAGGGAGGATGCAGCGCCGGCCCTAATGAAGCGCGCCTATCGCCGGCGCAGGCCGCGTAACTCCCGCCGCCGCCGCCGCCGCGCGACCTCCGCCTCGTTAGGGCGCCTCATTGTGCGCGCGTACGCGCCGCGCGCGCGCTCCGCCCGTAACTCGCCCCCGCCCCCGCCCCCACCCCCCACTCGGCTCTCTCCCGGAAGCTGGTGACATTGTTCCCCGCGTCGGCCTCCGCCCTCGCCGTCCACACCTTCCACGCCCTCCTGCTCTTGGTGCCAGCGCAGCAGCCAAGGGAAATGGCTTTGCGTTAACCCATGTTGGAATCTGAGTGGAAGGAGTCGTGTAGAGATAATGGGAGAAAGTCAAATTCGCGTATCATGTTAATAAATGAAACTTTGTTTCATATAGACATCATTACCTTCTTGAAACGTCATTTAGTCCACAAGTCATCCAAATACGTCGGGGAAGATTCTAAGAATGTCAAACTCTCAACATCTTTCTCTTTCCATCCGTTGCAAATCTGTGAGAAAAGTATACCTTGCACTTCAATATATGTGCTTGCAAATAAATAGGCTTTTTTATACAATATTAACGTGGAGGCTAGATTCAAAAGCCGTTGCAAACAAAATTTATGTAAAAATATCTAACTTTAGTACCTATCAATTTCAAATATTTTCTGAGAACTGGTTGTCGTTATTTAGACATTTTAATCGATTGTTCTGTTCTCATTTTCACGGGCATGTCTAATTTGCATTAATGCAGTCTCGAGTAATATAAATATGCCCCTAGTAATTCGAAATAAATTCATGCGAAGAATTCTAAAAGCTCCTTGATTCGTTCCAAATAATCAAATAACCAAAGAATTAAATTTAGATCTATTAAATATTTTCCCATATCATATCAGTATTCTCTCTCAACATTTTCCTCCTCATTTTAATCACGCCGAATTATTCCAAATCGAGCTTTTGCCTTCCATTTCAAAATTCCCACCGAATTTGCTTTCGTTTTCTCAAGGATGAACTGAAACATCCTTGACTTTCATTTTCTTATCTCAAATTTAAAATTTTATTTTATTTTATTTATAATTTCCACAGAGCTTCATAACTGCTTTACAGGGATTGTTTTCTTATAAATAACTACTCAAAACACAAATATACAAAAGTAAATACCAAACAGTGAAATACATTTCAATCAACACTCGAATAAAGGATATCATTCATAAAAAACATTCAAATTTAAAATTAAAAGTAATGTCTTATTACATTGAATTCCGTATTCAATATCAATTACACGAATATTTTTATCGTTTGCAAATATTTTAAAATTACAATACAAGCTTACGAGCTGGTGGTCATGGGCGTTAACGCACGAATGCACTAGAGAGCACGATTCTACGGTTCGCGAGTTCGAATTCCGCGTAGGCATGTGTTGTGGCAAGGTGGGCTGACCTTGCAATTTTTTACCGTAGTTATGAACTTAACACAAACGCTTTAGCGGGTAGACCCGATGACAAGTTGAGCTTTCTGGCTATGTAAATACGGTCATTGTGCCGTCTTCCCTAAAATTCATGTCGTATGACAAATAAACTTACCATTCCTTGATTTGAGCGATAGTGTGCTTCTGCGCCACTTTCACACTATTAGCATTTTAAAGATTTTTTACAGGGTTTACATAGCCATGTTTCTGCATTTGAAGAAACTCTATCAACTAATACCACGAACACCATGCGAATATTCCTGACAGACTAAACTATATCTACAAAGAATCTACTTCCAGCATTAGATATCTATTTTTCATACCTTAATTATTAAATGAGTTAGCTAAAATCAGACCAGCGTAAAAAAATCTCGTAACTTTAGTCAATAAATTGAAAATATCACAATTATAATTTTCTAGTAATGAGAAATATCAAGTCATGTTGTGAGTTCCATTCATATGTTGTAATACTTAAAGGTGTGCCATTTGAAAACTAAAATTAACTTCAACTACTCAGTAAATATTTTGTAAATGTGAAGTTCAATTTTCTTTGCCTCGGAGACTATTCCGCATCGCACCAAAGCTCTAAATCAGAGGTCATGTTCCCTGGGCACGGGTGCCACAGGCGACATTTGGCCTAATTTTTGACGGATTCATTGTAAATACATTATCACACAACTAAAAGTAAAAAAGGAACAACAGTGTCAGCTCTCGCATTAAATTCAAAAGTGGTACTGTGATTGTGTTATTCATTACCATTGTAAAGACGAAGATGAATTATAAAGTACGCATATGTATAATGTTCAGCCATCCGTACGTTTACTGTATAATAATTATGATATATTTCTGTAACGTAAGTACAATGTAATTTTGTTAAATGAAGCCGGTCTACTCGTATTTTACCAAAACGAAAAAGGCCTTTAGTAAGAAAGGTTGGAAGCCGCCGCTTCGACCCACGTGGGAAGCCGCCCCAAGGCAGAGCAGGCGCAAGTCCTCTCCGGAGGAACGACTCGGCGGGAATTTGAGCCCGGCCCTTGAGCATGCCAAGCAGCGCGGATCGCCAGCGACGACCAAGAATGCACCCCGCCGCGCCGCGCCGCCACCCTCTGGCCACCCGCCGCTTCCACGGCGCTCGCCGCCAGGCCCTGTCGCGTCGCGAGGCGACGCGACGCGGCGCGGCGCGGCACGCACGGCGGCTGCGGCGGTGACGGTGCTTGGCGGCGGTGACGATGGCTGCAAACCGACGGCGGGGGCCTTGGCGGGGCGGTGGAGGTGATGGCGGCAGAGGTGGTGGTGGGGGCGGTGCCGGTGGCAGGGGCGGCGGCGGTTGGCGGGGACGGGGCTGGCGGAGGTAGTGCCGGTGTCGGTGGCGGCAGGGGTGGCGAGGCGGTAACGGCGGCGATGGCGATGGCGGCAGGGACGGTGGTGGCGGCGGCGATGGCGGCGGGGGCGGGAGGCGCGCGTGCGAATGCAGGTTCGCCGCCGCAGGAAGTGCAACGCGCCGGCTGCGGATGCACCGCGCTGCTTGCCATGCGCCGCGCGCGCCGCCGCCGTCTGGCAGCCAGACAGTCGCGCACGCCGAGCGTCTTCGCCGCCGCCGCCGCCGCCGCCTCCGCCGCCGCCGCCTCCCCCTACACCACTTACGCCAGCAACCGCCAATGCCGCGCGCTGCTCCCCAGAAAAAACTTCCATGCTCAAACCAACACTCCTGCGCAATGAATTACACAAAGCACACTAAGATTCTGGAATTGAATGAGACATCTCACACTGTTATGTTATTTTTGTATTATTAGTTCAAAGTTCTGTTTGTTTGCAGCCTGTCGAAACGTAAGCAAGGAGTCGCAATGTATTTAAAATGAGTATTTGTTAGCGTTTCACCAAAAATCGAGCCAAAGGTCGCCTGTGGGTATAAGACTTCCGATATAGAGCTTCGGTACGATGCGGAATGTTCTAATCTCACCACCATACGTATTGTCCTCTGAGATTTTAAAAAGAAATGTATCCTCTTTTCCTTAACACTTATTTTCAATCCGCATAGAAATTTAAAGAAAACTATGAAGCAGCAACTGGCCATGGGAGAGGTGTATATGGTTTCGTTAGATACCCAGGAACTGTGGAAAAATTCAAAAACAATTAAATAGCAACGATTTTGATGGCAAATTCAAATATGTGTTTGCATTATTTAGCCTATTTTCTACCAAGCGTACCGACTGAATTCTCATATTCAGAGCGTCATTACTTATCACAGTTGACGTCATGTGACAGAAATGGTAAAAAAAGAGGCTATCCGCCATTACATATTTGCTATTCAAGTGTTGTGTTATGGAACATCATTTTTTTTAAAATTTTTGGTATGTAAAGAAGGATTGTAGTGTTATTGCAGTAGTCGTGCAGTCGGTTATGTTAACATATTTAGGTATTGTTCTGTTATACATGAGTATTCTATTTCTTGTCCTTGAGCAGTGTGCAAGCTACTTTTTGCAACACCATTTTTTGTGATTTTGTTCTGCAGCACGTTTCGTGTTAAAGTTTTTCGTAACATTTCACCTTTTGAATGGACCGTTGTGTACTCTGTTGAAAAAGGATTTCAATTTGAAGATGAGATAAACCTCCACAACCCAACATAAAGCTTCTTCCCTGAACAAAAGGGGTTTGAAGATAAATAATTTAAACAGATTTGCCCTTCTTAAAGAAAGAGAATGTTTAAAAAGAGTGCTTTATATTGATCGGAATGTTTCCACTTAAATAAATCTATACTCACAAAATATGGCCATGAATGAGACATTTCTGTACTTTTAAGGTCTATTTGTTCATTTGTTCAAATGGATTATTTTTCTGCAAACATTTCCAGCCGGATTGTCAATGATGTTCTTTCCTGCAATAACTTTTGTCGCACTCTTTTCGCAATTCTCGTGTGCGCGTGACGGACCTGTCACCACCATGTCACTCAGTAGAATCTGGGACGGTCGAATAGCAATAATTTGAAATTAAGATAATCAAATACAGTTTAAAAATGAAACAAATTCACGCATATTACAAAGATAATTTATTTTATTCCCTTCCATTTGTTATCTTTCTGTTCAACTAACATACTTGTTTTGATGGTAATAATTTTATGGTTCCTTTGGTTTCTTTCCCGTGGAAGCCCAAGAAGCGTAACAAGTTTTCGGTTTTCATTTTTTTTTTAATTCTTGGGAGAGGAAGTGAATAGCATATTTCGGATATTGTTCTTAGATATTATTACAATTATTACAGCTGAAGATTTATGAGTGTAGGAGGAATTACTGATTTATTTTGGCCGTCTGAATCTGTAATTTTCGAGCCTGATATTTCGTCCTATGTTAATATGGAAGTGCTAAGGGATGGGATAAGCAATGAGAGAGATTTGTGGGATAATTTGGGGATGTATTACGAGGATTTGTAGTTCGTTGTGGATTTGTTTCGGATTTATAAGTGATTTAACGCTTTGTTTTGAATTACTCATTCAGTATGAATTTGCAGACGGCAGAATTAGGCATTGAAAGTGAGGGCCGGAAACCATTCCCAGAATGCACGAATAGTTATTGCCGCGAGCAAATGAAAAATGTGATGTTAACACCATTAGAAAGACCTATGGGCAGAGTTGCAGTACAATACACTTTGTCTCGAAAAATACACGCTGTTTGAAAAGGCTCGAAAAATATTTATATTTCTCCTTTACACGTATCTGTCACACAATAGTTACGTTCTGGATAGCTTAGACTTTGCCCTGCAGTACCCTTGCCTGTATCGTAATTAGTTGATCATTATCTACTGTAGACGTGCGAGTCCCATTCAGTCGTCGGTGACCGGTCATGTAAATAGATCTCAGCGGTCCGTCTGCAAGTGTACAGTGAGCAAGTAATACTCGTATTTATTATCAAAGTGCTTCTATGCGGTGAGGCCCCTTTCCCGCAGGCAGAGGGGAGGAAGGAGCGGGGTCCGCCGGACGCGCGGCCGCCGAAGCGCTTCCTCCGCGTGACTGCCCTCGCGCCGCCGCGTCTGCGTCCGGCGTCCGGCCGCTCCGCGCAGGGCGGCGACCCCGTGGCCCGGCGCTAGTGATGGAAGAATTTAAACATGGCATTTTAAACACAAGGCTGTAGCGTTTTAAATTTTTTTTAATATAAGGTCACATCAACATCTAGGTCATTATCGACCACTTTTGCATTTAACGGAATGGTAACTGTGAAGATAAGATGATTGGGGATGATAAGGGGGTGAAAGGACGAATACAAAAAACCGTGCCTGGGGCGGGACTCGCACCCGCGATCCATTCGGGCGGAGATTGTTGCGGCACCAGTGTCATAACGACCTCGGCCATCCGGTCCGGCAAACTGTGGCCTTTTATAGCACTATAAAAATTAATATTTAGCATTTTGTAGTATTTGATGTAAAAAATATTATTAAAGGGAGGTCTCTTTGGGATAAAAAAAATGTTGATGCTTTTTAGATTTTCCTTTTCATGTCAGGAAATAAGGAAACTAATTTAAAATTTCGCTATTTCTGAAATGTAAACAAATGTAAAAGGTAGGAAGCGTAAAAAGCGTTGGAAGTAACGCGGGCGCTGTAGGAGTAGGGCGTTTCTCTTCTTCCTTTACTCTCTCCGTACAGGGAACTGAGGAACTGCTTGAGTTGACTCTGAGTGCTCAGGCTTGCAGGATCATTTTTTTAATTATTTTTTTTGTTTGTTTTGTCAATCAAATCTTAATTCTATACTAAAAAACACGGCAATAAAAATTAAATGTTTTCAAGCATGGACTTGTTATGATCGATGTCGCATCTCTAGTTAAGAGAGCGAACACGAAGGAAACTACAAAACGCAATTTAGGAATCTCACATCGCAGATTCACCAGAATTTCGCACTTTGCGTGGGATTGCGCATTTTGATTTCACATTTTATCGCAAATTGAAAACCTTCAGAAATATACTGCACCGACAGTCAAACATTACTTTTTTCAACGATTCCTAACATTTCACATTTTTATGCGAGACATGTGACATGGATGTCACCGTTTTCAAAACATTGGTGTTTTTATAGAAACATCGTTATATTAAGGCCGATATTTTTAAGATCGATACTCAATCTTTTCGATGTTTTGATCATGTATGAACAATTTCCATAATAATAAATGTATCAAGTACCATGATCAGTTTATGCATACGAACCACACGAACGCTGTGTGTACTATCTTCATCCAGCCTTCTACGTCATTATTTTTCAAGGTGTTTTCTACTAAACATTAATTGTAAATTAATAAACACGGTCACTGTGAAATTTAATTTTGGTTAGGCCCGAATGTAATGTTAGGAGTTATTTACCGTCTTTTAAAAACATCAATGTATAAAATCTATGGTTTTTGATTCATGTTTTGTTAACATATGATTTAAATTCGAACATCGATGTGTAGTAAAATCGATGAATTGTTATCAATGCCTCATCACTACTTCCCAACAGCGGAATGATACTGCATTTGTACTTTCCACTTTATTGTAACATTCTGTAGTACAACGATTTGTATTCTCTACGAAATTCACAACATGTACTACTGGAAGAAATTATCAGAGAACATTATTCCGAGTGAATCTTTAATCATCCTAGTCCTTCATTAGAATCGACTTCCAAAAAATCAGTATATTACTGAAATAAAAGAGCTTATAAAATATGTTTTGCAAACGCAATATGTAGAATAAATATTCGAGGATGCTTTTCTATTTTCCGATGAATTATGTTCGAACAAAACAGTGTACAGTGTGATACCGGATGTCACATAATTTAACAAAATAGTAAATTAATAAAATGCAATTAAGAAATTTGATTCTTTTAAATCGTGTTTCTCATCATTAGAAAGTGTCTGTTGATCACGACAGTGGGGGAAAGAATTTTTCTTTCAGACTCACGAACCAGGAGAAAGTGTACTTTTCTGTCGAAGTATGATCAAGAGAGTTTCTAAAACTATGATTCATCAAACATATTATCAAAAAATTTGGTAAAAACAGTGGTAAGTAAACAAAGTGGAACAATTCATGTCGTACCCGCACGACGACGTCGTGATGGAAATAGGACACGTATTTTAATCATAGATGTGCACAGCCTAAAACAAAGTGGGACGCCGAACTACATTTCTGAGCGAATTTGGCTGTGTGTTCCATTAAACATTTTCATTTGATACGACATTTTGCTAGTAAATAAATAAACAAACAAACTAAAAGATAACTGAATTATAAGTTTAATTTTAAAATTATTAAATCCAATTGATTCTATCTTCAACCATTTTCAGTATCGGCAGATAGTTTGTAGACCTTCTTCCTGAAATGTCATTTATCAATTCTCCAAAATGTCAGCTTAAAATATGAAACAATAAGGATTAAATTTAATGAATTAATAGAATGTTATGCAACAAGTTCATAATGTTAAGCTTTATTGCATGAGTACATGTTTTGAAAAAGAGTGGCGTTAGAGGTAATTTACACATTTGTACGAATGCTATAAAGTAACATTATAAATTAGTTTCCTACGTTCTTTTTCGTATAACAGCACTAGAAAGTTTTAAGAGAATAAAAGTTAATTTTTGGAAACAACTTTATCGTGACGTCACGATAATTTGACGTCTGTACGAAAAGAAGGTGGTGGTCGTCTGTTCGGGTTATAACTACCATTCCACGATTATCTCCCTGTTATAGGCTGAGTGTAGGATGACGCAATTAATTGTGCCGTAAACGGCAAATATGTTATATTGTGTGCCATAATATGTCATATGATGAATGATTTCCTGTGAGGAAAAAGGTCGTTTATAATGCTGGAATACAAAACAAAAAGTTTCATTACGAAGGGCTAGGGTCACCCTTCGAAATTTTCAAGGGAGCCCTGCCCCACGCGTAAGACTTGAACCCCGTGCCTCCCCGTGCGCAGGTGGTGCTGGTGCAGGGCCACTTCCTGTCGTTCCTGCCGCTGTGCTCGCGCAACGAGCCCGTCTTCCTGGCCACGTGCACGCCCGTCGCCATGCCCGAGACGCGCGAGTGCGTGGTGCAGGGCGCCACCAACGTCTTCACCTCCATCCACTCCATGGACATGAAGTTCATGCACATCGACAAGAAGTGAGTACTCCGCGCCGCAACTGTTTTCTCTCATATCCTGGCTTGTGCGTTTCGTCTTTCGTAATTACATAATTCATGGGAGTAAATCACAGCTAATGGTGCTGCAACATAACAAAAGTCTTTGCGATGTGTCTACAAGCGAAGTTTTGACACAAATCGAGACATTCGGCAAAGATGCTGAATTTGAACCATCGCTTCAATTTTTCTATGTTTAATAGCATTTGGTTCATGTACATGTTGGATTTAAGGCTCGGCAGCACCGTCATGTGATTGTTAAACACTTATTAGTAGTTAACATTATTTTAGAGTGTACATTTCGGAGAGTATCATAGACTACCTTCCTATTTTTGCCCTATACATTGAAAGTCATTGTATCAAATAGATTAAGTAATAGCAAGTTTAATTCTACACGTTTAAACTAGAACTTCATTAGCTTATGAGTTCTCGTTGTAAGACTAATGTCTCACAAGTACGATGTTGTGCAGCATTGTTTTCCTATACTTGTACGAGTTGCCAAAAGTTGCCCACAGAATGCTTCCTTGATTGAATCGCTGCATTTTATAAGGCAGGTATGAGTTAGTTCATATATTTCTTTAACAAGATCATAAAGCAGTGGAATTAAATATGCGTAGTACTGATATTGTGCCCCATCTCTATTTTGTGTACCAAATTTTGTCATCGAGGATTGTGTACGACATTACGGACATGCCTAAGGATCCTCGTGTAAAGAAAGTCATGATCTGGATGAAGTTCAAACGTTGGTATGCGAATCTATAAATATATTTTAATTGCTTGCGTATGTTCGTAATAAACATATTCTTTTTTATTTCCTGGCATATCCGAAATTACATTTTAGTTCCCACATCAAACTTGTGATTCAGTAACTAGTCTCTATCAATAATACCATCCTTAAATCAGTAATCAGTCTATTCTCCGGATTCTGTACACCGTTTGAAGTTAATAAACTTCAGTTACTCTCATCTATTAGAAATAATGCATTCAATGTGCATTCACAAGAATGTGTAACTGGTTGGTCAATCGTCTACATCTTTCTTCGACAAGAGTTCTTGTAGAATTCTTTCTCGTAAATGCATCAGCATCAGTAAAATGTCTATCAGGTTTTCATTAAAAACAATAATTACAACGAAAACATGTTTTCAACTTTACAGTTTAGATTTTCTTCGGAATGTCCCTGTCGTCCTTCCTTCCTGTCACAATTCAACCCTCCTCCTAGGAAAATCTCTCGATTCTATTTTCCATCGCGAAGATGTGATACGTGAACTTTTAAGTATGTAATAATTTTCAAATATAGTAATTTTTGGTATCTTATTAATGCAAACTGTATTCTGTAAACTATACACTTTATTTTCTCTTCAATTAATAAAAAAATATTTTTGTTGAAAATACTTTAAAGAAAGAAAATAAGGAATTAAAACAGCTTTCTAACATAAATTTCATATTAGTCAATATGAAAAATTAAGAAAGGTAACCGCAGAAAATGCAATACAGGTAAATATATATAGTTTAGAAAAATGTTATGAAATGAAAAAGAAAATAGTAAGTGCTATATGTAAATGTATTCGATTTGAAATTTCGTTTTAAAAGAGCATTCTAGCCAATAAAAGAACAAACATAATGAAGGGGAAAAGCTTCTATTGAGCTTTACCCTGCTGAATTGGCATTCGGAATGAAAAGTAGCGGATACCTACAAAATGTAAAATGTACGCAACACAAAGCTTGTGTACACTACGTATAATAGAAAAGGATCTCTCAAGCCGTCGCGTGGTCGAAATAAAAAGAAGTGTGTCTGAAAGAAAGTTGTAAAAGACCTTCGCGTGCCGTGGAGCTCCCTCGAAATTCCTTTGGCCAGTACGAAGCAGTTGCCTCTCCCGCCGGTGGGCGCCAAGTCACCAAGGCTCCGCCCTGACCGCGGGGGGCGGCTTGGGCAGGCCGTGGTGGGGAGGGGCGGGGCGGAGCGGGGTTGGGCTGGGCAGAACGAAATGGGGTGGCTTGGAGAGGCGGTGGAAGGCGCGGGATGGCGTGACGCGGGGCGGGACGGAGCTGGCGGTACGGGTGGGGCGGGGCGGGGCGGGGCGGCTTAGAGAGGCGATAGAGGTCGCGGGGCAAAGCGGGGCGGGGCGGAGCGGTGCGGCGCGCGGAGGGGCGGGGTGACGAGACACAGGAAGAGGCGGAGAGGTGAGTGGCGGCGCGGCGCACGTGCAATTCAATAAACGCGCCCGGCGCGGCGTGCGCGGTGGCGGCGGTGGGCGGGCGGGGCGGGCAGGCAACCCGAGAGCGCGCGCCGCGCGGCTCATCGGTCACCGGCCGGCGGCGGCTGCCGCGAGGCGCGCGCCCGGCCCCCACACGCCGCCGCCTGGCCCCGCCCACAGAGCCATTCGCCGCGCAGCCGCCGCCCCGCCCTGGCTTGTCGGGCGCTGGCTAGATATCTGTATAGCTAAGTCGATTGATTCGTTAGTGATTCCGGGAGTTTCAAATGCTAAGGTCATTGGCCTCGTAAGTATAGTGCGTGTTTTATCTTTTTGGTGGTGGCATTGATTTTCTACCGATGGTCGGCGAGATCCGGTGCCGACCTACGATCGGCTAGCGGGGATTTCCCCAACCAAGTAACTCCCACCAGCGGACTGTCTCCCCAGCCAGGGCAAGTTCTAGGCTTCCGACTGGTCTCCTGGCATGTGTGGAAGTGTAATGAAATTATGTGTATGTAAGATAAGAGTGAGGATAGGACTAGGAAGAGGACGGAAAGATCACGTGCGAATCGTGGCCCGTTCGTTAAGGTATTGGTGTTGATCGAAGAAACCACGGAAAACTACCGATCAGAGCAGTCTGCCGCTAGAATTCTCCTCCAGACGTCGACTGAGTTCGGCGAGCTTTCAAGCTCACAAGCTAGTTTCGAAAATCCTGCTTCCGTCTCGAATTGAACTCCGGGATCTCGCAGTAAGAGGAACTGCATATAGCTATTTAGATACATATGACAAATTTAGCTGCTGTTTCGAAGACAATTCTAGCGACCGGATTGTTCTGATAGTTTTCATGTGTTTTTTAAATTCAATTCGAGGCGATTATCTGAACAATTACCAAGCAATCTGGTTTGCATAAATACCTAAAACCCACGTACCTTTCTAATATAATTCATTGAACATATCTCAGATGTGCGCATTAGATGAAGACCGCCATTTCGAAAGATAATATCGAGAATACGTTTAACATGATATATTTTCTATTTTATTCAAATGACTGAAGATCTACGGAATTGTACAGATGTCAATAATATCTTGGGCTACTACATGCAAGTAAACACTCAAGTGAAAAAGATACTGTTTAGACATCAGCAAAAGATTCAAATAACGTAACAAACAAACATGATTGAGAACTGTTGCCCTTGGCTCAAGTTAAACATTCCCAAAGGTCTCTCTCACAGCCTGGGAGGAGCTGTCGGGTGCGCTGTGCATCTCGTACCCACGAGAGGTTTTCCAGAGATATGCTCTGAACATGGTACAGCTAGTGCGTGAAGAAGCAATGAGCACGCGACCGCAGCCATCCAGTATGGCAGGACCGTGCTTCTGCAACGGGGGACGTGCCTCGCACGACGCCCCGCGCGACGTTAGCAAACACTGTGTGGAATGAAACGCGCGTACAGGACATGCCACGCTTAAATGAGCCTGTGCCGCTGCCAGGAGAAGACAAGTGAGTGTTCTGCGTTGGTGCGTGCGGAAAGTGCAATTGGATCCTGATCGCCGACTCGGAGATGTACACTGTACACTAGTATTCATCTGCCTGTCTGAGAATTATGTCTCCTGTAAAATTATGCTCCAAGCGGAGAATGACTTCTGAAAAAAAAATTGGAAATTAAAAGTTATTAAAAAAATGCTACAACTAAGAACAATTATTAGTTATGTATACTATAAGCAGTGCTTGTAAACTAGTACTTGCTTGAGCTTGAGACTTGTACGACATGTTTACCTATACATGGCGTTCAAGTTTCAAGCCGTTATAAATAATTTATCAAAAATACTGAAGCGAAGTAGTCTCACAGAATTAATAGTTTCTACTACATACTTCATATTTGAACAGATGATTATGCAATTTGAAATAACATATACAGAGAAACAACAAGTGTTAAATATAGCCAGAATAGAACCTTTAATTCTTTCTTCGAGATTTCTGTGATCGCTTTCTTTCCTATGCCTCGTAGAAACTTCGAATTGATGGAATTGATAATATGTATTGATAATTTAAATGGTGTCTTATAGACAAAAGCTGCAATGTAGATGTTGAAATTAAACCGTTTAATCAGAAATTGTAATGCCGTTATAGACTGTGAACTAGAGAAAGTTTTTATGTTACAAGCATTTATTACTAAACTACTTGTTAAAATATTTTCTCTAGTCATCTATTTTGTAAGGCGTGGCTTTATAGTTTCTAAATATTGTTAAAATGAAAAAACTAAAAACATTGGAGGGTGGGGAGAGTTTCAAGGAAAAAACTTAGAGGTGGAAATTGGGGTGGAAGAACGCTACAAATTCCCTGAACTAGACAAGTGACAAATGAAAAGGTGTTTGGCAAGCTCGACTCCGGCAGAATTTTACAGAACAGTGTTAAAAGAAGAAATATAGATTACCTGATACGCCTATTCCATGCCAAAACGTGAGAGAGCCTTCGTTTCATCTCATAAGAAAATGTGGAAGCAAAAAGTGCCACGTAAACCTGGTGAATATCCTGGTTCAGTGGACGAGGCTAAATTTTCAGGAATGTTGTCACATTGATGAAATTTTGTCTAATAAATTTCAGCAAGTAATTGCCCACCTCCTAATTCAGAGACGGCACCGGAAGACATAGATAAATCGTGTTCTTTATGAGGGGGGAGATTTACACAAATGCTTCTTTTTATGTGATCAACCAATGTGTCAGTTCCTTTTTACTTCATAAATATTTTATAGTTTTGGGAGAAAATTTTAATACGTACATTAGATATAACTGCATGGCACACATAGCGTTCTGGTAGCTCATTTAGAATAAGGACTCGGCTTGGATTTCTTAAACGATCTGAAAAAACATCTCTTGCGTCCTACACGAGAAAATTGATTCTTATGCCATTTTCATTACTTGTTCCACGGTCGTTATTCCGACATCAATGAATGTTCATTATTGTTGAGGAACGTGATTTATTGAAGAGTGGTATATCCTTCGCAGATAGCGACAGAGGAGAGCACGAATAGTCCGCGGGCACCTTGCGGTCTGGTGGGCGTGACTCTTTATCGCCGATCTGTACACATCGCGGGCGTTCGCACGATCCCACCTGAATCGGTCGGTCGGGCGCCCCCTCCGCCCGCGCTCGGCGGTCGCGATTTCCCCGCTTCGCCTCCGCGAAGCTCCGCCTGAATGTCAGGTCTAAGGCCGGGGCTCCGCCTGGAAATGTGACTCACGCCGCTCCCGGCGCCGCTCACTCTTCGTCACAGATGCAACTGGAGCCGCCTGCGTGGGCGGTGGGAACCCCGCGGCAGCGAGCGAGAGGACGACAATGGAAACGAAACGGCAGGCGGAGAAAATGCATAATTAGGAGGAAAGAGATGACAAAATATGAATCGTTGCATAAAAAAAGAAGAAGAGAAGAGAGATTGAAGAATAGGCACAATCTGGGAAAGAGAGAGACAACAAATCTCCGAGCGAAGGGCAATCCAGGTACGTCCGGTTCAGCGAGGAGAGGCGCGGCGCGGCGGGGTGGGCGGGGACGGGGCGGGGGCGGAGCGGGCGCGTCCAACCGCCGGCCACGCCCGCGCCCGCCCCGCTAATGACACGGCGCCCGCCCGGCCGCGCGCTGCCCGAGGCGGCAGCGCGGCCGCCGCCGCTCCCACGGCCTTCCGCCGCCGCGAGGAGGAATTCCCGGCGCGGGGAGCCCTTTCGCGTGACCCGTGACCCGGGCGGCGGCCGCCAACTGGAGCAGACACGCCCCCCGGAGGTCGCCGCCCGGCCCCGCCCCGCCCCGCCCCGCCCCGCAACGCCACGCCACGCCCCACCACCACCACACCGCGCGCCCGCGCCCGCCCTCACGCCCGCCCTCGCGCCCGCCCTCGCGCCCGCCCTCGCGACCGCCCTCGCGACCGCCCTCGCGACCGCCCTCGCGCCCGCCCTCGCGCCCGCCCTCGCGCCCGCCCTCGCGCCCGCCCTCGCGCCCGCCCTCGCGCCCGCCCTCGCGCCCGCCCTCGCGCCCGCCCTCGCGCCCGCCCCCTACGCACTCGCTACTGCTTTCGCCAGCGCTTTCGCCATTGCCCCGCCACCGCACTCCGAGCCCGTCCCCCGAGCCCGCACCTTCACCCACCCCCGCCTCCACCCCCTGTACCCGCGCCCGCGCCTGGGCCGATTGCTCGCCTTCGCGCTCGCGCCGCGCCGCCGCGAGGGTCGGTACCCTGGTTCAAGGACACCGATCCCGTCAGGGAACTGCATCTGAACCCGAGACCTTTTCCCTGCGGCCCCTCGAAGACGCCTCCGGCCAAACCGCAGCTGCTTCACGCGGCGGGGGGAGGGGCTGAGGGGGGGGGCGGACCGTCGCGGAGGACGCGCATTCGAAGGAAGACGCCGCTGGAGCCGAAACTGCGGGAACATTCACCCAAACAAGAATGGAAGGTCTACGTGTGGATTATTGCTTTCACATGCGACAAAAATAGTTTTTGCCTACCCGAATGGCCGAGATCGTTAAGAAAGTAGTGCCGTAGCGATCTCGGACTGAAGGATCGCGGGTTCGAGTCCACCTTCGGGCATGGTCGTATTTGTGTTCGTCCTTTCACCCCCTATCATCACCATATCATGTCATCTTCACAGTTACCACACCGTTAAATGCAATAGTGGTCGCTAATGACCTAGATGTTAATGCGACCTTAAATGACAAAAAAATTGTTTCTTGATACGTCAACAATCTGATATATAAAGTGAATCCAGACGTTCATTGTTGTTTTATGGCTAGAAAATCACCACATCTGACAGAAAATATATTGAATACTGAAGATAATTTGAATGCTAAAATATTTTTATTGCTTTAAGGCGTACAATGTTTGAGTAAATGTTGAATGTCGAAGGGCAAGTATTCTAAAAGTATTTTACTCGAGAATTTTGAGTCAATAATTGTCCAATTAAATCTTCAGACAAAAGACTTTAATAAAATAAAAAGGTATTGTGACATTATGGAAATATATACCTTGAAACAAACCATTAACAAAATTAAGAAGTGAATGATTTACCTCAAATTAAAAGTAAAAATCTCCTAGTGTAAGTTATATAATGTATAAATAATAATAAAAAGAGGTTGATTATGTGGAATTGAAATTAAAATATTTCTTCCCGTTAAGATTTTAACAAGAAGAACTTGAACTTGTCTGTTAAAGGCACATGAGATATTTCTCTTTGCTAGACCATTACAATCTTTATAACGCCCTTCTTGAATAAATAACTATGTAATATACATTCAAGATTTTACTGAAAATATGTTCCCTGGCGCTTTGTACTGCCGACACCTACAGACATCAGTTCAAAAATACCACGTCGATATTTTTGTGGAAAAATCCATTTTCAGGATCACTGAGAGGATGAAAATATTTTTAATGTTGGATGAATGTGAGTGAGTCTATGCCTAACTCGGATATAATAGGAACTTTTGAGCTCTAACTTGTAACACATGTCAAAGAAAGGTAAAGCTACAATTGCTGTGGAGATCTTTAAGATTGTTCCAGGCAATGGGGAAATAATGACACAGTTTGTACCCAAATACAGAGGAAAATTGTAAATATTGTCACTTGACTTCAAGTACGGGAGTTGGGAGAACGGAATTAGACATATGCCGATTCCTCTTCCCCAATTCCTCCATACATATTCTACATATAACTTACTTGGGAACAATTCGGGGAAAATAAGTGACACGTTTTAAATGAAAAATGCCATAAAACAGTAACATTTTTCTGTTACATTTTTCTGCTTTGCCTACAGTAATGGGACATTGGGAAGTGGAGTGACACCATACTTATCCTCCTATACATTCATTATTTTTATGATTAATTACTTTTAAAAAATCATGATTTCCCTTCTCTGCAACGTTCTTGAATTATATCTGAACGATGTATCATTATACTATCTCTCCTTCCTTCATGCTAGCCAGAAGGCTAGTTAAATGATTCTCTGGAAGGAACCAGATGTTTGCTGAGTTTTCATTAGTTTTACTTTTTTTCTTGGATATTAATAAGCGGTGTTTCATTTTGCTAATCAAAGTCAAGTGAAAACCAATTTACAGGTGTCTCTGAGAGAGCCGCAAGGTAGTTGGAGAGAGAGAGAGAGAGAGAGAGAGAGAGAGAGAGAGAGAGAGAGAGAGACAGCCAGACAGGCAGACGGAGAGAGCGAAGAGGAGGAAGTTTGTGGCCAAGAGGCAAGTGTCTGTTAACTGGCTACTAATAGGCAGTTGATTTCTGCTTTTTTGATGGCACATGAATTGCCTGGCTTCAATCAGATGGGTCTCTCCAATGAAAAACTGTACTTGCAACTGAAACGTTTTAAAATTACAAGCAAATATATTCAAAAGATAACATAACAATCGAGAAAAAATGTGAGTGAATAATTGTCAAGATTTGAATTTCTTCCTTTTGAAGTGTTACTATTTAAAACATCTTCGTATATCTAGATCTAATTCTGCGGCTCTTGGTCAGGTATATATTTCTATACAATATGTCGTTGAAAGCGATTAAGTGTGTTATTTTTGTTATCATATGAGTGTTGTCAAAATTATGTAGTATTTTGTGCAACGACAGTCAGCAAAGAAAGTCATAGGATTTCTCAAGTAACCGCAAGAAGCTAGAGTTGATTACAAGGGGTCGATTTTTGATAACCGAAACATCGCCAAAAAATATCAATAAAATGCTCTTAAGATGCTTGAAAAATGACACAAAATTATACAAAAGTGAAATAAAATCTTACAAAAACCACACAATTTCTGAGCGAAGAAATCGAATAGGCTGCTTAGGAATTCTGTGCAGAACATTAGTTGCATCTCGTAAATATTATGTGAAGCAAGTAGGTACCCTTAAAGTGATATTAAAAGAGATTAAATCAGCGAAAATGCATTGAAAATGACATTTAAAATCCACCCATATTGATTATTATTATTATTATTATTATTATTATTATTATTACTATTATTATACTTGTTAGACAATGTCACTTGAGACTAGATAGGGGACGAAGATTTTCGATCGGGACTCGACTCGGGGGCAAACATCTCTGCGGCAGAAAATTGACGAACTCTCGCTAGGCCCGTCCTGCACCTGTTTAAAGTCAGATCTGGTACTCGGCGGCACGGCAGGTGCTTCGTTCTTACGTGCTTGCAGCCATAAGCGCCTTCATGCCTTGAAGTAAGAAACAGATATTTCAAATACTGTTGAGAAAACTTCAACGGAGTGGGTACGTAATTATTGATTCCGACTGTTTCATCTTCTGGTGTGATTAGTCCCGTAAATGTATAGTGTATTTCAGGAAATGGCGGAGTTCTCCTCTCGCTGGAACTTAATATCTCCCCTGCGGGGCACCGCCCCAGTCGGGACAATTTCTAAACTAGACATGTGTAGTAGTGCAGCGCAAGTAAACGTTTCAACGGAAAACCGAATTAAGATGATAAGGAGGCAAATGGCTGAGTCTTATTCCCTTTTCATTGCTTTTAATTATTCATAATTCTATCTCCAATCCTTAAATGTTCTCCATTCCAATGCCGACTTGAATGGACAAGGTGGTTAAGAGCGTCCGAGTGTCCGAATAGTCGCGGGGGGCCTGTATGTATTGTCGCGGAGGGCCTCGCGTTCTGCTGAGCACTGATCAGAGAGCAAAGCGTGTTGAAGTATAGGGTAAGGTCTTACATAGGTCCCATCGGAACGTAGAGGGTAGCAGGTTGTCGGTTGGAAAAGCCCTAAGAAGAAGATTTATTCCAATCATTTTAAGCATTTTCTTTAAAGCATTAAATCATTAGGTCGTCGTCAATGCAGAACAACTATCAGTGAATGAAAACTGGCTGATAGCTTCCCATGCGCGTGACGATGACTTGCGCACATCTCCAAGAGGCGGAGCGGAGCGGGCGCCATCCGGCGCCTCGCGGCCTTGTGCCTCCCTCCTCCTCCTCCGCGCCGCTCCGCTCGCGGCCGGACCCGGAAGCTCGGCGCGGGGCGCCGTCTTTTGGCCGGTGCCTGGCCTTGGCGCCGCCGCGCCCGACCTACGGCCCACGGCCCCGCGCGCCCGGTCCGTGACATAACGTTTGGCGCCCCCCCCCTGCCTCCGCACCACCACCACCGCCCCTGCACGTCTGCCACGCGCGAATCCTACACTCGACGCCTCCTCAATCCCTCTGTTATGGCACTCGAAAGACCCTATACAAAGAAGTTTGATAATGCTCTTTTTGTTATTGTTATATTTTATACTGTCTCTTAATATTTCTGTCGGGATATATGCTAGTAAAGGCAAGTGCCCATATTCATTTTGTCGTTTTCTAGGGTTCGGGTTTTCTTCCTGAAGGATTTGCGTAAGAAGAGAACTGGGTTGAAAACTTATTTTGCTATCTGCACCTACGCACTTGCTAAGAACACCTCGTATATACCAAAGCTGTATATGCAATGCATTAACTTAAACTAATCTTAAAGAAATGCGTGAAATATATGCTCGTGCGTACGCTAACATTCTTCTTTATAAGTCATTTATTTTCTGACCTTTTAGTCAGAGTGAAACAGTGTTCTGCATGCACTTACCTTTCTACACGTTGTTTATACGTATGGGAATGAATATGAAATTAGAAAACTGTTTATCCATTCTTGTCAAACATGCCTACGTCATATAGAAGAACACTACAGATGGTCTGATCAAGTCTGTCATTTTGCATCTTTCGGATATTGGATTTGATGGTCTTCTAATGACGTTCCATCCTGACCAACATTCAATAAAAACTCAAAACGCATTATTTTTATGGCGTATCTTTCCCTTGAAAAGATAGTGTTGTACGGAAGTATTTTACTTGTTGTTCTTGAGCGGTGTCCGTACTTCTTTTTGGAACAGAATTTTGTGTGATTTTGTTGAACAGCATTTTTGCTGCTGTAAGCCTTTAGTTTGTAACTTTTTTCCAGAGGGATTTTGTGTCATGACATTTAGTACGATTTCGTTAATTCGGGCTCCCTTGGAATGATGGAGTGAGGCGGGCCGTGGCGGAGCGGGGTAGGGGGCCCGGACGGGGCGAGGCGGGGCGGGGCGGGGCGGGGTGGAGCAGGGGCGGGGCGGGGCGGAGCACTCGCACCGAGTCGCCCGGATGCTGGGCCCGGCGCCGCGCCGCCGCCGCCGCCGCCTCGTTTCGCGGGTGCACAGAGTCGCTCGCGCGCGCTCTGTGGCGACGTGCCACGTAGTTTTGGCGGCCTCGCTGTATGGTGTTGGCAGCCTTGGCTCACGGATCTGGGTGACGTGTGTCCCGCAAGATGGCCGCGACGGAGACGGCGCGTGCCACCGCCGCCCGCGCGGAGGGCGAGAGGCTTTCGCCAAGGGCCGCCAAGCAATCCAGAGGGGGGGGGGCAGAGATAGCAAGGGGCTTGGGGCAGGACGTCCATACAAGAGGCCTGGTGCAGTACAACTTTTGTTGCAATCAGAAGTGCCCCTCATACGAGTTTATTATTATTGGCTGTTATTAATTATTAATATATTTCGAATTGAATTATATTTCAACTAATTAATTTTTAAAAATGTATTAAGAAAATAACTTTTATACACATTTTCGGGGCGTCAATGCAGTGGGAGTCTGGAGCAAGTTGCCTCTGGGCGTCACAGTATCGATCTTATGCGCATGCGCAGTTCGAGTTTCGTATCAGATCGAGATTGCCGGCGATTGCTGCACGCTAAGCCGCGCAAAAACTCCCTACAAGCCCACCACGCGGGGCGTGCATAGCCTAGATCAAGGGGGACCAACGATATTTATGGGCCCTCTTTTCCTTTATTTTTTTTTCACACAGCATATTTTACTAGAAAATAAACAAGGCATATTACAAGGAGAATAAAATGATAACTTTAATGGTACAATTAATGAATACAATTGATTTTTGTGTTGAACCATTTTCAGAATTGCTAGATGACTTGTAGAGTTTCTTTTCGAAATGTATAACCATTCCCAAACCATCAGGTTAAAAAAGGGGAAAAAACTCAGGGATTGAACATGTTTACAGAAATATTCTTTTTTATTATGAAAGGCTTCGGCGTCCCTTTCAAAATTTCCTTTCGAAATTTCCACACGAAATACGGAAGGACCATTCTCACATCTGAGAATCATCTGCTAGCAAATTTGCAGAAACATCAAATATGACAATATACTCGCACGCACAATTCGTGTCGTAAATTTGATGATAGAAGTGAAGATGTACAGAAATTACTATTTGGAACTCCAGCAAAAAATTTAAATAATATTTCTTTGTTTTCAGATGTAATATCTGTTTAATGTTTAGAAATTTGGCATATTTTTATAAAAGCAATACTTTATAATGTCATTGTTATAAAGGTTACTAAACTATTTCAAAATAAGGAGGAATACAAATAACTATGAGACTGGTATTCGGTGAGAATGTTCAAGCTTGATTATGGAATGTTGATACTACGTATTCAGCAAATAAAAAGGAAACTAAATAAAACAGGAATAACTCCGATACTAAACAAGACCTTTATAGAGATCCGAAGAATCTAGATTTATCGGTACATGTGAGCCAGATGTGCAAGGTAGTAATATATTTCCATTTCGTGGCCATAGCGTCGTTCTACTCTCTCCTACTAGGTGGAACCAGTCAGATTAATAGGCAGTGCTGCATACATGTCTATCTAAGAGTATCTGTATAAACGTCTAAATAAAGAGAGCAGCAATGTGAGGCAGCGCACGTGTTCCTGATGAGCCAATCACCTTGTGATTGGCTATATCATTTACTTTGCCGCACGCGATGGCAGAGGGCAATTGCGTTGGCGACGCACGCGGGGGCGGGGCGGGAGCGGGGCGGGGGCGGCAGCCGACTCGCGCGGGTCCTCTGAAGAGGCCAGGTGTGGGCGACGCCAGTGTTACAAGCGCTACAGACCGGTTAATACTCTTGTTTGCACATTACTTAACACTCCGCCAGGATCTCTATAGCACCCCTTTGTTTCCTCAGTCAGAGTTCCGTTGCTGTTGACATTTCTCCGTAGAGGTCAAAAGGCTCTCCCTTCTGTTTTCTCTGCATCGAAAATAAGATTTTTGTGGTGTAATGCTTCCTTACATTCATGGCTTTGTGTACCGATGCGCGCGTACATAAACCGCCGACATTTATCCCCCTCCTTTTAGCTAATTCTTATTTTTAAAGATTATACCGGTGTGTACGGCGGCCCGCTCGCCGTGAAGGCGTGTGTTGACGCAAGGGGCAGGGCCGCTGCGAATTAAGTTTGCGCTGGAGGGCGACGCCGAGGGCGGCCGATTCCATTACCAGCGGAATGCCCCGGCGCCATCGGGCCTTTCAAAGGCGAAGCCTCAATCGGGGGCGGAGCTACGCGCAGCGGCAACTTCACACAGCAGCATCAGGGCCCCGGCCTGCCTCGCCTCCTCCCCCCTCCTCCACCGGGTTAGGTAGCTCAGGGCCTCTGACCGGGAGGTCCAAGGGTTCGAGGCCCGACGGCGCGGCGGCAGCACTTTCGGGACGAGATTCTATCGTCTGGCTGCTGTGATAGGTAGTTTTTGGTGGTTTCTCCGAACAACACCAGGCGAATGCCGGAACAGTACCCTAACAAACTGGCCCTGGTTCCCACGCGATCTTTCCTTTCTATTCTTTGTCCTTTTCTCACCCATTATTTACACATATTTATACTACATATGGCGGAAGCTTAGAGCTTCATGTGGTTGTGCTCCGCCTGTGAGAGAGACATGGTTGGGGAAACCCCGCAAGCCGACGGTTATGTCAACGCTGAATCTCGCCGTCCAACCGGGATCACCGCCACTTCTCGCGATAACAGCGTGCACGACACTTACGAGACTAATGTTCTTAGCAGTTGGCATGCCCGGAATCACTAATCAATCAATCTCAAACGCACACACATACACTCAAGCGCCCTCCCCGCAACGTTGCGGCAGCGACATTCCTTTGTTTGACGTTCCAACCCCTGGATGACGTTACGCTTTCCACGATTTGCTCCTCTTCTTGCAGCTGCCATACGAATATTCGTACGAAATACATAGCCTCTTAAAGGTTGTGTCTTTTTTATTCTTAAAAGTAATAATGGAATTTATGGAACATTTAAAAAGTTACCAATAAGTGTAGTACTACCATTATAAGGACGCTTGCGATACAAGAAAAAATTCAAAATTAAAGGAAAAAATGTTTGGGTATGAGTGTCATTGGATGCAAATACTTCTCTTGAGCCCAAAGAGAATCACTTCGTCAGGCGGTCATCTCTTTTACTTCTTAGTGTCCTGTAAGTAGTCCCCTACTACTCTTTCCTCTCTCCTCGCGACTGTTCACTTTCAAAGAAATAGCCACCGCCAACGCCCAGGGCTGCCTCCTCCAAAACGCACTAGAGTATAGGCGGACACGTCCTTAAGCAGCCTGCATTCATATGCAAATTAATTTACGCTTGTGATTCAGTGAAAGAATGTTTTCTACGCAAATATAACAATATTTTATTTTCGTTTCTTCTGTTCGCTCACTCGGGACCGTGATGTCGGGACGCTATATATAGTAGGCAACAGCGGCGGCCAGAGACTATTAGAAGTGGTTTTGGAAGTCGTTTATGTGGCCAGTTGTCGCGACATAGCTTCGTTACATTTTTATTAGATGGTAGAAAATTATTTTATAAAAATTTGGCTATGAATGTTCTTTCATATTTTACTTATTGATATTGGAATTAAATACTGAAAGCGATGTGTAACCGTTTTTACTGTCGGTAAACGCTTCTCAAAGCAGTAAACATGTAATATAAAATCAACTTGCTCTCGAAATGAATAAAATGAAATGAGTTGGACACAAGACACTACAACATTTATGCACTTGCTTTACTTTTATCTCGATTTCAAACTATATTACACTAAAATTTTCATAAAAAGTCATTATATAAAATATCTGAACTTATTTCGTAAGTGCTCAACTATCTTAATAAGTGTCGTCCTCCATATCTTGAAGACTTAATTTTCAAGTAATCAATGTATGCTGGACGATGTAGATTATTATAATGCACTCGTATGGAGTGAATTTTCTCTGCATCTTCTTTACTTACAAGCCTTTCATGTGAGCCATTTCTTGAATCTTCTCGCTGCCAGCAGTTGCTCGCTCACAGCCACTGCTCCTTCGGTGGCTGCAGACAAGTGTCGAAGAGTACACACACAACAACCGGACGAGGGATCGTCAAGAATGTACGGCTAATAGGTTAACACACACTGCCAAAGCTGAATGGGTAAATAAACCAATCAATAGAGCTAGCGGTGGAAAGTGCGGGTGGTGGGTGGGGGCAGGGGGGGGCGAGGCAGGAACGAAGGCGGGGGCGGTTCTTGACATGAAGGCCTCTAACACGAAAACACGCAGCGCGCGGATGGCAGCCATGCGAGTCAACAGAGCACGCGCCTCCTAGCACCCCGGCCGCCGCCGCCGCTGCATCTGTCCGACACGTGTCGTCGTCGAGGGCTCGCCAGACGTCCAGCAGCCGCTCCCTGTCGCCGCCGCTCGCCTCTCGTTAGCACTTGCGCTGCCGTCACCCGCCGCCGCCACCCGTGCCCTGATTGACGTCACGCGGCTTCGCGGAACTCTGCGCGGAGGTCTCCACATTTTTCTCACTCAATAGCCATTGGAGTGGACTACGCTTCTTTGCCTGCCTTATAGTTCAGCTTTCGATTAGTAACTGGGGGCGTTTTGGAAAGAAATTGGCAATCCTGTTTTTCATTGCCATCAATAGACATTTTATACGACATACAATGTACATTTTATTCACACTTTAGAGCACATTATTCAATGAATAACTGAACTATCAGTGTGTTGATAGTATTTGGTAAATGAAAGAGATGTGAAAACTATCCTATCGGGCACGTCATTATTTTATATGACTTTAAAAGTACATATTACAAATAGCTGACAGGTGGCAAGCGTGATCATCTGGGAGAAGACAGCGTAATGCAATAAAAGTTAGAATTAAAAAGTTTCCGCTTTATAAATTTGCTTCCCTGCAAATTTAATTACGCAACAGCTTTCTTCCTTCTATTCGCCTCCTACTGCCAGCCGCGTATGGTTGCAATACCTTTGCTGTCAGAGTGGGGCAGTCACACAAATCCCCCGAGAGGGACGTCCGCGGCGGAGGGACGAGAGCGATTGCTCTTGCCCTGTGCATGCGCGTCGGCCGGGCGGGCGGCCGCTGCCCCGCTGCGCGGTCGAGCAGCGCTGGGGATTCCCCGCCCTGCGCTCGTTAGCCGCCGCACCGCCGCCGCTTGACGGATGAGGCCTCGCGAGGCGCTGCGCGACCCCGCGTCTTCCAGGGCTCCGATACTCCGGGCGCTCACTGGGACTATACTTCGATTTACTTCTTATGGCTCTTGAAGTTTAATCAGCTGGTACGGTGTCATGCAATCGGGAGCTTGGACGTCACTGCCGATGCTCCGGGCGGTCAGTGGGACTATCTTCGATTTATTTATAATGGCACTTAAAGATTAATCAGCTGTTACGGTGCCATCCATTCGGGAACTTGAACGTTACCCTAATGACGTCACTGTACGAATAACGTTCAAGCTTCCGATTGGACGACACCGTAGCAGTTGACTGTGCCAAGTGACACTACAAATAAATCACATTGTAACAGTTATTTCGAGTCCTGAAAATTGGCAGGAATAGATGCCTGCCACAGAACTGCCATTGTCTTCTCAAGTGGAACGTCCGTGTCTGAATATATTGTTCTTGGAGAATCCTCAAGCGTCTGCGTGATATGTATGATAATTTGTTTGCGACTAAATTATTTTGTTTGCTTTATTCACTTCTCTACATACTTTGTCTTTTCTATCATTTTGATGATGCTTTAAACAGAACTTTTAACAAAGCTTCTGTTAATGCTTGTTCCAGTTTTAACATTTAATGCATTTATGCTGCTGCAATATAATGCAACAACCCATACATTCATGACAAGGACTTTAGCTGGATTGAACAAAGAATAGGTATTCTGTATCATATACCGGTGATATTGGTATATTCTATCTCATTGCTTTTCCTGTGTCTCCAAACAAAAACATCTGTATCGAAGAAAATGTTTCTCTGTTCGCATAAGAGGTGTTCAAGCGGATGCGTGTCGTGTTAGTTCCTCGTTCTGTCTCCGTTTCGCGTTGCAGAAGCAGCAGCAGCAGCGGACGCGCGCTGGCGTGGGCGGCTGGCCACGACCTATGCCACGCCGGCAGCTGCGACCGCGCGGGGTTGGCGTGGGCGGCGTGGGCGTCGGGGCACTCGGGGACTGCGCTCGCGCCAACTCGACGCCCAGCGATCAGGGGACCGGAAAACAGAACAGGAGAGCGATAGAGGGTTCTATACTTCGATTTATTAGGGAGTTTGTGCCACCTCCAACGTTAAAGCACTATCGATCTTCTGCGCAAGCGCAGTTCAAGTTTCGTACCATTGTAGTGCATCTGCGCATGCGTAGAAGATCGATAGTGCTGACGCTAAGGCGTGCACAAACTCCCTTTTTAGAGCTTCATTTGACAGATCATCAGCTGTTGCGGTATCATCCAATCGGAAGCTTAAATGTGGCTACAAACTCCCGATTGGATGCCATCGTAACAGCTGATTTACGTCAACTGAACCTATGTTTAAATCCACGTGTAATAATTTGCGATCCAATCCCGAACCACAGCGTATTTAGAGCTCTTCTCATAGCCTCTTCGGGTCTTCAAGGATGTGGAGTATGCGGAAAAATCAAGGCAATTAATGAGTTCGGAACATATTTCCATGTAGCGTTAAGAGCAAACGATGGTTAACGTTTTATTCATGTAAAATATTCCTTATGCAAGAACGTTCTAGACCGAGTAGGAATGCGTTCTTCATAAACATAAACTTGGTGAACTGAAGATGCATAGGAATCTCAGGAAAACGCTAGGTAGTTTGCGAGAGATGCAATTTAATTTTAATCGTTGAATGTGAATTAATTATTCGAAATTATTTAGTGTGTAATTTCGACTGATAGTTTTCACAACCATCAACTACGAAGGGTGATAGAAGCACGGTCTTCGTATCTACATTGCCCCTTCGAGTATATGGAAAGCCTTCAGAACTCCCGTTGTTATTGAAAACAGTATGCGTCTAATTAAAATGGGACATTTTAAAAAATACAAACAATATTGAAATAAATAGAGAATTACCAGACCCGTGTCCTGTTCCATAGTACCAATTCCCTCAAAAACATGCAAAGACTTGATTGATTTATGTTTCTGGTCACGTCAACTGTTATCGTTTTCGTCCTGTTACTGTTGTGATGCGAGAGGTGGTAGTGTTGCTCCCCCACTGGGTGGTCAGATTCGGCACCGACCTACACGTCGGTTGCGTAGTTTCCTCATCCAAGTATCCGAATATCTGTGGTGGTGTAGTGTGTGTAAGTGAGAGGTGAGAATCGGACAAGAAAAGAGGAAGGAAAGATCACGCGCGGTCCGTGGCCCGTTTGTTAGGATTCTCCTCCGGCATTCGCCTGGAATTGATAGGAGAAAGAACGGAAAACTACCTATCGGGGCAGCCAGCTGCAAGAATTCTCCTCCAGACAGCGGCTGACCTCGGCCTGACGCTCAAGCGAGCACTGACAGTCTGGCGGCGTCGGCAGCGTCCATGGGCGCGGCGGGCGCCGGCGCCACCCACCCACCCACCCACCCACGCACGGCGTCGCGGCGCGGCGCCGCCCCTCGCTGCGATGGACGGCGCCCGACCCGTGCCAGGCGCGCAGTTCTAATACGCTTATTATGTGGCGCCGAGCCGTGGACGGGGTGGCCGCCGGCGCCGTAACTTATTAAGACAACTCCAACCTGTACGACGCTCACATGCGCGTCTCGCCACCCATAACTCGGCCCCCTCGGCCGCGACAAAAACACATATCTCTCGGCGTCCCCGCGCCCTGCGCCCCGCGCCCCGCCGGGTCGTTTCTCCCGCAGGGTCGCGCGCGCTAAAATACGGCGCCGCGACCTACACCAACCGGCAACGCAGCGTAAACGCCTCGGCACGCGGTAACTCGTCGCGCGGCCGCTGGCGGCGGCGGCGGCGACGCGGCGGCGCTCTGCTCTCGGGGCTGTGGCTGAGATACGCCACTCACCCGGATAATTTACTTTAAACAGTGTCTGTCATGTCATATGCTGCATATATGGAGGATACACAAGAGTGCTTTACAACCACTAACTTCTAAGGACTTAAATTCGTTTCAATATTTGTCGCACTTTGCTCCTCATAATTGTACCTATAACATGGTCTTCGTTTTTCAACATTACGAAGAAAATGAAAATCATATAAGTATTTGCATCCCTTTATTACAAATTAATAACGATATGTATTTCTGGATTCGTCGTCGAACTTTCCAGATGGATCTGTGATGTTCCTGAAGCACGTGTGGGCATAGGCATCTGTAGTATACTGCGATTTTCACAACTCTGCCCCTGACAGGTATCAGCCGACGGTTTCATCCAATCGGGAGCTCGAATGTCACCATAACGACGTCACTATAATTTCAAACTCCCGGTTGGATGAAAGTCTCAACAGCTGATACCTGTCAGGGACAGATCTGGATAAATCGCAGTATGGACCACCTGACTTCTGAGACTAATCTTTTCTTAGTAGAATTTTAGTTATTGCACGGATTATACTAATAACTCAAAAGATTAGCAATATACTGTTGTGAAAACTACAGTTACAGATCTCTTTAAAGAAATGTAGTTTATTCCTTAAAAGTAGTGAACTTGGATATTAATGTTTGAATGATTCCCAAAATAATTTAATCGTCTTCACTTCCGAAAGAAAATTTTCTTTAGTCATCAAGAAAGCGTGAACGATCTGAAGTTATAGTTGATTGTGCAATTTCGAAACCAGTAATGAAATAAAAAGCAAATTATAAAATTCAGAGGTAAAATCGAGTCAACCAATTAAGCAGTGGAGTTCGTGAACAAACTGCATATGCAGAACAGAAATAACGAGTTGAAACAAATTGAATTTCAAGCAGCAGTGCCATGGTCGGTTCACGTTTTAATGCGTGTTAAATAATACAGATTACATGTAATAAATACCCAGCAATCATTTTCCCCCTTATTTCTTTCAAAATTATTCTCATGAGGGAAATGAAAACCATTAAGCCTTGAGAAAAGTAGCTTTTACAAACTTGTTTTTTCTGTTATATTTCTAATTAATTAATTAATTGGAATTACAAAAGCGGTATTAATTAATGGAAATTCTACTCCCAATTATTTCTGGCCCATTTGTAAACATTTGAGACATTCTCAAAGTAATTCCAATATCAAATGATAAAGAACACCGTTCACAATCCTAATAATTTTAGAAATTCGAGTGGTAGTATGCTCGTCTCGCAAAAATAAATTGGTCGTAACATTAGCGATGAGCATTCTAAGCACAGCAGAAAACGACCGAGCGTTCGCACATGATCATATGCTTCGCGCAGCGCGCAGCCGCGCGTGGGGTCTGCGCGTGCACTTTACGATCTGCGAAATGAGCACGTTAAACATGACGCACTCGGCCTTCCGCGCAGACGTCTCCCAGGAGCTACACTGAGTCATTCGACGCTCAGCTGCCTCATTCCGAAATACGGATTGATGCCTCCACGTTGCACGTGAGTGCTGTCCTCACTACTAGTGATGCGACATTGATAACAAGACATCAATATTACCAATTAATTTCAAAATTAAAATATGAAAGTTAATAACAAATCGAGCAAAAACCATCGATTTATTGGGACATCGATGATGTTTTAAGCTGATTTAGTAACTTCTAACATTAAACTCGTGCGTTAAAATTTCAATTGATAATGGTTGTAACTGAAAAGTTATATGTTAATTATAAATTCAAGTTAGAAATAATAACAATGGACAAAACGGAGCCTGAAAGCCTGTGTTACCAGGGTCAGCTTAAAGGATTGGTACTCGTTCACCTGAGACATTCGTTATTATTTCATATTTTAACTGGAAACTATTTTAATAATGGGAATTTTTTATTCACAAATAAAGGAAAGAAAATAAATATTTGATGTTAGAAAAATATAATTTTTAAGATATCGGTGTTTAAAACATAGATGTCTGTAAAAGCATCGATGTTTTGAATACATCAACATCGATGTCGCATCCCAACTCACTACTCACGCTTGCCAGAGAGGTACTCGTACTCCGAAGAGTAGGTGATATTGCTTTATGCTAATGCGTACAGTACCAGGAACGTGTCGCGAAATTCAACACGCAAAACCAAGGGTTGCCAGGCCTCTTATCACCCGTAATATATCATTCCAAAGATCATTAATGTAATGTCGGGACTACAAGGAGCATAAAGAGGCTACTGAGCAGCCTTGTTCATCGCCTATGCTCAGAATCCCCAAACGTCATTCCCTTGCACACGTACCGGGACAATGGGAGAGAGGGGCGCTCTGTCATTTTTTATCTCGGCGCTTACTGTACGTCTGTATCTGCCAGCTCGCGGCACCGCCCAGGTCTCCAGACCCCGGATATATCCTTTCAACGCCGCAGCGCGGCGCTCGCGTCGCCGTCAGGGAGCCAGATGTCGTTTGGGAGCAGCCGGCCACGCCCCCTGTTCGCCCCACCCCGCCACGCCCCGCAACACCCCACTCCGCTCAACCCGGCGCCGTCTCCGACCTGACGCGCGGCGCTCCATGCCGTCTTCATTGCCAGTGCCCGGCGCCGGGCCCTCGACCTCTAGGAGTGAGCAAACACCTTTAATACCCAACCACTTGCACCACGAGAAGGGTGCGACGGAGTGCATGTGCTCCCTATGTCCTATGAAGAAGGAGGGGCGGTGCATTATTAATCGAAAATTCTTCTGCTTTATGCAATTTCATGCCTCGAACTAATTCAGATTTTTTTTAAACCTAACAATTATTGTTACCAAAAACGTGATTATGAACGTGAAAAAATTGTTTTCATCGCTTTCCATTCTGCACATCTTGGAATTTCTTCCCCCAGCGCCAATGTATTAATTGAGCATATTGAAGGTTATTGCAGTAAATAACATGTGTACATATTGGATACCGATCGTCCTAACCAAATGCCTTCATCATCGTCACTGAACATGTATTTATATAATTTCCTAAAGGATAAATATAATTTTTGTTGACACTATCAACACCAATAGTTGAAAATACAATTTTATGGACATACCATGATAAACACTATTTTAATCAGTTTCTTCTGGGTTCATGACTCATCAGCACGTTTGCAGTTTTCTCTCACAATTTTCTTTTTAAGAAGAAATATAGTCGTTAGAGTCTACTGTTGTTGGCGTTTCCTTGCCAGCACCTTCTTATGATGTGCTATAGCCTTTCTAAACTTTCACCGTAAATCTGTTGTCGTCTTCACACAACCTAGCGATCAGCACGTTCCCCTCCCCGAACTGTTCGGGCTCCGCCTTGAATGGTATTGACATAACCATTGTCATCGTCAACGAGGGTACAGCCGTAACCACCACTTTGGCCGCCTACGCCTCCTCCGTCTCGACGCCGCTTGTGTGGCTGTTGCGGTACGCCACCGCCGCCGCCGCCGCCGCCGCCCCACCGTCGCCGCTACCGCCGTCGCCGCTGCCACCGCCTCCGCCTCCGTTGCCGCCGTCGCCGCCGTCGCCGCCCGCCGTCGCCGCCCGCCGTCGCCGCCCGCCGTCGCCGCCCGCCGCCGCCGCCCGCCGCCGCCGCCGCCGCCTGTATGTATAATGAATGCATGGGGGCATTGTAATGGCGCGAGCGCGCCGCCCGCAGGAGGCGCCTTGTCGCCGCGAGGAGGCGCTTATCTCTCGGCCAGCATCTCCCGCGGCGGCGGCGGCGGTAGCGGCCCACGCGCGTCGCGTCCCGCCGCCCCGCGCCGCCCCGCGCCGCCCCGCGCCGCCCCGCCCCACGCCGCCCCGCGCCGCCACCCGTGACATACTCCGGCCTCCACCATTAGCATAGGTATGTCGGGCTTGTGGAACGTCGTGCGCCCGCCACGGGTTTCGAACAGGCGCCCGCGTCATCGCCCCGCGCCTGGACAGCCCTGTGACGCGCGCGCACCCCTTCACTGGCGCAGCAGATTGACGACTGCCCAGGCACCCGCGCTCAATAGTAAATGTTCTGTAGAGGCAAACTGGCAATTGCACACTGTTGTGCTACCATAATGTCATGTCACTGTCAGATTTTATGAAAATCAATCTTCATTATGGTATAACTGTTTCTTCATTACCTTCTCACCTCTGTTTTTTTCTTAAACCATTGTCTGGTCTAATTCGTGAGAGACCTACACTACATACACTACATATGGTCAAAGGTTTTGCTTTATATATAAGGGAGAATTTGAATTTTTTAACAATATTTCTACGCGTTTTGAGATTCACTTCTTGAATATTTTGTTAATCTTTTATCTTAAATATCATTCATAAACAAGTGTTCCCGTTCTTACTTCACCCATGTGAGGGTTACCAGTATATTTCAACTCCCATTCAGCCTCCGAGAGCATACAAATGCCGTTTCTGGAGCGTGCTGCGCCTGCATGTTTCCGCCATTACAGCATCGCGACGCCACCGGCCGAGCCGACAGCTCCGCGCCTACGGAGCGCTCCTCGAGGCGTCCTGGCGCAACGGCATTGGACGTAGAGCAGCGCCCCCTCCTGCTCGCCTCCGTGGCCGACGACGCGTTTCCGTCAGCAGGCGGCGTGCCTGAAGTCGCCATCGGCATTCCCCGTCGCAATTACCACCTGCACCACATCTCCTCCATGACGCCGGCTCTGTCTCGAACGGAGCCACTGCTTTCACCTGCCTCCGCGGTCAGCTCCGACGCCTCGCTGCGAATAGAGCGGTGGCTTCGCGAGCACTGCGACCGGGGATCGAACCGAGGGTTCCCACGACGCTATCGCGGCCGTCGCCTCCTCCGCTGCCTGCGTCTGACGGACGTGCAGTGTAGCGGTGTCCCTCAGCGCGGCCATAAATCGCCGCGGAGCAATTATAAAAAGACGGAGGCGGGCGGCGAAGGCGGGGCCGCGGCCGCCGAGAGGCATCTGCCCGCGATGGTGCGATATCCGCGCAGACGACTAGGAAGCGGCCGCTCGCCTCCGCGCCGCTACCCGCGCCTCCGCCACCGCCTATCGCCGCCATTCCCACCGCCTCTGATACCGCCGCTACTGCCACCGTCTCTGGCGCCGCCACTCCCCATCGCCGGCACCCCAGCTACCCTCGCCTACTACCACCACCGCCACAGTCTCCGTCTTCGTCTCTGACCACCGCCGCCACCCCCAACCACAGCTCACGCTGTCACCATCCTTGTCACCGCCATTCCTACTACCCCTGCTTTCGTTGCTGCTCACTACCGCCACCCTCTCCATCATTGTTACGGTTTATAACCGCCATCACCGTCACCACTCGCCTCCGTCACCGCCCACCGCTGTCGCTGCCGCATCCGCCATTGTCGTCATCCCCATCGCCGTCACCCCCGCCACCCATGCCTCCGTCACCACCTACCGCTCTCACCGTCTCTGTTGCCGCCACCGTCCCATCCGCCACTGCAGCCGATATCCCCGTCGCCGCCACCCCTGCCTCCGTCACCGCTCACTTCCGCTATCGCCACCTGCGTCACCACCCCATCGCCGCCTTCCCCGACTCCGCTACCCGCGCCACCTTCACCCTCACCCTCACCGCCCGCCGCCACCCCCATCGTCTTCACCGCCGCCGCCGCCGGAGATAGTGCGCGAAGGCGGGCTCCGCGCGGCGAGGCGCGAAACTCTCACCTCCGGCCCGCGATGAGATACTGGCGCGCGCGCGCGCTGCGCTGCTTCCCCGCGGGCGAGGGCCTGCGGGGGGCGGCGCGCCTCGCCACGCCCTCGCCCTCGCCCTCGCCCTCGCTCGCGGGAACCGGCTCCGTCGCCCGCGCCCGCGCCGATGCCTGAGATCCCGCGCCTGAGTTACGTCTCGCTACAGCCCAGCGCTGCGCTCGCCATCGGAACGAATGTATTACGCTAGATGCGGAAGATGGCTGCGCGCGAGCGCCCCAGATCTGCGTCGTTTTTATGCGAGCATTTCACTCGGACGCGTTGAATTATGATAAGCAATAAAACGGTGTTTGCTGGTTGTAGCTGTCTAATAAAATATATTGTTATTATTAAATTGATCACTTTAGATATGAAGACAGTTATTTCTAAAACTTCATTTTATTTTCACTTCCATATATACATTTACATTCACTTTCACTATATACATTACTAAGTTACTCTTACATTACTATTACATATTATTTTCACTTGCTCTCTCTCCCTCTCTCTCTCTCTCTCTATATATATATATATATATATATATAAGATCGTCATATTACAAGGTGGTGTTCATTCATTCAAAATTCAATTTAAAAAAGTTTTTTACATTAAATCTTGCATTCACAAAAATATTATTGCGGAAGTTTGCATTATAAGAAATAAGAGACCCACTGTTATTTTAATAAAAACGTTATTGATGAAACATGACATCTTTAGCCGTTTACTTGAAAGGAATTTGTTACGTTTTGTGTTCAACTCATTCTGAAAAATGTTTTTATAAAAGAAAAATTCAGTCTTGGAAAAGATGAATAATATCATCGTCATAACGTTATATGTATTATGGCAAGTGAAAATAAAATAAAAATTTAGAAACAACTCCCTTTAAATCTAATGGGATCGTTTTAATAATATTTTTTAACAAGGACCTGATAAATATGATTAGGAGTTTTAATAATAACCAAAAAAGAGTATTTGTATTGTGATTTTGCAGACTGTTCTTTGTTTACCTCTTTGTTTGCAATCCTAATGTTAGCATGTAGCTGGTTTAACTTTCACATTGCCGAATTAAAGGCAACACCTGAAAAAAGTGACAAGACATCACACAAATGTTTGATTGTTTCCTCAACACGACGCTGCGTCGTTACAAGAAGCTACGTGCTTGCGCGTACCCCCCACAGTGCTAGTTTTATGTGTTAGAATTGAAAAATGCTTCTGGCAGCTTCGTTGGGCGTATTTACGACAGAGAATTGAAAGTCCAGAAGGCAGACAACCCACCCGCCATGAGGAACGTGCTGCAAGCATTCCCACACATTCGTCTGTCATACACTCGTGCATTGAAGCGAATATTCACAATTTAAAATACATTGCTATAAATAAATGGTAAATAACTAAAATACACGTTATTTACAGTAGAGAATGAAAAGAAGTAGACGATGTGAAACATACTTCCTACAAAAGGTCTACATCTCCATAATCCAACCAACAGAAGAATACTCGAATACTAGTCTGACTAGAATATATTTCCCTGTCTGTATGTGGTTCCGTTGATTCGTTACGGGCTAGTTTAGTTTATATAGTGATAAATAAATAGTAATTGTTATTAAAATGAATTCTGCACTCTATGGCAGCTCATTTTGTAGCTCGAGGTTTCCTTCAAATATCGACGGATTTATATTCAAATATCGTCGATATCGGAGTTTTTACAGGTAAAAGATTAAAAGAAAGGAAATTTGTTGGGTCGCCGCCTCACACTGGCGATCTTTGAGGTATTTAGATCAATTCGCGATAGATGCTCACCAGTATTTTCGTTATGAACCATGAAGCGTATGCGATCTTTCCTTCACTTTTGGAATACAAAACGTGTGCCAGTTTGACAATTTGAAGTATTTAAATAGGATAACATTTTACTAGAGAATTGGCAACAATATTACAACACAAAATATATTGTGTTAGGGAAGTACACATAGATATTTTACAATTCAGTAATTATATTACAGCTATGAACAATATTTGTGTGTCCATTAGTTGCATGAATTGTGGCATTTATTGCTGTTGTTGTTTTTTCAAAATAAAAAAGTTGATGTAGTTACTCTAATATAAATAATATTATTGCTTTGTTATTATAAAATATTAAAAATATGCTTTCAAACAAATTTGAATTTTGCCTCTGTCGCGATAACTTAGAGCAAAAGCAAGTGGAAACGCAACGGAAAATTGCTGGAAGTGTCGGAATCGAAAACCGACCGAGGGGGAGACGGCGCTCGTGAGGATTCGTATGCCGCTGCGCACGCGTGTTTATGCGTCGCGGCGCGTACGCACGCGTGCGTCGTCGGCCGCCGGGTTTTTTACGACCTGTGGTCCTTTGTATGGTTCAGCTCACCGCTGG
Source organism: Gryllus longicercus (assembly GCA_038098605.1). Classification (NCBI taxonomy): domain Eukaryota; kingdom Metazoa; phylum Arthropoda; class Insecta; order Orthoptera; family Gryllidae; genus Gryllus; species Gryllus longicercus. The sequence goes on along the minus strand of JAZDUA010000436.1, from coordinate 594,916 downwards.
GCGGCGCGCGCCCCCTCGCGCCCTTTCTCCCCGCCGCCCCCCTCGCCCCCGCGCCGCCCCCGCCGCCCCCGCCGCCCCCGCCGCCCCCGCCGCCCCCGCGCCGTCGCCGGCACTTGCGAGCGCGGAGCGTCTGCCATACTCAAGTGTGCTTCTTAGAATGACTCTCACACGGGCAGACTCCGCGTCTGTGACTCGCGTTTTGCGTAGCCGCCAGCTCCTTTGCCGTCGTTGTCGCTGTTGCTCATGCGCTGCCGCCTACACACCGCTTGCCGTATGCAGAATACTTTACTAGCTAGATGATGTACGTGAGGACATGACGCCGTCAAATTCTGTCTAAACTGCGTTTGCTGCCCTGATTTTTCTTGTCATGTATAGAACCATTTTCTGTTTTCATTTCTCCCTCGCGTCCATTGCACTCATCACAAGATCTGAAACACTTAACTTAATAATAATTTCTGTACTTTTTGCTACTTTAAAACTTGCTCTGTGTCTACTCCCCATTCCTTATTAAATTCCACTACCTAAATACATTACCGAGCTTACGCCATGACTCGATGACCGGCGTGACTCGAGAAAAGAGCCGAAAGTACCTCAAAAGCAAGAATTTGTGAGTTTCATTCGTAATTTCCACCGAAAATGAGTTTTTGATGCGATGTATTCCATGGGACCACCGACCCCCCTTAACAGACCCTCATCGTCATGAAAAATCGTACTCTTCTCCGTAACTTGTATAATGCAAACACATTACATACTTCCCCTCTCAAGGCTCCCGACATCAGAGTTCGTATGCTACACCTTCCTTTGCTGTGACCTTCGAAAAACGAAATAAACGCCAATAGTTCAATGGAGAGAGTCGATGTAGAGTGGCTCAGAATGTACCTCAGAATTTATGTACTCGTTTTCGACGTCACGGCTGCGACCGTTTCTTTTTCGCGCTATCTTTCGATCTTTCGCATGAGATTCTGTACAGGCAGGCGGGAATTTCAGTTCTGTGAATGGTTTATTAGGTTTACATATTAAATTGTTTTATTATTATAATTAAATTTTTAGAAATGTGAACATATATTGATGATGTATGGTAATCGACCGCCAATCGATCCTTTATTCATTATTGAAATTTCATCGACTCCTAGGGGGTCCATACCGCTCTCATTGGGCAGCAGACGAATGTCGGAGCAGTACCCTAAGAAAGGGGCCACGGACTGCGCGCGACTTTTCCTCCCTACCCCTACTTACCGCCACATATGTCGGGACACCAGTCGGGATCTTAGAGCTTGTCCCGACTGGACTGGGGCAGTTCCACAATGGTGGGAGATAGTCGGCGCCGGATCTCGCCATCTAGCGGGAGATCACCACTATCGTTCTAGGAAAACGCATGCACTACGCTTTCGGGACTAATGACCATAGCCGTCGACGCGCCCGGCATCACGAACCAATCGACCCTGCTGAGAAGCCCTGCTCTAGCGAAAGCAGCGCGCACGGGGACGAAGCGGAAGCGGCAGCGGGAGCGCGCGGGGTCTCGCAGCGCGTCCCCAGCCGCCCGCGCCGCCCGCGCCGCCACCGACAACGTTATCTGCGCGGTGTCGCCGCAATAAGTCAGGTGCCGGCGGCGGCGCGGCGTCGCCCGCATTGTTGTGTCGCCAGGCACGCTCCGCGCTGTAAATCGTACGCCGCCGCGCCGCAGCGAACCCCGGCTGCCGCGCGCCCGCCCGCCCGCCTGGAAATTAAGATTTTTCGAGGATATCGCTCGCCCGTTGCCGGTCGCCGCCTCCGCAGCCCTGTCGCCCCGTCAGCGCCCTGCGCCGCCGCCGGCCTTATTGCTATGCGCATACGGACCCATGCAAATGATACGGTTCGCGCAGTGCGTAGTGCGTGTCCCGCTGGGGCTCGAAGCCCGTTCCCGTTCCGCCCGTTGCCCCTGGGCGCGGCGTTCGGGTCATTGCTTCCGCGCCGGCAGCCCCCGTTGTCCTGTTGCGCCTATCTGCGTCGTCTCCTTACAGCCTCGTGGTTCTATAAGAGAGTGGTCCGAAAAGGTATTAACGGAAGATCTCAGAGCTAATGTTACAAACTCTGTGGCAAGTAGAGGGATCGAAATGGTCAATATTTGCGAATGATTATGATGTGGTAAATTTCATGTAAATATGTTACACGCGTAATATTTTTCCTGACTTTTTGGCAACTTCTCTAACCTGTGTATTCGCCAGATCACGTTCTGTCACAGTCAGGGATATTTCACGTACCTCCCGAACATCTGTGAAAGCGGGATTGCCTAACAATCAGGAGCAATTTTCACATGTAAAAATGCATATAACGTCACATGCAATTTTTTACTGCATGTTCATTGGCGAAAAGTGATTACATCTTCTATCCCTCTATTGTACATGCCATAGATGTTTGTCGTATTCATTCCGAGACTCTGCGTGAACTCCTCCGTAAACCTAAAATAATTTAATTAGTTTTTTAATATATGGCAGAAACGAGTTTTATCCTGTTCTTTCTTTCTTTCTTTAAATCGTGGGAGTCATTTCTCGACAAGCACACGATGGTTCCCCTTTTTCTACGAAAATTATATGAAGCAAGAAAAGTAACAAGCTGCCTGATTTTAAATTTGTATTTGTATTTAGCTATTATACGTCCCGTAAAGGACAAATGGCTTCGGCGCCCTTAGATTCCGGGGCTCCTAGTCGGTCACCCAACTAGGAACCCGCGATACCCCGAATTCGCTTCACCTTCATGACTTCTCGTAGTTAACAAATTCAGCTAGCTACGCTGGTTTTGCGGGTGGTGCCGTTTCACTAGAACCATCCCAGTATTTGCCTGGATAACCGAGGGAAATCACAAAAATCCCGGGCAGGATAGTCGGCACGGAAATGACCTGGGCCTCCCGAATGCAAAGTCAGCGCGCTAAACCCTGAGACACTTCGCTCGGTCAGCTTTTGAATAGATGATCTCAAATTATCTTTGTAGACGTTGGGTAAAAGTATTAAAATCCACCCATTTGTAAGAATGGTAGCCTCTTGCGTTTATTTTTAGGAGACTTCAATGCATGTGTAAAACAGAAACCATCGTGAATTACATGATGAAATGTGAAGTAAGAATGTTACCTTCAATATTTTCACCGTGAATGAAGCTTCGTCACTATCTATTGCATTGTTATTGCCCTGCATGAAGTTTGTTTTCCAGCCTGTCGAAGTGGTCCCTTCTTAGTGTTAGAGTGACTCCGCAATAGCGCCAGTGTGGAATGAAGCGACTGCAACGCCCTGACGCGCGTGGGCGGGCAGGCCGGCGTTGAGCCTCGGCTGGAGCACTGACACTTCCTAGATGGCGCAGGCGCTCTGGGGGAAATCGAACACTTGAAAAGGAGACCTGAGTTGCGGAAGAAGGCTTTCATTTAGATTGAACAAAGGTCCGACATCTCTTTAATTCACATGCAATTTTCCACGTGTGGGGAGACGAAGGACGTATCAAGATTTACGGGTGAACAAAACTACTGAAACAGGAGGCAGAAGAATCTCAATAAATTGAAGATAAAACGATACGAAGAGAGTAATATGTTTGAGTAAATATGCGACAATTTAAATATATAGATAAATACACGAAGTGATGAGTTCACCACCGTAATTAGGAACTTTTGTTAAGACATTGTTATTGTACTCTCATTATCATTTGAATATTTTACGTAAATATGCATGTTTTGTGTTGATGAACTAATGTGTGAATGAACTACAAAACACTTATTCATCGACATTACGAAACTTGTCTATTATGTTATCTTACATAAACATAACCGTTAAATTGGAAATTGTAATTTTGGTGTTTGGTGTTAAAATGAATCGTCCTTTGCTAGAGATGAAAATTGTTTTGGTTCTCTCTTGTTTGTTCATAGTCATTGTTTCATTCTCAAAAGAAATTAGATTTTAAGACATCATTTATTTTCGATTTTTGGTCATCACATGGATGATGGCCTTTACACTGAACTCCGCCTGTCGTTTGTTCCAGCGGCGAATTCCACCTTGGATTCCCGCGCGCCGAGCTGCAGGGCGTGTCGTGGTACCAACTGCTGCACTGGGACTGCATGCGGGAGGCACAGAGCAAACACCGACTCAGTAAGTAATGCACTGCCTCCTCAGAGGTCACCCGGCCCCTCGCCCACCACTCTTCCGAGAGCCCTAAGCGTCCGGGCGCGAGATCTCCATCTGCCACGCGTGGACTCCCCGACGCCCGACGCGCGTCATTTAACACTGCCAAACTCCGCCGGCCGCCGCAGCCCGCCCGGCGTAAACATCGTAACTCAAATTGAAAATCAACAAATGCGATCTGTATCGGTTTGTCAGATTCGTGGTGTTCGGGGCACATTTTGCTAGGAGATAACCAACAGAAAACGATCGAAGCGCGAGTCGTATTTTCTTCTATTTTTCTCGATCTTCACTTTTCCGCTGTAATAGGGCGGACGCTGTAAGTACCGATGAGAAGCGACGATAGCAGGGTAATCTGTTGAGAGGAATATGTAGGGTCGTTCTATTCGGAAACATTGTGCAAGGAGCTCTATTGTACGCGCGGCGCGTGCGTGCGAAGGGGGCAGCGAGATCGCGCTTCCAGTCACGACTCGCGCCGAGGCGCCGGCTGCGCGCTGCGCACTGCGCACTGCGCGCCTCGCTCCTTTGAGAGGGCGCTAGCCATGGCAAATTTTACGAAAACATCGACAAAAACATCAACGATTTAAGGATGATAAAACATTTGTTATTTCCTCATCCTGTTTCCACTTTCAATTAGAGTACTAAATGAAATACGGGTATATTTTTTGTTTGGAGACGTACAAGTAATAAGTTACTAATAATGTTTATCAAATCTGTAGAAGAAAATAAAAAATAAAGGACATTATGTTTTGCTATTATTCCATTTTTTTCACTTTCATTCATAAACCATCGAAGTAAAACGTCCAATATCTAATATACATACTAACACGTAAGTATTAGTAAATGTAAAGTAAGTATAGCAAAGTACAGCCCTTTATGCCTTTATTTTCTAATTAATATTCCATGCAATGTTCAAAATGAAGTTTAAAGATATTACTGCGTACAAAATTATCGAAAAAGAAAACATAAACTATTTTTACAATATTGATGTGTCTGGAAAAATATATCGATCTGAAAAAAGAAACATCGAAAACAAAAATTCGATGTTAATATATCCATGTTTCTGGTGGAAAATATCGATGTTTTAAATGCATTGATTTTTTTGCCATTCCTAGTGGGGGCACGCCTGAAGTCTGTTTTACTCGGTTATGTTTTCATCAATTTTCGTCGGTACAGAAAAGATGTAATTTGGACCAAACTAGATGTAATTTGTATGAAAAAATTATTCATGCTTCATTTTTTGGAACATATTTCATCGAGTTTGACTACCGCACTTCTGGCGTCACGTTTTTGGACTGTCTGGTTTGCTACGCATGAGGTGCGATTTCTTCTTCCTTTTCATAGCTATCAGAACGTTTTGATGTGTTGTATTGTAATGTGAAGTGAATACGTAGTAATAAATAAAACTTATAGTGTGTTCCAATGTCGTCTCTTTCTGTGCTCAAACGCAATGTAACCTAACTTCATTTGTAACAATAGATGCAATGCTCACCTGGTTTGTACTTCAGCGCTTTTTGTGGCGTTCAGCGGAAATGTTTGCATTACGCTTCTGTGAGAAAAAGAAATAACGGTGTAAAACGCATCAATTCCTTTTCCACTTTTGATACCGAAACTGTAGCGGTAGAAACGAACGTCCCCTTTCCATCCATCTTCTGTTCAGAAAAATGATGAAAAATATGTAAAAAAATGTAAAACGCGCTTCACCCTCCTACCCCTTAGAATATGCATATTACACTAGACATCTCGCTAATCCAACCTTTCCTTGCACATATGGTGCCGGATTAGCGGAAGTGCCGGCTATTGAGAGGGTTTGAAATTAGTTTAAACACAAAGAGACTACTCAGAACATCATTAAATCCAAAGATGTTGTACATTCGTTTACATATAAAATGTGTTCCTCGTCAAATATTGTACTCACCAGCAATGGTTTTCGGTGATGAACCTCCGTTCAGCTCTCTAATGTTTCGAGTTTTGAGGACTAGCATTATGTGTTTCCTTTTAGAAGCAATATTAATCAACTGTACTATAAGAAAGTCAGAAATTCAAATATGTATAGCATTTTTAACAATTTTAACTTACAACACATTGTCACAAAAGATAATTCATTGCATTACATGTCATTTCTGCTAGAGCTACTAGGGTCTGAACTACTGAGAGCCAGATTAGTGAGAGTTACGTGTTTTTCGGAAAGAAGGGAAAAGATAGTAATTGCAAGCATGATTGAGGGTAGTAAGAATCAGTTGAAGGTTTTGAATCACAAGAATCGACCTTTTGCTGTCATCATTTCTGTAATTCTTAAACGAGTCAGTTGTTTTGTTGAGGTAGAGTTATGTTTCTGGTTTCAACAGATTAATTTACTATTTGCTTTGTACATATTTTTGGAATTTGCACGATCTCGAAGGAACTATATTCTAGTTAATATTTAAATATACCCTTATATCCAATACTTTATTTTAAAAACATATTTTCCATTACCAAAACCGTGAAAGCTTTTTTTTCAATGGAACTCTATAAAAGAAATGGATGCTTTTGTGAAGTTAATTTAATTAAAAGTTAAAACAAATAATTAATATTTCTATATAGTATAAGCACCAAATAACGTCCTGTAATTTATTTTTAAATTATCTCTATTTTGACGGATTTCAACGTTGGAGTTTGCCGTAAAATAATTGCATACATTTTTATCAGCATTTTTTCTCGTATATAGCGTACAAGCTTTCCATACAGGAAAGGCAGTTTCACGGGTTGGGGCAATAGAAATGCAATTTTCTGTACCATGAAATGATGAGCACGCGAGATTTGTAAACAATCATCTGCAGATGTAGAATGTAGGAAACTGGATACTTTTTTAAAACTCCTGTATATCGTCAATATGCTTATACTATCACCGTGCCTCGGTGCGTTTAACGCAAGAGACGCGTTCACGCGAAGTGAGTGGCGCGGCGTTCGCCTGTTGCAGTCACGCAGTCGGAGCAGGACCGCTCGTGCATCCTGCTGCTGCGGCTGCAGCGCCGCACGGGCGACTGGCTGTGGGTGCACTGCGTCCTGCAAGTGAAGGACAACATGGAGAATAGTCAGCAGCCGGTCATCGTCTGCACCAACCAAGTCCTCAGGTGAGACGAAATCTGTATCTGTAGGCAAACGACACGTCTAGTGCGCGGCTCTACGCAGTCTAGCTGCGGGCACTTTAACTTTCCAAGCAATGTGTAACTGACCTTTTTGGTGTTAATGAAAGCAAGTTATACAATATTTTTAATATATTCACTTTACCTGCAATTTCTTTCGTGGTCAGTTATACATTGCTGGTGGTAATATATTGGTACAAAATGCACTAAATAACCAAATCACTACAATGCAATGTAAATTATAAGTAGTTACTTTCAAGAATACCAAAAAATAAACGTATTCCCCGGTTCAGATGGTAAACGTTATCCCCCTTTCCATGTCAACCATATGTTGAGTTTTAGAGCGGTCACACACGAACACGTTTATTATTATTATTATTATTATTATTATTATTATTATTATTATTATTATTATTATTTCTCATACAGAGAAGTAACGCTTTAATAGATTGAATAGGGAATTAACTAGCAAGCATAGCACTAGCGTTTCAAATTGCGAAGACATTCCCACTGGAGACCTCCAATTTCTAAGAAATGAGAATAAGGGAACATATTGTCTTCAGATAATAAATATTACAAAAGTACGTACACTAAATTATGGGTGTTTGTGTTCTAGACGTTTAAACTTTTCTTTGAGGAATCTATGTAGATTTGATTCTTCTGTGCTACTTATAAGTTTTACCTCATTTAAAAGTGCTAGTTGCTGGGGTGGATGATAGGGAATTACGAATTTATTTGGCAGATGTTTCATACAATGTTAAATTGGGGGAATATCTAGCTCTCTGTGCCACTTGCCTTTTTTATCGTAGTACAATGCTCTTACGGCATTGCTAAAGATTTTATTTTGAAAGATTTGCAGAGTTTTTCGTACCGAAGTAGCAGCTCCTCTCCAAACAGGACGCGCGTAAATTGAGAGCGAAAACACCATTTTTCATGCTCGACGGATCAAGTTACAAACAACTATTTTAAGGCTCTCGTCCGTGTAACGGCGTATACCACACAACGCTCCATACCCTCCGCGAACGAACATACGCGGAAGTTTCTGAAAGACGTAACCGCAAATTGTAACGTCATGAAAATTTGCGACGCTTGTAGCAGAGGCATCGCAATAACGGGATTCCAACATGCGAGAATTCTCAAGGCCGGGGATAAGCGAGAGAGATAGGGGGCGTGTGCGTTTCGGTCCAGCGGCCAGCGGCGCGGTGGCGGCCTCTGCCTCCGCATCGACGTCGCGCCCTGCCGCGCCGCGCCGCCCTGGTTTTTTCGATTTTCATTTTTCATTTCACTTGTTTCGATTGTTTTATTCTGCGGACTGTTAAAATCTGTAAGAAATTCCGGCCATTAAAGAGTGGCTTTTCGTTTCTCTGCTGGCGTTAAGTTGATATAACAGTATAGTATTACGAAAAAATAGTTTAAATCTTTATTCATGTTGATTAAGAATTCGTAGATTAATATTTCGTTGTCACGTTACTTCAGGGTGACTATGAACTTTCTTGCCTTCAACTTCCACCAATTATTGTAAACCTAGAAAGAGTTGAATCCGCTTCCAACATTATTTTGTTTCCCTCGACGCTTTCTTTTTGGTGAGAATAACATTCGTTTCCTTTATTTTGCCTCCGTTGCCATCTTCGTGGCTGACTGAAACGGCGTCGTCATCACCTTCACTTTCTTCGAGTCGGCGCCTCGAAATACCCACATAAAACGCAGTGAAAGGCGCCGGCGGGGAAAAGGCGATCCGGTGGGCGCAAAAAGCGCGATCGCGTGCGACGTGGACGTCTTCAATTCGCTCGTCCCCCCGCGATGAAGCTGTCAGAGGCGCCGGTCGCTGGTCGCGTCAGGGGACTTAGTTCCCCAGCCCAAACACTAAACTTTCGAAGGGAAACTGATGGGTAAAGAACCCATTTGTACGTGGTAGGTTCCATACGTTTCTGCCTCACTAAAGTCTAATTTTGATAGAAAGAAAAAATTGCGTCTGTAGAGATGCAAGTACCAATTAGACAAGTATGTAGCTTGTGTGCATATAGCTGCTCTAGCAGAGCTCACACAACCACTTAAAACTAATAATTTCGGACTAATAATTTAGCCTATGAGTGTTTATTGAACTATTCTGTTTGACAATACTTATTTGAGAATCCTTACATACTCCGGAATTTTAAGTCTTAACTGTACTGATAGATCTCGTGGGCATGTAAAATTCCGAAACTAGATTGGAGACGACGGATCCGTTCAAATATTTATTTGCCTGCTGGCTGCAATTTTTTCAAGTTTGATATCTGTATAAAACACATACTTTCAAAGCATTTCCTTGCGCCAAGCCATAAAATCGAAGCATGTCCGCGAGTCCGCATTTTCCTTAATACTTTTCCGTAATACTTTGTTCAATTAAAAGTTGTCTTTAAATCAGTGTACAATAAAACTTTTGACATGAGTTTTTGCTCATAACATGAGTTATTGCTTCTTTAAGTGATACCCAGTAGCAAACAGTAAAATAGTAATAACTAGTTACATTATTATTCCCAAATAAACAAAGTTAGCTAGTGTTTTACAAATAATTTTACCCATCAAAATGAGCATCGACGAAAACATTCTGATAAACCTCAGTAAATATTCACTTACGGGGCCATTTCTCCTGATATTTTCAATCTGTATTTGTCCCTGAAACTTTGGCCAACTATTTCGTTACACACATTCTGAATTAAACAGTTGTTTAAATGCACGAAAATGTGAAAACATTTAACCATCAAAAGAATACCTATAAACGCTATAAGATTCAGATGTGTCGCTGTTTTAATGCGGTCTCTTTACCAATCGTGAATAAAATAACTGTCGAATTAGTTCATTTTGTCTGAATGAAAACAAATTCTTAACTTGAACATCAACCGTCCTCTCATCTCGCGAGCGAGCTCTGGTTGAAGGGCTGTTTTGTGGTTGGGTGAGGTGTCGCCGGGAAGGTGCAGACCCGCCATCGCGGAGCAGCACGGTAAGCCCCGCCACGCCCCTCCCCCATGCCCCGTCGGAAAATCTAGGGCGCCGGTAGGATCGTGACACGCGACGTCTTATGTGGGTTCTTGCGAGGCACCTACCTACGAGCACATGACGGACGCCCGTCCCAGTCTCGGATTGCCATTCCCTTCGTTGCACGCGCGCGCTTAAGCATAGACCGGTCACATGCCATGAAGGGCGATACTACATTTACTCATGCCCCCACCCATATGTCATATGTAAATAACAAACGTTTTAAAGGAAAGGTAGTCCAAAAGGACCCAGAAATTTACTTGGTCCCTCCTCTTGTTTTAGTTTTTTCCTATTCCATTGTTACTTACTTACACTTAATTTTCTGCACTCTGATAACTATTAAATGATGTTTGATCATTAGAATAGTATTGGCAGGACACACTCGTATGAGTCCAGAAATCTGTAGAGTCCAGTAATCTGATGTGTCATGCTATAACACCTTTGTAAAAGTGCACTCAGACTTCCTTGAAATTTGAATGTAATTTAGTCGAATCATCTTCCATTCGTTCAAGGTAATTACACTTTAAAAATAGTTCTTTTTATTTTTCTTTCATTATTATTAATGTACCTTAAACTGTGAAAATGTGATATTGGAATACTTTTTCTTCCTCATCCTTTTCTTCCTTTCGTTCTTACAGTTCATTTTTCTTGCGGTAGGTCGGTATAAAGGCACAGAAAGAAGTTACCCTTTTCCCCCAGTTTTTGCAATATTTATCTACGGATTCAAATACTTATCTTTTTCAACATGTTCATTCGAGGTTTTTAGTGAACCGAACATTCTGATTCTTGCTTTGAATGAATGAAGCGTATGAGCGCGTATTATTTCGACTCATCAGTATTTACATTTGATATTTTAATATTGATTAAATGTAAAAGTAACAAAATGTTCATTTGCTTGAAGTATTTTCTGCAATTCGAACGCAATTATCCACCGGTGTCAATCAATATATCGATAGTCTTATGTTTCATTTGTCGGTTGTTGAATCTAATCTTTGTTATAGTACTGTGAATATTGTGTTCCTTTGAGTTACTGAATCATGTTCGAGAATTATTATGTCTGAATGTACATTGTAGATATTGTGTCTGCTGTGTTTCGTTTGGCTCGCTTCGAGTTTTCGTCAATAAAAAAGCTTATATTATTTCTTAATTATCGAATCAAATAATCCAAGTTTTGTTAATTGTCCTAACGATTGTTTGATTTTGTTTTCAGTTAAGTCTCAATTAATATTAATAAAATTCATTTTAAAATTAAATCCTCCCGGGTGAACTTCAGTTGTTACTAATTCAGTCTCAATAACATTGATGGTGGTGGGTCTGTGTTTTATTAACATTGCGGCGCGGTGCGGGGCCTGGGACCCGAGACCGCACGGTGATCACTCTCCTAGTAGTGATGCGACATCGATGACAAAACATCGATGATGCCAAATATCGATGTCAATTATGCATCGACCAAAAACCATCCGTGTTTATAATATCGATATTTTAAAGCTCACTTAGAAACTTCTAACATTAAAGTCATGTGCAACAAAATTTGACAGTGGCCGTGTATATTAATTTATAATTAAAATGTATTTGAAAGCAGTTAAAAACGCTTCTCTTTGTGCCCAATACGAAGGAAAAAATCATGGCGTCAGGACCATCTCGGGCGAAGGACCGTCTGCTCGTTGAAGGCCGCGTTCATTTGGTTCGAACACATAAGCGGTACTATCAGCAGTTATTTCATAGTTTAACTTTTATAAAATTGTGATTATGGGATTTTTTCATCTACGAACAAAATATGGAATACGTAAAAACATCGATGTTTTTATAGAAACGTCGATGTTTTGAAAACATCGAGATCGATGTCGCATCAGTGCCTCCTAACCAGCATTCTCAGCAACGGCGCGTCTTTCGAATGCCTCTTTGACCCACGTCAGTGGAAAAAGTGTGATGCACTCCGTAACTGATGCATCCTGCCACCAAGTTCAAGTTTATTTTCAACATTCTCCTCACCGGAGATACACTTAGCGCTTCAACGTCTCAATATACTACTACTTTAGCACTTACATACCTATTACTTTACAATTAATATACGGTACCTACTAATTAACAACTAACATATTACTTTGCTACTAACATGGCTATTATTTTAGCCACTCCCTACTCCACACACTTTATTTACATATTTTATCTATTTTACTTTCAACATTCTTGATTTTTACGCCTTCTATAGAATATTTTCATTGCCGTTTTGCCCCTCAGATATTTTCCCTATCTCTTCCTTCTATCCTCAATTTCTTTCATCTCTTTCTCTCTCGTCCTCCATCATCCTGTCGTGCGGCATTACTCGCTCCACAGTACACTTCTCATCTACTCTGAACTCCTACTTCCAATTACAGCCTTCCATTACAAACTCTTCCTCCCCTCACATATCGTACAGTCTGCCTCCAAACCATCCATTTTATTTCCACAACCAATGCCTTACTGCTTCTACAAAGAGCGACTGCAACCAGCGACTACCCTTGCGACAATGGCTTCCTCCCCCCCCCCCCTCCGCCGGCCTCCTTAGCCTAGCGGCGGCTCCCTCGCGCGCGCCATTACACGAGGCGTGTCCGTGGAATTTTAAACGACAAATATTTGATTTCATTCCGCTATCACCGCCCCGGTTGCGTCTAATTGTCGTCGTTGCTTAAGAATGCGCATACGGCGCGGCGCGGCACGGGTGGGCGCCCATTGTTGTGGAAATGCGCAGGCGGCCCCCACGCCAGCGCCCGGGGCGCGCGGCGGCGGCGGCGGCGGCAATCGCCCTAGCTCCGGCTTCACCTCGTACGCTCCGTTTCTCGCTCGTTTCGCTTCAATGTGTTCGACGTTTTTGTTATATTTTGCGAGAACGTTAAGGTGGTTGTGGCCCAAGAATGCTGTAAGGAAAATATAAAAACGAATGAAAATGGGTGAAAGGGTGATATGCTCTCAAATGACCTAATAGGAGTATGATACGAAAGCCTATGTTTCTTTTCCAATTTTATGCTTATTATTATAGCTGTATATTGATTTAGAGTAGCAGGGATTAACAATCGTGTATCTTACATTCTTATTTGCTACATAAAATATATTCTTCAGCATATAAAAGGAAAGTCAAATTATGATTGTTATTGTTCTGCATGTACTTCTTGTACTGTATGTTCTGTAGTACTACTGTATGTTCCTTCCAAAAGTACAAAATACTCCAGAAGTTAGTTGCCATTAATATCAAGAAACGTTCCACCAACTGACTTCGCTAAAAACTAAAATCACAAATTTCTTTTTAGTTCACGTCGCAGAAGTGGGCATTACAGATCCAGTTTGCTTTGTATGTCGTTGCTTATTATTGATGCATCCAAGTGCCCCTTCCGTGAACTCAGACGAGCTCGGGCCCGAGCCTTCGAGTCGTACAAACACCTGCACCCCGGCCGAGGACAATCAGCGCCCATCCATCAGGGCAGGGAGCTGCAATTCGCTTCACGCGTAAATTGCGCGCCGGCTCGTCAGCGGCAACAAGAATAATGCGATTCGAATGTCGCGTAGCGGCAGGGCTCCTTGAATACCGAAATTCCACTTGTTTGGTGGGAAAGTGGCAGTTTAAAGCACTCCGCGCCCGTAATTATCGGGCTGAGTGCCTGCTTACGCCGCGCCGCGCCGCGGCCGCGGGACACCTGTTGGGCGGCAAGAAGCGGCGCGGCGCGGCGGGCGCTCCATCCCGGCCCGGGGGCAGGGGCTCTCCCGCCTGCAGGCGCAGCTGCACTGCGCCACCGGAGCCCACGGAGACACATTCATTTTCAAGCGAATCCTCAAATGTGTTCTCAAGAATTAATGAGATTTATTTCTAGTGGCTTCGGTTATCGTATCGGGCTGTTATAACCACCTGAAAGATTTAAGTAGGGCGCATTCAAGAATTAATTAGATTTAGTTCTAGTAGCCTCGGTTATTTCGAGTTTTTTATGGTCTCGGGTTCAAACCCGATCGAAGCCGTGGACTTTTAAGGGTGAAGAAGTTCTTCGTACGCCTTCCTTCGGGGGGGGGGGGGGGGGGGAGGAAATCGGGTTGTCCCGTTTTGTAGGTTTATTGCATGTAAAAGATTCTAAAGCTTTAAACAAGGCTATGAGCTAAATTCAAACCGCTTATTTCGTCGCCCGAATGATACTTTTTTTCTGCTAGATGGCGAAAGGCGTGATTGATAGCTAGATGACTAATAGCAGGCCTCTGAGCCTAAAACATTGGTTGATTGATTTATGCATATACTATAGTAATGCATGTGCTGCCACTTTCAGATAAAATACATATCTACATATTAATAATCATCCAACCCGCAGATGAGAAAATAATTTCCACTCAGTCGTGGAAAACTTACGTTCGTGCAATTTTGCTAGGCTTAGTTATTCAACGACATCGCTACATTAGAAGAGAACCTATTTCATTTGTTTTCCTCATTACGTTTACAAACTCGTAAGTATTTCAATATCTAATATCACAGTCTGTAATATATCTATTATCTAGAAAAACAAATTTCACTTTATTTTGTTGGTTTGTGTTACAATATTTTGCTGCATGCGACCTTCTTAGACTCTAAATTTTGAACGTTAAATGCATCATTTTTATGTCAAAACCTTCGTTATATAATCGTTTTTCTTTTGCGTTTTTGTTTTATCAGTGTAGTTGTGAAGCGTTCGTATATTCATGTGTTTGTAAACAAAACAAATATTAGTAATTTTCAATAATTTTAAAACTGTCGGTGTAATTTTTAGACATGTTGGGTGCCTAATACTACTTATTTCTCCCGTTTGATCAGAAACCTTAATTCTTCGTATAACAATGACAGTGAAATTTGGAAAATTCGAGATAAAACAGTCCATTGCTTTCCTATTTGAAAATGTCATCCACAAGATGCCATACTCCAAACATACTTTTACGTGACAAGTTCTAAACATTGAACGCCATACACCTCTAACTATTTGGCTGCCAGTTTCTCCAAAAACGGAACATAGCACACCAATAGCAAAATCCCACGCAGCACAGTGTAGAGGAACAAAGCAAAACTTGTCGGGCCGAAGCGTCCTCCCCAAGTTGTCCGGGCTCGAGTGTACCTCCGCAGCGTCGCCGCGCAGCACCGTAATGACTACTTTTAGTTTTAGCCGCCGCTCCGCGCAGAGATTATCATCGCCCTCCTCCGGCAGCCTCCTCCGCCGAGGGCCGCGCCGCGCCGCGCCGCGCCGCTCCGCGCCGGTAAAAAGGGTGAAATTACCGCGGGGCTTCGTCACACGCTTCCTGGAAACAAAGCGTCCTTTGTCTCGGCGGGGGCCGTGTGTGAGAGCCCGCCGGAGGCTGTCGCCAAAACAGGGACCTCCAGAATGCTGAGTTGTTCTGAACATTACCGGTTAGCTACTTAAAAGATTACCCGCGCGGCAAACACACACAGAAAAAAAAACTCAGCGGGGAGGGCTTCTTTTGTGTTATTAACACAAAAGCACGTGTTTGAAAAAGCTGGCGCGATGATGTCTTACGATAAATTTGTTAGTTTCTCTGTTAGTATTTTAAGGCCGCCGCGCTTTCCGAAGGGAGTGGGGTGGGGGGATAGGGTCGCTACGCCCGCCCGTCATTCCGGGCGGAGAGCGCTCTCAGCTTTTTGTGGGGGAACCGCAACCGTGTCCGGGAATTTCCCGAGAATTTCGAGTTCGGTGCGTTGATTCGTATGTTCACACGTTCCCGAGGCTGGTTAATTAGATGGCTGCGCCCGGGCGGGCACTCGCCTCTTGGGGCGGGGCGGGGCGGGGGCGGGCGCCGTCGCGAGTATTGAGAAATCTCGCGCACTCCACTTCGTCGAGAGGGACGTGCACGTAGCACGGCGAACGGAGCTGCGGCAGTCGAACGTCTCGCTAATCGAATTCACCGAAATTAATTACAAAGTAAACGCAGTAAAACAATTTCGGACAGTCGCCGGCGGCGGCGCGGCACGGCGCGGAGCGGGGCGGGGCGAGGCGGGGCGGGACGGGGCGGAGAGGGGCGGGGCGAGGCGTGGCGGGGAGGAAGTGAGTGCCGCGGGTGCAGGACCAGCGTACCAGAGGGTCTGCGTGCCGCCCCCGCCCTCTCCCCCAGCCTCCTACTCCTCCTCCTCCTCCGCCTCCGCCCCCGCCCCGACACCGCCGCCGCGCTCGGAACCTGTTCCATTTAGCCCGGCCCTTTTTGCCGGCGTCGTCAGCGGCCCCAGCCGGGCCGTCGCTGCTGCTATTTTAATGAATACTTCTAAACGCTATATGGCATTTTAAGCAGCATTTTAAGATAATTAAACCGTTTTTGTTGTTATTCGTCGACGTTATATAAAAATGAAATAGGCTCTGCACCTGAAAAAAGACCAAGAGGAGAGCGGCCCCGAAAGGCTGTGGGGCGTATAACGCGTTTGGCGAGAGTTAATGTGGGCGAATCGGCGCAGGGTAGAGCGTTGCACACCCACTGCCCGCTGACGCCTCTCCAGGAAACAATTGAGCGGTTTTTAATATCCACTGGTTTATGACTTATCGATTGAGGCTTTTCGGGTTGCCCGCAAATGGTGTGGTTGATACATAAAGTGGAAAATGCTTTACACTGTTGTTGTTGTTTTATCTTTTTTTTCCAATAATTTATTCTACAACTGTAAAACTCCTTGTGTGTGTCAATATTTTACTAATTTAAAAGGCGATAAATTAGTCAAAATCTTGTCATTCAATATTTTTTGTTAAGACATTAGATATTTCACCCCCATAGTTTAGTTATTTCTTAATATTATTTATTTCAACACTGTAATTTACAGATTTTTTGTTCAGTGAAATGTTTTCAAAAACTTTTAGTATTTAATGACTGGGATGGTGTTTCCAGGTTGGAACTTCGGATCTGTTGATCGGCTTTGAAATAAGTATGTTGTGGACACTTTCTTCCAAATCTTTTCCGAATTCACGTCAGTGTACAAGTACCACATGTTTTCATTGTGTAAGTGTTCAAAGAAGTGCCAGTATTTTACATGTATAATCTACCATAAATCTACCATAAAACCACGGTTTGTTGTGTCTCCAGAAAACTTGTACTCGATGAAGTGATCACGAATCGTCGCCATTGAAGAATAAAATTTCCCCACATTAAAATATGTTAAAAGCATTGTGCTGGTTGTCTGTAATTCCTTCTGCACAAACCATTCCAGGCATTAATTGAATGAAGAGAATCATATTGAATCATATTGAATCAATTCCTTAATATTTGTTAATAATCTTATTTTTTATGAGTACGCACCGCACTCAGTTTCTTTAATTGCAGTTGAAAAATATAATATGCAACATACGGAATGTTCTATGTACGGATAGATTGGAAACTAAGGAAAATGACATAAGCCAATGGCGACTATAATACAAATATTATGAAAGAGTAATTATATGCTAAGGGTAATGAATGTTTGTTTTCTTCGTGAACTTCTTATATTTAATTATTAACTTTAGGCGATAATGTCAGTGGGAAAAAGTGAATAAGACCAAAATATTAATTTTTTGTGCTCATGTTTCCAACATTCATTTCATTCTCCTTCAAATTTTCTTCTGTCAATTTATTAAATACGACCGATCTGAGATTCTGAAAAGAAGTAACTTCTCCCCCACAGACGTGATTGCTGAAGGAGAATGTGTTATTGTCGATAATTTATTGGCCGCGATCTTATAATAACTCATCACAATTTGAGTTATTACTTTCGCTTGTCACAGTAATTGCACAGAATGTCTTAAAAACGTGCCTTTCACATGAGAGAAGAGGGAAATAACTTCCGTAGACTTTGGGAAAGGGAAAGTTGGTATTCTCAAAGATACTGCGGAACGCAAAATGATCACTAGGTAATTGCGAGTGCAGAATGAAGCCTCGGAGAGGTTGAATTTCTCTCAGCATGTTTTATCTTGATGGTACGGATAAATGCTATAAATGTTTGACATCATGATACTGCAAATATTTTTGCGTTACCAACTACAAAAATTATCGTGTAAAAGACGGCAAAGTCTACGCAACCAAAATATTTTTTTTTTCATATTCAGCTCATTTAAATTTATTTCCGCTACTCATCAATTTACTTTATCAATTGGTAAGATTAGGGATTCAGCGTTTTGCTGGCAACAACTTTAGTGAAATCTTTGATATTCATATAGAAACTTGCTCCTACGAGTCAACAAAGATGCCTGATTCAGCTACTATGCATATTATCTTTTGCCATTGTCGTTGCTAGGGTCATATATTGTAATTGGAATCGGCTTAGGTGGCTCAGGCCATCCGTCGACGTCCATGCAGTGCCTCTAACCGGAAGGTTCTAGCATTTGAAAGCCGATGGGGGCAGGATATTCCACACTACCTTCTTCGCTCGAATTCATCTGTTGTCTCAAGGACAATTGCAGCATTCCGTTGCTCTCATCACTACCCGGCGAATGCCGGAGCAATACCCCAAGAATCAGACCACGGACCGCGCACGACCTTCCATACCTCTTCCTTGTTCTTTCTTCACCCCTTGCGTACACACACCTTTACATGCACTTAACAGCTACATATTTCGAGAGCTTAGAGCTTCGTCCGACTGGGAAGGTGTGCAGGTTGTGGGAGACACCAGATTGGAGAAAACTCTTCAAGCTGACATGAAGCTCGGCGCCGGATCTTGCCATCTAGCGGGAGACCACCCTCTCTTCCCGCGAAACAATCACGCACTACACTTCGGGAGTAAAGACCTTAGCAGTTCTCGCGTCCGGAGTCACTTATCACTGAATGTCGTGACTGAATGCAAATGTGTTATCTCGTGCTCGCAGCGAACGGGAGGCGGCAGTGATGCGCGCCAACAGCTGGCTGTACCACTACTACATGGTGCAGAGCAAGCTGCAGTACGGGCTGGCGTACGAGGCGCACGCGGCGTCGCGCATGGCGGCCGCCGCCGCCGCCTACTACCACCCGCACGCGGCGCCGCCCGCGCCGCCGCCGCCGCCGCCCGCCGCCGTGGCGCAAGTGGCGTCGCCCTACCACGACGCGGGCGTGGCGCCGCCGCACCCGCACCACCACCACCACCACCATCACCACCACCCGCACCACCACCCCTACCACCACCCGCAGCACCAGCACCACATGGCTGCGCACGGCCACGCGGCGCACGGGCCGCCCGAGCCCGTGGACTACTCGCGCCACGCCGACCTCTCCCCGCCGGCCCTGCGGCGCCCCAAGGGCGCGCCCAGCCCCCCGCGCGCGCCGGCGCTCAAGGCGTCCCCGCGCTCCTCCCCCGCCGCCCCCGCGCCCGCCCCCGTGCCCGCCCCCCGCCGCCGGCCCGCCGCCGCACGCGCACATGCTCATGGACCTGGACCGCGGGGGCGGCGGAGGCGGCGACGGCGGCGGCGGCGGAGGGCTGGCGGTGGCGACGCCCGTGGCCACGCGGCCGCGCGTGCTCGTCAAGGCGGAGGTGGCGGCGCCGCCGCTCGCGCCCGTGCCCGACCCCGCCGACCTCATGGAGCAGTGGAACCCCAGCCCGCCTTGGTCCGACTCCGCCCTGCAGAAGGTGAGCAGCGCACGGCCACGCCCCACGCCCTTCCCCCACTCGCAAACAAAGGGAAAGTATTCAGGGTCCGCGACATTTCACGTTCAGAAACACCAATTGGCTCCTGTTTCACTCCTGTAGTTCGGGGAATTCCAATCAATTACAATGTAAATGCAGCTGGAAAATTGCATTCGAACTATTTTCTGTAGAAAATATCTTGTGTTTGGTTTGAACTGATTTCATTTGAAACATAATTGTTTCTAACGCTTAAATATGAATCAAAATAGATATAGAAAAAACTGTTCCAAGTTTACATTTTTTTCCTTTAAAAATATTATTTTTCAAATAATATTATATTTACGTGACTTTTAATTGACCGTAATGTATTCCTTGTCCCACGAGGTTTTGTTTCTTATCCAGATATTTATAACCTTCATGTGAATATTGTACGTTTTCTCAATACTGTAATAAAATTACAAACATTGGAGCCATTGTACAATCATTTTTGAACACATCTGAAACAATAATGCTTTAAATCTCGTACTAGTTACATTTCGCGTGCCCCTATTTCACCCCTCGAGCGAGCTAGCGCGCTCCTCTGCGGGCGGAGGAACTAAGCGTTGCATGCGTCAGGTGCCGGACATCATCCAGCAGGACCTGAGCCCCTGCTACATGACGAGCACCCCTCCGACGCCCACGGCGACGCCGGGCACCGCGGCGCCGCCCCACCACGCCTTCTCCTTCGACTGGGCGGCGGAGCAGTACGTGCCCACCCTGCGCCCGCCCGCGGGCGCGGTCGCCCCTCCGCTGCCCGCGCCCGCGCCCGCGCCGGCCCCTGCGCCCGCGCCCGCCGGCGCCGCCCCGCACCAGCCCCTGCCCGTCGCCGACGACCAGTTCCACCACCATCACCACCACCACCTCCACCACCATCACCACCACCTGCTGGCGGCGGCGGCGGCGGCGAACGCAGGGGCCGCGGCGGCGGCGGCGGGGGGCTGGCCCTCGGAGCCGCGCCTCTTCCCGCTGCAGCCCCCGCCGCCCACGCGCTTGGCGCACCCGCACGCCCACCCGCACGCGCACGTGCACCCGCACGCGCACGCGCACGGCCACGCGCCGCCCCCCGCCCCCGCCGCCGCTGGCGCCGCCGCCGCCCTCGCTGCTGCGCTTCGACCTCGCCGCGCTCTCCGAGCCCCCGCCGCCGAAAGGTGAGCCCAAACACTCTGACAGGTTGCGCCCCTCAAATGGGCGGGAATTAAATAAGACGTACTCCTACTTGCCATATCGAACTATCTATTATTATTATTATTATTATTATTATTATTATTATTATTATTATTACTATTACTATTATTATTGTTGTATGCTCTCACATCACATTACGGGTCAAGGCCTCCCACTTCTCGAGGGGGTGGAGAAACGTGACTGGTTCCTCTAGTTTAAGCCATCATATTGTTTCGCAAATCTTGAGACGTTCCAACATACAATCGTTCAACAAACACTTCAAAGATATTTATATTGTACATTAATTACGAAGCAATCATACTTGATATTTTGAGAGGTAAATTGAAATAATTTTACAATTTAACATCCGCGCGTCTATGTGTAACTTTTCCCCGCAGTTTGGAGTATCAAATGAGTTTCCAGTACGATCATTAGTTCTGCTAAGAACCGACATCCTAGACGAAGTACGCTATTTAAGCCGATGTCACAGTGACGTACAACTACGTTTCCTATTTTAAACTTATCAAATTGTTTGAAAATCACGAATAAAATAAACTAGTGACAGAATATTCCATGGTGCAATTGTTTTCAATTATTGCAGATTATTTCAGAATTACATAACGTTTCTAAGATAGAGGCAACAGTATTTCGACAATCCCTGCTACCTCCATATTTAATTTCGTATTTGAAATGCCGTAGCTTTTTTTTCTTGTAACAAAGAGTGTCAAAGATATTTGGCAAACAAATTTTCTTACTTATTGAAAAGTCCTGGGTTTTAAATTCTCATAACATTTGAGTTCGTAGTGTGTCTTGTTTACCTAGTTTGAAATATTTGCCTTTACACTGTCACCACTACAATTACTACCCATAAATGGCACCTACATTATACCTAATTTTCTCCATCCGCTATCTTCGTGATCGAGATAATGGGCCCAAATGAAGCATAAAGAGTATTGGTTGAAAATTGCGGTCATGCGGTTTGGGCGCCAGACGGTTGCCGTAGTCCCTGCAGCGGACGACTGGCAGCGGGCCTCTTGATAATGATGATCACTTACCTAAACAAGACAACGTAATTTCTCCGAGTGCAGGAGTGATATTGTGCCTGGAAATCATTTCCTGACAAGGTATACTATTCTCCTAGGGAGACTCGCATGTAAACAGGAAGGATTGTTTAGCTCACTTACGAGAAATTGCGGGCGCGATAGGTAAATAATAATAAGGTTGCGGTTCTGGATAGTTCCGAAGGTGACGCATTTTTGGCTCTTAGTTGCGTAGGTGAATCGAATTCAGTCATTGAATGGAAGAAAATTCTGGCGACCGGCAGCCCGATCTTTTCTTTTCGTGGTTCCTTCTATCAATACCAGGCGAATGCTGGAAAAAATCCCTTACAATCAGGCCACGAACCACGTTCTTCCCTTTCTCCCTCACCACATCGGGGACCGTACTTTAAATAATTGTAAAAATAATCAATAATCTTCTTCACGAAAAATTATCAATGAGTGTTTAAAAATACCACATACAATAGAAGCGGTTAAATGCAAAATTATTTTCAGAATGTAGTATTACATTACGTACGTCTTTGTAATGCCAAAGCCTCCGACTGCCGTTGGAGGCTTTGGCAGTGAAGGTTCCTTGTGAACAAGTCCTGAAAAGTAGGACGACATGAATCAAAAAATATTTTTTATATAAATACTAAATGACTAGACACTCACTCGTACTATTTTTGAAAATGTTTCTAAAGTCTTTTCGCTTTTGTTTCAGATCCTCAAGATCCAGGAGGCAGCGTGTGAAAAGCAACTGGCCGCCTCCAGCGACCTCCAGCGGTCACTACGTTATTCAGTTTTGTTTAATATTATTATATTTGTTGTTTGTTAAACTCATAAGTAGAGTATGACATATTGTCAGCACTGACTGTGATGCCGAGGTACAGCGCGAACGCGACGGACTGCGGAATATCAAGCAAAAGAAGCCGCAGTGACAACCCCACACGGGACCTACACGTACTGCGGCGAGGCTTACAGTATTTCCTCGTATTACGAGTTCTTATTCCTTAATTACTTGCACACCCATTCGTCGATTACCCATTTATATGCATTCTCCCCCAAAATGTGTATTTTAGATCATTTTTACAGTCACTAATTCACAATCCGGTCAGGATGAAGCTGCATAAGTCCGAAACTGGGGGCCTACGGGCTTCTGGAAGTATGATAAACAATTGAAATGGGAAAAAATTTCAAAATTGAAAGTCAAGGTACCTCATTCTCGTGAAATCACTGATAGGAATTTGAGTAAATTTCAAAAACCTATATACTTGTGTTCGGAAGTGCATCTCATATTAAGCTGTTGTTCGTGCCTTCGAATGCATTCCAATGGGCGGAGAGAGCATAGAGGTACCCAGAATGTGGATGCAACTTGTCTGCGTAAATGATAAGACACGTGGTCAGGACCCGCGCGTGTTCATTCGGTGAGTGCTTTCGTACCACTTGCAAGCTGGAACTCTCTTTTTTACTTCTTATTCGCTCGCCTCAATCAATCCTTCAAGGTTCTCTACAATCACATAGTTCAAATATGAATAAGGTTTATTATTGAGAAGGTAGAACATATTTCCGGGAACTAAAGATATTTCCGAAAACCTAGTTTGGAAATTATCACTCTTCGAAAAATGTTTAACACGTTACCACATTACATAACATAAAACATTCACTAGCTACCGCAATGAATATATTTCAGTAAGAGATAATGTCACGTAAGACATTCTTATTATATTCTCATTAATTACTTTAGTAATTAATTAAAAGACAAATTAAATAATACATATTTCCTTTATTTTGATCATCTTAAATGAATACCCTTTTCCATTTTCGGGAAGTCACTCCGATCTCGGAGGTCGGGAACTGTCTCTCCGGAAGACAGTGAACGGCGCTGCAACCGGGGCGTCCGATCCGCCCCGCAACAAAACGGCCTCCCGGATGATATACGGCCGTGGCTTTTCCTGCTGGGGGCCTGCAACGCGCGCAGAGCGGTGTTGGCGCTGCGCGTTAGGAGGCGCCCGGGCCCCGAGGTGCGAACGCGCGCGTATAATCTTTACGGCGCTTCCCACGGGCGGCGCGCGTCACGCCGTGTTTGCCCCGGCAGATTTACTGCATCGCCCCTCCCGCGCGAGAGTAAATACCGTTTACGTCCATTCGGACGGCAGTTAACAGGAGCGACCGCGCCAGCCTCGGCGACAGCGCACGGGCCGACGCGCGGCGGCCGAACAGACAGCGCTAATTGCCCGCACCGCCTCCCATACTTCGGAAAACGAGCCGTTCGAACACACTACTGACTGCTTAGGGTCTGCGATTGTTTGCTTTAATCCGCACATTGACGTGGTACGTGCCGTGGTCAACGAACGAAATTGTTTGTTTCCCAACCATGTAAAGTCAGTTGTCGGTAATGGGGAGGACCTATAGATATCCCACATTATTTGAGAAAAAATGTTGTCAAGTATGAAATATTGTTACCTGTCAACACATTTTCTCAAATTATTAGAAGGTATCAACCACATAAGCGATATTATTAATTTGTCGCATAGTTTTAGGTCCAATATTATTTTGTGTGGGGAAGTTATAGGAAAAAAACGTAGGTAAATGTTTAGATCAACGTGTTCAAACAAATCAAAATAATTTTAGTGTCGCATTTCCTATCTTTTGATACTCTTTATTAAAGTTGTAAACTATTAGCTTTGCGAAGTATGTTTTAATCTCTGTATGTTTATACTGAAAGGTCTCGACGTCATTAAGGAGAACGAAAATAATTGTGTTGAAAAGCACAAAAATAATTTGTACATACATTTAATTATTTTCATTTAATTCCTAGAAACGGAATGAAGTTACAAGACACAAATAATATCTGTAATGGGGTTTTCGCTCCGCCAGCCACAAAAAACGGCGCAAGTCGCGAAGCATCGCTGCATGAATCAGAGGTCGGCGGCGGATTCCACTTCGTCGAGGAGCCTCTTCAAACGCCCGTGGAGCGGCGGCGTTCAAAAAGCAGTTAAAGCTGCAACCCGATCGTGCGTTACGAGTCGAAATAGAGACATTCCGAGGGCGCGCGGAGGGCGAATAAAAAGCCGCGCCTTGATATCGCCGCCGCGGTGCAGAAGTAGAAGCGCTGGTGGAGGCAGGGGGGAGGGGGCGAGGTGGCGACGTGTGAGCGGCGCGGGCGCGGGCGCCGCCTGACGGCTCGCGGCGACGCCGGGGCGGTGGCCCGCGCTTGCGCCCGCGCCGCCGCCCGCGCCGCCGCCCGCCCGCCCGGCGATCGCCCGCCGATAGCAAGGGCGTCTCGCGGGCGGGCGGTGGCCGCGGCCGGTCGATCATCGCGCCAGATAATCGGCGGGTCGCACCGGGGGCTCGGCCCCGACCGCCCTGCCCCCCGGCCCGGCGGCACCCGCCCCCGCCCTCACCCTCGCCTCCGCTGGCTCTCGCGTGCGCCCGCCGCTGCCGTTGCCTCATATGGCACTCGCAACTCTTGTTATCAGGGCCACAGCCCATAATACCGTTTTCGTTTTTCACATTTTCTTCCTTAAAAATTTTCACTAAATCTTCCTCTGAATGTACCACCCAAAATGTTTCAATCGCCCCCAAAGTGTTATAATGTCGCCTCGACGAGTAGTTACTGTGTTGGAATCGCCTCGTTTCCATTGTTGGACATTCACATTAGGAGAATGATCTCGCTCTTCAATTAGCAATTTTGAAATTTCTGCCGGCGATACTGTTCTTGAAGACGACTGTCGGACGGTTACAATACTTATCATAGGGATCTTATTCTCGCCGTGCGTTAACTGACCCTTCTTCTGGTGGCAAATGTAGTCACAACGGCAGTACTACTTCTAACGGTAACATCGGCATCATCTCCAAATTCACAGAACCCGCCAACGCAGCGTGGTTGTCGCTTTGCCGTCGAGGCCAAAACCTCCGCTTTCGCGTTCGTCCAACCACCCTTGGAGCGTCGATCCCCATCTGGGCGACCTCTCCGCCGCTGCAGGGGCTGTGTCGCCTTCACCTTTCCCTTCGTCGCCGCAACACGCTATCCGGCGCGATCGCTCCCCCTCGCTCCTTTCCTATCCGGCCGATCGCCGCGCAGTGACCGCCACCGCCACCGCCACCGCCACTGCCGCCGCCACTGCCGTCGCCACTGCCGTCGCCTCCGCCTCCGTCACCACCACCACCGCCGCCACCGCATTCGCTGCGCCCACTTCGCGACGCTCCGCGGCGCCCCCCGCGGCGCCCCCCGCGGCGGGGCTGTCGTGCGCGCGCCATTACCCCCGCCCCCGCCCCCACCCAACGCACCACTCCCGCTGGGGGTTTCCTCCAGGATTCTGGAAACGCCACCACCACCACCACCACCTCCGCTGCAGAGCCTCTCGAAAAGTATTTACTATAGGTGTGGAATCTTAATAGATTTTTGTGTCAATACGGGGCGCTCGCTGGCGGGCCGGCAGGAGGCAGGCGCTTTCAATGAACGGCGGGGCGTGGCGAGTGTGGTCACGCGCCGCCGCCACAAGCGCGCTCTGTTGGGCAACGCGGAGCGGGGCCCCTCCGCCCCCGCCCCCGTCACCCAAGAGGGGCATTCCGTAAATGAAAATTATTTTAAGACACATTGCCACCGCGTTTTGAACAAGAATTGTGGTTAGTGGAGAACTTGATGGCAAGAATTATAGGAGTTAGTGGAGTTTAATTTTTATAGAATGGAATTCGTAATGTTTTTTCTGCTGAAACGCGATTGCTTTCATCCATGCTGTTTTGATCTACGTATTATTTTAATGGGACGGAAATAGTCAGAGAAACACACTATGATCAAGATAAATGTTGGATGTACGAGTGAAAACTTTTTTGGATTTTTTAAGAAGTAACACAGACAAAACTTGAGTTTCTGATAATAAAACAAGTCGTGGACTCGCAGACAAAATTGTGAACGTATTAATGTTTGGCTGTAAGTCAGATGATGCATTGTTGTTTGCCTTCTATATTGTAATAGTTTCAATGGAGTGGTATACTCTGTATAAAAATAAGCGGAAACAATTTATTTTAAATTCTGTAGATATAATTGAGTCAACATATGTTGATTCACTTTTTGTGTAAACATTTTGAGACCAACAATTACTTTTTACCCAGATTTTCCAATGAACACGAAAGTGGACTTTTAGATGTATTGTGATGAACGCATATTTACAATAGTAATATTTTCACTACCTTTTTATATACACTTTATCTACAAGAACTAGATTACATTGAAGGAATTAACATTAAATTACCCCCCATTACATTCTTCGATCGTTTAGTGTTTACTTTTCTTTCGTGTATTAGTGACAGTAATAGGAGGTTTCTGGCAAAATGTGAACATTCTTAACCGTATTCGCCTTATTTTAACTTTAATGTAAACATTTTTGGTATTCCTGGATTTATAAAAAGTCTATTTGGAAGGCCGAAAAATGGTTATCCGTCATGACTGTGGAACATACATTACATTTCTTGAAAAATGAAAGGAAACTGAAGTTCGGTCAGATGAAGGGAAAAGGGATACAAGAACAGAAGTGTCAGGAAATCAATATGACAAATACGAAATAAAACGCGTTAACTAAAGAACCTTGAAGGAGCGCAGAGTTAAGAGGCGCGGTGACGTTCTCCTCCCATTATTACCTCAGAGCCAAATGCGTGTGCGTGTAGGCGCGTTCGCAGTGCGTCCGGTGCGCCGGCGCGGCTCGGTTCGGCTCGGCTCGCTGAAATCGGCTGGGCTCGACTCGGCTCGGCTGGGTTCGGCTAAGCACGGCTGAAATCGGCTGAGTTCGGCTCGGGTGGACTCGGCTCGGCATGGCACGGCGCCACAGCACCTTGAGCGCACACCACGCCGCGCCGCGCGCCCTGCCGCGGCTCGGCTATCTCGTTCAATTTAAGTGGTTATGTTTGTGAAGCTCTTAGTGATTGAAAATATATTTCTGTATTCATGTATAAGAATGTTACTGCAGTATAATTGAATATGTTTATGACTATATGTTCGTGATCAGAGTTCAGTAGATTAGCTGTTAAACCGGAAGGGTTTTCAAAGAGGATGCTGGAAGGAGGATTGGACTTCGAGTGATCAGTCCCAGGCTGTTCGGTGCTAAAGCTGCCAGTTGTGCGAAGCGACCCGTTGTTGTTACACTCCGCTTGCTCCGGCACCGGTCGGCGCCGATGGAGCAGTTTCGCTTCTAATTGAGCACGCAGGGCTGCCAATCGCACGCGGTTTTGTTTCGGAAAGAAGCGCCAGCGGCCCGCGGCCGACACGCTTTTTCCCCGAGCAGCCTCGCGCTTTTTGTGAGACGACGCGCGGACGTGCGGAAGTGCAGACGTGTTTCCGCGCGACCGTTGTGAGATTGGTAGCCCTGTGCGCGGAGTCTCGTATCGCTCAACGGGTAGCTCAAGATAGATTTGTTAGGTGCTCCAAGAGTATGCCATGCTAGGCGTGGTGGGTGCAAGTATTTTGCCTGAAAGAAGAGTGATATTTTATTATGGAAAAAATGTTTATTTTCAGTAAGGATGATGTATGTAAAGTTGTGCGAAAATTTTGTTTATTATGGTTTGTTGTAAATGTGTGTGCTTCTTTTAGCATAGATCATAATTTAAAAGAGTAAATGAGTGTAATTTGATTCAAAAGATAAATATTTACATTACAATAAAATATCAAGAGTACAACATTTAAACCTTGTTTAGTTAACATATGTGGTGTAGCACGAGTCTGAGTTCCTATGTCCTCAAAGGATTTCGTATGCTTGTGCCCTTGCAGCAAATGTCCTCTTGTAAAGAGTGTACACTTCCAATGAATTCAATTCTGAATTGCAAAGGAATGAGCATACGAAAACTCCCTCAAACGAATTTGAGCATAATTCATAACACAAGATGATTTATCTGTATCTATATTTATCTTCAAAATAAATTGAATACAAATACTATTCGGTTTTCATAAAATATTTTGGTATACAACGGAGAACTTGAAGTTTACAACATGCAGACGAAAGGAACGGTAAGTGGCTTACACGAAATAACTCATTGGGTCTTCTCGCTCACCATCCTTATTCAGATGCACAAAGAAGCTCTTGACAATAACATACCGACCTCTTGTGGAGACGCCTCCGCGTGATGCCTGTTCCTCCGCGCGGCCTCCTCGAAGCCATTTACAGCGACTCGAACGCGCAGCCAGGGCATCTCGCGTTCCTGGGAGCTGGCCGTTCATATCGAGCTATCACACCTTGACACATGGGAGTGGGATGGTAGGGCGTATTCTCAAGTGCAGGTCCCGTTAAGGCATTGCTGCCACCGCCTGCCTCCGCCAGCAAGTGGACCGAGACGGGCCCGCCCCGCGCCCTAGAAGAGGATGGCGACGGCGGCGGAAGGCTGCGACGCCGCAAGGAGCAACATGGGCTGTAGTGATGCGACATCGACAACAAAACATCGATGTTAATAATACATCGAACAAACACCATCGTTGTTTTTAAACATCGATGGTGTTTTAGTAACCTCTAACATTCAATGCTTGCGCAACATAATTTAGTATGACAGTGGCCGTATAATAATGTATAATTAAAATTTAACTGAAAAAAGTTATAATTATAAAAGTTATAAAGATGTTAAAGAGTTAAAAGTTATTAAGACGAAGGAAAAACTAGGACATCAGGGACAAGGGATAGTCTGCTCGATGAAAGTAGTGCAAACATAGTTCATTTGGTTCGAACAGACAATGATACCATACGTAATTATTTCATATTTTAACTTTTACGAAATTGTAATTATGAGAATTTTTGTCCACGAACAAAACATGGAAAACAGCGTCGAACTCAAAACATTGTTGTCCAAAAAACCTCTGCTTCAATACATCGATACATTGATATTTTATTAGGAACATCGATGTTTTGACATCAAGTTCGATGTCGCATCCCTAATTCTCTAGTCTTTGGATCTGAGCTATCTTGGGTGAGAATGAAAGGAGGCGGGATGGCCATTGATATGATGGGAATGTACAGAACCAAGAAATTATCACTGTGGTTATTGCGTAGTCTTGGGACCAGCGTTGCGACCGTCAATAAGAGCGGAAAAAACGCATTGGATGTTTTTTAACCTCTAGTGTGACAGCTGATTGCAAGACTGGATGTTGCAAGTGGACTGGTATTGCATTTGAAATGAATGCTGTTGAATTCTCTTTTGTGAAGGGTGAGAGTACAGGTATAAAATCATCACAATAGGTTCGTTTTCGATAAATTACGGGATGAAGTTGCCACTGAAATGATCTCTACACGTAAATTTAAGAAGTTAGGAAACATTTTAACATTTATCTTGGCTAGAATACATTCCACACAACACAAATTTAATTAATTATTGGAAGATTATTTTGTGGTGCAGAAAAAGAAATGCTAGTTCTCGTAAAATTCGAAATCAAATTTCACCATTCATTTTAACGTGTGCTTGTTCGGTTCGACCATACGCTCAGTATTCACGGTGGCGCTGCTCCAGCAAAATCACTGCTATCGCTCCGTATCTCTGTTCATCTACCGATGCTCTTTTAGTTTGTCTTTGCTCCAGTAAAAGCATCCCTAGATAAAATAATCCAGCTTGTTGATAAACAATTGATTCACACAAAGATAATTTTTCATCAATTCATTGCTTGACATCATCAGATCTGAAAAAGTTGAACATTTGGTGAAAATGTATTATATTAGACTAAACGTTCACGTAAATTTTACTCTTAATATAATAATTAATATAAATATAAGCCACGATACAAACTAGAAGAAACACTAAAAATCAAACATACAAACCATGAGATTAAAAATGCATTTAGTGTTGTGAGTAGCAAGGAGAGAAAGAGTGAGAGAGAAACAGTATGAAAGTGAGTGTGTGTGTGTGTGTGTGTGTGAGAGAGAGAGAGAGAGAGAGAGAGAGAGAGAGAGAGAGAGAGAGAGAAAGAAAGAAAGAAAGAAAGAAAGAAGGAGACACCTACCAATAAAGTTCAATTTGGAAAAGAAGAAGTAAACATACGTCACTAAGTAGGAACACATGAAAGAACTTAATTTCTGTTCAGAATAGATGATTCTCCACAATCTAGTACACACCTAAAACATTCTTCAGCATTCGTGTATCATTTGTGTTGAATATTTCATTCGATTTCTTAATTTCTTCCTCTCTACTTGATTTATTGCATTATTAACAGTACAGCTAACTACAGTGAACAGGAACTAATTACGGGACTGAGACACGAAGTTAGTTCAATGTACTATTATGTTAAAACACGGAACATTGAATAACACGTACAATAAAACTAAATCACAATAAAGTAAAAAAATTAATCTTATGAGTTAGACAAAGAAGTATATCGAAGCAACAAAGTACGTATATATAAAATAATGATCTTAAATTCTGTATAATAAGTAATAATAATTGTTTGATTACTTATGAAATGAAACATTCTTTTTTAAAATTAATATTATTTCTTATGTTGTATTTTCTTCATAATAATTATGTAAGTTATTGAAGAACATTTCACGAGAAGCACATTCCTAAATTTCCTTTTTGCTACAGAGAAAAAATTAAAATTTTGCGTTCGTCACTTCCTACATTAATTTGATCACATCAACAATTAGCATTTACACTTAATCACATCGCATTTAATAACATCAACAAGATGGTTGGGTAACATATATGTGTGATTAGAATGTATCTCAACCATCATAAATTGTAATGTAACGTAAATGTGACTAAGAACGTATTTCACATTTTTAAGCGCAATTCATATATATGACAACAGGAGGCAAATCAGGTTGTAGTATCTGGTTAGGACTTCTCTTCAATCTCGGGTTCACCTTTTCGAATTCTGGTTAATTCATGGGATAGAAAAGATTGATAACAATTGCCGGGTAGGTCAGTTGGTTCTCATTCTATGTAGTCGAAATCTTCTCTAACCATATTCACTAGCATTACCTCAATATTTATATGACAGTGACAGACAGTACGCTCGGCATCCATCCGCCAATAGGTGTACAACAAAACCTGAAGAATATTACTGGGACATACTGATCTCTCATTCATAGGAATAATACACAAGAACGTTTGTCGATAAAAAGGTTTTCATGAACAATATAAAGCAAAATTCAATTCATGCAATTTTATACCAAGCTTGGAATGTAATATTGTTTTTAAACTCAATACGATTTCGAAAACATGTAGTAATCATCCATTTGTTTGTCCCATCAGACCTTCTTTTTAGCACGAAATCTACATGAGCGTCATTAATGAGCAAGCAAGTACACTAAACACACGCTTATCAATACAGATCACAAACTCCTGACAACGCCAAGTTAGCGCAACACGACGGACCATAAAAGTAATGTCTCTGGTAATATCAAGATCTGAAAAACCGACATTACTCGCAATACATTAGTCTTGATCGTTATAAGAGTATTTACAACCCGAGTCTCGTCTTTTATGAGATACAGAAAACACGGTTTAGCTTTTGACAAATCGTTCTGAACAAGTCCTTGCAGTTCCGGTTCTGTGACTTGTGATTGAGTAGTGGTGAGCTCTCTCAGATGGTTGGAATAGTGACCACTGAATGATACTGACTCAGGAGGTTGCCACCCCGTCGATCTCGCCGGAAGAAATCAGTCAAGGTACTACGTGCCTAGGAGGAGCACGTGCTTCCTTTTCCACGCCTGAGATTCCCATGGCGGTAGATTCGAAACGACTTCTGAATCTTCGCTCGTTCGGACGACTAGCCCATCAAGTTGGCGAATAATGCCCCTTCAGTCGCCATCACGAACAAAGGTTTCTTGTGGCATGAACATGTAAATTATAAACTAGACACTAATCTTGGCATAAATCCAAAGATATCAGAACACGATTGCAAACACTGCACTTCTGCAAGGTTCTTTACATTGCATGTTCTTTATATTCTTGGTCAAATGGGGAATATTTTATGATATCTAAACATACTGTAACAATTCTGTATACTTTTAAGGATGAAGACCATCTCTCTGATCGCACAATTTTACAAACTAACCACAAATATCAATTACGTATACAATGTAATATATGTATCCCGGACGTACGATTTAACTGAGGAAACTCAATAATGTCCGAAAGTTTGTATATTCCTTTTTTGATTTCATATTAATAGGTTATAACATATTCTATGAAAATTATAATTTATAATTCTAATGTATATCATTGCTTAAGTCCGAAACATATCTAATGTTAGAAGGAGCCGTTTAATTCGCACTGTCGCCCCCAACGGTCTGGATAAAGCTGTATGAATGACAATGACTGGATAATTCGGAACTCATCCGGCTATTGCTAATATTAGCTACAGGGTGCGAGATCAAATAAGGTGATTGATCGAGTGTCATGTTTGTTCCCAAGAAATATTTCGCATATAATTGCGTTTGACAACTTTTCGAGGCACAAGCACAAGGTTGTTTTGCATAAATCACGGAAACCCGATGGACGGAGCGAAGTTGCCTACTCGGAAAAGCGTAGCGAAGCATCAACTGAAGTTTACAGTGAAGTTAGATTAGTTCGCATCATGCAAACATAAATTTCAGACTGACATTTTCAAACTCACTACAATACATTCTGCACTTCAGTAACCCTAAAAACGTCTCACCAGCGGTCTGATCCCTGATCATTCCTATTCCTCGTAACTGTAACGATCTTCACCTATTCTACACAACCACCTGTTGGCTCATGTCAGCTTTATCCAGCTTAAGTGCGAAATAAATTTCAAAGCTGTTTCTACTTCAGACTTTATCCACTCTATTTGGATAATGTGAACATTAACAAGCTACTTCAAGACTCAGCCAAATTCTGATTTTCCCGAAATATACACAAAACATCAATTTTTGCGCCACTCACAGACATAACTAAGACTAAGCTTATTATGCTCAACGACCATCTAGTCATCAATCGACCCTCATGGTTAATAAATAATGAAGTTATAAAGCACATAAAAAAGAGAAATTTTAAAATAATAATCTTAATGCGAGAATAATTTGAAAAGAAACAAGATATGATTGGCTTTGGGCTGCTATTTTCTACAGGTGAATCAGAATTCACAGAAAGATCTAGTTGCCCAGTTAACTTCCCTTAAAAGAAGGACACATTTGAACGGATAGAAAGACAATCTTTCCTAGGGAGAAATTTTACGAAAATGAGTGATATATAATGATATTAAAATCGTTCTAACTGTTCGTGCTTGCTTGTAAATTCTTTGCGAGGCTGAAAACAACTTGGCGCAGCCGCGAGGCAGAGCAGCAGCAGCAGCATCAGCGCGTTTGCATGGCCGGACAAAGGCGCGGGGGTGGCTCCGGGCGGGGGGGGGGGGGGGCTGCAGTTCGGGCGGGCGGCGAGCAGCGCACGTCCGCGACGTGCCACGCGGCCAGCTCACGCCGGTAACGGGACGCGCGGCCGCCGCCCGCACATACTGATGACGGCGGCGCAGCCGGGGGCACTGGGCGGGGGCGGTGCGAGAGGCCGCGCGGGCGAGCCGGATATCGGAATAGGATCACATCGCACTCCCGAAACAAGGCACGCAAATGGGTGGTTGTATTTTGCAATTGAATGTACGAAGATGCGCCAACTATACGGTAAAATATTCACATTATCCAAAACGATTTGAAAAAGTTCGGAGTCATTATGCCTTCTTATATTAATAAGTAGAACTATCATACGGTGGAAATAAAAAGGAATAATAATCGGGGAATGAGAGGAACAGATTCGAAGTATACTTCATATTTTGTCCGGGTAAAGTACATTAGCCATCACGAGGTGTCTAGTGAAGCACTTGTGATGACGAGAACTAGCAGATTACCACGTAATAAACAAAACTCGGCCTAGTGCGTGGTGGGCAGTTTCTAAGGCTAACGAAAGACAAGATGTAGAGTTCTACTTCCGTTGTGTAAGTCCTAAATTTCCATTTACACGATTCCATCTTGCCTTACCTAACCTAACTTATCTGTTCCTCAGTACCCTTTTCATTTCCTTCGCATTTCCTAGTTGCACCCACGAGGTTCCGGCTTACTGGTTTCGGCCTTCGCCATTTTCGAATATAAACTTCAGTTTGTGCAGCGTTAATTTTCAACCCATTTTAAGCCACAATGCTTCTAAATAAAATCAATGTCAATTTCATAATTTCTTTTGATTTTGGACCAACGTGAATTGTAAATTTAGATAATAGTGTTTTAGCGATTAAAGGAATTATGTTTTATAACTGGTTAATAACAACGATTAATTCAATTTTAAATTCTGATAAAAAAATAATGTCTGCAAAAGTTTCGTAATTCAGTGAAATAAATGTTATAATTAGGTAATTCATCTAGAAGTAAAATATATTTCGTTGGGAAGAAAATCTCGCGAAAACTTTTAACTGTTGTGATCATTTGGACAAAACCCATATTTTTATGTTCTTTGTGTGAAAAGTACATAGGAGAGTGCGGCCAAACCATCAAAACTTTACTTTTGATGTCAAGGCACAAGAAAAAAAATTCCCACCACGTTTTTAGCCCAAAACGCAGACAAGGACTCAAATGCTCAGAGAGGAACTGTATAAAGAGTCATATGGTCTCACTTCATGTGGTCTTATGGTCACTTCATGTTCGTTCCATTTGCCTATTTGTATGAAAAATTATACATTTTAACCATTTAATTAGGTTCCCAGCCTCAAGTTTACCCGAAATCGTACATTTTCCCTAAAAATGGATCTATTTGCCCCTCTTTTTTTCAATAAGTTTTGAAAATGTGAAAAAATGTTTTTCGCGTTCCCTGATCAGAAAATAATAGTTTTTATTTGCGCTTGTTCTACTCACTTTCTTTTATATTCAAACAAAATAAAAATAATGGTTAGCTTCCAAGAGCAAGAGAGACTTCCGTCGGAAGATATTATAGACTGGTTCATTATGCCCTCTTATTTTAATAAGTAGGGCTACCATGCGGAGGAAATAAGCAGAAATAAGGAATGAGAAGAACAGCCGAAGCGACAGAGGTTAAACTAGATGAGCCTCAAAGCAAAAGGAAGGGAAGGGTTTTCCAAACAAAGGGGACTCGAAATGGAAGCGGAGGAAGAGGGGAAGGGGGTGAAAGGAGAGGAGGGGCATCGAGATGCCGCGGACGGGCGCCTAGCCTTGGCCCCGGCGGCGGGGGAGGAGCGTGATACATGGGCGGGTCGGCCATCCGTCGTGGCTCGAACCGCGGACCCCCTGTCGCCATGGCCACCGGCAGTGTTCTCCGCGCTACTGTACGACTCCGACATGTCACGGTTATATATGTCGCATTGTTCCGTGATTTACTGGACACATACCCAGAGGCTACTCTGCTTTCCGCCGACCGTACAGTCGCTGCTGCGCGAAGGCGGAGGCGTGGGCGGCGGCGGCGGCGTGGGCGGAGGCGGAGGCTGGGGAGCGGGCGGGCGGGCGGGCGGGAGCAGGCGCCCCACCCGAGCCTCACCTCCGCCCCGACGCGTCGCCGCGCGCGCGAGAATTAGCATCAGACAGCGCTCCCCTCCCCTCCCCCTCCCCCTCCCTCTCCACCCGCCCCTCCGGCCGCGATCCCGCCACAACCCGGCGTTGCCTACGCTCAAGAGAAAAAAGTTTATACGCTATCAGACACTTAAGTTGTATTCCTTGCGTATACATTTCGACCGGCTAATTCCTATTCTGAAAATTCTCTGAATATGATAAAGAGTGTTATGTTTTACAGATAACTAGAAGTATCTACTATAACATAACAACTATATCATACAATAACAGCCTATACTTTCTTGCAGTATTTGTATCTGCTTCTCAATATTATACTTCAATATGAACCTGCAAAGTGTTTTCAAGCAGCGATTCTTTTCCGCGCCGACTGGAGAACTCAGGTCCTCGGAGTTAATTCGCCGTGCGCCTTATACGAAGAAGCCACTCTGACTCTGATATTCACAAGAATTCAATATTAATTTATATCTTCTGAATTAGTAATACTTTAAAAATATTCTTCAATAACTCATATAGGCTTATTTTGGTTCTTTTATCTTTCGACATTCAACTACAAAAATGAATGGTTAATTCATCAATGAATCACTTCAAAGCAAATTCGCTTTTTCTTCGTTTCAGTTAATACCATGGTCTCCTGCTTCATACCTTGCAACTGCATTGAAATAACTTCACATTCATTTCTTAAGTTTTGAATATTCCCTGTACTAATTAATATTATTGTTTTTGTAACAGAGAAGATTGAAGATTAGAGTGTATAAAAATATTTGGATCTTTTAGTTGTTAACATTATTCTTGATAAACAGATAGCAGGCCTACTGTATCAACTCCGAAGGTGAAGAAAAATTTTGGTTACCAAATATGTGTTCGATTTCAATATTAAGAGCTTGATATTTTTGTTATTTTTTAAGTTCTGTTTCTTTTCCTGAAATTTAGTATGAATGTCAACAGCTTTTTGAATTTATCATGATATTTATTGAATTTTGTTGATTGTTCTCAGATAAATTCCTAAACAGTGCTAATGTTTTGCGTTATGTAAATTCGCCGCTAGGTGAAATAAGCTCCCTTGGGTTGCCGCCAGAGGGCTGCTGATGGCCCCTGATTCATTGCAGAGTTTCGCCGCTTCCCAAATCAGCGCGTTGAAATGATGCCCATTTCTTGCCTGTGCTTGCCTGAGAGCTTCGGGGGACTTTGGACACGACCTAGGTGACGTCCCGCGGCCTTGCTAGCCTGCAGTCGCTTTTGTCAGCGACACGAGCGCACAAATTACGCGTTCTTGAATTGGCTGCCACAGGAGGATATTCGATTACCGTAACGTATTGTCATTGTTTTAAATTATCAGTTGAGGATATTTCAAAACTTGACTTTTATAAACGAGAAACCATTTATTATACTTTGCGTGTACTTATCGCAATTGATACAGTTGGCTCACAGGTGCATTGTAAGTCCAGGGGCGTAGGTTTTGTTAATGAAAGTTTTATGTTATTTTGAAGGCAATGTCGAGACATTGGCGTCAATTCTGATTTTTTTTATTGATGGTTAGGATAAATCATACATAAGCATCCAAGATATTATTTTGTAATGTCAAGGGAGGCATTATTTGAACAAATCCCGTTTTAATTATGTTCTTATTGTGAATATAGAAGCTATAAGTAGTCAGTGAAACTGTTGTTTTGACTTCTCTATACAATACTAATTTAATTGATTCAATGTTGTTATTGTATTCTAGAGACAAGTGTCAGGTGAAAGAAGAATTTTGCAGCTGGTGCTGCTGCTGAAGACGCCTACATTCAACTGTGCCAAGACTATCAACGGATTCTGAGGCAGCCGTGAAGTTAACCTCGTTCACTGTGTGTGTGTGAGTGCAGGGACATTATATTCTTAGAACGTCACCCCCAGCGCAACGTGGTTTAATAACTCATTGTGTCCGGGATCAAATCTTTGCATGGAAAACTCGAACGCCCACAATGAAACCGAAATTATTAGCTAGAGATTGAGGTTGCATTTTTTTAAGTGCACTGTAAATTGAACCTGTGAATGGGCCGTCGACTAAAAGTTGTATATTTGAAATTAGTGTTATTGAAACTTATTTGTGGATAGTTTAATTTGCTTGTTTGTAATATGCTTAAGAGCATTTTGTGCTCTTTGAGCCTCCCTAGTTTTCCAAGTGGGCTGAAAGTTTTTGTTAATGTTAAATGATTTTAAGGCAGAGGCTTCAAATACTTATTTGGGAACGATCAGGCATTGGTGTTTACCCTAATTTTTAATTTTGTATTATATTTTGTGATCACAAGGGACCCAATGTTTATTGCAATAGAAATGTATTGGCTGAGACGAGGTTCGAATGGTAGTTCATTCTCTAGCCCAAAAATATATTACAGTTGATGATAAATTAAACACCCATGAACGATTTAAGATTTTACAAACTTTTTGATGCATTGATTTCTGTAGGTCTTTTAAGGGAACTCTGTAATTGTCAACCAAATTGTCATTTGTTCAAAACTTATTCTGCAAAGAGAAGTCAATATGTGATAGCAAGTGATAATAGTTTTGTTTATAATTTCGTAATTTATTATTTGACAGTTCTTGAGTGTTCAATAAAGTTTTTTGTTACTGTCCTTGCTAGTTTTTCCAACCATAGTGTATAGTTAGTCTCGCGAACCTTCTTGGCCCTGAGGAGACTTTTATTGCAAGGTTAGGACATTGTCAAACTAAGATGCAAGGAATACCAAATCTTTGGTGGGCATCGAAGAAGGTTAACAGTATATTGTCGAAGCTCAGCTTCCTGGCGACCTCAAAATCATTACTTGAATACCTTCAGGCAAAAAGGTTGTAACATGCAAAAAGCATTTGCCACAGCAGCTTCCTTAAAACTGATGGCAAACCTAGCATCAATAGAAATTGTTTATTTCTTTAAATTGAATAGCGATTAGCAATTGGTGTTTAATTAATCAACATTCTCTTGATAGGGACATTCTCCAACATGGTTAAAATTCATTTTGCACAGTGCTGTGTGCTAGTTTTAAAATGTGGGTTACAATATTTTTTTGTAGGAGGTATTAAAGTTAAATCTTGTTGGTTTCAAATTCTTTAACAGCAGTCTCGCTCTAGACGTCGTGGAGTAAGCATCGCATCGCTCCGCTTATCGCTGTGCTTCGGTGTTACGCTCAAACTCGTGTTTAGTGCAAGTACAAACGGGCGCCGCTACCAGCGGATCCCCATATTTCTAACAGTGATTGTTTTTGTGCAATAGAATTGTTTATTGCTATTAACGAAATATTGTGTTATCCAGTGAAAGTGTAGTGGTGCAGCGAAAACTGTATGTTCGCAACAAGTGCCCCCGCTTTTGGGGGCCAATTGGTGGCTGCAGCCCACGTTTTAAATGGTGGCACACCAGATCAGTTCACAGCAATGAATGGAGATGTGCTTCCATTTCCACCACAAATGGAAAATATTCAACCCTTGGAACAGTTCAACACATCACAACCGCCTGCCCTGCAGCTGGATGGAGAGCCGGAAGGGACTCTGACCAACCTTCAGTCAGTAAGCACTAAAGATGCTTATTATAACAGGTATGGTGCTGCCCCGCAACAAACAGTTATTCAACAGTCAACCAGTGGTTTTAATGAAAACAGTAAAAATCTAAAACGCATGCACGTAGATTTACCAGATGAAAACAATGCTTCTAAAAGAATACTGTATAACGTGACCGTCAAAAATAGGTACCAAGGTCTTCAAAATATGACCGAAGAAAATTCGCCAAACGAAAGGGAAGAAAGTGAAGAATCCATCATTAAAATACCCCCCTTTTATGTCCATAAAGTACTCGATTATCCCCTATTTATCAGTGAACTAAAAAGTATTACAAAAAACAATTTTTCTACTAAATTAGAAAAAGACACTATAAAAATTAAATTCAACTCAATAGAGGACTATAGAGAATATCGAAAATTCTGCGAAAAAGAGAAAATCGAGCATCACACATATAGGGATCCTACCCAAAAAACTTTTTCAGTTGTCATAAAAGATCTGCCAATTACCTATTCAGAAGAGGAAATATTTAATGAACTTTCGAAAAACTTTGAAGTGTTAAAAGTTGTTAGACTGTTCGGAAGAGAACGTAAACCGTTAACTACCGTTGCGGTCGATCTAACTGATAATGAAAATAACAAAGCAATTTTAAAAATAAATCAGCTTATATATAGCATTGTCAGAGTTCAAATGCGCGTAAAGTCTAAAACTCCAATAATGTGTAAAAATTGTCAGACTTTCGGTCATTCACAGGCAAATTGCGGAAGGAGACCTAGATGTGTGAGATGCTTAGAAAGCCATCATTACTCGAAATGTGACAAACCTAAACATAATAATGTACCAAAGTGTTGTAACTGCAATGGGGAACACACGGCTAACTACAAAGGCTGCAAAGCTTACAAAGAAGCAGTTAAAAAATATAATTTAAATCAGGCTAATCATAAATTTTCAGCTTACAACCTGCCAAATAGGCAGTTCTCAAATCGCCAATTAAACCAAAACACACAACCTTATCACTATGCCCCACAAGAGTTTCCTCCTCTGCCGCTTAATTCAACGCCCTTGCATTCTTTTGCTTATCGCGCTAGCCAGCCGCCTAGGCCAGATAACAGGAATTCTCCCCCAGTCCTCCAAAATATGAACGTAATAAACGAAAACCTAATCCAAACAATTATAAATAATATTCTTTCTGCAATCATTCCACAGTTGCAACAAATGGTTCAAAAACTTATTTCTGTTCATTTCAATGGCTCAAAATAAAATAGAAAACTTTAAAATTCTCAACTGGAATGCAAATGGCATAAAGCGCCAAGAGAACGAACTAAGATACTTTCTACAAGTCCACGACATAGATGTTGCGTGTATTTCAGAAACACACTTAAAGCCGGTAGAAAAATTTTCGATCCCAAAATATTTAGCATACCGCAATGATCGAATTTCGCATATAGCATCAGGTGGGGTAGCAATTCTCATTAATAGAAAAATTAAACATACACTGATACAATCCCCATCCTCAAATGAAATAGAAACAATTATTATCAATATCGAACTGATCTCTTCTAACATAACCTTGATTGCTGCATATAAACCTCCCAACAAAAAGTTTCCATCAAGTTTCTTGAAAGCATTGTTTGATGGTAGGTCACAAATAATTTTAGCAGGAGACCTAAATTGTAAAAAACAAATTTGGAACTGTAATTCTACTTCATATAATGGAAAACTTCTTCATAAATTCGCATTGCAAAGAAATCTTAATATACTAGCTCCTCCAGAGCCCACATACTACCCTTATAACCCAAATGTAGTTCCTGATATTCTAGATATACTTATTACACAAAATTTAAACATTCCGATTTACCAAAATGTAAAACCAGAATTAGACTCAGACCACAATCCAGTAATAATTTCTTTCAAAGCCGAACTTCAGACTTATCAAAACGAAAAAATTATAGAGGGTAAAGTAAATTGGGACATGTATAGAAACATACTAATAAACGAATGTCCGTTTCCTGAGAATCTTAAAACATCATCTGATATCGACAGTTGTATCAACTCTCTCGAAAACATTATTAAAAATGCTATTAAAAGGTCTTCTACTAAAGTTAGGAATTTCACCAAAAATTATATTCCGCTTCCTAAACCACTTCTAAATTTAATTAAAGAAAAACATAACCTTCGTAGATTGTGGCAATATTCACGCAATAAAATAGTGAAACAAAAATTAAACAGCATATCGGTAAAAATTAAACAAGAACTACATAAAGTGAGGTGTACACATTTCCAAAATTTTTTAGGCAGCATCCCTCCAAACTCCAGGACAATGTGGAACACAATTAAAATGATTACAAAGGAAAAATCTTTCATCCCGCAGTTATCCTCTAACTCAGGTCTAGCAACGACGGATTTCGAAAAAGCTGAAACTTTAGCGGAACATTTTGAGAAAATATTTACAACTAACCCGGTAACCGACTTTGATTTCCAATTAAAAGTGGAAACAAACTTGTCAATACCGCGATATTCCGTCCCAATAAAAACTAAATTTATAGCCCCGTCTGCGACATATCAAATAATCAAGGCTTTAAAACCGAGAAAATCAGCAGGACATGACTTATTAAATAATAAAATGATGAAAGAATTACCTCGCAATGCAATTGCAGCATTAACAGCGTTCTATAACGCTTGTTTAAGATTAGGATATTATCCAAAGACCTGGAAAACTGCCATTATAACACCAGTATGCAAGCCGAACAAAAATCCACAAGACCCTCTTAGCTATAGACCAATTAGTTTGTTACCGACCTTTGCCAAAATGTTTGAAAAACTTATAAAATCCCGACTATCTAAATTTTTCACCGAAACCAATGCACTTCCAAATACGCAGTTCGGATTCCGTCCAAACCACTCCACAAGTCATCAACTATTAAGAGTAACAGAGTACATTGCTGAAGCATTTCACAACCGAAAGTACACAGCTGCAATTTTTCTCGACATCGCACATGCCTTTGATAAAGTGTGGCATCATGGGCTACTTTACAAGTTGCAAACCTTGGGAACCCCCGATTATCTCCAAAACATCATTAAAAGCTTCCTGTCAGAGAGGGATTTCAAAGTTAGTATAAACAACAATAAATCAAGAGCACATATCATCAAAGCCGGCGTGCCGCAAGGTTCCCCACTTTCTCCCTTATTGTTCAACATATATATAGCTGACTATCCACAAATGACTTCCTCAGAAATAGCACTCTATGCAGATGATACAGTATTATTCAATGCAAATTCAAACATTACCAACGCTTGCAGAGATCTCCAGTCGGACTTAAATGAATTTGTCGAATGGACATTGAAATGGAGAATTGCCATAAACCCTACCAAATCACAGCCTAAAATATTCTCACTAAGAAAAATACATAAACCACTACAAATCAAAATTAATAATTCTGCAATTCCTTGGCTTAATAATGAAACGCCCGTAAAATATCTGGGTGTATTACTGGATCAAAAATTAACTTGGAAAAACCACATTCAAGAAATAACGAACAAAACCTACGCAAAAATGAACAAACTTTACCCAATAATTAACAACAAATCATCGCTTAGTCTGGACTGCGCATTATCAATTTTTAAAACGATAATACGTCCCTCATTAACATACGCC
The DNA here is from genome assembly GCA_038098605.1 of Gryllus longicercus. Classification (NCBI taxonomy): domain Eukaryota; kingdom Metazoa; phylum Arthropoda; class Insecta; order Orthoptera; family Gryllidae; genus Gryllus; species Gryllus longicercus. The sequence continues at coordinate 551,181 of JAZDUA010000436.1, read as the reverse complement.
TGTCAAATTTGGAACAATATAGCAAACACACATCTAAAGAAACTACAAATCATTCAAAACAAGTATCTAAGAAAAGCCGTGCAAGCCCCTTGGTTTATTCCAAATATGCAAATTCACAGAGAGCTTAACATTCCTTCCATTAGCGAATACATTCAACGGATGAGTAACAGATTTTTCACCCTTCTTCCGTCGTGTACAAGTGCACAAATATTTGATCTAGGCAAAAATGCTTCCATCCCAACCCGCATTATCTCTCGATACCCCAAAGACTCTCTTAAACCACCTTAAATTAGAATAATTTCCATCCCCTCCCATTAATCAATTCCGCTGCTGAAAAATTAAATAAATACATTAATTAAAATAAATAAATAAATTAATAAATTTCTTTGAATTACTGCTCTGCAGACTTTGTTGACGAGGTAGCCGTGTGGTCCTCCTCATATACTGTCAGCCGAATGGCCAAAAAATTCTGTAATTATAAACTGTCAATTAAAACCCCTGAAAGGCATACTATGCCGAACAGGCAGGAAAATAAATTAAAAAAAAAATTCTTTAACGCCATCAATGTCACTTTAATAAATGTATTCAACCTAATACAGGAGTGTTTAAAAATAATTACATATTGATTACAAATTACCTCTTGATTTCAAATTATCAGAACAATGAAGTGTTGAAATTTGTGTAAAATGTGCAAAATGTTCATTAATATTTCTGAAATAGTCTCCTTATTCCTTCGAAAGTATGAATTACGACTTCCGTTTTACATGATTCAATTTCCTTGATTCAATAATATTATTCGTAGTTACTCGCGGACAGAATAGCTAGAAGATGTGGCATCTCCCAGAAAAATTAGTATCTTCATGTAATGAGTCAGAATTTCAATAGTTGCCAATAAAGAAAATAAGCAGACAATTAAAATCGACGCAGTATCAATGATTTGAAGCCCTATAAAAGTGTGCAAGAGGTTTGAGAAATGTGCGAACAACCAATATAATGGGTTCGCAATCTGCAGCGCAAATCACATTGGTTGTAATACACTAAATAAAGTCCCCCCTTCGTTTTCTCGACTGCGTGGATGTGTAGGCGTTCGTCTTTGTGGCAATGAATGCGTGTGTGTACATATGCACGCGAGTTCCTACTTGTATGTGTATCAGTGGTTTCAATTTCTCTAAAAAAGATAAAAATAATTGATTTGATTAAGATGTGCGTTTTTTTTAAAATATGCCATCTAGTATATAATCATCGAACAGATGTTCATCAGGATTTAAAATGCTTTTAAACGTGCAGCTTTTGCAGTTGTGTACGTTGCTTGATATTAGACGCCACGCATTCATTATTTAAACTACAGATGGAGCGATAATAGATTTGGGCAGCACAGTGTAGATGTAGACGGGCTTCGGAAAAGAAGATAAATTTCAGTCACAGAAGTATATCGCCATTTGAAAAATCTTAATATCTCGATTCTCTCGTGAATTATATTATATGTAATAAAATATTTTCATCGAATCATTGTCATATGTGAACGTAACACGTATGTGATCAGTGATTGAGTTTTTTTTTTTTTTTTTGACGAAACAATAGAGAAAATGCGCAGGTAGTGTGATCATGAAGTTACACGTTTTAGCGATACTAATATAGTGTGTTTTCCTTATATGTGTTTTTACCCTACATCCCTCTCGTCTTACGCTCTAGTTTTATTGACATTCACGTGAAAAGGTAAGTGGTTTCCAACGTGATCCTTGGCACACTGAAAAATAACTTTCTGTAGGTATAGAGCGACTGCTTCGACATTTGTATCGCAATATTTTGATCTTCCCTCCCCTTCGCGTCATAAACTACGAAATATAAAATGTTAAGAAGAAAGTGTGAATCGAAAGCGTTAGCTCACTGATTATCTTACTTTACATTTGGAGTTTGCGAATTCATTCTCGTAAGCTTCGATTGTTTGTTTTTTTCAGAGTATGTACAGTACATGTACAACTAAAGTGGAATAATTTCACTCTGGGTTGGTGCGTGTCACGATGGAGCCGTGCATGCATTGCCCATTCCGAAATTTGCAGATTTTTTTGCACACCCATCTAACATATTACTAAAATTATTGTTAGTGGCTTAATTTATGCTAAATTTAACTAAAAATAATACATTTCTCTATCGTGAGTACGATTTCATTGAACCGCGACGCAGTATCTACAAAATGCTACTGTGCACTCTTTTGAAACTTGAAATGGCATAGTAAAACTTTTTTTTTTTTTTTTTGTTATCGATCTTACAACTGATCCCAATGAGCGCAATGCCGCTTTATTAAGGGTGCACATGTTTGTGGAGGAAAAATAGAATAACCTAACACAGAAACTGTGCGTGTCACGATAGGACCGTCTAAGTATTACCGATTGCGGAAGAGTTATCCGTTGAATAGTCACAAAACGTCTTCGCAAAGTGTGAAATTACAGCATCGACGCTTATGAGGGAATGTCTAATCCCTTTCATCCTAAGGGTACCAAAAGTAGTTGTTAAAAGCAAGAGTTCTACAGATGGTGCTGTAGCTCAGTGGTTAAGTGGTCTGACTCGTGCTTGGAGGTCCTGGGTTCGATCCTTGTCAGTGTTGTTTGGTTTTTTCCACAGTATATGCTACAGATTCGAAGAATAACTAAAGAACAGTAAGATAAGGGAAGACTGACGCGTGTCACGATGGGGCCGTGCATGCATTGCCGCTTGCGGAAGAGGAGGTCGCGGGTTCGAATCCCGCCCTTTTCGAGAGATTCCCGTGGAGCCTCGTAACGAAATTAAAGTAATATAATATTACAAGTTTCGTTACGTTGCTCTCGGAAAAGTCTCGTAATGTTATAAGTACTATTTAAAACTTATAAGTTGCATTACGGGGTCTTTCCACCGGGAATCTCTCGGACAGGGTCTCCTCCGCCGGGAGTCGGCGCGCGTCTGAATCTTCTTCGAAAAGCAATAGCATGAGGTCCCATCGGGGGGCGTTTTGCAAAAAGTTATGCTGAATATTACGGAAAAATTCATTAAAATGCCCTACACATGGCATCACACTGGGACCTCCCAAAGCAGAGCAGACGGGGGCGGGCTGGGCGGAGGCGTCCCGGAGCACGGGCCAGCCTCGAACCCGAATCCTCCGCTTTGTTAGGTCTCAATGCTAGCCATGCGCCACCAGGGCACGAAGGCAACGCTAGTAAATCTTCCATATGAAGTCAACAAGCAGTTAGGCAAATGTTCACTTGGTAAAAACGCCGCAACCGATTCCTTTCAAGATTCGAACCCGCAAGCTACTGCACCCAAGGCAGACCCTTTGACACTGTGCTACTACTGACAACGGTGGAGCTTATCGTTCTTAAGAAGTTATATTACTTTTTATGTTACAACATAGGCACGGCTGAAAAATACGACTTCAAGATTCAAACCTGCTGCCTCTACATATAAATCAGACTATTTCCGCGCAAACCTATCTAGAATGTGTCAACATATCTAATGTGACTTGAGACCTGACCCATTTTTTATCTTGAAAGTAGGCAAATACACTTTTAATAAAAAAAGTGGCATAAAAGGCATTGATTTTGCCTAACATATGAGTCCAAAAAGATATGAGAGCTAAAAAGCACATTTGTAACTAAATTATTTCAAAAAATAATTTTCAAAATGCACGTTTTAAAAAAGATTAAAATTTAAACATCAATACTTACATAAATATTTTCTTTGAAATCTGGATAAAAAATGACAACCATTTTTTTGTACATCTGCCTAACAGAGATACGTTTTCCGATTCAATACTGAAATTATTGTTGGTGGCTTATTTTAATATAAATTTAACAAGAAATAATACTACATTTCTGTATCGTAAGTACGATTTCTTTCAACCGCGACGCAATCTCTACGAAATGCTATTGTACACTCTTTTAAACTTTGAAATGGCGTGTTAAAACCCTTTTTTGTTAACGATCTTAGAACATCCTCATGAGCGCAATTCCACTTTAATAAAGAGTGCACATGTTTGTAGCGGAAAATAGAAACTGCGCGTGTCACGATGGGACCGTCTAAGTATTACCGATTGGGGAAGAGACATCTGTTTAATAGTCACAAAACGTCTTCGCAATGTGTAAAAATACAGCATTGAAGCGTATGAGGAAATGTGTAATCCTTTTCATCCTAAGCGAAACCAAAAAGCAGTACCAAAATAGTTGTTTAAAAAATGGACTCCAAGGGCAGTGCCGTAGCTCTGTCGTTCAGTGGTCTGACTCGTGCTTGGAGGTCCTGGGTTCGATCCTTGTCAGTGTTGTTTGGTTTTTTCCACAGTATATGCTACAGATTCGAAGAATAACTAAAGAACAGTAAGATAAGGGAGGACTGACGCGTGTCACGATGGGGCCGTGCATGCATTGCCGCTTGCGGAAGAGGAGGTCGCGGGTTCGAATCCCGCCCTTTTCGAGAGATTCCCGTGGAGCCTCGTAACGAAATTAAAGTAATATAATATTACAAATTTCGTTACGTTTCTCTCGGAAAAGTCTCGTAATGTTATAAGTACTATTTAAAACTTATAAGTTGCATTACGGGGCCTTTCCACCGGGAATCTCTCGGACAGGGTCTCCTCCGCCGGGAGTCGGCGCGCGTCTGAATCTTCTTCGAAAAGCAATAGCATGAGGTCCCATCGGGGGGCGTTTTGCAAAAAGTTATGCTGAATATTACGGAAAAATTCATTAAAATGCCCTACACATGGCATCACACTGGGACCTCCCAAAGCAGAGCAGACGGGGGCGGGCTGGGCGGAGGCGTCCCGGAGCACGGGCCAGCCTCGAACCCGAATCCTCCGCTTTGTTAGGTCTCAATGCTAGCCATGCGCCACCAGGGCACGAAGGCAACGCTAGTAAATCTTCCATATGAAGTAAACAAGCAGTTAAGCAAATGTTCACTTGGTAAAAACGCCGCACCCGATTCCTTTCGAGATTCGAACACGCAAGCTTCTGCGCCCAAGGCAGACCCTTTGACACTGTGCTACTACTGATCACGATGGTGCTTATCATTCTTAGGAAGGTATATTACTTTCCATGTTAATTATGTCTTTATAGGCACGGTTAAAAAATACTCACACCTACTCTTTCTACATATCAGACTATTTTGAGCACAAATCTATCTAGAATGTGTCAACATATGTAATGTTACTTGAGCCCGGAAGTTCTGACACTTCTTTTTTATCTTGACAATAGGCGAAACATTTAGTTTTAATAAAAAAGGCGAATAAAAAAGTATTTATTCTGCCTAAAATATGAGTAAAAAAGATATGAGAGCTAAAAAAGCATGGTAGATACATCATTTAGGGCTGGTTAAACACAAGAAAGTACACTTGTGTCAGACAACTGTTTCACATTTACATACCCCTCAGCAATACTTCAATAATAATGTTTGAATTAGAATCACTCTTCGACCTAAAGAAAGTTCGCAGTTCCTTAGACTTGCATGCTTTATCGAAAAAGAAATGGAAAATGGTTGCAATATATTGATTACAACACACACAATGAAATTATTATTTATTTATTTGATTGCTTTTGTACATAGATTGGACAATTGAACTACACATCTGTAATAATTGCTTAAAAATAAAACAGAACCTAACTTAATACTAGTACAGAAGTTGAGGAAACATTTCTAGGTGCCTCTTCTAGTTCTAAAAACAATTTACAAAATACGTGAAATCAATATTTATTTAGGCGAAATATGCGAAGGGGATATTTAATTAGTAGGTATAGGATGACAAAATATTTGGTTAAACTGGATGCGATTACATAGAAGAAATTATAGGCTGATAACTAGGGGTGGATTTGAATGAAATGTCAATTTTTTTCTTTTCACTTTAGATCAATTCTGTTTAGTATAGAAATTAACTTTTTGTTATGACAAAACAAAATGTCCCATTTTATAAGTATTTTTGCATTTTTCGTCGATTTCGACTAATGAGTTATTTTTTTTTCAATAATTTGCATGCATTTTCACTTTACCCTATATGTACGGGGTAATATACGTAGTATGGGGAAAGATACGTAATGCTGAGGAAAATCGATTTCAAGTTTTCAACGGAAATACACGTTTAGGTTCCCCTAATACCGAAAAAGTGTTTTTTTATTTTTTTATTTGTCCGTCCGTCTATTTGGCGTATGTGAATAGCACTAGCGCCTAAACCATGCAAAGGATTTTTCCAAATTGAAGAAACCCCTGTCCGTTTGGCCTGAGTCGAAGCCCTTCAATTTTGAAAAGCATTCATTAGTTTTGGGGGATACATTTACAAGAAGCCTTTGGGACATTTCCAAAATTTTCTCAAAAATGACTCCGAATTTTTGCTTTAATTTTCTTATAAGAATAGAGTAAAATGTACTTATAACTGTGGCATAGGTACGATTTTCACGGTTAATTAAATTTTCACATTCTGAATTTTCGAAAAAATCAAACCTTTGAAATATTGCAGCTGGCAGGATGTGGCAAGTTCGTATAGCTAGCCGACACCAAAGGAAATAGAAAACTAATACGGGAAAGTCTGTGCCATTCAGTAGCATCACTACTTCACTTATTTCATTGATTTTAATGACACTTGCCCCAAGTAATATTTACGAGATGCAACGAATGTTCTCCAGAAAAGTTGTGAGTAGCCTATTCGACTTCTTAGATCTGAAATTGTAATGTCAGCAATTGTGTATTTGTAATCTACGATTTCTCTGAAGATTATGAGCGCCATTGTCAGTTCGGCCGATTTCGGAATAACTAAAGACGTATTTCCTGGTAAAAAACAGTCCATACCAAAAGTTTGCAAGCCGAGTTTACTTGAACCAATTAAAATAAGCGTTAATTACATGAGTAACGTATCCAACAGTTTTGAATTGTTCATCCGAACTGGTTTCGATAATATTTTTTACGTCATTTTTCGTTGCTTTTAAAGCATTTTAAAAACATTTTAAGAGCATTTTATCGATATTTTAGTGGTGTTTTAGGTCATCACAATCAGTCCATACCGATAACGTAGATCCTAAATATTAAAAAAAGCATTAGAAAAGGTTTGCCTAAACCAATTTATTTACGGCAGCGAAGAAATGTTTTACGTTCCTGAATTCGAAACTTGTCATGTTTTATTTCTTTTTTTTAATTCACTTAAATTGAAAGTTAATAATTACAAAGACAGAAACTGTATTTCCATGAATTGCACAAAAATCAGAGTCCCTTAACTCTATTTCGAAGAAGTTATTCGTCTCTATTGCTTTACTGTAATTTTACTTAGATTTCGCGTTTCTGCTCGTTAGTATCCTACTACGTGGAGGAACTCAGAAGAGCTATATCTTCAAAACAATAAGCGAGAGTTGAAAAGACTCACGTAGTAGAATGCGGTAGGACCAATATGAGTAGTGGTCCTTGGGAGACACGAAAACTGATTTTTAGGTGCTTAGGCTGCATCGTTTTCGAGTGCCACAGGATAGTAATGTGCAAGGCTAGGATTCTGATTAGCTAAAAATTCTTTGAAAATGACCTATGAAATGCCTTAAAAATAAAGGAAAAATTACTTACAAAACGACAAAAATAAGGGGGAAAAGGTATATTTTTTAATACTAAAAAATTGCTTAAAAATGTTTATTTATTCAATGAACTTTACAATTTTAAATAAAATTTATTCATAAAAAATATATTTTATATAAATACTTTATTTTAGGGGAAAAGTAACCCTTAGCTCTGATCTTCCAACCTCCAGTTTTGAAAGGTGGAGGAAGTTATCGAAGATCGGTGTAATTTTGAGAGATCAAAAAACATAGTCAACAGCAGCTTAATGAATTTCGTCGTGGATCGATGATACTATATTTTTTAATAAGTCATTGTAAATTCATGAAACGTTCACTAACAAAAATCACAAAAGGAAACAAAATGCGTAAAAATGACATAAATGATGCAAAGGTAAAAATAATGACCAAAAATTTGAATAATGCCAAAAAATTACCCCAGAAATACACATTTATATAACCTACATATCACGATAAACATGCATTCACAAGTTGATTACGTCTAGAATGCACCTGCGAAAAGACGTCGTGTCATCAAAATCCGAGCCATGTAAAATGTCTGTAGCATGTGCACTGTTGTTTCTCTTATATCATTTACGAAGTTTTATATTTCATCATCAAAACAGGTCTAAGGGGTAATTCCCTTTTTAACCGTGGAAGACGTAGCTGTTTTTTATGGTTTCTAATCAACGGTTCAAAAGCATCAAATTTCCTCATCGCACTGTGTATAAAGGAGAATTGGGCAATGTACATAGCAACAGAGAACTTTTTAGAACATTGGAAGAAACAAACAAGTGTACTTAACAAAAATTACATTCATGGCAAAATCTGCTTTTTTTTTATTTTTTTTTTTGCTGATGAAAATCTGGAATTGAAGTAAAATTATTTCTTACCATTACTTATTCACCACATGAATGAAGATCTCAATAACACCATCTGAAGCCATCCATTAAGAGAATTATAGGATGGCAGTAGAAAAAAATAAATGTATGTATTATTTCTTATTGACAAATTGAAAAAAATGCTTAAATATTTGACAATACTAAATTAAGGGAGGAATTTATAATAATATTTTCTCCCAAAATATTTCAAAAGTAAGGAAGTAAAAAATATCTTTCTCCATAACAAAAGGAGTACGGGACATTACCTCGGCGTATAAATGTACCTTACATCTAGCAGTTGCCTGATGTTAGAGATTACTTGCTTCTTTTTCACGCCGTTACTAAGTACTCTCCTACTACACGCTCTTAGTCAGGTGCCTTCCGTGTGGTAAGACTGCCTTCTTACATTATTTTTTTTACCGGCGTGCTTGTGTTACAAACAATGCATACCACCGAGGCACAAAGTTCTCTCAATGGACTCTCACAAGTCATATGTGTGTGATAAAATTATCAACTATTAGTGCTACAGAATGGCAAGGACGTTTTCACTCTAGTTAGATTTTCTAATCTCTTTAGTCTCCGCTAGATTTTCAGGATTGCCTCACCCTTTTCCCAGCTGCAACCTATCGGCGCCTCAAAGAACACTTTTTTGTATTTTCTTGATATTGCAGTCTCCTTGTAGTAGACATGAGTATGAGTTTACGAATTACATAAATATGAGTTTATGAATACTATAGAAGAGTAAAAAAGCTGGTTCTATTTGCTCATTCTTCTTCTTCTTCTTCACTTCATGGATTAGGCTACTGCCTGTTCCGTCCTCCCAGTTTCTCTCCATCGTTTTCGTGGCCTTCCCACGTCTCTTCTTCCTCTCGGCACGTATAACAAAGCTGCTTTGGGAAGTCTGCCTTTCCACATGTTCTACCCATCTTTGTCTATATTCTTGCATTCTAGTATTAATTGATGTCACTTGTAACTCTTTTCGTATTTCTTCATTTCTTTTTCGGTCTTCTCTTGTGCATCCTTTTATTCATCGCAGAAATTTCATTTCGCTACTTTGTATTGTTGTCAGTGTTTTTTGTGTTAATACCCAGCTTTCGCAGCCGTAGAGTAATGTAGGAACTGCCATGGTATTGTAAAATTTAATTCTTGTTTCAGGTTCTTGTCTTATTTTTTAAAGTGTTGTGTATCGTTCCACATATTTTTTGATATTTCGTTGTGAATATTGTTATCTGTTTCATAACTTATTTTACACCCTAAATAATTAAAGGAGAGAACTTGCTCTATAATTTTGTTTTCAATGACAATTTTTGACCTTACTGTCTCCTTCCCCTGAAAGCCATCACTTTTGTTTTTTCTTTTGATATATTAATGCCATAGCTTTTGCAAATTTTATTAAGGTGGTGTACTACTCTCTGTAGTTTGTCTTCTGTTTCCTGGATAATAACTGCGTCATCAGCATAGAATAAAATCGTTAATATCTCTTCTTTGGTCATTCTTATACCAGTGTCAACTTTCTGTTTTAAAGACTTACTTATGTCCTGTACATAGATATTAAATACTGTAGGTGATATAGGACAACCTCGCTTTACCCCTTTATTTGTTATTATCTCTTCAGATACTGTGTTTCCTATTCTTATTACTATTTTAGTATTTTCATATAGGCTTTTGACCACCTTTATTAGAAGCCGTGGATAGCCTTGTTTTTCCATGATGTACCAAAGTTTATCTCTATTTACACTGTCGAAGGCTTTTTCGAAATCTATATATGCTAGATGAGTTTGCAGGTTATATTCCCTTCTTTTCTCCAATATTTGTTGTACTATGAAGATGTTATCGGTGGTCGATCTTCCTTTCCTGAAACCATTTTGATGTTCTCCTATCAGTACTTCTGCAATACTTTTCAGTCTTTTATTTACTATTCTGGCATACAATTTATATATGCAATTGAGCAAGCTTATCCCTCTATAGTTTTTACATTCGTTTCGGTCGTCTTTTTTAAATAGCGATATAACTTCTGCTATTTTCCACTCCTCTGGTATTTTACCTTTTTGCCAGCATTCGTTTATTACGTGTAACAGTCTCCATAACAACACCATTCCACCATATTTGAACAGTTCTGTATTTAACTTATCTCTTCCTGAAGCTTTCCTGTTTTTCATTGTTTTCAATTCCTCTTTCAATGCATGTATGTCAATCAAATCGACTGTCTCATCCTTTTCTTGACAATCTCTTTGTTGTTCATCTTTTTTGCTTATTTTCCTGCACCAAAGTTCTCTATAACGCCTCCCCCAAATTTGCTCATTAGCATTGATAATTTTGGAGCCATTTCCGAAAAAATATTGTTTCGGCTGAAACTGCGTAATTTTGATCTTATTTGCTCAGAAAAAGTTTCACATTTGGAGATACACCATCAAACATCATTTGAAACACTTATGTAAAATATGCAAAAAATTATAAAAGCCCTTAAGGCAAATAGTAACGATGTGAGAGGTATAAAAAGAAACTTTCATTTGTATAATTTTTGGAAAAAACAAAAGAATACTACAACAAAATGGCTTTTGTGTCATGCCATTCAGTGCATTTAGCACTATCCTGACAAAAAGTTGAAAGAAGGAAAACATGAGCAGTTTTTAAGAAAATTTCGATTTAAAAATTCACTTTATTTCACGCAAAATGACGCAAAAAATGCTCATATTTTGGAAAAATTGTACATGATCTTATATCAAGATGTACAATTCAATAACAGTTTCCACTTAGAAGAAAAATGTATATATTTATTGTTGTAGTTGTAAGAAGACACCGGAAATGTGTCAACTTTTACAATTTTCCAAAACTTAGAGAATTCAACGAATATACTAGATGCACTTTTCTCAATCTGATAAAAGAAATTAATATAAAAATTGGGAGTTAATTTTGTGGAACATTTGAAAATATCCTGGCATCATTTTAAGTACCTCCAAAATTACAAAATTCGTTTCAAATTCAAGGAGACGCAGCATCATTCAGTCTATTGTGGAATGTCACTTATGGTGAAAATCTGTTTAGCTGCTACGGTTGTTCACAGACAGACGGACGGAGAGACGGTTTGCCGTAAGTCAATATTTCGGTCTCGAGAACTCACATAACGTGGATTCTCACTACACTTGTTAGAGGAAGTAATTTGTTTGATATAGGAACAATATGTATCCAATTTGTTGGTGTCGGGAACCGCATTTGTATGAGAAATTATTACATAAGTGTCTCTGCGTACGAACAACGTACGTACACATATGAAGTATGCGAGAAAATAAGTTTCTTAAGAATAATTGTATGTCAAATTCAAAATTTTTAATACCTATATCTAAGTTCTGGAAAAATACTCCAAATGCAAGTAAAAAACATACGCTTATAGTTAGGCAATAGTATACAATTACATGAATCTGCAAAACTGTTTTCACACGTCATTTTTTTCTCCGCGCCAAGATTAGAATTCAGGATATTTGCAGTCAATACGTTAAGCACTTTACTGTTACCTCACCAGTCACATGCAGAACGAACCATCCCATCACTTGAAAACTAGTGGTTTTTCGTACATTATAAATGCTTAAAAACTAGTGAAATTTTCGAAAATTTAGAGAGTTCAACAAAAATGAGACCATTTTTAGGCGTTCTGTACCATCGAAAAAATTGTTTAAATTGAAACTTTTTTAATAAATTGTTTTTATTACTTGCACTAATTTCAATCAGAAATAAATCGTTTTTTTTTCAAAAATGTCTACATGGTCTTATTTAAATATTTAATTTTTACTTTCAAACATTCATAAGAAGATAAAGTATTGTAATCATGTACTGAAAAATGGCGATTTTTCGACAGAAAAACTCTTTATTGCCGGTCTCTGAGAATGAAAAATTGATAAATCATAAGTGTTTAATTACTTCTTATAACACGTTTAGTAACCAGAGTTCATGTTTTGTGGGTCTTTGACACAGAAAAATCGATTGACGGCAGACGTCTGTCTGTTTGTTTGTGCGTAGATGCGTATGTGGTTAACGCAAACGCCTAAACCGTCCAATTTCTCCAAAATTGATTATACTAAATCGATCTGAACGAACTTGAAATCATGGGGGTATGAAACCGATATTTTGATTTTTAGGGGTACTTAAACTTTTCGAAACTTTCTCTAAAACGGCTCCCAATTCTTTAATTAAACTTTGTCATCGGATAGCATAAAGAACTGATTTTTCGACATTTACAAAAGTTCACAATTTTTTGACGTCTTTCTACAACAAGTAGCATTACGCCCCGAGGAAGGTCGCAGAATGGCGACCGAAACGTCGGCACCTTCGCCATGGATGCGGCGTCACCCGGACAGCCTAGTAAATACAAGACTGAGCATACACATTTTGCTAAGTGAAATTTGTTGCTCAGAGACAGAATAAGATCGTGTACAATTTGTCGGACATGAAGATTTTCACATAATTCTGCATGAAATATGGGCAATTTTAAACAATTATTTAGTCAAAGACGGCTCCAAATTTTTTCTTTGTGTCTCCAAGATCCTTGAAAAGAACTGGTGCCGGTCCCATTTTCGGTGTAACTCTGTTATTTCGGAAATTTAAAAAAAATAAAATCAAAGAGTTCAATATTGAAGGTAGAGCTTTTTGTCTTAAATAAAATATTTCTAAAAAAGTCAGGTCATTCGAAAATGTCCAATAGAATTTTCTGATAAAACGAGTAGTTTTCGCGATATCTCTGCCCCAAATTAATGCAATTTACAAAAAAAGAAAATGAAAAAAGGGAGAGGCAAGTCTAAATTTCATTAAAATCTCTGAATTTTTGAAAATTTCAAAAGGTAGAAATAATGTAAAAAAAAATATATGCTGTTTAGGCACCACTAGTGTTTCCGTCAAACAAGTTAGAAGAATGTTAGTGAGATGGTGAAACATCGATTACATCCGTGGAATCCGTCCGAATATTAATTAAAGAGAAGAGATAGGGGCGATTACTTGTTGTATTAGTGAAGAAAAAGGTTTATGAAAGAATATGAAACTGTTTAAATTAATGAATTATGCAGAATCTTACGAAAGCGTGGTGTTTTGATGGCAACCTACTTGAATTCGCTATCGTTGCATCTCCAAACTGCAACTGCTGCCAAAGAATGAGGGTTCTCGCAAAGATCGATCGATTCACTATTTCCAGCCACTTCAATCGCTAAGGTTATTAGTCTCGTCAGTGTCGTGAGTGTATTATCCGGGAGATGGCGGTGTTCTTCCTCTGCTGGATGATGATCCTTCTCGATGGTTTGCTGGAGATTTCCTTTCCAGGTGTCTCCCTCCAGCAGGGCACCGCTCCAGTCGGGAGAAGCTCTGACTGGTTTTCCGATATGTGAGGAAGTGTAGTGCGTACAGTTGTGGGGTGCGTACAGAGTGGGGGAGAGGATTTGACAAGCAACAGAAAGAAGACTCGCTCCGAGTCCCATTTGTAAGATTATTCCTCGGGCACTTACCTTGTATTGCCCGCAGAAACCACGTAAAATCGCTGACGAGAGCAGCCGGCTCCTAGAATTCTGCAGTTGATACCAGCTGAATTCGACCTAAGTAGCTTACCATGTAAGTGAACTTACCGTGTAAGAAAGCTTTCCACCTAAGAAAGCTTACCATGTACGAAAGCTTACCATGTACGTGAACTTACCATGTAAGAAAATCATTCTCAGTTGGGATTGGAACACTAGGACGCCCCGACCAGCGTTGCTGCAGAGAGCGCGGCAATGCTGGCTCCAAGCTAGCTCAGCCGCGCAGCGAAGGGAAACGCGCGCGCAGATTCCGAGGCGGTGACGGCGCGGCGGCCAGCGGGAGGCGGCCAAGGGGAGGCACCGCCGCGCACGCAGTCGTGATCGTCTGTCGGCCGCGCGCGTATAAATATGACACGTTTATTGAAATGAGAACTTCTTCGCAGAGCGCCTGTAGGCGGCGCGGGGGCGCAGGGGAGGGACTGTCTCTCGACATTTCCACAATGCGGAGCACGAACAACACAAAATTTCGCGAAAAACCGATGGGTGTTGGAATTTTAATGGTTGTTTTCAAACGAAAAAATTGCTTTCTTGATGCTAATTTACCAGTATTTGCCCCTCCCTTGCCAAATCTTTCATTCTCAAGGGTTTTAATACAATTTTCACGCTATTTATTTTCGCATATCATTTTTAACGTAATTGGGTAGTCGCAATTTATGTACACATTTTTCGAAAATCCATCAGCTCATAATAATGGCCTCGTGAAAATTAAATATCCAAGTTTCTCCGCGAACTTACGCCTTATCTTCTCGAGCAGGGTCGGAAAACGTCTTGAAGGCCAAATTCAATTTCCTTTTTGTGTGGTTCATTAGCTAGATTTAAAGTTTTGAAAACGTCGAATAGTATCATAATTATCATTCTCACGCTTTGTGGTGTCTGCTAAACGCTACGCAGTCGCAATTAATTGACAGATAGTAGGCAGCTTTTGCATAATTATGAGAATAGCAATTCTCTTATAGCTGTTTTGTATCACGAATATATAATAGTTCTCAGTAGTATGAATCGCTCTTCTTTGAAACACCAGTGCCCAACACATTACTCTAAAAGCGAGCAAGAAGAAAATATACTTTGACGGCCGCTACGTATTAAAGCCTATTGGTGTGAATTATATTGTAGTCGATTTAGATAAAATCATTTTGTATTGTGGAAGTAAGAAAGCTATTCTTAATAGCTGGTCTTAAATGTAGTTTATTATTATGTACATTTTTTAGTACATTGAATATGTCGGTGAATTTTGTTTAATATACTATTCGTAATGTTTGGAATTTACGAAAGTAGGCCCATGTACACAAAATATCCTTGGGTTTGCTACTCAGCCCGCATAAACTAAAATACGATGCATTGCCCTTTTCAAAAAAGGTTTAATGGGCAAAATATAGGATAATACTTGAATATGGGAATAAAACAAAGGTAAAAAGCAACAAATAAAAAACAATAGGCATTACCGTTCAAATGTTTTATTAATAAAGTGCCCCAAGGCGCGAGCACTACATGTCATTTCAATTACACAATGGTCGTGTCGTGGGGGTGGGAGTGGGGTGGGGTGGGGTGGAGTGGGGTCTAGGCGCTGAGGGGCTGTGGCGGGGAGCGCAGGGTGCGCGCCCAGCGCGGCGGCAGAGACGCGGCCGTCAGGTAGCCCGTGTGGCCGGGCAGCGAGGGCGGGGGCACGCCCGTCAGGAAGCGGCACTGCTCGCGGGCGCCGCCCTCGCCGCCCTCCGCCGCCCGCTCGCCCCCGGCCACGCCCCCGCCTCCGCCTCCGCGAGGCTGCTGCTGGTGCTGCGGCTGCAAACGAAGCACACAGGCGGAGGACGTCAGTTGGTGCAAGTTAAAGTCATTTAGAAAAAGGAATGTTTGGAGAAATTATACAAAACAATGCTTGGCTGGTAAATGTGAAGGTGCTTCTCGAGTTTGCATCTTGCGGCACCAGTTAACAGCTGTCACCATCTGTTTTCGAAGAGGTTACTACTCTACGGCATAATATTACCGCAATTATCCCTTTAACATTATCAATGAACCCACTGAACCACACCATTCACGTTATCATTTTATTAACTAAAAATTATTTTGATGTATGTGAATTGAGGATCTCACTTATTTACGGAACTACATAAGTTAAAATTTAGATTAATAAAAACTAATATTTCACTTTTAGCACAAAGATTTTACACCCGAAACCAGTGGTGCTCCAACAGCACATACTGCCTCGTATTTTTGAAAACAGCTACTTAATAGTCGTAATAATTGAAGTGTTGCAATTTATGCGATACTAACACCTCAGCTACTTGTATTACTTGAAAACGTCCTCAACCAATTCAAATAAAGCGTATGTGATGCATATCTGCAATCATTTGCATAGTCAGGAGCAGTAATCATTCCTTACGTTTACAAATGAAACAAACAGAAATAAATTTAACTCTCACGCTGTTGTTAGTAAATTATATAAAGGAAGCAACGCATTGTTGCGTGCGCAGCCTTGTCACATTGTGCGTCTAGTTTGGAATTTATGCTTTGGCGAATATTTTCTTATCAAAAACTCTTATTTCCATTTGTATTCAGATTTCAACATGTTTATGGGTTTGTTATAGTATTCATCGTACACAATTGATAAACAGCTTATTCTAACACTAATTAATAATTGAATAATCTATTCAGGAATTTCGTGCAGGAAAATGTATTGCATCTCGTAAATATTATTTGAAGTTCCAATAAAATGATATTAAAATCGATGCGAAAATGCTATATAATAAGGAAAGAGATAAAAAAATGACTTAGTAGTCGAAATCGACGAAAAATACAAAACAAATCTTAGAACATAAAATTAATGTCTATACTACAAGGCATTGTTCAAAATTGAAAAGAACAAAAATGGCATTTCATTAAAATCCACCTCCTAGTAATGTGTTTTGCACGTGATGACTGAGATGGTTAATATGGACAGACACTGTGATACTATATTTTTTAATCGTTAAGGGAGAAAGTACATGCTGTTGGAGTTAGTTGTAGTTTTTAGTTTATAGCTCTGAGATAATATTCTATATTATCCAAAATCAGTACAAGCATTGTGAGCAAAGAATACTTTTCTATATTCCCCCAATTACACTGAACTGAGACATTTGGAAAATATCCACATTTGTGCCGAATAGTAAATACTGGTATTTATGTCATCAGGCGCGGTTTCTTGGTCGTTCGAGTGACAAATCCGCCGAGGATGACACAAGCAACCTCGCACGTCCCAGCCGCGTCACCTCTCGTGCCACGCATTACCGTTGTTTACCTGCGCGATTAGCAGCGACGCGTCTCGCATCGACAGGCGCCACGGGGCGCCGCGCCGGGCGACACGCGCCTCGCGCCCAGGGCGGGCGGCGCGAGGGCGATGGCGAAGGTTAAAGACGAAGGCGAAGGGTTAGGAAGAGGGTGAAGGAGAAGACGAAGGTAATGGCGAGCAGCGTATAGGCGAGCTTAGGACGTGGACGAGAGTAAGAGCTAGTGCGAAAGATTGCGAGAGCTAGTGCAAGGGCAAATGCGTGAATGAGTGCGAGAGCCAGAGCTAGTGCAAGTGCGAATGTGTGGACGAGAGCAAGAGCTAGTGCGAGTGTGTAAACGAGAGCGAGAGCGTAAGGTAGTGCAAGTGCGAATGCGTGGACGAGAGCAAGAGCTAGTGCGAGTGCGTAAACGAGAGCGAGATCGTGAGCTAGTGCAAGTGCGAATGCGTGAACGAAAGCGTGAGCTAGTGCAAGTGCGAATGCGTGAACGACAGCGAAAGCGAGACCTAGTGCAAGTGCAAGTGCGAATGCGTGATCGAGTGCGAGTGTCAGTAGCTTAACGCCAAGCCGTCTACCGGGCACGCCACCCCAGGTCCACTCCTTCCCCAATGGCGGCGCCGGCCTGGGACAGCCCCGTTCCTTTCCTCTCATTTCTTTTCGCTGTTCCCGTGTCACCTTAATCGCAACTTTTTTCTTTCAATCCCCGCTGTCATCGCCACTGCCACAGCAGTCGCCGTCGCGTCGTTAAGAACAATGACATTATTCTCATACCCAACCGGCACTCCTTGGCAGCGTGGCGACGGAGCGGTTGCAGCAGGAACACAGCGGTTCGGTGGAGGTGGCGGCGGCGGCGGCGGCGGCGGCGGAGCGTTTCCAGCTGCGCGAGGCATAAAGTCGGTTGACGACTCAACTAGCAGCGCAGCCGGCCCTCGCCCGCGCCCGCGCCCCCGCTCTCGCCGGGGACGAGTGTATTAGCGAGCGGCGGGTGACGACTGGCCGCCCTGCCACAACGCCCGTGCCCGACCGACAGCCACGGAAGGCAACCGCACACGGCATCCGCTCAACGCTCACTGAAGAAGTGACATGCGAGCTCGCTCCTGTGGCTTTTATATACAGTTGCTACCACTTGAAGGTACTTTCCCCTATTGACGCGATTAATAAAACAATTGGTGACACAACAGCACGTGACATTGTGAATAAAAGAAGTTAACATCCATACTATAAGTATAAAATGTTAATAAATTTGTACTGTCTTAGGAAGTAAGTAAGAAGTGCCGATCAACTGCCGCAGTCGAAGGTCATAATTATTGGTCTGTAACTTTGACTCTCAATATTAGGAATTCAACAATGCGAGCCTCATGTCTATTTTGGAATCATTTATTCAATTGTATTATCAATTTTATATTATACATTTCAGTTAATTGATACTACTTCCCCTTTCATCATTTCCAAATATACGATGAATGGATTGCATACCCTTGTAATTGGAAGCAAAAATATGTCTGATCTGTAACTTTACAGATTCAACTGTATAATGAATAATAATTGTTTGAGTGTAACCTACTTTATATCCTACACAACGGATTGTGATGTAAAATAACTGCTTACAATACTGTAACACATGTACGAATTACGTATTTAACTATTTTATTTTTCATAGCTCCCATTCAGTTCACCCTTTATAAAAATTAAAGGCCTCCGACTGAAGCAGTTGATCAGTATTTCTTATGACTTCGTAAGACAGGGAACAGTGCAACAACATTTTATATTTTTAATGTGTTTTTAAGAGAGTTGAACATTTTCAATTTCCGAAAATTTAGAGATTTCAACGAGACTAAGATCTACGCCATTTTAATAAACGTGTTTTAGTATATTCAAGAAAAAAAAAACAGGAAAAAATAGCGAATCACTTCTGCGAAAATTATCACAATGTCGCGGAGGTTTCATAAAAAAGAACTCTGTAAAATAAAAATATACTTTCAAATTTAAAGAGTAGCGACATCAGTCAGAAAGATCGGGAAATATCTATTTTGGTGAAAATCCTTTGAAGGATTCAACCCTTACTGTTGTACACACACAGATACACACACGCTTTTCCATAACCCAATATTTCGCTAAGGTCCCGCAAAATTCTGACGAGTTAGATGAGGTAATTTACTAGTACGTCTACTACAACAAAGCCCGCAGCATGAAGTGAAATGCATGGGGCCAACTCATGAAAACCGCTCCAAAATACAGGGACCTTCACAATTTCATACCCAAGCGTATGGCTATCTGCAACCAATATAAGGCTTGAGTGAAAGGTAGATATTTGCGGCCATGCTGATCGACCACAACATTAACAACATATCACGACCTAGATCGCCGAATGGGTTTCAATAAAAATGGACGTTGTATCAGATACTAATGGAATGACCGCCATCAATACTAATTTCATGAAACACTAAAACTAAAATGCGCTTCTTAAAAACACGTTGCAGTGAAAACTATTTTACATTTTGAGAACTGAATTTCATTGTCATTAACATTTTCGAGTCATAATTTTCAAACAAATCTCTCAAAATTATTACGATGACATTTGGTCGCTCAAAATTGAATTTCAATCTTCATTAAACAACAAAAAAGAGCAAAACCACAACGAATGAATTTGAATCTGTAGAATATTAAAACAATGATAAGATGAAATGCCAAGTACTCGTACAACGAACCACGTTAAAACAATAAACCAAATCACCCAGAAACAAACAAGTGGTTTGTAAATATAAGTGTTACAAAAAAACGGGAACTCAATCAGTATCTAGCAGGCGAATTCCGGAACAGTACCCTAACAGACGGGGCATGGACAGCACGCGATCTTTCCTTCCTTTTCCTTCTCCTAGCCTCACCCCTCACTAACACATACACACTAATATGCACTAGACAACGACACATGCCGGGAGACCGGTCGGGAGCTTAGAGCATGTCCCAGCCGGGGCGGTGCCCTGATGGTGAGGGACACCTGGTCGGGGAAAACCCCGCTAGCCAACACCAACAGGAAGGTCGGCGCCGGATCTCACCATCCAGCGGGGGAAGATCACCGCCACCTCCCGAGGAAAAGCATGCCATACACCTACGGAACTAATGACCCTACCTTAGTCAATCAATGGCGAGACACCTGGGAACGAGCGGAAGAGAGGATGCGAGTAAGAGGCGGCGGGGAGGCTTTCGCCCCTTCAGCTATCGGCCGCTCAAACTAGGGATGCGACATCGATGTTTTGAAAACGCATTGTTTGAAAACATTGATTAGTGCACGAACATAAAATCGATTTTTCGAAGCCTATATTTTTTAGACATCGATATTTTGTGATCGATGTTTCTAAGGAGTCGAGATTTTTTAAACGATCAAAGTTCATCAGAAGACGTCTATAATAATTTTCAGATATCCATAATTTGAATATTCTTCTGATTAAGTGACCAAGTGTATTTAAAAAACCATCGATATATGTAATTCCGATTTTTTGAAGCTGATATATTTTTAACATTGATGTTCTTTTCGATGTTTTTACGGGGTAGATATTTTTTAAATGAAAAAAAGTCCATCATAAAAAATGTTCTATAGTAATTTTTAAATATCCATAAATTGAATCAGACCAAAGTGGCCAATGGTGAAAAATAAATAAAATCTACTTTTCGCCAATAAAGAAACCACTACAGTTTTTTGAATTATCGAATCAGATAATCCAAGTTTTTCTAAATGTCCTGGCATTTTTCTCACTTTAAAAAATCATTTATTTTCGGTCGCATTAGAAACAGCTGCCATTAGCGACCACTCTTAATTTACATCAGCAGTACATTTAATAAATTGTAACAAACATAAATATTAAGTACAATACTTTAGTACAGTAATTCAGATCATGTTATATAGACCAGAAATATTAAGATATTTTAAAATTGATTTGCAATCTTCAATTGAAATATTATATATATATATATATATATATATATATATATATATATATATATATATATAAATTATTATTTATATCATTCTTTCCCAAGATAGTTTCTAAGGTTTTAGAGGCTTAAACATTCAAGGATAATGTGAAATGTGGATAACATTCCTCCACATTTTGGAAATTATTCTGACGATGAACAGAATGGTTAAATTGGCAATGAGAATTAAACTTCACCTTCGCGCAGCGGCCAGTAGACTCACGCACGCGGATCGGTGGACCCCAGGGTACGCGCTCTTTTTCTCTCCTCGCTAACGCCTAGGGCAGCAGGTTTACAAAGAATTCCTGGATGCCAACCGAAAGCATCGGCAAACAACATTATCAACCTCCTTTAAAATTTGTAATCATATTTCAATCGGGGAGGTAGATTGTCATTCGGGGTACCTGCTACACAATTGCCAATTGCGGCACATGCGTACCAAACGGCGCGGCGAGAGCGGTCCCAAGCCCGGGTACTGAAAGAGGCTCTTTAGTGTGGCATTGCTTCCACTTACTAATGTTACACTTCTATTATTGTTCGTATGTGGTACCTCTCGATGCCTTGTTGTTTTTTTTCGACACCGACGCTATTAGGTTTCCGAGAACTAGAGAGTCATTTGTTTGCTCAACTTCACTTTTTCTTTTACCTTTATTCTTCTCGCCTGTCTTTATTGCTATCCGTCTTTATTTCATCTTCCTTTTCCTTGGAGGGTAGGCAAAGCTCTTACCCCAGCCACGGCAATCTGCCTAAGGGGAGGTAACCCGGAATATTACCCAGTCCTTCACGGGGGGGGGGGGGTTGAATCGCTGAACCTGCTCCATAGCATTCATAAACATTTTTAACTTAGATAAAAAAAAAAACGATCACAAGCCTCGGAACGGGCCTCAGAGAGGAATATTGCTACGAAAAAGCACTACGTTATATCTATCTAGAATGTGCAAGACATTCGTACACAAGAAAGAGAAGTATTCCAAGAAGTGAAAAATCTAAATGTTGATGTATGCGTTTGGAGTGAAACAAAAAGAAAAGGAAGGGGGAAAGGAGGCAATTTCAGAATATGTTCACTTCGGTGGGGTGAAAAAAGAAGAAAGAGCCAAGACGGGAATATCAATTTCATCCATAAAAAGAACAGAAACAGCATTTAAAGTTGTGAAGCAATAAATGACACAATTATGACAAATGAATTACATGGAAGTACAGGCAAAAATTAACATAATTGGAGCCAATACGCAAAGTGAAAACGCTGTCAGAAAAAAGTAAATAAATATAAAAAAAGAAAAAATTAAAAAAGAGAATTTGAGACGGGTGCTTGAAAAGATGAGTTCGCGGAAGGAGAGATTCGCAATGGGAAATATAATGAAAGAGTCGGTGTGGCAACTGACAGTGAAATAGTGGGAAGATAAGTTGAGGCTACGTTAAATAAAGGCTGATAACAATGTGGGAAGCCCTCTCATTGAAAATCCTGAATTTTTTCCCCACAAGTAGATTCACACGAGAAATTACTTCGACCAAATTAACAACAATAACAGACTTTATTGTACCCAATAAAAACGCTAACAAGTTAATAATGTCAGAGTGTACAGAGACCCAGAGAATGTGGCTCTGAGTAGTTTCTGCTAGAAGCAAAGATGCTAATTCGATCAAGGTTGTGAACACAAACGACCGAAGACAACGTCTGCAATTACCCTGGATACAGGGAAATATAATTTAAAAAGTTTGGAACAGGAGACAATACAGTTCCATTGCAAATTGCGGCAGGCAAAAAAACTATAAGACTTAGAGGAAGGAAATTCAGAATAAATACATCAAATGATAAAAATCTGTATTCATGAAGCAGCGTAAGAAGCGCTAAGCCAACAAAGAGAGGGACAAAAGCTAATCCCCTTGTGGAGTCAGAGCATTGCAGATAAGATTCAACTCAAGAAAATTCTCTATAATACTAAGGGTCCACAAAGACAGAAAATTGTATGACATGATGAATAGGGAAGTCAAAAGAAACATATACGTAAGGAAAAGTAAAATTTGAGAAAACTCATGTGAAGAAGTGGATAGGTATTTTGGAGGCATAAAAATAGATAAACAATTACACTAGCACATTCGCATGCGCTGTCCACTTCAAAATGTTTTCACTTAAGTTAAGAGTTCATCCAAATTGGGGCCGGCCATATAAATAACCTAATGCTATTCCGATTATTTGGACTAATCGGACCCAGTACGTGTTTCGTCATTACTGTTAGCACGAAACAAAAGCCAAATTTTAAAGTGTACAGTATTATTACATTTTTCACAAACAAAATACGTGTTTCACCCTGGAGGTAGATCACGGGTGAAACTTGTATTCTTCATTGCTATTCTACGAGAATTATGCATTAGAGGCCAAACTACAGCAAAATTTCTACGAGTTCATATGCTAAAGAGAGCAGTATTTTGAGCGAACGCCGCGCGGAAGGAGCAGAGCAATCCAAGTCACTTTTTCTAGATGATGAAGCGGCAACCGGAACCCTGCGCTGGAGGTAAATGTCAAGGAAAAGCACACAAGCGCACCATAAAGTGCGCTTAGTCGGTGTTTACGCAGAAGGAATCCATAAAACATCGCTTGTTGGGCCGGCACGCGAGTCACAAAAAGTGTATCTGCATTTGCATTGGAAATGTAGCAGAGCGCCGTGCCGGGCTGGGGAGGGGCGTGGATCAGACGGCGGCGCTGCGCTGCTGGCGTGGGCGGCGGCGCGTCACATCGCGAGCTAGCGGAGCTACAACAGCGCATACTTTCTCGCATTAATTACTGGTAACGGTTACGTAATACAATATCCTACTAATTGATTATACATCACTTGAAAAATGTCCAACCAAATATATCGCCAGAAGTTCGGAAAAATACGAGCCATTTTTCAG
The DNA here is from genome assembly GCA_038098605.1 of Gryllus longicercus. NCBI lineage: Eukaryota > Metazoa > Arthropoda > Insecta > Orthoptera > Gryllidae > Gryllus > Gryllus longicercus. The sequence continues at coordinate 527,080 of JAZDUA010000436.1, read as the reverse complement.
AAAATTCCCAAAAGTCTTACAGGCATAATGTACAACACCTCCAAAAATAAAAAATGTAAGTTTTAAATTCCAAGAGCCACGACATATGACAAATCCTTCGAGAAATTACAATTTTCGTGAAAATTCTGTGTACTAGAGTCCTAGAGGTGTTCTCAGAGAGACCCGGCGAAAATACAAGTTTTAACTATAAAGGGTCACAAAACGGACTCGGAAAACACAATGAATTGAAGAAAGTAATTTACTACTTATAGATGCCAGAATAAAATCAACTTTTCGGTATCAATGATCATCATTATTTTTCAAATGAAGTAATCCTAATTTTTGGTTATATTGAGTAAAACTCTCTTCCTCAAACTGAATGAAACACAGAAAAAGGATCATTTCTCTTCCTTCTTGCTTCCTTACTTTAGGTGTGGACTGAATGTTCACTGCTCAACAGTGAACTATTAAACAACTTATCGCACAATTGGGGTATGATGTTTAGTGACAGAACTTACTTCTATGTCGTTTACATCAGTCAATCACATAATGTTCTGTAATAATGTATTATACTTCAAGACAATTGATGTCGAAGGCTTATTAAAATAAAATATATTAAGACAATCTAGTAATTTATTGTAATCACTCAAATTTTATTTTATTAAATATTTCAAAGTGATCGACAAAGTGTAAGCACCTACAATCTTAAAATCATTTACATAAACTAAGAGAATAATGGACCTAAGGCAACATCCGAAGTTACGATAATGTCTTTAGAAAGAAAATATTTGAACTTGGCATTCTGAGTTCTGTTAGTATGACAGATTTTACCAATTGGAGAAATGAATCATGAAGCCAAATTAACTGAATTTTTTATGTAAAATATTATTTTGATGTTGTCAAACCCTTCGTCCAAACCTAAGTAAGTTCTATAAACTTGTATAAACTTGAACACGGTATTCTATTTTATCACTTCCGTAGTTTTGTAAGACCAAATAGAAATCTTATAAATCGATGTTGATTTTCAATTAAAACTGTGTTAAAAACTGTAGAAATGTTTGATGCAATAATTGATTCAAATACTCATTATTGAGATTGGCCTATAATATCTTATTCTCATGTAATGTTAATAATTATTATTAGGGGACGAATTTTATTGATATGTCATTTTTTTCCTTTTCACTTTAGAACAACGCAATTTAGTATAGAAATTCATCTTATTTTAAGACAAAACGAAATGATCTATTTTTATGTTATATGTTTTGCATTTTTCGTCAATTTCGAATAATGAGTATTTTTACGTTATTTTAATGCATTTAGGCTGATTTAATCGATTTTAATATTTTAATGAAACTTGCTTAAAACAATATTTACGAAGTGCAACAAATGTTCACAGAATTCCTTAGTAGCTTATTTGATTTCTTCGCTCATATTTGGTAATGTCAGCCGTTGTGAGTACTATGTAATCTAAAGTTCCTGTGGCGCCCATCGGCGCCATTGTGAGTTCGGCCGATTTCGCGATAAATAAAAGCGATAAATAGAAGAGATTTTCTTCTAAAAACTAGTCCAAATCATAAGTTTGAAAGCTGAGTTCACTTGAACAAAAGGAAGAAGCCGCGATTACATCAGTAACATACCCAACAGCGTTTTGTTCTTCTGAAGTGATTTTGATCAATTTTTTTAATGTCATTTTTCTTTATTTTAAGGGCATTTTAAAGCATTTTATTGATCACTTTTGGCAATGTTTTTGGTAATTAAAATCCGCCAACGAGTAAAGTTTAACCATATTCACTGTCAATGAAACCTACGCGAAATATTAAGTATTTCAGGCTCTAAACTTTAAATTATTGTTTCAACCAAAATTTACATTAAAAAATGTATTACCATCAAAACTCGAATACAAATAATTTCACCCTACGAGACTCAAATTAAAGTAAATATAAACAATTCGGACTAAACACAATTTTTTATATTTTATTATTCAAGTGTTGAACTTGATTTTAAAAGCGTCACAACCACCTCACACCTTCATATCATGCGGCGAAAATAACCCAGCCTAAAAAGTAAAAACATGTTTGTATATTTGATTGTGTGAGTAGCAGTAACTTCAAAATAATGCACTTGCAAGGTCTGTGTACGTACGAAACAATGCACTCCAATATTCAGTGAACATGTTCGGTCACGAAATAATTGTTCGAGAGCAATCCAATCTCGACGCTCCCTCTTCGCCTACTGACTCGCAGCCTGCTGCCCGCACGGGCATTATTAAAAGCGATGCTCGTACGAGATGTTAGGAAATCGCGGCGCGGCGCGGTGCGGCGCCGTGTGGCTGTGTGTGCTGCGGGCGAGTGCTCTTCGCGGGCGCGGCGACGGGCAGAGGGCGCGCTGGGCTATCTGTCCCGGGGAAAGAGAACGAGGCCACAAGCTCTCTCACGTCCAGATCGCATCAGGCGGCCGTTGCGGAGAGTATAATTAAAACCCAAACTGTGGAGATTAACAGCATTACAAGAGCGGCGGCGGCGGCGGCGGCCGCGCGCGCCCGCGCCGCGCCGCCCCGCCCCGCCGGCCAGCGAGCGGGCTGCTTTTATTGTGATCGCTGAAGCAGACCGGCGCGGCGCGGCGCGGCGCGGGTGAGTGGGTGGGTGGCGGCGGGCGGGTGGGCGCAGGGCCGCCAGCCGCCGGGGGCTCCGACCCAGCAATTAGGGCCCCTCCGCGCCCGCCTTATTTATGATACGGGCCAACGAGCCGGTGCTGGGCGGCGAGCGACCCTGCGCGGGCGGGTGTGTGTGTGTGAGTGTGTGTGTGTGTGTGTGTGTGTGTGTGTGTGTGTGTCGGGGCCGAGTGGAGGTGCGCCCGCAGAGGGCGGGGCGAACGACAGGAGACGAGAAAGGCGGGACCGCACGGGGAATAGCAGGAGGGCGGGAACACAAAATGAAAAACTGGGGGTTCATGTTCGGGAGAATATGGAAAAGTAGTGTTAAAAACGACGTATCCGGAGCTCTTTTCCATTGAGATTTTGAGCGGATTTTTATATTTTCCGAGTATGGGGGTGCTGGCCCCCAATCTAAATCCTTCCAGGATGATCGGGTCATTATCTTTTAGGGTTTTTCTCCCTTAGATTGTCTTCCAGGACATAGGAGTTCAATCTACCCTTATTTAAAGCACCTCTGCTGAATTGCTGCTTCCCTTGGATACTTAATCGAAGAAGATTCAAGGGAAGATCGAGAAGAATGTGGAACTTCGAAATAACTGACGCCATGGAAAATGAGAAAATGAGGAACAAGACGTATGTGATAAAGAGGCATGGAAATTGGGTTGCGAAAACCGGCCAAGGTTGTGTTAATTAGATACATAGATAGATAGATAAAAACGACGTATGCAAAGTTGAAATATTCTGATAAATATGGTAGGGTTTACCAATGAACTTTGCAAGAGACAGCTAAAATTTCGACTGTTAGACTGTTAATCTATTGTAGACGCTTAAAATAGTATATATAATTTCCCAAACAGCAATATAAATCAATATAAAATTAACGTTCCACATAAATTGTACGCCCATATAGGGTGATCGTGAACTTGACAGTGGTATGGCTTGTGTACCCCAGTGAACCTAAGAGCTATGCCGGTGGTAGCGTAGCTACTGGTAGGGCCTCCCTTTCCAGACAGGTCAACGGTGAAGGGTCAGGCGAAGAAATAGTCCAGAAAAGGACCTCAGAAAAGGCCTCGTAGCCCAGAAGAAGCACCAAGTCGTCAGGAATAAATGAAGACCCATCTTCGGGGTAACAGGAAGGAAGTCCCAACAGTCAATGGGCGGACGAGGCTTCCCTTCTTGTAGGGTTAATATATTCAAGACGAACACGAGACTCTCAATGATGGTAGCCCCACCATCCACAAAACTCAACGTAGGGTTCGTAGCCCGACTGACGATCCATTATCACGTGCAAGCTTCAAAGAAATTCCCCAACAAACATTAAGACCACCTTAGCAAAGAACAAAGAAACAACAAATAATACAATCCCGGAATTACTATATACTTATAGCAACAAGGAATGTTAATAAATACATAGAATTAGAAAAATAATTAACTGGAATAGATATAAATATTGTCACAGTATCAGAATAAAAAAGAAACTAACAGGTTCCACACAATTAGGAAATATAGATAATGATTTATAACGGTGTCCTTACGAAACAGTCTCAGCTGGAGTAGTTATTCTTGAGAAAGAGAAACACAAAAGTAGAATGATCTCTCGTTCATTGGTGAATTAAAGAATATTGACTCTTGGAATTAAGGTTGAAAGAAAATATAAGTCGATAATAGCAATATATTCTCCACAACAAGGAAGAAAAGAGAAAAAAAAATATTGAATATTATGAGAGAATATAAGGTGTAAATCAAAGGAATAAAAATGATAATTTGATGAAATAAAGAAACTAAAATGCAAAAGTAGGAAATAGTCAAATCTCTAACATTATTGGTACATAAGGGGAACATACTTGAAATCAAATTGGGCAAAAATTAATAAAATGTTCGTGTTTCATGGATTTAATAACAAATACATTTTATAGACACCTTTTATTAATATTGATAAATATTGATCAACTGCACAGGAAAACACTTCCATTACAGATCATATTTTGGAAAATAAAATGGGTGTTTCAAGAGCTTTCAAAGACGCTGATATACTCGTACTAATGGATCATATTTTTACTCAACTGAAAACAAAACTCCCTGATATGTATGGTTTACACCCTTCATAACATCTAAAAGGCCTAAAATTTGTCATATAACTACGCGACGTTTTACACTGAACCACAGAACGAGTTAGGATTCCAAAAGGCGAGAGAAAGAACACAAAAAAACATTCCAGAATTACCGGAGATGCTCGTCAAGCGAATCATTAAGACACAACGTCACAGAGGCGCGAAACGCACCCAAGGGACGTATTCGCACCGCATTCACAAATTACTCTTCAAAACAGCCGCTAGCAGCGCCAGCGGGGGCGGGTGGCACGGCGCGGCGCGGCGCGGTTCGTGTTCGTGTTCGTCGACTTAGGCGGCGTCCAAGCGGAGCACGAGGCCCAAACCGCAACCCGCCCGCCCCTCCGTCCTAGGGGCGCCGCCCACTCGCCTCGAGTAATTCTAGGGCAGCTACGAGAGACGGCGCCGCGCAGGGGAAGCCTTGGAAAAAAATTCATTGGGGAGCTTCGGGGGGAAGATGCTCCAAACACACCTTCTAACCGTTACTCCACATATCCAGGAAAACCGTAATCCCAGCAATATCCACGCTTTGATCGTTACGTTCTTTACAAAATACATTTTCCAACACAACTGAATGTTCTCATCCATCATACATTCCCCATTAATGAAAAAAATACAATAAAGAATTCAATAAAGAACATGTCCGTTGAAGAATTTTTAAGCACTTGCTATTGGTCCATCATTTTATTAAGGGAATCTATACATAAATATACAAAAATGTTTATTTCACTGCCACTAAATCGAATTATTCTTGTTTCATTGCAAATCTTTTTTTCTCTCTTTTGATTTATGATTTTGCAATGTTGATCGTTTATCTCTAACATGTTATACATATTATTTCAGAACAATATGAGTATCGTATCAAAATCTGTTTTCCGTTACCCGAGTGGAACATGTGAGCTGTAGGTAAGTGAAATGTACCAAAAAATATTTCCACTCCCTCAATCTCTTTCCAAACCGTAATCAATAACTTTTAATAAAATTGTTACAGTTTTCATGAAATAGTTTAACTTAATCGATTTTCGACCTATTATTTTTCCAGAATATTGTTCATATAACGATATCTATTTTTTAAAATTAAAGTGTATTAAGTTGGTTCGTAGCGAATGACGTGTAAATAAATGAGAGTAAACATGAATTCTCACAAGCATGAAAACATTGCGGTAGCGATTCCTGCCGATTTGAAAAGATTTCGAAGGAATAGAGAAAATTAGTTAATTTTGCTTTAACTATCCACTTTATCTCGAAAATTTGCGAAAATAGTTTGTCTCTATACTTAATACCATTCATACAAATCGACACTATAATACGAAAAATATCTGCAGTGATATCGTCGTTAACTCTAAAAATTGCATCTCCTTTCCATTTCACACCCCTCATAGACTCACTTCCCTTCCCAACACACTCTTCCCCTTCATGACCAGGCAGGCAGACGAACGTCCTGAGCTCGAGAGTGAGACCCAGCTCGTCTGAGCATCTTCGCCAGCAGGCCTGCTCTGGACCAGGGCTGGCCCAAGTTCGCCCATTTGTCGTGCCCTTGCCCAGTGTATACCCTTTTGACTCAGCCAGATAGGTGTGGTGGGGGAGGACGACACGATCGGCTCAGTCGGTGATATGAAAGCAAGTGGTGAGCGGACAACAGCAGGCACTCTGGCCCTTATTCCGGTAATGGAACAGCCTCGCTCTAAGTTGCCGCTCCCATCATCGCGGATCGCCCGAGGTCCGTGCGCAACAGAGAGACAAATACTCGAGCTGATGATACGTACCACAATTTTAAATTCAAAACATACTGGACTTTTTTTCTGATAACGTTCGAGGCTTGTTGATCGTCGTGCAATTGCGAATTAATACAGTACAAGCATGCAGCTACCTCACGTGGAAACCTTCGAAATGGGCGTGTACCTTCGCATGAGCACGCAGGTAGTTAAAGATTTTTCGGCGCAAAGACGCGGGGCGGGGCGCGAATCGCGCGGTTACACGCGCGACGGTGAGTGTCGGCGTTTGGGGCCGAGCGTGGCGGCGTGGGGCGGGGCGGGGCAGGGCGGGGTGGCGGCTCCAAGGATCGGCCGCGCGGCGCGCTGGAGACGTACGGCATCCGGGGCGGGCAGCTACAACGGACCCCTCTGCCTTGCCGCCGCTGAGGCGCGTGCTGGCACTCGCAGGAGCCGCCGCCACTGCGCGCCCCGCCCGCCTCCACGCGGCACACGCGCGCACGCGCACGCACCGCCAGAAGCTTCCCTCCCCCTCTCACTCTCTTACTTCAGGGCAGCTGAGAACTTCTGGTAATAAAAATATGAAGCATCGTAGTAATAAGTAATGAAAAAGTATTTCTTTTGTTTTGCTAGATTTATTATATATTGAAACCCAGAATATGTGTTTCATTACACTAATTAAATCATTAGTGTAAGAAATTAATCGCTAGTTTGGACTGCGCGGTGTGCGCGCCGAGCGCGGCTCGCCGGGGCCGGCGAGCGACCGCGGGCGCCGCCGACGGTGCCACCGCCGGGGAGACTAGCGTGTGAATTTCGGTTGGAACTGGGCAACGCGCACGTGCAAAGGTTCGTTACGAGAATCGCGGACGAGAGCCGTTGGCGGGGCGCTGACCAGAGAGACGTCAGGAGAGCGGCGGCGAGTGCGGACGTGCGGCGAGAGTTCTCCGCCGGTGTATGGACGCATATAACATTGCGACGTATTTTATGTGCTATTAGGAACCGCAAAGTAATTGACGTATAAATAGAACATTAGAAGTATCAGTATAGTGAAAGATTAGTGTTGGTAGAATAATTGATGTTGTTCTTATTAGTTGGCGCGGTGGAAACATTCTTGAAATTGCGCGGTGCAGAACTGTGACCAGTATACAGAGTAGGCGCGGGTTGTGTAATTAAACCCACTGACGGACAGTGATTCGAGGAAGGTGCGAAGCCGAGGTGTCAAGATCCTGATCGGGGAAGAATTGCTGGAGCATCAGCCGTGGGCGATACCATGCCATCCGACGCTGACGGCCCGCAGCAGTAGCAGAGGTCGACAATCCGGTCGGCACGAGCGGTTCTACGAACTTCATAGGTATTCGATCTGGGCCCCGAAGGTATGAGAAATGCATTTCACTCTTAATCTTGGTACCAAGGCAGAGTGTAAAAACGTTGTCTGATTATGTAAATAACAAATTTGATTTAAAATAAATCTTGTTTATAATTGTATTTCAATTTATGATTAACCACCCCAACGTTGCACCAACTTATCCAGGGACCCATTCACGTAAAAGATACCCTCTCTTAGTGTTATATTGCAGTGAAAATACCCGGCACCACCAGGTATGTCACAGCTGGCGCCCGAACAAGTGGAAAACGTATAGTTAAGAAATGCGGCCTTAGGAAAGTTGGTGAAATGTTGGAAAATAATGTGCATGTAATGGATGTATAGTAATGCAGGGTATAGATGAGAAGCAGGCAGTGCATAGTGTATTATTATAGAGTACAAAAAAAAAATAACAATACATGTGTTAGCAAAAACATGCACAAGTCAAGTAAGCATAATAAAATGTTGATAATCACAAAAATGTTGTTGCGTAATTAATTGCGGGCTGACATAGGCAATTATTTGTGAGCATCCAATATATAGTTAATATTGTAGTTACTGAGGTTATGAAGGTTATACATGTACATGCTACAAATAATATAATGTAATAGAATTCCAAATTTTGTAAGACATATTAATAATATTTGAACTGCTTGGCAATTTTTTTTATAACATGGAAATCAAAGAAATGAGGAAGTAGTAATAATTTTTATGAGAATATAAAGGTGGTTAATAGTGTTGTACAAATTATGCACAAAATTGTTTTTTTTTGCTGGGAACATTTACTCAGTAGTGCACTATTTATTGGTGATGGTAAAGTGTGGGGAATTTAGTAGAAAAGATACCAGGTTGGGAAATATATACCAGCAGTGTGAATGTTTGTTGTGAATATCTATATGATATTATTGAGGAAAATTCAGGGAGAAGATATGACATGCAAATGTGAATGATGATTATGTACATAATATAGCAATAAGTGCGTTGAAAAGTAATGTCAATTAACAAGGGATTTATTATAATTTGAAAGCATTTTTGTGTAATAGTATTAATGAGTCTATTAGCAGTGTATATGTGTTTAAAGGATAATAATATTATGTATTGTAAGGATGATGTTTATGTATTGGTAGGTGAATGGAAATTTATATGGCTATTGAATTAGTGTTATTGTGTTTTTGGTGGTGAGTGAGGGTTGTCCGTCATCAGTTAGCAATTGAAATAGGAGTGAATTAAACTGATCACGAAGAATATACAGGGTTGTGGCGGATATAGTGCATTCATAGGATAACTGTGGTAGCATTGTTAGGGGAGGCAATAGGAAAATTTGCGCGGATTTTAGGGAAGTGAGAATCGATCGGACAGTTCAAAGTAACAGAATGGAGGCGCAAAATGTAGTGCTGGACCGGGAGGAGAAGGCGGATGAAGTAAGGGAGATAAATGTAGGAATCGATAATAGTATATCATCGGAAAGCAGGGATAGTGGTATTGGAAGTCGGTTGGATGATACGCCAGGGGACAGCTTCAATAAAGATGTACAAATTACGTCAACTCCAATGAACCAGGCAGTAGGAAATCCGACTCGGGGGGGGTGGGGAAAATACCCATAATGACCCCATACAGATATTGATGAAGATGTTCGAACAACAGAGCAGGAAATTAGATGACATGGGTGAACAGAATAGGATCGCGGAAGAACGGAGCAAGAAAGCGGCAGAAGATCAGAAGAAGCTGATTGAAGAACTATATGGAAAAGTAGACGAACAGAAAACATTCACAGAGGAGCAGAACAGGAAGTTAGCTGAAGAACTGAATAGGAAAGTAGAGGAACAGAATAAGAAGTTGGCTGAAGAATTGAATGGGAGATTAGATGAACAGGATAGGAAATTCGAGGAACGAATCAGCAAATTACAAGAGGAATTAAGTGGGAGAATAGGACGCGCTGAAGAACAAATTGAGTTAACGAAGAATGAGATGACTAAAATTGCGGAGCGGGTAGAAAGTCATGAGCAATGGACTGCCGAAGAATTAGGGAAACAGAAAAAGGAGTTAGAATCCCAAGTAATTAGTCTGGGGGGAGAATTAGAGAATAAGTTATGCCAGCAATTAGACGCTAAAACCGCTAAGCAGGACGAGAAAATTGAAAGGATGCAGTTAGTAGTCAAGGAAGAAATGCAGGAGAATAAGCGGGAATGTGAAGAGAAGGTTGTGTTACTACGAACAGAGATTGAACAAATAAAAGAATGCAAGGCATCCCCAATTGCAGCAAGCGGGACGGTACCATTTACCCCTCCAAGATCACTAAAATTTTCAGGAGACGGGAAAGAAAATCCATGTATATTTATGAAGGCAGCAGAACGACATCTAGATGTTATCAATACTTCGGAAAGGTGTAAAATACAATTATTATATTTAATGTTAGAAGGCAACGCAAGGATATGGGCCGATACATTTGATAAGTTTCCCGAATCAGTAAAGGCATTTAAAGATCGATTCCTTGAGCGGTATTGGAATGAGGAAATTCAAATTAATTTTAAAATCAGCTTAATGAATAATCATTACAACCAGTCAATGGGAAGTTTGCGGGAATACGCAACAAGGCGTATTATGGAATACAAAACGCTATCCCCACCGATGAGCGATCAGGAAATAATATGTGTACTGACAAGACAGTTCCCAGTTACGGTGCAGAATCTTTTACGTAGTGTGCAGCACACCGACCTGGAAAGATTCCAGAATGTGTTAGGAGGGTACGACTTGACATTTGCAGGCGTACCAAAGAACAGAAATGAAGGGAATGTTAATATGGTTAGATCGGAACGTAACCAGGGGCAAGGGAATGATAGGAGCAACGATTACCAGAGAAACCAACGCGGAAGAGGGGGAGACGGATGGAGACCAGAGCCGGGGAACCAGAGACCGGACTGGAACAGATCTAATTCAAACCGTACGGAGACGCGAGGCGGGGGCGGGAATGCACCCGACCGATTAGCACAGCCTAGCACAAGTAGTGATCAAGGACACTATTTAAACTAATAGAGTCCGCGGTGATAGGTGGCCCCATTGCGGACGCGGAAATCGATGACGTAAACGCGGTCTCCATAAACGCTATGCAGACGGTAACTCACGATACCCAACCGTGGCGGAGATGTAAGAACTCAGCGGTCAGAATCAGGAAATGTCCCACGATAATGATAGAATGTGAAGGTATAATTAAAGAAGCTTTAGTAGACACAGGGTGCACGACTACAGTAGTATCAGAGGAAATGTATGAGGAGTTAAAAGCAACAGGAAAAGAGATAATGTGTTTGCCTATGAATAGGGCGTATGTGATTGGAGCCACTCAGAAGAAGTCGAGCCCCATCACAAAACAAATCATGTTTCGAGCCAAGATTGGCAACCAAGTATATGAGATGGTGGCCCTGGTAGTCAAAAAATTATTGTATTCGGTAATCATAGGGACGGATTTTCTGGTCGATCACAGAGCATTTATAGATCTAGAACGGCAAGTGGTGGAGCTGGGGAGCCAGGCGATAGGATTCGACTTGGGGATGGACGAAGAACACGAAGCATGTACGGGTGTAGTGGCTGACAATTCATTAGAAAAACGAAGCAAGATAATTGACGAATGGCATAGGAAGTCGATGGAAAGACTGGATAAGCATGGGGAAGAAATGAGAAGAATTACAGAAGAACGGAATAGGAAGCTCATCGGAATATGCGAAAAACCGTATGGGAAAGCGGAGGAACTGGATAGGAAAGATGAGGTGCTAAAATTTCAATTATACCATCAAGTAGATGCTAGGGTAGCGGCAGCAGACAGAAACGAGGGGATGACGAACCAAATCCATAAAGAAGTCAAGACAGCGGAGGGCAAAACGGTGGAGGTCCAAATCGAGGCCGAGGAGGATGTTTATAAAGTGAAAGTGAAAACGGAAGAGTTGAAGTTAATAATGGATGAAGAAGTGGACATGAAAATAGAAGAAATGGAGCGTATAATAGAAGAAGAAATCGTGGAAAATACACGAGGGTGCGAAGAGAAAATAGTACACGAAGAGGTTAAACAGGAAGAAGACGAGAAAATGCCGCCAAGTGTCAAGTATGGGGTGACACCAATTATGCCTCCAAAGTCGATGAAATCTCTGGGAGATGGGACGGAAAACCCTAAGGTAGTTCTGCGAGCAGAAGAACGGCACCTAGCATCAAACAACATATTGGAAGGATACAAGATCCAGTTATTACACCCAATGTTAGAAGAGAACGCCAGGACATGGGCAGAGAATTTTGGTATATTTCCGAAATTTTTGAAGGAATTTGAAAACAAGATTTCTGTACGAAAGCGGAATGAAGAAACCCAAATAAACATCAAGAGCGACCAGAGGAATGGCCATCACAACTACATCACGGGAAGTCGTAGTGAATGCAGAACGAAGAGCGTTATGGAGCCAAAAACATTATTTGCTCCTAAAAAATATCAAGGAATTATTTGCATGTCAACGCGACAGTATCCTGTCACCGTGCAAAGCCTACTGAGCAGAGCAGATCATACCGATTTAGGAAAGGGTTTGAAGATATTGGAGGGGTACAACTTTATGTTTGCAGATGCCCCAAAGTATGGGAATGAAGGAGATGTAGGCAGGTCAAGAATGGAGCGAAGTCAGGGGCGAGGGAAGAGTGATGGTATGGTCAACAATTGGTACAAACGTAGAAGAGGTCGCAGCTGGAAATGGGATGATACTTATCAAGATGTGTTCAACACGCTGGAAGCTATGTCCTACAACTGTGACTTGGGAAATCAATGTCAGCAAAATGGGGATGAACTGTCGCACAAGAGACAAGACATAGTAGGACATTACAAGCTTCAAATCGGAAACCTGGTTCAACATGGATGGAAAATAGTGAAGTGTAAATAAGTGCAAGATTAGTGTTAATATAAGTAATCACATGTTAATTCGATTTTAGGTTATAAGTGTATATAGGGCGTTGAGCAATATGCAAACGAGTGCAACCATCGGCAGTGACGATGTTACTGGTGTGAATTTTTCCAGAAGTGGAAAAAATTCAAAAAAAGAAAGGGGGGGGGGGTGATGAAACCCAGAATATGTGTTTCATTACACTAATTAAATCATTAGTGTAAGAAATTAATCGCTAGTTTGGACTGCGCGGTGTGCGCGCCGAGCGCGGCTCGCCGGGGCCGGCGAGCGACCGCGGGCGCCGCCGACGGTGCCACCGCCGGGGAGACTAGCGTGTGAATTTCGGTTGGAACTGGGCAACGCGCACGTGCAAAGGTTCGTTACGAGAATCGCGGACGAGAGCCGTTGGCGGGGCGCTGACCAGAGAGACGTCAGGAGAGCGGCGGCGAGTGCGGACGTGCGGCGAGAGTTCTCCGCCGGTGTATGGACGCATATAACATTGCGACGTATTTTATGTGCTATTAGGAACCGCAAAGTAATTGACGTATAAATAGAACATTAGAAGTATCAGTATAGTGAAAGATTAGTGTTGGTAGAATAATTGATGTTGTTCTTATTAGTTGGCGCGGTGGAAACATTCTTGAAATTGCGCGGTGCAGAACTGTGACCAGTATACAGAGTAGGCGCGGGTTGTGTAATTAAACTCACTGACGGACAGTGATTCGAGGAAGGTGCGAAGCCGAGGTGTCAAGATCCTGATCGGGGAAGAATTGCTGGAGCATCAGCCGTGGGCGATACCATGCCATCCGACGCTGACGGCCCGCAGCAGTAGCAGAGGTCGACAATCCGGTCGGCACGAGCGGTTCTACGAACTTCATAGGTATTCGATCTGGGCCCCGAAGGTATGAGAAATGCATTTCACTCTTAATCTTGGTACCAAGGCAGAGTGTAAAAACGTTGTCTGATTATGTAAATAACAAATTTGATTTAAAATAAATCTTGTTTATAATTGTATTTCAATTTATGATTAACCACCCCAACGTTGCACCAACTTATCCAGGGACCCATTCACGTAAAAGATACCCTCTCTTAGTGTTATATTGCAGTGAAAATACCCGGCACCACCAGGTATGTCACAATATATATATATATATATATATATATATATATATATATATATATATATATATATATATATATATTACTAGGTAATTGTTTATAATCTAGGTTATCGTAAGAATCAGTACCTCCGTCGTTTATTAATATCTATTGGTCTCACTATTTTCAATAACAGTTCGATTACAATTTTATGACAAATATGTCTAATGTTCGAGGTCCGATGAGACACATCCCATTGTTTGTTGATGTGCATAGTTCTAAAGGACAAACCAGTCTTACTCATTAGCTAATTACAATTCACATGTACAAAGAGCGATAACTTATTTCAAAGCGTGTGTATTTAACTCACAAAAGAGGTATACTGATACGAATTCACCATCAATATAACAGTAGCAAAGAATCTAGCACTATTTTTCTCGCGTTTATCATTAAAACTGAATCTACAATGAGGTAATCGTCAATATAAAAAATATCCCTAAAGTGTATCTAAATGGCTTCTCACAGAACCACTTGAATATAGTTAATTCACACAATTTGATTCAATTACGTATAATGCAAAATATAGGTCATTGAATACACTTAATATTTATATAATGTTGCAGACCATGCGTGACTTTTTCACAATTTCCGTGAAAGCAAAATGTGTAAAACAATTTAGAAAAAACATGGAAGTAGGCTAATACAATGAATTTTTATTAGTATGTGAAAATTCTTAAATGCAATATCTACAAATATTCTACGCCAATTTTTACTTAGAATTCAATTTTATTACTATGAAGAGTGGCGGTTTTGGACAACATAAGACCAACTTTACTTCAAGAAAATACAATACATGCAAGCAAAAAAGTACAATTCATTGGAAGCTCATATTCTTTATCATAAACTTTGCATTTAACATAATGTGATGTTGGATATTTGGGTGATATAACTTAGAAAGTTAATCATTGAATGAATGGTTCTTCAGGTCTGTAAATCCAGACCACGTCAGAACACATTTGCAAAAGTAGCACAAATCTAGTAGACTGTAAGTAGTCAAACATATTGAGAACTCTCTCAAATGCTCGGTTGCGGAGAATGTACAGGCGAGACCATTACTATCAAATTTTCTGGGAGAACCTATGACTGCTGGGAGGGAAAAGTTGGGGACGGGAGGGGGGAGGTGCGAACAAGGGAAGAGCGAAGGAAGGAGAGGGAGGCGAAAACTGAATTGTCAACTGGGCTGTTTAATTTACACTTTTTATTTAATCTGTTAATGATATTGTCATATGCATTCTTGAAATTATTGCGCTTAAGATTCGAACTCATAGAATTATTGAATTTTATATTTAATGTTTCTGATACCAATCTAGGAAATGTTATGGGTTTATTATCTAAATTGCAGGTATTACTCAAATCCGAATTGTTGCCAATATTGAACCTACGTATGGTAACAGAATTATGCCAATTAGAAGGTTCCAAAGTGTTTGCATACTCTTTGATTCTTGTGGCCAGTTTGGGTTTAGATTGTTCAATATAAATTTCGTCGCAATCTCGACAGGTTATCCTGCAAACAGTATTTTCTATATTCATTAGGTGGTATTTTGTCTTTTACAATTTTAATTACATTTCTTTTATTTATTTTTAAATTAAATAATTAAATCAATGAATACTGAACCTCTCGAATTTTAAATGTGTCTGATTTCCGGAATGTGAGGAAATATTAGACTTGGCTTATAGTGAAGTTGGGTCCCAGAAGGTCCCATCTCTCCATAAAACGCTGCAGAACCTTTGCATTCAGACATGTCCCTCGGAGACTTGAGTGCTCAGCCCGTACGCAGACGACGAACACCTGCATGCAGAGGCCCCGGCCGCCCGCCATCGCGCGAGATGGATCGCCGTTCGTTGGAACTAGAAACACGTCCCCGAGGGACCTACACCGGCTTTCGCAATCTGTCAATGCTAAGTGTTTGCCCGTCACATGGGAGTAATACTAAATCCAGCCGGTCATGTCGCAGAAACTGCAAGCGGAAACGGAGGACACTGCACTGTGAGAACCAACTACACAATGGCCAACGAAACATGTATAAACATTCTGATTGACACAGCGCGAGAAGGGGGGGGGGACTGTATATGAGACCGGCTTCAGCCGCTCACCGCAACGCTGCCCGCGACAAGGGCTCGTTTGTTAGTCTCTTTGTTTACTCCTGCGGCGCGCATGGCCGCGACCGTTACAGAGAAGCAAGTGTTGCACTTGTTCTCTGAGTACACGCAACATTCTTTCACAAAGCGTACCGCTGGGGATGAACGGACACTATGCGAGTCAATCGCCATTCATGAGTCCCACAACGTGAAGCGGAGATTATGCTCTTGTTGGCAAACTTGCGCAGGCGATAATACCCAGAAATCCGGTGTTCTGCCCAACCTTTGTACTCGGAGGGAAATTGTCATTCATGTCTGCTTGGGCGTTCTTTGAATAGGGGGGCGGACAGCGGGGGTGGACAATGCAGACTGGAAGCCGCGCATGGCATCACACATCAATCATAACGAATTAACGAATGTTTCACGCACGCAAAACAAACGCAAAATAAGTTTCTCATGTTTTTACAAGATCCTTCAAGTAGCACAAAAAAGGAACTGAATGTTTCAGTACAGTACACGCGTAAACTAACAAAAAGCAAAGCAGTGAAACACCACAACAAGTTTTTTATACATACCTCAATGGAGGTTTGTACCACATCCTGTAGAGGAGTAATGAATTATATGGGACTAAAAGACGTTGTTCTAGCGGGAGACAAACTAAGGGGCGTCTGTATCTCCTCGCGCGGAGTGCTCCGTCGCCGGTGACAGACCGCTGCCGGAGCTAGGACACGCGCACGGTTAAAACGGGAAAGACAATGCACTTGCTGCCGCGAGTGGCCGGCGCCCAAACAAAGCGCCCCCGCCTCTCCCCTCCCCGCCCCGCCCCGCCCCGCCCTGCCCCGCGGCGGCGGCGCCGGCCAAGGTGCAGTCTCATGCGGGCTGTTTGCAGGGCTGGCGGCGCAGCCCGGATATTGGCGATGCGGCATGAATCGAGCCTTGTGCTGCAAGTGGCGAGAATAACAAACAAGTGCATCAGCGCCGGCTTCTGGGAACTGCGTCTGGCCACGGGCGGCGCGCGGCGGCGGCGGCGGTTGCGGCGACGCGTAGCTCGGACCCCGGGTTGGAGCTCGTGACGGCCGCAATGACAAGGGTTTCAATGGACTTGGGACGTAACATGTATTGTGCCACGTATGAATTGGAAAATCATCGGAAACATACGGCAATAATAAGAAGAAAAAATATGAGATTTTTATTTAACAAATAATCCTTGTTTTAAAATACCTAATACCCGAAAATATTTATTCACTTGTTCCAGACAAGGTTGAGAATGAAGCAAAATATAAATAACGCCAACGTTTGTAGAACGAAAAGAAAAAAAAATATCTTCACTTGTAGAATAATTGTAAGTACTCTTACGATTTAAGACCAAGGGTACAGGATATGGGTCAATAATTTGTTCACATATGCTCTTTTGAGTGTTACTTGAATTTTCATTCAACGGGAACAAACGTGATGATCCAATCCAAAGAAACTAATACCATCACACCAACATAACAACTTCGTCTTCATCATTAGGTTTAGCGTCGGTATATGTCCGTTAAGAATTTACGATGGTCTCCAGAGCTCGGTACTACCCACCTCCGTTTTGACGCCCTGACATGTGTCACACTCTCACTCCTTCATACGGCTGTGGTCCATAGATCCAAAGCAGCTCTCTACGTGACCCCTAGCTCGTAGCAGTACTGATTAGAGACGGGGAAGAAAGGTGGCGGACAGGTGTCGCGCAAGTCGTAGCCCACAGACCCATTAACTGCGCTTCCTCTCCGACACCACGGGCACACCGGCTCATCCTTATTACCACCTTACCTCTTCTTCCCGGAGCGGGGGAGGGGACGCGAAAGAATAGTTATTTATGCACAAAGGGTGTTATAAGGGTTCTAATAATCGAGCGGCGACAAAAAGGCCTAAGGCCAAAGACCTCGGCTTTTTACCGCCCGAGATCATTACAAGCAGTTAACGCCCGTGGTTCCTACATGATTTAATTTTTTAATCAATATTGATTCATAATTACTTATTTACTAATAAAATAATTGTTAACCATTCAACTGTTTTCATATTTCCCTCGTAACCACGATCCTCTCGATCCAGGTAAGTTATGCAATGTATTTCCAGCTCCGTATCGAAGGCATTTAAAAGTAAAAACGTATCCGTAAATCATAACTGTAATTTTTAAAGTGATTTGTATTAGGTGGTATGGTAAAGCCCCGACCGTGCCACTATACAGAAGCTAACATCCATGCTCCAGGCGGTATCCGAACCAGCGACCCGATTTCGGCTCCCCAGGGCGGCACATTAATCGAAGTTTCCAGCAGCAGCGTCCGAGGAGCGAGTCCCGCGCTTCACTCGTGTCCGCGGCGAGCCCGTTCAATTACGCGGCGCGGGCGGCCTCGTCGACCGCCACTTCATTAAGCGCTCCCGGCGCCGCGCCGCGCCGCGCCGCACCGCGCTGCTGCGGCGGGCGGCTACTTTGTCGACGTGAGTTAGGCGCGCGTTCGTGGAAACGGAGCGCTCCATCGCCCGCGCACGCAGATCCGACCAGACCGCGAGATCCCCCAGATAGGCGACGGCGCGGAGCAAAAACCCATCGCCGCGCCCCGCCGACCCCGCGCCCTCCGTCATCAACAGCCGGGCTTGCTCCGGAGGGAACACTCGAATATGAAAAAAAAGGTCAACCATTGCCAATAAATTCGCTCACAAGAACTAATAATCGAACGGTTGCGAAGGGAAAGATCAAACCTCCACACTGTTAATTGCTGATGAGACAGCCAAGCAGCATGTGGATTGGATGTTTAGGAAGAGGGTAAATTATGAAAGTATTTTAGAGGTGTCAATGAATTGGTTATTTCTTCAATGGTCAATTATTAGGGTTACGACATCAGTAGAATCCACTGCGATACCAGTTGCGTGGATGTAGTGGTGAGAATTAAAACGAACAATTTTATTTTCTTTCTCTTATTTTATATTTAAAGAGTAAACAGAAACATGATTGGAATTTTATTGATCTCAAAGACGTTCAGAGTACAGAATTGGCGCTTTTACCTTATTGATTTATATTGATTATGGAAAGTAGTACTATTTCAGGAGAACACTCAAACTCGAAGTAAGAGAACTGTTCTCATAAATTGAAATACTTGTCGGAGCAAAATAAGACATACGACTGACCAGCTCATCGTTGGAAAGGGATCGCGAGTGATGAATCCAACCCTTCAATGCTGTCAATGAAGACGCCAGCCGAATCGCTCAGGAGCACTCGCTCCGATTGATTGTTTGATAAGTGATTCCGGACACGTCAACTGCTAATGACATTAGTTCCGTACGTGTAGCGCATGTTTTAATTCCAGTAGGTGGCGATGATCTTCACCCGCTGGATGGCGAGATCAGATGCTGATCTCCATGTCGGCAGGCGTAGTTTTTCCCCAAACAGGTATATCCAACCAGCGGGGCAGCGTCCCAGCCGGACAAGCTGTGATCTCCCGCAATGTGTGGTAGTGCAGTGCGTTTGTGTGTGTGCGTTTGTGTGTGTGTATAAGAGTGATAAAAGTACAAGAGGAAGGAAATATCGCGCGCGATCCGTTGCCCCGTTTGTTAGGGTACTGCTTTCGCATTCGCTCAGTGTGATTGGAGAAACCACGCAAAACTACCGATCAGAGCACCCGGTCGCTAGAATTTCCCTCCAGAGAGCGGCTAAATTCGACCTAGCTATCTAACTAGTGTCGAAAATCCTCTCACCGTCGGAACTGGAATTCTATGACCTGAACTGCAGTGCCATCTGAGCCCCTGAGGGAGCTACGCCAGTGGCAGGCGCTTCGCGACCGGGGCAGAGGCGCGGGGCAGGGAACTAGATCACTTGTGTTTGCTGCTCGTGCGCGCGGGCGGTTCGCGTCCAGCCGGTCGGGCGCTTTCCTCAAACAGACGCTCGTTTGCCGATACCGCTCCCTCGCAGCGCGGCACGCAGCCGACAGGGCGCCGCCCCACACCTGCACACGGACATGGCATCTGTCGCTCAGGGGCTTCCGGCACTGCGAGCGGGGAAAGGCAGCGTTTGTGCGTCTAAATCAACTGGGGCGACTCACTGGCTAGTGGGGATAGCGTTTTCACTTTTTAAAGATCGGGATTCAAATATAATTTGTTCCACGTGCAATTTCTGGTTGACAAAGCGTGTTCGCAGCAGAGGGTTTCCCGTTTCTGCCACTTTTCATTCATCAGAATCACCTACTCCACGATTTCTCCAAGTTTGTTCCGCGTAACCCTCGACTACCACGTCAACTTCGGTCATTGATGCCGTAAATGTAGTGAGTGTTTGTTATGATTGGATGTAGCGGTTCCTTTGCCCGCTGGATGGTGCGCTGCGGCGCCGACCTCCCCGTCGGCTTGTGAGGATTCCCCCTCCAAGATTTCTCTTCAGCTAGGCACCGTCCCGGATGGAAGAAGCTCTAAGCTTCCGACTGTCTCCCTTCACGTTGAATTGTATAGTGAATGTAAGTACGTGTATAAGTAAGGGGAGAGGATAGGAAAAGGAAGAGGGGGGAAGATAGCGGTAGCTCCGTAGTCCATTTGTTGGGGTACTGCTTGCTACGGTCAGCATCAAAGTATTGATCAGTGGCGGCATGATTGAGTCAATGATTTCTCATAAATTATACAAAACGTCAACTTTCCGCGTGCTAATATACTCGTATAAACAGAAGACCGTAAAAAAGGGAAATATGAAGAGTGGTGCATCGTCGTCTGCTTCACGGTTGCTCAAAACCGCTCTTAGCTTGCAATACGTGGTAATGTTTTCCTAAAAGTTGCATTACACCAGCAAAATAATTACTTTTTTATAACTGGGTTTCAAGACAAGAAGGTCTATTTATTTGAGAGGGAAAGCGTCGGAAGTTATGAATTCTTTACCAAGAGGTTAATTTAGACGTTATTTAGTGTCAACGAAGAAGCAACAAATGCAATGTTGACTACGGTACAGAGTGAATACGCATGGCAACGCGCACACTTATAATTGAGAAACTGACTAAGCCTTGCATAATTGAGATAGTTCTCAGAATAACAGAAACTAGGGTCACAAAATTCATATATTTCCGCCTTATTTCTAACATTAGTAATTTAGTAATATTATATTGCAACATACAATACCGTACTAAACTACTTCAGCCATCTCTTGGTCTTCTCTTAACTAAACGAAGCACCAGAGATCAATGCCTATCCGTAATTTTTGATAATTGAATTGTTTTACTGATAATGTCACTTCCTGATTCTTGTTCCTATATGAAGTAAATTTTTCATCATGTTGTGTAGTCAAAATCCACATATTGTGGCTTCTTGTAACTGAAAAATTGGTTTACGCCAAAACGTCTGTCCAATTGTCTGTCTGTCTGTCTGTGTGTCCGACCGTCTGTCTGAAAACGTTAGCAGCTAAATCGTAAGCAGGATTTCCACCATAACTGACATTCTCCAATCGATTTGGCTAAGTTCGCGGTCCCTTAAATTTGAAACCAATGTTTAACATACATTTTTTTTTCAAAACGAAAATATGTGTCATACAACGTAAACCTTTTTTTAAATTCAAATAGTTTTCTAGTAATTTTGCACGAAATAAAGGCAATTAAGAAAGATTTTCTCAAAAACGTGTCCAAATTTTGTCTTCAAACTCTGTACGGATAGTGCTACATGCCCTGAATAACAAGACATAAACGCCAATTTCATGAGATCTTTAGATTTTTCGAAAACTACACACATGTATTTTTTATCTTTCTTGCGTCGTTAATACTTGCATTTCAGGCAATTTGTATTCTTTATTGCATTTGTGAAAACAAGTGACTCGACTTTTTATGAAGTTTCTCGTAAACTCAATTTCTTTCCGTGAAAATGAACTTAAAATTGCGCATTTTCAGAAATGCTACAACGACATTTTATCACAAACGGTTCCTATGTTTTTTGACTTTTTGTTCGGATAGTACTCAATACATGGAATTACATGACAAATACGCAATTTTGATGTATTCTTTAATACTTCATAAATTCACAAAGGATCTTTTTTTATCATTCTCACATTGTTAATACTTACATTAGAATATTTCTATACATTATCGCATTTGTTAATACCAGTGCTTCAAATTATTTCTTGAAAACTCAAAACTTATTTGCGAAAATGAGCTCAAAATTGGGCATTTTCAAAAACACTCAAGCGACAATTTCTCAAGAACAGCTCCAATTCTTTTAAATTGAATTGAAAATTTGTTAAGGGATATGCTTTACTCCTGTAATATACTTAAAGTTATATTTCAATTCTTCTATTAAGAGACCAAAAAAAAAAAAATAGAAAATGCGAAAAAATGTCTTCTTGCTGCCGGCAGGGAGCAGATGGGAAACGCGTGGGGCACTGTCGAAGAACCGGCCTACAGAAAAGAGATTGGAGAACCAACTAGAGCGAGAAAATCGGTGCCATCCTGTAGCAGCACTAGTTCCAGACACCAGCCTGAGCGTCCGGAGCCGGGCGGGGAGGGCGCGCTGGAGAAGGGCCGCCCAAACGGGAGCGGCCCGCGGCGACAGGCGGGCGAGAGGGTGGCTCGGAGGGCCGGCGGCAGTGTTTGCGGGCGTCGAGTGTTTGACAGTTGTGACAACACTTGGCGTTGTGAGGCGCCGCCTGCCGGAACTGGCCGCCGCCGGTGACAGGGCGAGCGCTGTGGTCGCTGTGTGAGTTTCTCAAGAGCGGCAGCGCAGCGCCCCGGAGAAAATACAAACACACCGCCGCCGCCACCACCACCACAGCCGCCGAGCGGCAGCAACAGCCCCGCACAAAAGGCGCGCGACGCTGCCGGCGGCGTTTTGCACACAATTGCAGCGAGACGGCCTTTGTGCGCGACTGCGGACGCGGGTGATATGGTGGCTGCGCGCCACTTCTTCCTCCCTTCCGACGCGCTGATATCAATGCAACGCAGGTTTCCATACGTTTTCATTCACTGAACCGTCTGTCTGTCCAAGAACAACTCGAGCGCCTAATGTAGGTCAAAATCTATATTACGCGATCGATCTGGCCCGACTCGAAGCCTTGCGAGTTTGAAAAGAATTCTTTTAATTTTTGGGTATACTTTGGATAAAAAGCATGCAACATTTTCAAAATTCTCTCAAAAATGGCTCCACATCAGAGAACAAAAAAAAAAAAAAAAAAAAAAAAAAGAGAGAGAAACAGTTTTTAAATGTCTTTTAGAAGCTCATTCGTAGTACATGGGATGAGGATGGGAGGAAAACAAATAGCTAGCCCAGGCTAAAGAGATTAGGAAACTAACTAGTGAGGGAAGTATGATTTTTTTGCACTGGCTGCATCTAAAAAAACCTCACGAAATACCTTTAATTCGTTATTTTCATTTTAGTTTCTATTTTTATTATATTTCACTCGTTACGAATAATTAGACCTAACAATCGATTATATAATCGTAAAAAGAGGAAGTATAGTAATCTACCGGCAGAAAAATTTCGGCAGAAAAAGTGTTAATGCCGGGTCCTAGTAACGAAAAACTGCTTAAATCTTGTTCCTAAATGTAGTAAATTACATCCTCTCAGACTTGTGACTTAAGAATCCATAATTTGTGAGTTTCTGATACCGAAAAACCAATTGACGACAAAACGACTGTCAGTCATTCTCACAGTCTACCTGACCGTGAGTCTGCGCTCAATGCTAGCGCCGAAACCGTTCAGACGTCTACAAAATTGATATTTCCCCATTGATCTGAACGAACACGCGGCTCTGCGAGTTTGAAACAGATGTTTCGATTTTTGGTGATAGTTTACATGACGTCTCAACATTTTCAAAATGTTCTCAAAAATACCACAAACTTCTTAACTGCTAGGTGACACAGCTACTTAAAACTTCTGGTTAAACGTTGTCCTCAGATAGTGTAAAGATTTCTGAAAGAATGGCACGGGTCTCATTCCCTATTTTTTTGAAAATTGCACAATTTTAAGTTTTTTCGGTTTTTGCCAACAAATGCAATATTAGTATTCTGTTGTTCAAAGACAAACCTTGAATAAGAACATGTAACATTTTTCGAAAATGTTAGTAATTTTTTAGAACTTCTGTGTGAAATATAGGCAATTTCCTCAAATTGGCTTAAGTTGTCTTTCAATTTTTTCCTTGGATAGTACATTAGTGCTTAAAAATGGTAATGGTCCCGTTTTCGGCAAAATTCTCTCAGAAAATTGCCAAAAAAAGTAACGCTGCAAAAATTCGATTCTGAACATCGAAACTTTTGACGTAAATAAAATCTATTCTAATAAATCAAATCTTTCGAAAAGGCCATGAACAAATATTTGAAAAAGACAAAACGATTTCGCGTCAATTCAGCTTGAAGTAACGATAGTTATATTTTTTTTCTCAAAAACTGTTTGAATTTTTTACCATGAATAGAGCAAAGGACGTTTAAAATATTTGCGTACGTCTCATTTTCGCTCAACTCACTGAATTTTTGAAAATGTCAAACGCAAATGTCAGAAATAATGAAAGAACGAATGTGCTAGTATTAATTTAAGTGTAATTAATTTAAGGAAAAAAAATGAAATATGAAATAAGATCCCTTAATATTGCGCACCCGATTTCTTTTTCATTGTATAATGTTTTGTGACACATCAGCTAGATGTTAATAGCGGAACAATATAATAATATAAACACTGACGGTCTTTAAAAATATAAGTTGAACCCAATTATACGATTAATAACTGAAATGTTAGTTTACAAGCAAAACACAAGTATTGTCAGAACAACTTCCCGAGAATTGTGGGCTTTGCAGGCCTCGGAGAGGGAGAGCGCTCCCACGTCCTGCGGCAACATACAGAGCTTCACGAGGGAATGCGAAACACACGGGAAAGCTCCTCTCTCCCAGGCAGGATTTTGAACTTCAGCTTCTAACGCAGCCGGGTGCCTTGTCGCTAAACACGGAAGGCGTAGTTAACATACAATGTTAGTGTGTGCAGAGTAAACTACGTAGCAAGTGCTGGAAATTATTTAATTTTTAACGAAAGAACAAGAATCCGCACAAAAGAGTTCCAACTGCAAGGACAAACCGATTTACCTCACTACAACTGGAGTTCTCTTTCGGACAAACGAAAACATCTGAAAATAGAATGCGACATGTGTAATTTCGTTGCTCACACAGAATACACATTTTAATGCATTTTTCTGCTGATGTCAAGAGATAAAAACACTGCCAATTATAACGACATTAATTTTAGTAATTGCTTAGAGTATTTGGTATATGCTTAATGTATTTTTTTAATTCCTCGAATACGGAGTAATATACGTAGTATAAAGAAAGTTAAGTAATGCTGTGGAAAATCAACTTCGAGATTTCACCGAAAATACACGTTTTGGGGTCCCCTGATACCGAAAAAGTATATCCGCCAGCTTGTCAATCCGTCTGCGAAGAACTACGATTACGAATTTTGTCACCTAATACTTAGCAATGGGTGTTTTATGCTGATCCCATTTATAACGATTCTCAACTGCATTGCTTATTGATGGTTTCAAGGAGAAGTTCATAGCATTGTACATAAAATTTCTTTGTGCGTATGGTAGTATTTTTTTTGTGATTAGTAGTTAATGTTCTTAGATATCATCTTCATCATAAAATGCATTTTAGCATATTCAGTTCCCTATCCCGTTGGCATTCATGTGGTCAAGATTTATGCTAAATAACTAGATGAATATCTCGTTCAAACCTCAAATAACAAAAGATATATAACTACAATTTGGAATGTTAATTCTGCGATTTTTTGCGATCAAGTTTTAAAATTTTTTTATCGTGATCTCCAAATCATTGTTGTTTTAATAATAATTGTCTTCCACTGTACAAAACTTAGATGCTAAAGCACAAGCTTGAATTATATAGAGAGGAACTGTCTGCAATTACAGCTCTCCTGGTTGACGAATTTTACACAACTGACCGCCAGAAAAACCTGGCGCTGTCCTTTCAAAAAGCTTCACATACGGAGTGCTCTTAGCTCGCATATATTTCTATTTCGTTGTGGTAAATAATAATGTCATTGAAATTTAAGAATACGTAGGTTCAAATTTCGAATTGCTTAAAGAAAGACCCCCAACAAAGGAAGCAGCACCGGAAAAATCGATAACGATCCATTAGGACAAACATTAAATGGTAGCGGGACAATAAAAAAGCACGAGTTTAATTAATAATATTCGAAAAATGGATTTAAAATATTAAAGGAAAATAATGCTTATTAGTTATAAAATCAAACCTTTTAACCCACTCTAGATGTGTCCGAGAAGAGCCACAGGTAAAAAAAACATTAATCTTAGAAACTGAGTTTACAGCCCTGGATGGCCAAGGTGGGGAGGGCGCTACCCGTCGGCGCGAAGTCACAGATTCAAAGTAGGCTTTGGGCATGGCTGGTCGTCCCTTGTGTTTTGCATGCCCATACGTAGTATCGATGGAGGTTCCAACTTCTGTTGACCCCACAACTGATGTCACTGCCACTGTCCGGGATATCCTAGGGTTCGAATACCGAAGGTCCCAGGATTTCCGACACTGGCTAGATAACTAGGTCGAATTCAGCGGCTGTCTGGAGGACAATTCTAGCAGCCGACTACTCTAATCGGTAGTTTTCCGTGGTTTCTCCGATCACTCTAGACGAATGCCAGAGCAGTACACTAAAAACGGACCATGGATCGCGGGTGATCTTTCATTCCTCTTTCTAGTCATATCCTCACCCTTACTTACACACATATACACTCACACACACTTCACAACCACACAAGCAGGGATATCAGTCGGGAGCTGAGAGCCTGTCCCGGATGGGGCGGTGCCCTGCTGGTGAGAGAAACCTGGCAGGGGAAACCCCCGCAAGCTGAGTGTTGGTTGGCATCGGATCTCGCCCAGCGGGGTGAAATCACCCGCACCTACCGCACTGCACTTACGGGACTAATGACCTTAACAGTTAACGTGCTCGGAATCAGTCATAAAGCAACGATTCCACATTTGGCAAGCCTGCAATTGCGAGTTGAGCACACGTCCTATTGAGAGGTGTGAGTGAGGGATCGCGTGGTGCAGCGCGACGCCGATTAAGCAGCAGGAAGCAGCGGGCGCAGCGCCGCCCGGCGCGCACGTGTCCGGCATCCGATGGCGCTCGTGGACACAATGCCTCCACCCCCGCGCCCACCAAACCAGTTCTCGGCCGCGCTCCGCTCCGCCCGCCCCGCCCACATTTTTGCTTCCAGGGCGCAGCACCGGCGCAAGCGCGCAAAGCGGAAACAGCGCCACACGCCTCCGCTCGTTAAGTTTGACGGAGCGTCGTTCGCGGAATTCTCTTGGAGGGAGGAGGAAGTTTGAAGATGCCACATGCACTCTTTTCGTTCATTGGGATCGTCGTACTTATCAGAAGCGACCTACTTCTTCCTTCCTTCCGTTCAATCTGTAGTTTTCTGTACAATAAGCTGGTTTAGAACGCCATACAATACAAACGTTGCATAGTGATCAAACAGTTGATTTTCAGTCAAACAATCTTTTTGAAATATTTGATAAAATTATATTTTTTTTAAACATTACAAGCCTTGACAAAAAAGTCATTACTTTACTATTTTTAAGTCCTTAAATATTTCTGAAACTTCTTGTTTTTCCACCTTGAACACAAACCGTACTTTTGTTAAAGAATATTAAATAAAAAGTGGACCGACTGTTAACGATTTTGTGAGTTCACACCATGAATCCAATTAACGCTAGCTTATTTTCAAAGGAACGTAGACGACAGCAACTTCAACAGCTATTTTTCTTTTCGAATTTGCAGCGTAACTCAGAATACGCATTTATGAGTAAACTTCCCGCAGTACTTTTCGCGTCACAACCAACTAATGCAAACAAGCTCATAATATTCAAATTAATAACCAGGATTTGCGACCAACTTCAGCTACTAAACAGGTAACAGAATTCCCGATGAATTACCGCGAATCCAACATTCGCGCCGCTAAGCAACGTAGGTGGACGCAAAGCCGGATCCCAAATCACGCAGAAAACGCTGCCCGACGGCCACCAGATTTCCCTGATTTACGCGAGGAGCTTAGTGCATCACGATGACTCATGGCCGTGGGGCAAACGTAATTTGCTTCGCCGTCGGCCTCCAGGGGTCGTCCTGTCGGATTTTCCGACGAAGACCTTTTCCGACGGCAGAGGGCGGCACAGTCTCTTCCATTTGCCGACAGAATGGCTATACCTTGGATTAATGCTTTTTATAAAAAGACAACTATAAAGTCATTCAAAAGTAATACAAAACCCATTTAGTACACGATGCAATCTAAAAATCTGGTACACATCATTCAACGTCACAGTTTACAGTACAAATGAGTGGTTTTTAGATTCGCTCTACATAATTATAATCGGCCTACCATTTAAGTAATGAAATTCCAACAATAATAATGAAATCATTTTAAGTTACTTTATTAATGTAGAGATAAAAACCTTCTAGTTTCCAGTACATGTTGTTGCGAGAAAAGGTTCACAGACACGAAGGGAGGTAGAAAAAGTTTGGAGACATCTGCATTCAGGGGGGCTGATGTGTAGCCCAGCCAAGAGGCGTCCGAGTCCTGGCTGGCGGTGCCTTCGGCTGCCGTTTCCTCGCTAAGTCAGTTCCGGAGGAGAGAGAGAGCCAAAGGAACCTGTCACATGTGCTTTTCTACCATCACGTCCGGTTTTGTGTGTTCGTAATTTTAAAAAATGCCCTTTAATCATGTACGAGCATTATTCTTAAACAATAATAAACCGATGTACTAAACTTCGTCAAAAGCTTTCGATATGTTTACGAAGAATTCTACCAAAAAACAATCAAGAACCTAAGAGTTCAACTACAGTCGTGCAAACCGCATCACCCAAGGAAAATGGGCATTCTGTACTTTCCGAATCCAATTTGCTCTCAAAAATGTTAAACAATAACTAGTAGAAATTGATAATCATATACTGGATTATATGATATACATATGTGGATTATATGATATTTCTGATTCTATTACATTCCTAACTCGCTCGATGTTTGCAAATCTGGTGGAGTATTCTCACCAGCACTACCGTAAATTCTGGAGCACTACCGTGAATACTAGACTGACATGGACCCCACACAAAATTGCATTGCAACGCAAAACAAAATAATGAGTTGCCATTCTTCGACCACCTACAATGCTTCCCTCACCTCCTTTAACTTCTTTCAAAATACTTTTATGAAGACTCTGATTAGATCTATCACATATGCCTGCCCAGCATGGGCGGAGCTTCAAGAACATCGTTCACGAAATTTCATGTTCCGCAAAATATGAACTTCATTTTGAAGAAAATAATAATTGGTGTGCATTATTTCTTCTACGTCCTGCTCTGTGTCCGGCAGACCCGTCACAAAGCAGGCGTGAATAAAAGTTGATACTTCATGAACGTTTTAAGAACCTAAAAATTATGTTAAAATTTAAGTGCCCAAGCAGATGACAAGTGAAACGACTGGTTTATCGTAACTTCGCCGTAAAACCAATTTTTCGCGTAGGGAAACTATCTTCAACTAAAGGCGTTCTTAAATGTTCCATTCCAAAACACAAAAAATTAGAAGAAAAAATTGTAACCGATGCTTTCATTGACGGGGCTATTAGAGAAAATATTAACTTTATGCTAAAAAAATGTAAGAAACGAATGCAAGGTGTAGTAGGAAATAATTAAGTAACTTGTGCACGACGAACACAGTGATGATAGAAGCGACAGTGAAGATGAGTGACAGTCTCTGACCTCCATTCACCAGTCACATCAGTTCGCAGGGCGTGCATGACAAGCTGCAAACTGCGCCCGAGGCGTAGTGTGGGATCATGAATGAATGTCCCACCTCCGCAACGAGATATCTACCTAGTTGCGGTGTAAGTAAACTATTAGTAACTATAAAATTATACCTAGAATTTGACGCGGTTATGATGTGACTATAGTCACTCTAAATGGGCAACGGACCACCTTCATTCCTCATCTTGTGCCAGCCTGCTTAATAATTATTGTGATATAAAAAGTAATCAGGTAGTTTCAATTATGTCGGGTGTGAAAAAAAATTGAAGTGTGAATCAATTCGCATAAGCTTCGGAGAATTGGCGTCTAGAAGAAACAGAAGCAGAGGAACCAGCTACGGCAGTTGTCCGAGCGTCGATTGAGAGCAGGGCTAGAAGCCGTGGAGTACTTCATGCCTTCGCAGAGCTGCATTCGCCCTCGATAACGCGCGTCAGTGCCTGTTCGGGAGGCGATTGTCGCTCTTCGCGTTGGGCGTAATGACCGTTTCTCACTCCGTAATGACCGTTTACCACTGCCTTTCCTAATACTTCCGCCCAATCTAGGCGCCTCCTTACTCGCAACTTGTCCACCAGGCATTACTTCTATCCCACCGGTTTTCTCGGCTCGTCATCACTAGCCGCGGCCGTCCCGTCATACCACCTGCCATGCCCGCCCACCACCGATGCCTCAACCTTAGCAGCCGCGGGGCGAGCGGACGCCTCAACCGCAAAATTGCAGAGCGGCTGTGGCGGCGGAGAGAACACGCTTGAGTGCACAGCAGCGGCGGCGGAGAGGGTGGCGGGGCGACGCCGCGGGAGGGGGAGAGGAGGAGGGGGGAGCGGGTGGAAACGGTGGGATAAAGGGCGGCGCAGAGGCGGCAACATCGGCCGCGGACAGTGCAAGAGACATGTTTATCCAGGAGCAGCATGACTACTGCATCGGCAGACCTATCCATTACGCGTGCAATCTCGCCGTTTCCGAAGTTGTTCGAAGACGCGGGGAGCCCGCAATCCGGGATCACCATTCCACAAACTCGCCAATAGCTTTTCCAAAGGACTCTTCAACTCCTAGTCATTCACACTCATTTTCAAATAACATAATTAAAGGAATGTGAAAGATTTACACAAACTCATGTGAAACGCAATTGTTAAAGGAACAGAAGCGTTGATACGACCACTTTCTTGGTAGTATACCTTTTTACAAGGAATGTGTCATGTTTCTTTTTTCATGTGGTCACTCAAGAACCAAAATTTGACCATTGAATGACCAAACTTTGACCATTGAATGACCAAAAATTCAATCATTGAATCACCACAAAAACATGAAACATTCCCAGTATTAATAATGTGGTCGCGAATTCAAGAGCTATAACCATTTTACAGTCATTGAAACAAGCGTTATATACTACGGAAGACCACCATCAAGCATTACACAGTAAATGTTACAGCGTAGTTAAATAATTTCTACACCCGTATGTGTAAAACGTGAAAAAATCGACTACCAGAGATGAAGAGCGTCCTTTAAATTTTCCATTTGCCACTGTAAGTTGTCCATTGATTCCACATATGGTTCCAAAAGTGAGCTCTAGAGCTTATTTGGAGTAAATCCTTTCCATTATGTGTGGAACATTACATTTTCGCACCACAGAAAACATTTGCTTGCAATTTCGTGCAACAAGCACCTGTATGCAGAAAGCCAGTATTTTACCCGCCACGCTGCGGAAGAAGATAATTGAATATTTTATAGGCAATATAATCTAGGAATATTTTACAATTACAAAGGGTAGACCCCAGTAATACAAGTTGCCATCGGTCTACCTTCAAGCTTCCCCCTTGATTGATTGCAGTGAACGCTGATTTTGTGCATTTTTTTTCTTCCAGTGGGATTGGATTCTTTTTGCCCTAAATTAAAAGAAATTCATTGGTGCAATGATCCCGTTTTGATCACATGACCTTCATGTTTGAGCAGAATAGCCGTTTATTTGCAATTTTTGTACTTTTCCCGTAAAAAACGACTTTTCATCTTAAAATATGAATGGATGAGTAAAATTTATTTTAATTGGCTGGCTCTTGAAGTTCTGAGTGAAACATTTTATTCTAGATTTAAAAGAAATGCAATTTCTAAGTCCTGTATCCTAATCCTATATTTAAAAGCAGCGACTGTAGCTCCTCTTAAATGACCAACTACAATATTAATAAAACACATCCTCCGTTTATATGATCCTTGCTCCCTGTCACAATTTCTTATTTTCGATCACACTTGATAAGCGATCGGTATGTAGCATCTTTATTACAGTGTACCAGCACTTTACCCGCCACGCAGCGCAAGAAGGTGGTTGAATATTTTACAGACAACAACGTTCGCGTAAGAACGTGTATGGCGATCGACGCATGGGATCGCAAGGGGCTTCCGAGAATCCAGACGTGCCGCTGTCCGCACTACGGACGGTGGAAGTGGCGGTGGAGGCGGTGGTGATGAAGGTGACGGCGGCGGCGGCGCCGCCGCGCTGCTCTGCGCGCTGCAGCGACTGTACCCCACACAAATCACCCAGCACTCCGGGGAAGTCAACGAACGAGGCCGGGAGGCCGGACGGCGAGGCCCTTCCACCCGTTCACACGGGTATACGTACGATCTCCACCGCGGAGGGGAGATGGAACATGAGAGCACACGGGCGAGGTAATCGCTCTGTCGGTCTCATCCCCCTCGAGAGATTTACACCTCCTTTGGCAACATAATTTTCTCCGTTCAGTTTTGAAGCTCCCAGCATGTTTACAAGATCCACTAGGCAGCGAACGTAGATCCAGCAGTTCAGTCGTCAAATATGTCCATTTTTTAGAAATGACGCGAAGATATCACTTCGAATCATGCCCACCTCTACCTCTACGTCCATCAACCAAAACAATTATCCGAGTGACCAAACACGAGAAACGACGGCACGCGACGCAGGCGTAAACGCGTAAACGAGGCTCCGTGCCCCAAAAGCGGCAGCGGGGCTGTGCTAACGGGCGGCGGCCGCGGAGGCGCGAGCGGGATGATCAATTGGGGGACGCGCGCTCCGCTAATGACGCGGCTGCTCGCGCGCTGCAGCTGTCGAGGGGCGGAAGACGCCCGCGGGAGACGCGCCGTCGCCCCCGCTCTCGCCCTCGCGCTCGCAAGACGCGCTTTCAAAGCAGGGGAAACTTATTGGTTACACAATGCTGCTGTAGTGTAACGAACAGGGAGGAGTGTGTTACATATCATCTTCTTCTGTTTCATGGTTTAGGCAGGACTGCCTGTTCCGGAAACCACTTTCTTCTCGGACGACCGATAATCCTTCGGTTGGCTGGTTTGTACTCCTTTGCCAGTCGAGGAATTCGGCTTCTGCTCATTCGCTACAGATGACTGCACCAGTTCATATTAGTGCCACTGATCTTCTTCGCAAGACTAAACACCTGCAACTCTTTACGTATTTATTCACTCTTAATTTTGTCATCACACAGCACACCCTTTTACAGCTCGAAGAAATCTCGTTGCCGCGGTTCTCACTCGTTCTCTTTTTGAGAAGGTCCAGGCCTCCAGGTGTTACATATCCAACGAATATTTTAATCCGTTTTCAGAACAATCCCATCAATCCACTTTAGAATCAGAATTCGTTGAAATTAAATCTTGGCTATTCGATTTAGTCTCATCATCACCTTTCTTTTTCAACATGTATATGCAATTTATTAGCGCGAAATTAATTTGGAACGCCATGACCCTTTAAAGCAATTAGACAAGAAAGCATCATCATGAACATTTCGAAACACATTCTGTATCGAAATGCGGCGATCAATTAGTCAGTAAATTTTAGTGTTCACTTACATTTCTGGCTAAGGTAACTAACTCAAACTACCAAATTGACATCTTGCATTACGGTGCACAATACATAATGCCTACACTAGCCTACTTCATGTCAACACAACTGTAGTCACTCTCACGTGTGTCACGTTGTCATTAAATCATTTCACGGAGCACCAATCTTCGCGATCCCCGTCCACCCAAGAGAGGAACGCGGGAGGGCTACGGCCGAGGCGCAGGTCGCGCTGCCCGCAGCTTCAAATACAAAGGAAAGCTCTTACTGGGCAATGTGCGGCGTCATGGCAGCGGGACGGAAACCCTCTCGATGGACAGACGGATGGCCTCGCGCCCTCCGTTGTCGCCGCTCGCGACGCGACGAGGGCGGCGCGCCACTTTCAGCAGCCCGGGGCGGAGGCGGCGCACCAAGGGATGTGGGTGACTCCGCCGCAAGGTTTGAGTTTGAAACAATGTGTCAACATCGATGTTCAAAATTAAAACGTCAATGTCAAAACAACACAACCCCAAATCATACATGTTTCCAAAACTGTTTTGGGAGCAATTTCGTTTACGGTTGGCGCGGGAGGGGGATATTTAAACTGGCAGAGGTCGTGTTATGGATTTATAATTTGGAGCCACTTTTGAGACATTTTGAAAATGTTAAGGCTACTTGTAAAATACCCCTAAAATCAATATATCCGTTTCAAACTCGCCAAGTCTGAGTTCGTTCAGTTTGGAGAATATCAATTTTGGAGAAATTCGTCTGAAAGAATTAGACGCGAGCGTTGTTTAAAAGCCGACGAACGAATGCACGGAAGGTCAAAAAGGCAGACAATTTTTCGATATCAAGGTCACACAAACCGTGCATTCCGACGCAGAACGAATTTTTCCTTCGAAAAATCGCCAATTATGGTGCAAAATTACAATAGCCACTGTTTATTATGTCAGTACGACGCAAAATAAAAATTTTAAAAAACACTTCTTCTGCATCCGCAGAACGTGTATTTTCTGACAAGTATTTTTTGGAACATACATAACTTTCTCTTTCCTACGTTTATAAGAAAGTAAAGAGTGGGACTCGAAAGTAAAGAGTCGTCGAATACGACCACAATGCACAGTAGCCTCGTATCATCACAAAAGAATGAAGCTAAATTCCCCATTTGCAGAACGAGAGAGCCAAATGGACGTTAATGGCGGGGATGAGAAAATGGCACCCGCGGGGGCAGGTGGTCGCCGATAGGTGCAGAGAGCCGGGCCCCTGCGCCAGCCTCCCACGCGCCGTCTTCGCAATAAACGTAATTTTCCTCAGATATAAATCACTCGTGACTCCGCGCGCTTGCTGCCAACTGCCTCAATGAAGGAAGTGCAGCCAAAACCACTCCACTCTCGCGCGCGTCTCTGCTCACAGGCAATTGCACATTTCTGCGGAAGGATTGGGAGGGTGGGCGCTCGCAGGTCTCACATAAATATGTATTCTACCCGGAGGTCGCAGAGTTTCTTGTTATGTGGATGGAAATTTCCATTCGAACACGCTGATTAAAATGAAGTGGAATATGAATTTCAAGTATGGAGCCGCAGATTTCTGAAGTCAAACAATATATAGAGGAGATATCACTATGAAACAGTGAAAAACTCTTGTGCCTTGAAAATATGAAACTTCTACTCATTTCATCGCAAAAAAAATACGTTTAAAAGGTCCTAAGAGTTCTACGACATAGGTAGAACTTTATTTAAGACACGTAAGTGTTTGGTTTTCAAATATGGCCAATTGAAATTAGAAGTACACTACTAAGAAATTTAAAACACAGATTATAAAATACAGACATTATATATAGATTTTATTGGTGTTTTCTAAATTTGTATGTTTGACCTCTAATAACCTTAAGTATTGGTGTTCATAAACTGAAAAATTATTTTCTTGTTTGCGTGTGTAATGATTTTTACAATCAATTCATTTTTCTTCGTTATCTTTTCTTTTTTCGTTTTCTGATGTATGTAAAACAGGGAAAGTAACATACAAATTTGTCAAAAATTCGATGTCGAGATTTTCTTGGAAATATTTATCTAGGGGATCGTTGATGACGAAAAGTCCTTGAAAAGGTCTTTCCTTCTATGCATCCGTCTACACTTCTACATCTTTACAAGCTTTCGTCAGTCTATCTGTTTATCCGTGGATAATACTAGCGCATAAACCATACGAAGGATGTTTATCAAATTGATAATCCCCAATTGATGTGGTTGATACAGCGGTCCCTTGAATATGAAACATATCTTTTAATTTGGGGGGGGGGGTAATTTATCATAACAGGACAACAGGTGTAAATCCAGTCGAACTGATAGAAGTACACTTGGAGCATTTCCCCCCACATAAAATTACGAGTTGCTATGATATCCAAAGTACTCACCGCCTCAGAAAACTTTGTATTCCCTCTTGCAACTGACAGGGTCCGTATTTTATTGGAAGTGGAGGAAGAACATAGAAATATAGCTTTTTAACGACGTAGTATCAAAGGGAATCGATGAAATGGCTGCCGATATTCGCGATCAGATAATTTAGAAAAAGAGTTCAAGTGATTTTTGAAGTATTTAACTTGACGAATGAACTTACTTCCCTCTTCTTGTGTTTTGTGAGGTATGAATGCGATAGTGATCGACCAATCAAAGAAATTGTTTTTCTAATTAGCACTTGGTCATTCAAGGGAACAATGCCCTTATGTTGTTTTTAAGAATCTACGGAAAAAAGTAATATAGACTGGTCAGAATGTATTGCTGTGTGAAGAGAATGTGGTAACATTGGGTACGTTGTACAAAATTTACAGATTTTGCACAAATTTTCAATCTTTAAAAATCGTGCCCTGAAAAGTAGGAAAATTTAACTTGAACATTTATTAAATGCGCAAGTAGATATATTACAAGCAATTAAAACACAAATAAAGAATATAAGTTTGTTTCTATATAGTGAATGCAGAATACTTTATTTTCTATTTCGAATGAAATAGTTACGACCCGTATTAACAGGTGCTACTTCAAGTTTCTACGATAACGCAGTTCGTCCAAAGCATCCTATCGTCCAAGCGAGTACACACTGTTCTCTCATTACATCCAACGCACACAAATCGTAACGCCGCGAAAGCCGACGACACGGGAGTCGATTGACTCGGTCGTTCCGAGGGCCTTTTATTATCTCCCCGTTCACATTCCCACCGATCGCCCGAGGGAGGGAGGGAGGGAGGGAGGGAGGGCGGGCGGGAGCCCGCGCGCCCGCAGAGCAAACCGCAGCCCGCCGCGCGAGGCGCGCGCCGCTCGTTTACAGCTGTGAAGCGGCTGCTGAAACCGCGCGCGGCACGCGGCGGCCGACGCCACGCCACGCCACGCCGTGCCACGCCACGCCGCGCCACGCCACGCCGCGCCACGCCGCGCCACGCCGCGCCACGCCGCGCCGCGCCGGGCGGCAGCGCACTCGCACTCGCTCCTCGTCGTTCCGAAGCGCCGCGCCGCGCCGCGCCGCTGAGGGCCCTCCGCAGACGCAAACGGATGTCGGGGGCCGCGGAGAGCCCGTCCGACGAAGGCGAAAACAGGCGAAGGCGACGGCGGAGGGGACAGCGAGTAAAGAGAAAATCAGGCGTTGACGACTTCGAGGGGGCACGGGGGAGGGGGAGAGTAATGGAAACACGGATGAGGGCGAGGGGGTTCGGGGTGGTGGGGCAGGGAAGGAAGGAACGGGTCGAGCGGGGAGCAGAGGCGTAGATGAGAGGCGGAGGAAGAGGCGCAGGCGGCGGCGGCGGCGGCGACGCAAATAAGCAGCCGCGCCGCCTGGAGGCGCCATCAGCATGCGAGGCACGGGCGCCCACCGGCGGCCCGACGGCGCGGCGCGGCGGGTACCGCACGGCAAGGCACGGCACGGCACGGCACGGCTCTGCACGCATGTGCATGTGTAGCACTCATCATTCGAGGGCTCTCCACTCGTCTCGCCGTACATGAGGCGTAATTGATTTTAGATTAGGCCCAGAGTACACAGGCGCAGCGCGAGAGGTCGCCCCGGGCTGCCGCCTCCGCCCCTCGTTCTCCTCCTGTCTTCCCAAGGCCTGGGAATCACTTACCCGCACCTGCGATGGCATACGCTTGTCTTTCATATACTATTCATTCTGACTCCTTTTCCTTTCTTTTTCCTCTTTCACCGCCTCATGAATTATGCTGCGCAACTGATATTCGACTATCCATATCGTAGTATCTTCAGTGCATTCCATCGGTTTTCCTGCATTTTCACATTTTTTTTATTTCTATTTTTCACTTTCTTAACCATTACTTCTCTTTTATCGCTTCCTTTTCAGAAATTCAACATTTCAATCGCTAAAGTAGTGCTTTCGCCTCAATTCTCCATTACAGAATTTTGGTTTACCATCTAATCATCCTCCCTCTCTGCAGTCCCATTTACTTTCGTTGCGTTATCCCTCCCGCGTTGTTCGTCATTCCGTTTCCGCTACATCGTTACCGCATCCTTGCCTCCTCCGCGGCTGAACGGCGGAGGTGGCAGCGGGCGGGCGCCTCGAACAAATGACTGCGATCGGCCGGGCGCGGAATAACAAGCGCGGCCCCCGCGGTCACTCAACCAGCGCCCGCCCCGACACGACAGCCAACAACCGCACTCGTATTAGTACACGCCTGCTCCATTAGAAACTGATAACAACGACCGCTCCGAGAGCTCGCAGTCAATATTTACTCTAATCGGGTCTCCTCCGGTGGGAAGCGGCGGGTGCGCGCCGGCGAGGCGGAGATGAGTCCCGCGTGCAAATACCACGCGGCGATAAAACGATTCACAAATTCGACAAGATGAAAGAAAGTGTTGCAATTTCTTTTTTTGTTTTCTCTAGCAGTATTACCAGCCCTCTGAAGCTTCTACTACAACTAAATACTGTGTCACAAAGTGCTATCAAAGAAACAACGCCTCCAAAGTACAGTTGAAATAATTTGGTTGCAATGTAATTTCTGTGAATATTAAGGAGCGCGCGTTATAATTCACTATTGTTAAATTTCTACATTTTCTTAAAAAAAGCTTTTAATCGGGTGTTCCAAATTATCAAAAGACAGTTAACTTAGATAATTCCAAACACTTCACGTCATATTTACTTTATATCTCGCCAGTAAAATAAATACGTATGTTCAAGAAACGTAAAATTGACTCGAATAAGCTCCCGACGAGTAATCCATTCTCAGGGTTCGAGAGAATGGTTACTAACGTACTATTTATTCTATTAAATTGAAAATACCGCGCACTATGTCGTGCCACTCTGATTACAGCAGAAACTGTCGTCACGCAAAGATGTGATTTATGTACTTTATGTGACAAGTATTTTTAAGAGCTACATCACTATACAATGGATTCACCTTCACTGGTTTTCTATAGAAAACAGTATTTTCTTTTTATTCCCAACTTCGTAACAACCATTGTAACTACTGCTCCCACGCAAGTGTTACATACAAGACCCTGCAGAAGCATGAACATTATGCACAAAAAAAAAACCTCCATCACTTGATCATTTGCACAGAAAACATCGAAAGGGAGCTTTCTGCGTTTCAGCAACTGGTAAATCGCGTGCTAGCAAACTGTCATTCGATTTAAGCGGTACATATTGAGCAGAGACTAGCACTGCGTTTGCGAAGAGGACCACAACTCCATAAAGCAGGCCTGGCTCAACGACGGCAAGTGCTTGCCCGCTCACTGACCCCAGGCACGCACCCAGTCTCCTGGGGGCCTCAGCCTTGTCACTCTAGCGCGCTTCTGAAAATGGCGTTTTGGCGTTAAGCGTTTTGCGATTGTACAAGTCAAGTTTGTTATCTTGAGTGCATAGGTAAATGCTTGTGAAATAAAAGTTGGCGCGCGAGCAAGCACGGGCGTCACCGGCGAGAGGGGAGGCGACCTCCCACTATTTTTCGGATGCATATACTTGGTATTAAAGGAGACTCTCCGGTAACGAGTAGCTCATCTATTGGATCGCCCCCCTCCTCGCGCATACAGAGTATTCGGGAAGGAAAGTCGAAACTTCGTGAATAAGCTCTTAAGACAATTTAAGCATGTTTTGTCTAATAAAATACGTGGTAATTCCAAATGCTTTCTAGGCACAAATTTGTAATGCAGAAGCATAGAAATCCTCCAGAAGAATGTACATTGCTTATTATTTACAGAAGAAATTAATATATTTGTTCAGGAAGAAACAATAACACAGAAATAAAAAAGCACCTAATTTACACAATTCGACTGTTTTTTTTATTTCTCGCTTAATTTTTCTTTCTGAACAAATATATTAATTTTTTGTAAATAATAAACAATTTACTGGAGGGTTTATATGCTCCTGAATGCAAATTCTGACCTACAATGCAATTTTTCACACCAATTTTTGAGTTCTTATTGCTGCTCAAACATTCGGAATATTCACGGAGTTTATGGGACAAAAATGCTTCAAATTGTCTTTAGAGCTTATTTGCGAAGTTTCGACGTATCCTTCCCTAACTCCCTGTACAATTTCGTGACGGTGATGCCCTTGAGAGCAAGAATGGGTGACGGTGTCATCTGAGATAAGAAGGATAACTCAAGCAACTCTCAGTCACAAGCAAATATAACAATTTCTCTTGTAATTACCATTATTATTTAACGGCTCTAACTTGATTTCCAAGTTGAAGTTTTCTTCGCACATTAAATAAACCGTAAACCATTTATGGGTTTTACAGACTACATTTTTACTTTGATTTTATTATGAACATCGAAAAACATGCAATGTTTCGTTTTAAAGACTTTACTTCTACAGACTTTCTATTGCTAACTAGCAAAGGTCTAAACCCTTGGGTCTGATATCACCTTTACTTGCTCGCCATTTCAATCTGATGATTCTGATGTGAGGACCAAACATCAGACGGAACGAAAAAACGAACGAAAAAAATGTTGAACGAGAATATCTAGGAAATACATCCTATGTCGAGCGCAGGCCAAATCCCGCTCGCCCCGAGGGCCGCGGCGGGGCGGGCGCGCGTCCGGGGGGTCGGCCGCTCGGCGCCCGGCGCGCCCGCGGCCCGCGCGGAATGCGCTGAGTTAAGGCCTGATTGACATGTCAACGCGCCGGGGGTCAACAGGGCTGCGGTCGTGCCCGGGCTAATAAGCTGTTGTCATTCCTCAAATGCCGCCCGCCCACCGGCCGACCGGCCGGCCTCCCGTGCGGTGGGCGGCGGAGAGAAGGGGCGCGACGCGAGCCGTGGCGGGGCGAGGTGGGGCGGGACGGAGCGGGGTGGGGCGGGGTGGGGCGGGGTGGGGCGGGGCGAATCAGGCGCGCGCACTTGTGTGTGAGCGAGCGCGTGGGCGGCCGGACGTGTGGGCGT
The DNA here is from genome assembly GCA_038098605.1 of Gryllus longicercus. NCBI lineage: Eukaryota > Metazoa > Arthropoda > Insecta > Orthoptera > Gryllidae > Gryllus > Gryllus longicercus. The sequence continues at coordinate 486,159 of JAZDUA010000436.1, read as the reverse complement.
TCCCTGGAAACCTGTAGTCGCCTCCGCGGTGCCTGCCGCGACCCTGCGCGTCCCCACGTGGCGTCCGTGACAGCAACAGGAACGTTAGCGGGTGAATTAACTACTGAAATGATTTTATACCAAAAATCCAACTCAGTACACCGGTTTATTAGAAGCAAAACGAAGGTGAACAGTCCAATTTACAAACAAAGTACAAGTTTAGTTTTGTTCCAAGTGTGCAAACTATCATGTAACAATGAAAAAGGTCTGAGATCCCCAATTGGTGATCATGGCAGTTAATGGGTTAAGATAATAAACTATATCATCAATTTTGTAGATTTGAATTGTTAACTTTGTGCAGTTTTCGAATTTACAGAGTTTGCAAGAAATAGAAGAAACACCGTTTTTTTTCTGTAAAGACGACAGGTTTTTGCGCCTTGGATATGGAGTACTAAACGCCTTAGATATGGAGTACGCAGATTTCGGCCTCTGAACACAGTAACAAATGTAATCTGAACACAAAAGCATTAAAATACTGTTATTTGCACTAAAGTCATGAAAAGGGACTCTGAAATCACCTATCTATTATTCATTTACTATTTGAATTTACAGTTTCATGAGCCCATGAGGCGTCGCTAACGTTACAGAATTGTTCGAGAGAATGATGTATTAATAATCCTCACGAATTTTATAAGCGCTGACGGGGAGAAATAATATTTGCACCAGAAATACATCTTGTTCAGCAACACGCTTGCAACGGTTCTCCCCATATTTTCACTATTCCACAAAGCCTTGATAAGAATAACGTTTTAGAAATTTTACATACTGCTAGAGAGGCTTTTTTCCTTTTTCGTATTACTTCCGTAATTTTATTCCGTAGCGTTTTGACGTTGAACATGGATTATTCTCCTTGAACATTGTCAAGTCACACTTCAAGACAAGTCGTAATTTATTGGTATTTATTCCTATCGGCCATGGGCTCAGTACTGTTAGTATCCGGGGTTCACGCAGGGCCACCCACGGTCACACCACAGGACCTGCGGACGAACTACTTAACTTCCGTGACTTCACAGAGCTTGGTTAAGTCGTTCGGCTACCGACGCAGGCCGTTCATAGAAAGGCCGTGACGTCGCGCTCACAGCTCCGTGCTGCTCTCTGGCCGTCAAGTGGAAACATGGATATCATTTAATTATGTTTATGCTTTTGTACCCCTATGTGTTTTACGTGTTAATCTCTCGGACGCGCCCAATTCTCCCCATTTATAGGGGAATAGCAATTTTGGTGAAAATTCTGCCCACGGTTTAGCTACCAACGTTGTTCACAGCAGGCGGGCGGGAGGACGGACGGACGGACGGACGGAAAGGCGGGCGGGCGGGCGGGCGGGCGGGCGGGCGGACGGACGGACGGGCGGGCGGGTAGAAGGGCGGGCGGACGGGCGGACGGACGGGAGGACGGGGCGATGGACGGACGGACGGACGGACGGACGGATGGACGGATGGACGGACGGACAACTTGACGGTTTGCAACGATCCATGTAATCATGCACCGGAAAATGTCGAAATTTCGACACAAAACCCATATTGCAGGGCCCGCTTAATGAAAAATCGGAATAAACCTTGTTTACGTCCTCTAACACGTGATGTAGCCTGAATCCTTGTTTTGTGGGTCCTTGATACCGAACAATCGATTGGCGGGAAAACGTCTGTCTGTCTGTCTGTCTGTGGTCAAGCCTAGCGCCTAAACAGTTCAGCCGATTTTCTCCAAAATTGATATTCCCAGATTGATCTGAACGAAATGAAGGCTTTGGGAGTTTCAAACGATATTTTGATTTCTGAGAGTACTTTACATGAAGGCTCAAAATCATTTTCAATATTTTCTCAAATGGATCCAATTTTTTTAAACATTGTCCTAGGATAGCGTAAGGATGCTTAAGAGAATGCTGCGGGTCTCATGTTCCTGATTTCTTGCAATTTTCAAACATGCATTTTTAGCGCGTTCCTATAATATTGAAGATAAGAGAACTTTTCCTTACTGAAATCTGCGCTCTGAAGATAAGCTTGAAATAAGGTCACGTTCAATTGTTTTCGAAAATGAGTAGCTTTCGTGTAAGTTTGCTCACACATTTTTTTAAAAAAACATTTTTTCACAGAAACGCACCAATTTTTTTCTTTAAATTTTCTGCTGATATATATCAAGGGACGGTAAAAAATATTTCGCTAGTCTCATTTCCGGCGAACTCTCCGCTTTTTCGAAAAGTGGAAAAAGTAAACATTTAAAAACTACAAAATTGAAGACAGAAGCATTTGCCTTCAACAAGGCCTGTTATAAAAAATCACCTCTTTAAAGAAGGCCATGTAAAAATTTTTTGAAAAAATTAGTAGATTTTGCATAATTTGTGTCTGAAATTTATGAAATTTCTAATTTTTTTTCTCAAAAATCGCTTCGTTTTTTCTTCAAACTTTTTCCACTGATAGAAGAAGGGGCGGTTAAAAGAAGGCGCGGATTTCATTTGCGTTCGACTCTGAATTTTCGAAAACTGGACATTTAAAAATAATTGGAGAAAGTATGTCATGTTTTAGCACCAGTAGTTTTGCAATAATACCAATGACCCACAAAACGTGAATTCTGACTTGACTACGTATTAAGAGAAGTAATTTACTCCATACAGAAACAAGAAGTACACATTTTTTCAGTTTAAGGAACCCCACAATACAATTGTTTTCAGCCGAAGAATCGACCCTAATCGCTCCAGCATTACAATTACTTTCTCTTTACTATATAAGTACATAGTATGTGAAAAAGTAAAAAATGAAAATCAATTTTAACGGTGTTTTATAGTATCTATATTTTTTAATCAAATAATAGCTAGTAAACTTAATGCTTGAGCAAAATCTTGATTCCAGTCCGGCTCTGCTCATCACCAAAGTGTCTTCAAACACCATTTACTGCCGTCCCTGTTTCCTCAGAAGTAGAATTCAACGAAGGCAATCTCGATCACGAAATCGCTGCCGTCAAACGACGGCAAGTGTTGTCACGACGGGGCTCAACCTTCATTCAACTCTCCTTCAGTCAGGGAACTGATCATTCTACATCAATAGTGATTTGATAGGGCGTAGATTCATTCAATTAATGGACAAATTTCGCAAGACACACATAGTGCGACCGTACCTTAAGATGACAAACATGCTACCCACAAAGATGATACTGAGCAATGAGTATTTTTCAGTATCTTCTATATACTAATTAAAAACGAAATATATTTCATTTCACCCTTCAACTGAAGAGTATTCTTAAGAGGACGTTTTATTTGCATCAACTCAATCTCTTCTATCAGTATTTTTTTTAACTAAAGCTCTCAAATAACATTATATTAGCAGGTTCCCGCCCTCGTCACTGTAACGCATCTCGCAAAGTAAATAAAACCATAGGTAAATCGAAGTAAACAAAACAGTAAGGGGTTATGACTAAGAATGGTTGTCTCATATACTGTAAATAATCCCTTGTAATTTCCCTGAATCCGTACTAAGAACTGCATTCATGGAAACTTTCAATTTGATTCATTTCATTCCACTTTTTTCGACTCCTTTCCCGTACGCAGACGACAAAAACATTTATTAAAACGCCGCAAAGCAACCATTTCCAGCCAATAAACAGTAAAGGGTAGTACTAGTTTTCGACTATGAGTGCTGAGAACAAAATGTACGCAACTTCTACAAAAGTATCTTACTCCTTCCTTTCCACTAGTCATTGATAACCCTCGTTAACATCATATCTTTATTAACGTCGGTAAACTAAGAAGTAAATATTCAGTTGGTTTACATGAATTTCGGGACGGTTTATTGAAGTATTGTGCGTCTGCCTTTACACTCCCGTTAAACAAAAATATTCAATGCTTCTTTACGTACAGGTCTATTTTAAAATAGCCAACAGAAATGAAATTCTACATTATTGATCTCTTTTGTCAATGTCCTCAAAAATATTACGAAGTCTTATCTATATATTCGAATGAACACTTTTCTCAGGAACAACTAAGCATTTTCAGACTCTCAACATGGATTTTGAAAATCAAAATCTGCTGCGAAGCAACTACTGAAATATTTTCAGATCTTTTGAAAGCATATGACGTCATAACATTTTGTTTTCAACCTTATCTTCATATAGATTAATGGTTTTGCCTTTATCCCAGCACCTGCCGACGTCACAAAAACGTAGAGACTAGTTCACTAAGGAAAATAAACATCATGGGTCAGGGATTTAGAATGACCAAAACTGTGTTTCAAGTCCTTAAAAGCGGGATTTGAAAAATATGTATCCCATAAACTGCAAATTAGAATCTCTTTCGATCTTAATTTGTGGATTTTGCTTGATAATTGCTTCTTCATCCCTCACAACATGCCGAAAATCCAAAAAAATCCGGAGATTTCTTGTCTTTCCCGAGGACCGCGAGATCTCCTTTGCGAGTTTCATGCAAACGTAACTACTATTACTGCTACACTCGCATCACAATGAGAAAATATTTGTGTTTCCTGGCGCGTACTTTGGTCATCAATAAGGTGAGTATAGTGTATTTTACAGTTGAGAGATGCGAAGTTCCTCTCTACTGGGACGTGAGATGTAGAGCCGACCTAAATGACGTCTTACGGGATTTCCCCCTTTCTCCAGAGGGGCCTCCTCTAGCCAAGCGACATCTAAGCTCCCGAGTGGTTTCCGAACACGTGTGATAGTGTAATGAATGGGTAAGTAAGAGGACAGAGAGAATACGATTAGGGTGAGGAAGAGAAGATTGCACTCGTTTTAGAGCCCATTTCTTATGGTATTCCTGCAGCTTTTGCTTGGTATTGCTCGAAAAAATAGCGTAACCGTATCGACCAAAGCAGTCGCCCGCTAGAATTCTCCTCCAGACGTTTGAATTCGACCTAGCAATCTCGTTAGGGCTGAACATCTTCCACCGCCGGCACTCGAACACTAGGTCCTCCCTTCGAGAGCGGCAGCAGCGGCAACTATTGTTGCACCGAGCCAACCCAGCTGGCCCGTCGTTCCCCCGCGCATTAGTGCCGCAGCAGCGATTTCCCCGCCCCAGCCCGGCGGGCGGACGGGCGGCGGCGGGGCGTGGGCCCAGCGGCAGATGACGAGCGGTCACGCCCGCGCTCCAGTTGGCGGCGGGGGGCAAGGGCGGGGGCGGCGGGGCCTCCGCCCCTCCCGCCCGCCGTCGCTCGGCAGGGGTCACGGGTCGTGCCGGAAGGACGGGGCTTGCCGACGGATGGCCTCTCCGCCCTCGACATCCACCGCCACCCCCCGTTCGCCAGCGCCCTATCGCCGCATCGGGCGACACCGCCGACGCCGAGCGGCCGGGTTTATTAACGCCCCGCCCGCGCCCGTCCAGGGTTATCGAATCGCGCGCCGTGAGAAGATGACTCGCATTAGCGCGCGGCGGCCGCCAGCCCCGCCGCGGACCCGGGCCCTCCGCCCCGCCCCCGCGCCCACGCCCCCCGCGCGCGGAATGAGGAAACGGGAAACGAGATCGCGACGCAGATTTCGCGCCCGCGCCTGACTTACGATCCCAACGGGCGCCCGACTCTCGAAAACCCCCGCTTCGCGCCGAGACATCGGCGGGCGGCTGTCCGAGCGCGCTCCTAACGGGAGCTGCGGCGTAGCACACCGCCTCTTCAGTTCAGCTTTTCTTCATATTAAATTGAAATGGGGGCCGTCGATAGTACCACCCGTCGAGTACGAGTTAATAATACACATTGTAAGAAATCCAATCATTCTCATCAACTCTTAGAAACTCATACAGAAGAGAGAAGGACGTAAACCTTGCTTCATTTGATCACGCAGAAGTAAGATTCAATATTGCCGTAAAGCCGAATTATATCCTACAAATTGTTTTGTGGCTGTAAAATGAAAGGCAAACGATATTATAATACAAAAACTATAGGAAGAGAAGTTACTATCACGGTCTAATTCAAGTACACCAAAATCTATTTAAAAAAGAGCTTATAACAAACTTAAAGGTATTACGTAAAACAAGAAAAATAAATAATTATGAACTTAAAAAATAAGTTAAATTTAAAGTTGGTTGACACAAGTATATTTTTTCACTATTTTCTTGTTATTTTTAACAAGTATTGAAAATGCACAAAACTTTAGATCAATGCATGTCGATGATATTTTTTAATGAATAAACAATACAGAAACCAACATTTTTAGAATGAGAAATAACAAACAATTAATACTTTATTTCAAAAAGCGTACATCGCTTCTCAAAACGCAATTAACACAAAGAGGTTCTTCTTTTATATATTTACGTTGTATTGAGAAGAATAACAAATTCCTGTGCAATCTTGTAATCAAAACTTAAGCAGGAGGAAGCATGAAAATAAAGTAGAATATTTCATCAGGGAAAATACACTTAATAATATCTCACAATTGGACATGGTTAATTTAATACCAATTACAACTCAAATCATTTATGTCCAAAAAAGTTCTGGTGTTAATATATGTACTCCCTCATTCAAAACAGTGTTTGTTGAATGCACAAGTGTGATTTCTTCCCACGCAATAGAAACCAACGTTGCGCTTCTTCTAAAAAACAAACAAACAATAATGCCTCCTTCGGGGCACTTTTTATATGCAACATTAAAGAGATCGATTGGAATCGGCGCGAGTGGATCATACAGTAGTGGCACCGCCCGCGAGCCGTCTGGAAGAAAGAAATCCCGATGGTCTTCGCCAATGGAAGCGATCAGAAGCGCCCTCGGCGACCGCGCGCCCACCGCCGCCATCGCGGGTAAAATGACTGTGATCGGTCGATGATCATCATCATGAAGTCGAAGGGGCATGCGCGGGGAGCGGGTGCAGGCGAGAGCCGCCCAACGGCGCATGCATACACGAGGAGGAGGAGACCCCCGCAGGCGCCAGCGGAGCAGCAATTGGTAGCAGGCGGGGAACGAGGAGGGCCTGGGACGAGAGGCGGACGGAGGAGCAAGAGTCGGAGGAAGGGTGGTAACTGCAGTTGTGGTGATGTTGGTACTGGTGATGTTTACGACGGAGGAAGTGAGTCGGAAAAGTGTGTCAAAAAGTATTGATGGTGGAGGTGGTTGAACGGGGGCTGATGGAACGATGGCAGCTGACTCTTTGCCCGTAGTTCACTCCCGATTGTGACAAGCATTACACTCACGGGACTAATGACACTACTCCCTCACGTGACGGGCCTACTCACTCACTCAAGCCATGCCATAACTAATTCTTTTCCTATTTTGAAAAATTAAGAGTTGATGCAGAATCCTCGTTTGTTCAACGGTGTGTTTATGCAAAGAAAGTTGGCTGAAATTATATGAAGACTAGACAGTGTAGATTGTGATTATTTTCTTGTTGATAATTGTAACAGGAAAAACGTATTACCTTCAATACGAAACACGTATTGTACACGAAGCACGAATTACGAACAATTACGAAAAACCTACAATTACATGCATTTCTGAAGATATTGTTTTCTTTTCTTTTCTTTATAGTTATCCTCAATTTAGAGCCAAGATCTCACAATTATACTATTGAACTAACTACCATTGTTACTAATTCTTATTGATGTTCAATTTAATATTAATCTACAAGCCTGGACAACACGAAGGCACTGTTGTGTTTTGTCTTTCTGTGGAAGCACAGATTTTGTTCAAAATCTAAATCAAAAAAGAAGATGATTCCTTTCAAGATTTTCGACTTTTTTCATTAATGCCGGTTCGCTCACGAGGAATACCATCCTAATTTTGAGTATGGTGTCCGATCCCTTTTGAGGACAGCACTCTCTTTATGATATACCCTTCCCAGTGCAGGTGATGACACGAGTGCGAGGAACAGAAAATATTATTCCATTTTTGCTTGTGTCATTTCAAGTTTCATACGAGAGTCCACAGTAGCATTCAGAAGAGACGGCGTCGCGTGTAAAAAAAATTGTAGCCATCTAGCGGATGGCCTAGGGGAATCAAAATTACAAAGAAAACATCGTTTCCTTACGTCATTAGTACTAATGTAAATATTAGAATTAGAATAAAAATGTGATTCATTATAATTATTATTTTTTTAAATAATTCCTTTTACCTGTGATTTTTCATCGTCTACCTGTTTTACAAGTAACCTTCCGTTGCATGCTGTGAATGAGGGAGGGTCGTGCGATAGTCACCCGGTCGCGCGCGGTCGAGGGCAGTTTCTCACGCCCGCGCGGGCGCGGGCGAGGGCGCGGGCGCGGGGCCGAGGCCAGAGCGCGTGGGTGAGAATTGGGCCGTTTGCGCGCGGCTTCGCCTCCGACACCGAGCCGTGGCCCCGATGCATAAATACGTGCGATACGCCATCGGGAGATCCCAGATCGCGGTAGCGGTCGTGCTCATGCGGCTCGGGCGGCGGGCGGCGTGGCCATCGCGAGCTGCAGGAACGGCTCCGGGGTCTTATGGAGAATATTCCAATGCTAACGTATCACTACGGTACGGAATGCGCTTTCCAACTACATAAAGGCAAAATTTCCATCTGCGTTAAATAATTGGGACAGCTCAGATCGTATGTAAATTGACTTTCCCGACCTTCCCCAATACTTGAATCACTGAAAGGTACTATGAACTTTTCACACCGAAAGATGTATTAATACTGCAGCAAAGAGCATATCCCTACAGTTTCAAAGAAAAATCTGGGGCATTTTCGGAGTACACCTTCACCTTTGTCAGTTTTTACTCTCCTGTCGGTGGTACTACGATTTCGAAATTTCGCTGCTTTCTAGTTCACTATTATCTTCACCACCATTTTATCACATCAATGAGTTGTGTGAAATAGTTTCGCGGAAAAGTTTATTAATTTGCTAACCTTAGTATTCGGAATGTCGAAAGATCATAATCCCAAGGAGTAACTTCACGACCCAGGTGAGGGGTTTCATAATTTGTATTTGAATACCTTTACGCTCATAACTATCGGCTTACAGACTTGGAGCTATAACAAGTTTTTGATAAATTTCTCAACGTGACAGTTTATACTATTCAAGAGTTTCCGTTCACTCCGTGGTCTTTCGTCAAAAAACGAAACATGGCCCCTCGGCTAACATTCGGCAGAAAAACTCATATTACAGGGCCCTGGTAACGAAAAAAGGGATACATCCTGTTACTAAATTTAGAAAAAGAATCATCTATCACGCAGTGTAGCCAGAATCCTTGTTGTGTGGGTCCTTGATACCGAAAAATCAAACGACAAACGTCTGTCTGTCAGTCCGTCCGTGAATAACGCTAGCGGCTAAACCGTTGAGCCGATTTTCTCCAAAGTCGATATTCCTAAATCGATCTAGCTGATGTCGCGGCCCCTTGAATTTGAAACCGATATTTTGTACTTGAGGAGTACTTTACATGAAGCCCCAGGGATATTTTCCAAATTTAAAAGAAAAATGGCTCCATCGTTTGTGATTAAATTTTGTTGTTGGACAGTGTGAAGGACGTTTAAGGGTCTCATGTCCATTGAAAACCCTCATTTTCGAACATTTCAAATTTTCAAAATTTTTCGGCGTCTTCCTACAATTAAAACATGAAAGATAAACAGTGTTTCCTTTAATGAAAACTGTTTCTTAAAGATAGATTTTGAAATAAGGTCATGTACAATTTTTCGAAATTCTGAGTACGTTTGACGAAATTGTGTGTGAAAATACGGACAAGAAAGTACGAGCTGTTTAGCCCTACTTTCTTTGGAGACAGGTTCTTTGGCTTTCTCTAATATTGATTTATATCTGTATCTAATGTGAACAAATTGAACCAATTTTAAAGAGACACTTTATTCTTATTAAAATTTACACGTTTTGAATCTTTGGTTCAGATTCTTCTTCAAGTATATTTTCTACAAATGTACAAACCACAGTTACACCTAGAGTCTTATTTACAAGTTTTATTATTCTTAGATATTTATATTTATTTAGTCAAAAAACAGTAAAAACTGTATCTAACGTAAGGGGAGATGATCATCTGCGCACGTTTTCTTGAGTTCTAGAATCCCTTCCCATCATCTTAACTATAAATAGTTAAAGGATGAGTAAAATTTAAAGATAAATAAATAAAAATAAATTTTAAAAAAGCACGAGATAAGCAATATTTGAAAAAAAACTAGACATTTTCGTTCCCGAGTTGTAGAAAACTTATTTGCATCGGTAAACGAATTGCAAGTATGATTTTTCTGCATTGCTAACAAAATAGTAACTCGCCCTTACCTCTACTCCTACCATTACAAGTAAAACGTATGGTATGGAAAATCACTCCATACCTAAGAATAACATACATAATATAGTGAATCAGATTAATTGTAGCCCAAAAAGGTCAAAAACACAATATATACGCACGAGCAAAAGAGCACTTAACATTAGACTTAAGGAACACATGAACAACATCAAACAGCCGCAATATAAGCATAAGATTATTACGATACACACATTAAGGTACCAACACATAATGAAATGGAATGAGGTTAAAATTTTGAACAAAGATGATAACTACAGAAAACTGTAATTTCTAAGATGTTGCATATTCACAAAGCTGACAATAGTCTGAATATACTAAGCGGACACAAGCAAATTAAAACATATTTACTAAATAATGTTTAAATTACCGAGTTATGATTCACTGTACAATTGGCACGGTAAAATAATTTAAATAATACCAACTAACGCGTTTAAACATCAGTAGGTTGACAAATAATATTAAGTTGGTAATACCGTAACTCAGAAAAAACAAATACGAATTACAGTTATATACAGGCATCCGTTGTGTCGACCCACCACTAAATTAAATGGACGTTGTGGAAAGTTTAGGGCGAATGTCTCACCAAACATATCCATTAAATACATATCGACAAAGGTGATCGAAAACCTGAATTCATAGTGAGCTGTCTTAATAGTAATTTCGTATGTAATAATTTTTGTAAATAATATTCTAAGTGTACCTATGGTTTTTACATTAGAAAAAATATGTCTGAAGATGAGCCCGAACAAAGGATTCCAAATGAATGAGTTTTTCAGACATTTTATCGATTGTTTGAAGCACTTGTGTTCACAAATGCAATAATGTATAGAAAATTCCAGTAATCTAAATATTAACGATGAGAGAGGTACTTGAAAAAATAACTTCGTGTAATTTTTTGAAACATCAAAAGAATATATGAAAATTACGTATATGTCTTGTATTTCAGTGTATTTAGCATTATGCATAACTAATTACATATTACTAATGTAAAGCCAATTTAAGAATGATTTTTCAGTGTCGAATTGAAAAATGCAATTTTTTTAACATATGCAATTTCAACACCGTGATTAATAGACACAAAAATTCATCTGAGAGATTTTTTTTTCGATGTAGTAAGGGGAAAAATACACCAACATTCAAAACCAAATTTTAAGAAATGCTTCCATATGGAATCAAATAAAATACGTAAAACTTTGAAAAAATGTATTATACTTATTTCTAAAGCAAAATTGACGTGTTGTCTGGTTCTTTCGGACAACCAGTTCTGCCTAGACACCTGATTGTCACGAATAATATGACATATTGAAATTTAATGGAGCAACTGCTTGAGTTGGAGCAATTGTTGGAGGAACTGTTCGAGTTGGGACGAACTAAGTTCTGAAATTATTCAATAATTTATTTTAATGTATATTTTTTGTGTAACTGGTGCATTACAATCTCTTCATTAAAAATAGGGCGATTGCCAACGATAATTCTTTAAAAAATGCATTACCAAAGTGTTATACATTTCACGACCTGCTCACAGTAGGAAGTTTGAAGAGAAAAAAAATTGAGTACATTAAATTAGCTTTTACTTACATGTTAATGAATTTTTGAGAACGGTTTTTAAGGCTTACAAAGCAGATATTCTTTCCTAAGGATAATAAATGTAATCTAAGCTGGGGCACGTACGGTAGCAGAGTAAAATAAACACCGTTGGCAATGTTTCTCGTCGGAAATAAACGGTACAGTAAATAATTGAATGTATTCCAAGGAATTTCCATCACGTAGTAATGAATGCAAACTGCCAACCCACTAATGCATCGGGGGAACGCCTTAGGTCGCGCGACGCTGTCACACAAGTGGAGCGCGCTGACATGAAACGTTTGGAAGACGCGTCGCCCCGCATTCATCAAGCGAGCGAGGCCCGACGCTCGGATCACGTTTCGTCGCCCGAACCCCGCGCCTCCCCGCTCCCGCTCCCGGGCAGCACGACCCACGGGGCAGCAGGACGTGGATGCCATCGCGCCTCTTGATTTATACGAATCACAAACGCATACAGTTTATCCATAACAATACCGGCGCACCGCGTTAAAGTAAATATAAATAAATACGAGTGTGAACGCAATAGCTGCCGCGCGCATGAATTATGAAGGAGCGGGCCCGCACCGCACCGCACCGCACCGCAACCGCGCCGCGCGCGCGCGCAACATACGCAAACACATCGGATGGAAATTCCCACCCGCCCACGTCGGACTGGTCGGAAGGGCGCCCCGCCCGCGCCGGCCCTCCCCTCCCCTCCCCTAGCTTCCTTCCTATTCGGTTTAGCTCGCCGAAGGAAATCGAAATTCTTGCTGTAAACACAAATTCAATATCTTAATATTGATATTTAATAAATATATCCATATGATAATAAATCAAAACCTCAAATGTATCTTATCCCTTCAATCTTTCCACTCAAATTAACCGATGGCATTTAAAAACATGTTATCAAAAAATATAAACTAAACCATTAACCAAAACATTCCATTAAAAAAAAGACCATAAAAATAAACACTGTGTGCCTTCAGAACTGCCTGCAGTTTCCACTGCATAGTATTAGCTTTAATTTATCTTATCCCATGCCCTTCCCGTACCAATACCCTTCATACTCTCTTCACTTCATTGGGCTTCATTTCAGACGTGGTCCACCTTACGTAATCGTTCCTCTTTTCTCCTCAAACTATGGAAAATGCCACGAGAGCTTCCAACAATTTTGTGTACAATGAACACGACAACTTCGACAACGTGATCTTTAGCTCTAGTTTATTAAAAAATGCTCCTGAATTTTGATGAAGGGCAAGACACGACGTAAATTAGCTGATTATTTTCACAGAGAAATCAAGTATTCCAAGGCAGATCGGGGAAACCTGCATCAGGTCTGTGTCCTCACGCGCCCACCGCCGAACTCTCTCCGCCGTCGTACCTCCCTGCAGGGACCGTCCCCCTCCCCGCCCCACCACCCGCCCGCGCCGCGCGCCGACACGTGTTGGATTTATAACAATGGACAGGCGACAAGGCAACTACAACGGAACGATTTATTTTGTTAACGAAAACGTCCAATTATATTTGCATTTTAAAAAGACTCGAGTCCTTTGTCATTGCCACAGTTCGTCGGCAGGTCGGTTGGTCGGTTCAACATTCTCGAAGGTGAATGCATGTCATACTGCATCGCATTGCATTTACTCTGCAAGAAGAACGCCTTATGCCCACACCTTACGCATCAGTTCCACAATAAACGCTCAGCAGCGGAAGAAAATAATCCCAGAAAGGGTCTAATCCTGCAAAACATTTATCCCGTAAAATGGTCATATTCAAATAACATACCATAAGATATAATATTTTTTTATTACTTTATTATTTTTAAGAGGTGAATCCGTCTTCTTTAACATAGGCCTAGACTTCTCATTGTATCTTCTTCAGTTGCCGAAGATTTGAACACTTGTGTTAACAAGTGTTCGTTAAAACGTTTGTTAAAACGAAATATTGTGTTTGAATGAGACAATTTCCACAGGAATTCGGTTATCCAAAGTTTCATTCATAAATTGATTACATATTTTATTCTTTAATCTCTCATGTTCTCTAATCTTTAATATTTTATTCTCTGCTCAACTATATATTTACACAGACTGCCATTCCTGAACGCAAAGAATGCTACAGTAGCGATCGGTTGCAGAAAACTTCGCTATCACATCCATACTTCTTTCCCCGCTACCGATCAAAGACTGCGTTTCAGAAGAAAAGAATTCCGCCTTCTCGATTGATACCACGAATAGCAAAATATATAAATCGAAAGTTGAAGGTCTGTCTACCTATTTGGCGAAAATCAGAAGACATAAATCCAAGGAGCTAGAATATACTATAGAGTGGCTGGACCTACAGTTTCAGCGCTCTTGGTAGACTCTCGACGCAGCCATGTTTTTTGCAGTAAAAACTTGACAGGGGCCTGATGCTGGCGTGTTGTTGGTAGCAGATCTTATTTCTATATTTTTGTCTTTTCGTTTATCTGAATTTAAATTATATTAGTCGTTAAAATAATAATATTTACAATTCTTTAATATGTTCGGCATATAATTGTAAAGCCAGAAGTCATCAAACCACAAATATATCATTTTTCGAGTTTGCCGCCTTATTTGTGAACTGTTTACTAGCTTCTTATTGCAATAACATTCCCTTTCATGAGTTATGCTAACTGCAATGCCATTTCAACAGCTACCGTACATATGAAGTAACCGATGCAGGACGCTAAGTGATTTTTAAGTTCGACAATTCATTCTTCTTGCATATTGCGATTTCATTTTAAAATTAATGGTTTTGGGCCGTCGAACAGAGAGTAAGAGGATTTATATTACGCGCGGCCCGCGCCCACACGGCCGTTACCAGCGCCAAACAGAATACTAGATACGCTTTTTCTCCGGAGGGCGCTGCTTTGACTTCAAAAATCATGGCTTCACTTTGCTGCAAAGATAGAGGCGCTTCAGCCACTCTATGTAGTATATTCTAGCTCGTTACATAAATGCATAATCGCCTGTCGCCATCGATCAATTTGGTCTCAGACACACGAAATTTTGGTTGTGGTTCTTTCACTTGTTGGCGCAGTGTCAATTACAATTTTTTGAAACGTGTTGGTGTATTTGTGTGTGTGCGCGAGTGTGAATGCGACTGTGTGTGTGTTTGTGTGTGTTGGAGTGTTTGTGAGCGTACTATCTAATGAAATACAATCGCTGTTTTCTTATGATTTTTTTTTAAGAACTCATCGAATAAGAACTCATTAAATCATACTTCATAGAATCATTTCAGTTGTATGTATTTTCGCTTCTAGGCCCAAAACGCAGAAGAACAAACCACATGTCTGATTTTAGCACAAATACCAATATCTAATTGTAAAATCTGAGGAAGTTCCAATAAGTCAAACATTAACAAAGAATCACAACTGCGCTAACAATCAGTTGATTAGTCAATTGACACGTACCAATCAAGGCCAGTTAATTGTAGCACACTCATTAAGATTGATTGCAATTGCTTTCGAATGTTGTCATAATACATTATAACCGCGTATTATTAGAAAAGCTGAAAATTAATGAATTGATGGATTGGATATTATCTCTGCTCTTCATTCTGCTAAACGGACTATATGCGGAAATGTGTGGCACTTTACCAAATCGGTTAAATGTTACACAGGAATTGTCAACTTGGCCACAAATTAGACTACACCTTTAATCTGGAAACACAAGATGGCAACGTCTCTTTTTGTTATTATGACACTTCCAATCGTCAAAATATCCAAAATAAAATTAGAATGAAAATATTGTGCGGTTATTTTTTAAAACAAGAAAAAATCGCTGGAACGATTCACAAACTGTCAATTGAAGTTGTATGTTAGGAAGAATACAATCAATCTTCACTAACTACAGCACCTAAGCCCACAAAATTAAGGCACGATTCAACAGCGAAACTCTGAACGCAAACGCAGAAACCAGGTTTGCTTGACTGCCTACAAAACAGCCACAAACTTAAATCAGAGTGTTTCGAAGGTTTCACGCAGTCCGAAATGGTTTCTGGAAGCTCAGAATAAATGTGTTCCAGACGAATCATTCACGTTAGATAGGCAGCGCGAGAAAGCGGGCGACTACCCGAGCGGGCGGGCAGGCAAGCGGATGGGTAGTTTGGCCGGTCGAAATCCCACCAATAAATCAACCTTTGCCTGTATCGCGAAATCTGCAATGTTACCGGTGCGTGCAGATGATTGTTACATGATACACTGGTCCATTACGAAGCTAATCGCTGGGGCGCGAAAGACATCCCGTCTTTCAAAGGATACGCTGGTGGCGAAACCCATCGGGGTATTTCCAGACCATTAGACGCTCACTATGTATACTTTGCACAGCTCTCCCATATTAAAAACCAACTGCGACGAAACTGATCGACTTTCACCTTGACATTCAATAGCCTTCAGATAATAAACGTAGCAAAAGACGGGTTTCACAGAAATAGTAGAATTAAGAAATACGGCAGAATAGCATTGCTGAAAGGAATTTGCCAGCATCACAATCAACGGCCAATGCGGCTTTATTACCGTATTTGAAATAAGCACAAACATACTTACACTCCTTCGCCAGTTTGAATTATTTCACTCAGTGGAAAAGATATAACCACTCTCTTGGAATCAATAACGATATAAATAAAATATTTAATTTCAAGGTTGCAAATCAATTTTAAAATACCGTAATATTGCTGATCTGGATAAAATGATGTGAATTATTTTAACACTTTATAGTCTTTTATTGTACCTCTGATGTAAATTAACAGTAATGACCTCAGCTGTTTCTAAAGTGACCTGACTAAATAATTTTAAAAAACGGGCGATACTTTCCTTAATTGCTAGTGGTTAGTCGCTAGGAGGATGGCTAAATTTTGTTCATTCCAAGAAAGCTTACCAGGGTTAAAAAAAAGTCGTAAAAAGGCTTGACAAACCCATAAAAACAACGGAATGATACAATTTTTTAAATAGTTTAAAATTAATTGTATATAACGAAACATTCATTAAAACACAAGTTTAATCACAATAAACGCATAGAACAAATATGAAACATAACAAAAGTACAAAACAAAGTAAACTGACAAATAAAAACACAAACTTCATTTGCTAGTAGTGACCACTCCAATTTCATCACAACAAACGCATAGAAATGAAACCGACTGAGTTCACTCAGAGCATTAGCGTCGTTTTGCAGGGCTCTGGTCGGGAAGCCCTAGGTTAGAGTTCGACGGTGGCAGTTTTTCGATATAAGCTAAATAGCTAGGTCGAAGTCAACCGCTGACTGGAGGAGAATTCAAGCGGCCGGCTGCTCCGATCGGGAGTCTGCCATGGTTTCTTTCATCGCTCTCAGGTATATTCCGAAAAACAAACGGGTCACGGACTGCGCGCGTTCTTTCCTTCCCCATTCTAGTGTCCTTACTTACACACACACACACACACACTTACTCTAGTTTATCTCTCATGTCGGAAAGTGAGCTTGTATAGGCTGGGCGACGCTCCGCCGGGAGAGATCGATAGATGAAAAGGTATTTAGAGATCCTCAAAATTGTCTTTTCCAAGAAACATTAATTTAATATTATTTATTTTGTTTGATTTTAAAACAAATATACACATAATTGTCAGTTTTTCATTTTTCAAAGCTTGTTCCACTCCCAAAAAAATCATGACAACATTCGATAAGAAAATGTCTTTATGTTCTAGAAGCTTTAGGCCTGTTGCTGCCCCTTTTGATTGAGCGCTCGGACCTTCTTTTCCCACAAGGTGATTATTCCATAACATCTTTTCGAATTCTGCCGTAAACTACCCCTCAATAAAAATATTCATTTCAAACTCGCAGGGCTCGAGATGCTTTAAAACGATCGGGGAATATCAATTTTGGATAAAATTGGCTGAACGGCTAAAGCGGTAGCTTAACCGACTGATTGACATACTGACTGACTAACTGACTGACTGATAGACTGACTGACTGACTGACTGACTGATAGACTGACTGACTGATAGACCGACTGACTGATAGACTGACTGACTGATAGACTGACTGACTGATAGACTGACAGACAGACGATTTGCCGTCAATCGATTTTTCGGTATCATGGCGCAACAAAACAAGAAATCTGACTATATAACGGCTTAGAGAAAGTAATTTACTACACACACTTAAAGAATATATAAAATGTTGATACAAATCAATTATTACACTGTCGACTTATGATTTTCATCAACACTAATACCAAGTATATTAATTACGCCCAAACAACTATGGTTTCTGAAATAAAGAGTACTTGAACATTTTCGTTAGTATCAACTTTACTAATAAAAAAATAGTTACACGCACCTCGATAGACTACCACTTTTTTACTACCCCTACCTCTGCTACGTGCCGTCTTGGGAGAAAAGCAGCTCTTTCGAAACACATTTAATTTCCGGTCTTAATTACAAACATGAAAAATTTTCGTGAAAATGTTTAATGCAAAACTCGAGAGCAATTTACAGATTCAATCTGCCACAGTCGTGGCAAAATTACACACAGAAATGGAGCGACACCGCTGACATCCCGGATTTCCGTAACGTTGCCCCGCGCCGTTAGAAACTCCCATCCAAACACCCGCGAAAAACAAGTAGCTCACGGCTTTATGCGAAGCACCGGCGCTCCAAAGAAGTGTTCGTGAGCTTTTTCCCTGAGACACGAGGCCACACCCGGAACTGACATTGTGAACCTCGGCGAGGCAAAAATCACGACGCTTTCGAGTGTTTTTCAAACGGAGGGGCGTGGCGGTCAAGCCATACATCACGGCGATCAAATTGTGTGGGAGGTTGCGCGGAGCGTATATGATGTTCTCAAACGTCCAATTTCCGATATAGCGTCAGTTTCCGTTAATATATGGTATCGGGTTACGTGTCTAGTGCGCGCGCGCGGGGGCGGGAGGGGCGGTGCGGGGTTGGCGGTGCGGGGTTGGCGGGGCGGGGCGGGGCGGGGCGAGAGGAGGGCTGCGGCCGGTCAGAGCGTGGTGGCGGGTCGGCGGAGCGCGCCGGGAAGATTTCAGGACAATGTTGTGGCAATTACGGCAGCCTACCGCAGAGCCCGACCACATTCCTCCCGCGAGAGTAGCGTACCTCCGCGGCCGCCCGCCCGCCCGGCCAGCAGTTCAAAACCAACAACGGCTCTGATTGGTACTCACGATTTATGGACCCACGCTCACGTTCCGCTCTTTTTACTCTGTAATTTGCACTCATTTTCTCATGATGTATGATATACAAATTCTGCAACTCCATTATTCAAATCGAACCGAAGCTGTTGCATAAATTCACAGTTGTGTTTAATTTGATTTCATAGACTGTATGGATCTATCTTCAATGCTTTTCGTTTCATCTTCATTTCCCGGCCCTTCGATGGATCGTGTAATTTGCAAAATTTCCTCACAACGAAGTCTAAACAAAATCCCACTGCATATTTTTTGTAACCTTTGAAATTGGCAAGCATGATCTGTACCAGGGGTCTGTGCGGCATCTTACGAATTCCTTGTATACAAACTATTCATTCCCGCGTATCCAATTTCAGTGGGCTGTATGATAAAGTACAGTACACATTAAACATTGTATAATCCTGCCGATATCGGAATGGCGTCTTCAAAACAACCGCCTCTTTTCTATATTGCCCGCATCTTATCGATGCCTCCACAGCCTGCCTCTCGGTCTCCTTTATAGCTCTTTGTTACGATGCTGCCTGCTACTTTCCTCTTTTTAAAAAAGTCTCCGTGTATTTATTGTGGTATTTTATTGACTCTTATTCGACGGTTTTTCGTTTTGTAATCGTAGTTCAGTTTTACACAATAAAATTCTTTGGCGGCTCTACTCGCGAACGTCTACCAATCACAACGAGAGGTTCAGAGGGAGCAGATATATTACGAGAGCCTCACAATTTATGATTGCGGCGGCGCACGCGGAGCGGGTAAGTGGGCAAGCTGCGCCCGCGGGCTCCAGCCCCCGCCGCCGCGCCGCCAGCCCTGTTGTCCCAGCCGGCGGCGGCGGCGGGCAGAGACGGGCGGCGGAGACGGGGAGACGCGCCGAGCGGCGACGGTGGTGGCGGTGGTGGTGGTGGCGGGCGGAGATGGGCGGCGGCGGCAGCGGGCAGCGGCGGGCGGCGGCCGGCGGCGGCGGGCGGCGGCGGGCAGCGGCGGGCGGCGGCGGGCGGCGGCGGGCGGCGGCGAGCGGCGGCGGCGGGCGGCGGCGGGCGGCGGTGGGCGGCGGCGGGCGGCGGCGGCGGGCGGCGGCGGGCGGCGGCGGGCGGCGGCGGGCGGCGGCGGGCGGCGGCGGGCGGCGGCGGGCGGCGGCGGGCGGCGGCGGGCGGCGGCGGGCGGCGGCAGAGACGGGCGGCGGAGACGGGCGGCGGAGACGGGCGGCGGAGACGGGGAGAGGCGGAGACGGGGAGAGGCGGAGACGGGGAGAGGCGGAGACGGGGAGAGGCGGAGACGGAGAGAGGCGGAGACGGGGAGAGGCGGAGACGGGGAGAGGCGGAGACGGGGAGAGGCGGAGACGGGGAGAGGCGGAGACGGGGAGAGGCGGAGACGGGGAGAGGCGGAGACGGGGAGAGGCGGAGACGGGGAGAGGCGGCGGGCGGCGGCGGCGGCGGCGGCGGCGGCGGCGGGCGGCGGCGGGCGGCGGCGGGCGGCGGCGGGCGGCGGCGGGCGGCGGCGGGCGGCGGCGGCGGGCGGCGGGCGGCGGCGGGCGGCGGCGGGCGGCGGTGGGCGGCGGCGGGCGGCGGCGGCGGGCGGCGGCGGGCGGCGGCGGGCGGCGGCGGGCGGCGGCGGGCGGCGGCAGAGACGGGCGGCGGAGACGGGCGGCGGAGACGGGCGGCGGAGACGGGGAGAGGCGGAGACGGGGAGAGGCGGAGACGGGGAGAGGCGGAGACGGGGAGAGGCGGAGACGGGGAGAGGCGGAGACGGAGAGAGGCGGAGACGGGGAGAGGCGGAGACGGGGAGAGGCGGAGACGGGGAGAGGCGGAGACGGGGAGAGGCGGAGACGGGGAGAGGCGGAGACGGGGAGAGGCGGAGACGGGGAGAGGCGGAGACGGGGAGAGGCGGAGACGGGGAGAGGCGGAGACGGGGAGAGGCGGAGACGGGGAGAGGCGGAGACGGGGAGAGGCGGAGACGGGGAGAGGCGGCGGGCGGCGGCGGCGGCGGCGGCGGCGGCGGGCGGCGGCGGGCGGCGGCGGGCGGCGGCGGGCGGCGGCGGCGGGCGGCGGGCGGCGGCGGGCGGCGGCGGGCGGCGGTGGGCGGCGGCGGGCGGCGGCGGCGGGCGGCGGCGGGCGGCGGCGGGCGGCGGCGGGCGGCGGCGGGCGGCGGCGGGCGGCGGCAGAGACGGGCGGCGGAGACGGGCGGCGGAGACGGGGAGAGGCGGAGACGGGGAGAGGCGGAGACGGGGAGAGGCGGAGACGGGGAGAGGCGGAGACGGAGAGAGGCGGAGACGGGGAGAGGCGGAGACGGGGAGAGGCGGAGACGGGGAGAGGCGGAGACGGGGAGAGGCGGAGACGGGGAGAGGCGGAGACGGGGAGAGGCGGAGACGGGGAGAGGCGTAGACGGGGAGAGGCGGAGACGGGGAGAGGCGGAGACGGGGAGAGGCGGAGACGGGGAGAGGCGGAGACGGGGAGAGGTGGCGGTGGCGGCGGCGGGCGGCGGCGGCGGCGGGCGGCGGCAGGCGGCGGCGGGCAGCGGCGGCGACAGCGGCTGTGGGCGGTGGCAAGAGGATGCGGTGGCGTCGGGGACGGGCAGTCGCGATACACCGACCCTCCGTGCTGTCCGCTCCCTTGCCCTCGTCTTCTCCATATCCCACACGAAGCAGCCTCTACAGCAACGTAGTACACGCTCATTGTGTACAATCGCTGTGACCGTCCTGAATCCGTCACCATTGCACATTTTTTGGCATCCCACACCCGCACTCTTAATCTTTGCGCCCGTAATACAAAACGTTACCGTGTTGTGGCTTGTACATTAATGTAGATGTTTCTGGAAGTTCTTTGATCCTTTCCACTGCAGGGGATCATGTCATTTAACGTAATCCAATACACCTGTAAATTGAAGCTCCCTTGCACGAACACGAATTTCAGATAGTTAATTTAAGTCGAGGTGGGTAGATGTGGAGTAGTAGTGTGGAGGAGAGATTTTATGCAATTTCTTACGAGTATGAGAATAACTCACCAGCAGGCCCGCACACGCTCGATATTTGTGTCAGTGCGACGAGTTTTTCCCGTAAGAGAAATAATTCTACCGGCCAGACTCGTGAGAACGAAAGTCTCCGCACAGTAAATCGACACGGACAAACCTTGGTTTCCAATTGGTCATATGCAGTGACGTTTCTCTAACATACCCTGGTTCCATTTAGAAATTCGAGCCCTATTCAACAAATTTTAAAAAAAAACATATTGGTCATTTTTATCTTCCAGAAATATTTGAAGAGCTTGTCTTTAAACTTTTATAATATAATCTGCGAAGTCGCCTATGGCAAACAATTCTTGATCTGACTATATCTGTAATATGTTCTTATATGTAGAAGCTTGTTACGATGTCGGTGAATTGATCTGGATCAACACATATTGAGGAAATTAATACTCAAAATGTTTCAGTTGACAATTTGTCACTAGCAAGGACATCCAAAACGAGTATTAACATTAAAACGTCGACATCTATTTGCCGAAGCATTACAGAACATCCTGTGTAGAATGTACATGAGACAGATAACACGTAAACATTAAAGCGACATTCGGCTGACATGTTTGTGGGCATGCGGCTCAAGTAGTTCTTAAGAAGAGTCTTTAACGGCACAATCAGTAACAAAACAACTATTGACTGAAATTACTGTCACCAGATAGAGACTACTTTCAGGCAGAAAATTACTTGATGAGTAGGATATTCCCAACCTAAATGTGCATTTTGACAACAGTGATGGGTCTCTCGGGCACAACTGCATGTCGTCATTGAAAATAAAAAAAAGTATTTCAGCAGGTTTTTGAAATTGTTGCAGCGTTCATGAGCCAAAATTCCGGAATGTATAAGTGACAATCCATAGCAATGGCACAGAGACCTAATTCCCTAAATTATCCACACACATGTCAATCTTATAATTAATCTTGAATGTCAAAAAATTAATAAAAGTTTTTATTAGAAATCACGGCAGCGGATAGTGCAGTGAGTAAGAAGTTCTGAATAGTGACCCACTGGAGCAAATGCATGAAAAAAATGTAATTGAACACTCAAAAAGAGGTTTCGCAAACAATTTGCAATATCCAAATTAGCACTGTATATATAATTGTTTTATGGATAAAAATAGTTTCACATTGATACCCAATTTCCAGCGTCTCTGGTAACTTATTCTACGCCGGCCAAAAATGTAACAGAATGTATAGTAAGGTGTCATTTAGGAGATTTCGGCATTAAACCTGATCTCGCTTTTCTAAAACAAGACGAAAACCTACTTTGAAGGCCTAGCAAGCATCGTTTGCGAATTACGCGCAATGGTAAGATGGACGGCACGAAGCGCAACGAACGTTGCGGGTTGCAGGTGCGCCTGATTTTCCACCCATGGTTTTTGCTTCAATTTCATTTTACATAGATTTCTAATTTCGGCGCGTATCTGACCGTCCATGCCACGGAGTGGAGGCACTCAGGAAAACAGCTTAAAACATTAAATAAGATTGTTAAAGTGAATTGAAGAATACCGCTTAAGAAACAATTCGCGCTCGGCCACTTCCCGCATTTCCCCGTAACATTTCCCCACATGTCTCCCACCTATAATCCATCTATCCCTCTCTATTTCGGTCAATCGCTACAGTTGCTCCCACATGTCCCAACCTTTTGCCCCAAAATTCGTGTCTGCAAACAAATTTCCTGCTCCCACAAAACTCGTTTCCCCCCTGAAAACACGAGAAATAAGGTTTTAAGGGACTAGGATGCATAATTTACGAATTATGCGCGAATGTGTGTAGCAGTACTTTGTTTTGAATTTTTATTATTTTATTTCATTTGATTTTATTTACTTATTTATTTTTGATTTGCGTTCTCTTTGATGCAGGACTGGCGAGTAATTCCTTACCCAGAGCAACACACTCAGAGTTTATGTCAATATTTTCTTAAAAATTGTCGGAAACCATAATGTATTTCTAGCGTATTATAAACAGATAGTACGGAGGGGTTAGTTCACATTTTATGCTTGTTTATTACTCATTTTCAGGAACATATTAAGGGTAGATCTTTTAGATTTCTCGATTTTTCAAAATAATTGTTCTATTCTACATGCTTTTGCCAGGGACAGAATAATATGTATAAAACAATTTTCCCACAGAATTCCTCTCGGATTCTCTAGCTTCAAACTGTGTGAGGCAAAGAATCTTGCTGCAGAGTAACATTGAGTCCTTACATTTATCATTTATTGTTACAAATGAGAGGAAGTATTGTAAACTTACATCATTTGGTCGATTTCATCTATATTATTAAAAGAGAAGTGCCTTGTGTTTTCCAAATAACTGTATTTTTATTAGCTCATACATGTTATACACCCCATTCCATTCTATTTTTACAATTTTTGTATGTTTTTGCGGGTTAACCTTGGAATACGCAACATCGATTTCGTTGGGGTTTTCACTGACTGGTAGAGTAGTTTTTTCGCATAATTAAGGTTATTTTTCACATTATTATTTTGTATTATGTAAATAATTTTATTTTAAAAAACAAGTTTAATTTTAATATTAACGAAAAAGAGTACACATAACCTTGGAAATAAAAGAACATCTGTCCACATGATATTTCGTAAAAACTATCCCTTGCTATTCTGTACCCCTTAGAGTAGAATATCTGCACAAGTCTTTCCCGAATATCTCAAAATGATTAGGAAATCCTCGAAGTGGATCAGAAGTTTCTAAAAGCACATACAATTTCCTAAAAAAATGTTATAAATTCGTTTCACTAGAGCAAGCATTTAGGTTCCGAGTGTCTGAAAGTCCAAATTGAAAAATAGTTCCCACAGAGAGGCGCAGGGACGGGTGGGCTGGCAGAGCGGGCAGAGCGGGCGGAGCGGAGTAGGAGAGAAGCGGTGGGGCGGCTGGCAGAGCGGGATGGAGCCGAGTGGGGTGGGATGGATGAGAGGAGGGAAGGGAGGGGAGAGGCGTGGCGTGGCGGATCGTGGTGGGATGGAGGGGGGCGTGACTGGGGTAAAACAAATTAGTTCCATTTTAAACTAAAAGTAACGTCTTAATCAACAGAGAGACACAGGTAAGTCATCGTCTTCCCGTCGATCGCCTCTTCTTATGAGAAATGAAAGTCTTTTGCAACAACCACAACAAAATAATTTAATTACAATACTTCCATCTAAGTTTCACAACTGAGTATATCAACATCTTTAAGCACTCAGTTATCACAGCGAATGTCCTCAGAAAATCATGTATACAACTGCATAAAAACCCACATCCGATGCAACTGAGAAGCTCTCGATCTTGTTTCCACGACCTCAGGAAACATTCAGCTTGTTTATCCAGGATCTTCTAACATACCTCGTTTCTAGGAGGAGACAAATTACAATAATAACCCGCAACGTTACATCAATGTAGATAATATTCAATACGTTTGTTTATTTTCTCTCTCGAATCAATGATTGTGAGAAACACATGCACGTGCAATGGCGGGGAATATCCCCACTTTATAATACTAGCAAAATATTCGGCGTTGCCCCCGTTTTCTTCATATCCAATACTTGTGAAAGAAGAAAAAATAAATTTTATATAAACCACGGAATTATTATTTTAAATGTAATTGGTTCAAATTTTAATAAAATACAATAATTTTCTTTCAGTTTATTTTACAGAACATTACAGCTATTAGATAAAAAAATTATCTTACGCACTAATACTGGCCTCTAACGAATCTATTAGTCACCGTTTCTGTAGCACCGTACTGGCTTCTGGCGGAGTATATAAGGAACCAATCTGCGCTTAGCGACAGGCAAAAAATAATTATCATAGTACATCTACAAGCATATTATTTAATTTATTTGTTTTCCGCATTTGTGTTGTAATAATCTTTACCACGACACTCCTGAAGTAGTGCCTGTAAACATTTCGCATCTCCTTTTCGTTCACTCCTTTTCGTGGTATCGATGTCGGTTCCATGTCGTTGAATTCACGTTTTGGTATAGATTTGTGGCGCGACGTAAGCGCACCTCCGTACAGTAAGTAGTAGTAGGCCCGAGCGCGCGGAGCGTCCGTCGAGGCTCACCTGCGAGAAGTCGGGCAGCGGCAGCACGGACATGGCGCGCGTCTGCACCGTCAGCTCCTTCTGCAGGCACTCCATGGTCTGCAGCTCGATGAAGCCCTGCTGCGCCAGCGCCTCGCACGTGCGCTGCACCTGCTCGATGCACGGCGAGAAGGACACGAAGCGCCCGCCTGCAACACGCATGCCTCGCCTCAGTACCCTTCGCACCGCCTCCAAATCCTCCAACTTCTTCTAACGTAGAGCACCTTCTCCAGCAGCAAGGCATTTCCTACTTGGTAAAACCCACTCTCGAAATAGAATACAATCCACCTTTCCTAAGGACCTATTCAAAAGCCCTGGAAACCTATTTCCTTACCTAACAGAGAACCGTTGTATTTTCCAACCTGCACCCACTTTTCTCTCCATTCTCTGTATTCTCTTCATTCTGAAAGTTATATTGAGGACTTCTGAGGGAGTAAACTAGTTTATCTAAACATTCTTGCAAAGCGCCATATCTTAGTACAAGAAAACTGAGAAATAAAAAATATTATAGAATTAATGTTTTAATAATTAACAAGAATTTATTTTCACTTAATTGTGTAAAAGAGCTTCCATCGTAAGGTGTGATTAGGGACCGGATGTATGTGCATTAAAAATATAAGAAATATACGTGAATACATGCAATAAAAACTTCGAAAGCATACACAAAAATATGCACTTCAACGTATTTATTAATCCAACATAACACTGTTTTTCACACGTACGCACAGCACATTCATCCGGCACTTCACTCTTCCTCCACCGCTAAATGAAATTTTGATGGTACTGTTCAGGTACCATGTATGGGGAAATTTGAATTAAGGGGATATAAAATTATTTTTGGGAAATCGAGATTTTATTTTGTATGAAATATTGGTTTGGTGGCTGAGGTGGAAAAAAGTAGCGCGTGGATACGATGGTAGAAGAGAGTAAAATTTATCATTATGAAAAGTTTATTGAAGGGTCGTTAATATAAGGGATATGAAGTTAACGATGTATTTGGCTATTGGGTATAAACCAGCGTGCGGAGATGTCTGCGAATTCCTTTTTTTAAAGACATGGATTGTGTGAATATTGCCAGGAGCAGTGTTCAACCACACTGGGCACGCATTTGATTGTGTTGGACTTATGACACTTTTATATAGTAGTAGTTTGGTTGCTAGTTTCAATGAGGATGTCGGATTGATGTGTGCGTACAGTCTTAAGGCTTTCGCTCTTGCACTGTAGGATGATCTGAAGTGTACATACTGAACAGTGCGGGAGCAAATATTGAGCCTTGGGGAAGGCCAGTACACACATACGCGAGCCGGGAAAGTCTCCCCTCATCGGTGTGAGTCAGCGTCTGCTACAGTCTCCGCTTGCAACGTCTCAGCTTCTCTGCCGTGCGGCGCTAGCGTCGCATGAGTGCCGTCACCTCGCTTTCCTTGCTGCTTCTACGCCACCATTCGGACGGTCCCAACGCTCCCAGGTTCTCGCAATATCAACATAATTTCTGTTGCTAACGCCCTCACCAGCAGGGAAACTCTGCGAAGAATCGTTTATGGCTCACTATATTATAGGTGTCTGAGTATGTTTGGTTTATTTTGACTGAAAAAGTTCTGCTACGATAGTTATGTATCTGGGGATATTTTTTTGGAGAAAGTCTGGAGTACCTAATTGACTGAATTTTGAAAAGATGTCTTATGTGCCAGATGGCATTAAAGGATCTCGTAATGTCGAAGAATGAGGCTATTGTGTGTTTTTTTTGGTATGAAAGCTATTGCTAAATGTTCAACTAGCGTGAGTGGCTTGTTCAGTGGTTGGATTTGAAGCCAAATCGAGCTTTGGGTATGAAGTGAGCATACATTCTGACTAAGCAAAATACATGCATTTGCACTAAAATCCGGTTCCTAGTAATAATGTTTACCCTTCGATCATAAAGTAATAATAATAATAATAATAATAATAATAATAATAATAATAATAATAATAAATTAATGCAATTCGCTCTTCATAATCCATACCTCAAAGAAACAGAAAAACAAAAGAAAACAATGTGATAGAAAAAAATATAGTACTAGAAGTCTTTGATAAAAAAATACAATAAAATGAAATGAAAATAATCAAAAGAATCCCAACACAAATGCTTACAGACATTGGCAAGTTGTTTTACATTCTTTGCTCAAACAACCCCCATCGCCGCATTTGACGTAAGAAATCACAGCTCAATGAGGGACGCTCCGCGCGCTTTCTCGCAAACTGCCCTGGAGATTATTAGTCGAAGGCCGTGGATCGCTGAATCATCGGTTTTGACACGTACCGTGAACTCCGTTCAGCGTTGTGTGGCTCTATCTGACTCGTCCGGTGCATAATAACCATCGATAACAGCGGAAGATAACACGTAATCATGATAGATGACAGCCGGTCACAAAAGGATGACGATGTCATTTTCTTGTCACATGCATCACGCCACAATCCCTTATATGAAAATATTTTCAGTAGATTGAATGACGTCTTGATGAAACAACATGAAAGGTTACTCTAGAGGGGAAACTTTGACAATAATCTACGGGTATGGCTGCTAGAACTACGGGACGATACACAATGGTACTGATGGATTTGTTTTCATAACATGCAATGGTAATTAATACATTGCATATAATAAGCTCTGCCCAGAGCGTGAAAATAACTAGTACGCATAGAGAAACAATAATATTGGTTGCAATTACACAGAAAGAAAACCCAAAAGATTAAAAACTAAAAGAATAACATGAAATCATTTATAGGTCAATATAATATGCATGGCGTTTGAAACGTTCGAATTTGAAGTCTTTGAAAGTTTTCAGACCTTGTTTTTGCTTACAGGCGAAAAACAATGTGGAACTTCACTGATCAATTCCTTTAATTTTTATATTTCTTTTCAGCTTTTCTAGAACACTCAAGTAATAAGAATGGTTTTTAGCACAGCACCTTGTCAACATAGCATTGCTTCTGAATACACAATTTCAATATTACGACACTCACAATTACTTCACATATAAAGTGTGAAGTTAATGATTTTTTTTAAAAGCTTCATAATAGTGTATATTCACCTCACAGTTTTTCGTCAACAGTCTTTTCTTTTGTTAACGCTGAATCACCACAATTTGGTTATTGAATGCCTTCGATGGTTAATCAACTTCACTTTTATTTAAGGAGCATAAAAAATTACTCTTTCTAATAAGAGAGGTTTGGAAAAAATAGGGCTTTCCTCAATTCATCATTTTAAACTGAATTTGTAAAGAAATGATAAGGCTTGCGGGGTTGAAATTATGCATTCACAAACCATGTTATGCGGATTTAAGAACAATAACGTACTATGTGTCAAGTTTCACTTTACTGATTTAATTATTGTAGATGATATTCAATTTCAAAATCTCAATATTTTCAATTTTTACGCCAACTTTGCTGTCATTTATCAACTGTGTCTTAATAAAAGCAAAATTTATATTACTTATTTTGAATGTAGCAGATAAGTTGTACAAGCATGTCAGTTTCATTTGTCTAGAAGTACCTAACAAAGAAATAATGCATCCGAAAGTTTCCAAAATCGTATTGAGAAAAAATATCTAATTTTGAAGACAAGATTCCATTTAAGAAATACCTGTTTCATATTCAAGGAGTCACGGGATTGGCGAGATAGTTTCAGTAATATAAAGTTTGGTGAAAATCCTATGATCAGTACAGACTCTGTCGTTATTCACACACGGACAGATAGACAACTTGCCTAAAACCAACTTTTCGGTTTCAAAGACCCAAAAAATGTGGATTCTGAATACTGTCTTAGAAGACGTAATTTACTAGATGTAGGAGCAATACTCATACACATTTTCTGTATCAAAGGCCCACAAAATGAATTTTTGTCGAGAAATCGCCGTTTTTGCTGCAGCAGAACGTTGCGGAACTTTCTCTCGCAAAAAAGTAAAAATCGTTTCTCAAAAAGTTCTTGGCGGAGAACGAAACACAACAACTTAGCTTCCTTGGGATTATTAATTTTATCAAATTGTATGCCCATGTTCTGAGCGTGCATTGGTCTTTACCAAGAATTGATTTAATATTTAAACCATCCCAGCTTCCTATCACCAAAAATTTATCGAATATTCCCTTCTGTGTAACTTACGCAATGTGCATGTCTTTTTTCTTCGATATTCAAATAAGTTGAATATGTGAATATTCACATTGAACTAATGTGAGAAAACAAATAGTACTAAAGGAATTTTAAACGTTTCGGTGAGATACATTTTCGACCTATAATTTTGTGTTTCTCATGCCAGGCAAGGTGGTATCCAAGTAGAATTCTTAAAAAGAAAATGCACAATCCAAAAGTACATTGATACCCAACGCACTGCTGTTAAATGACCTTTTTTATAGAATAGAACCTAACATTTTGGAGAAGTTATATCCCGGGTCACCGATAAGATTTCCTTAGAATGGCTAGGTGCTATTAGTTGTAGTAACAAATAAGTACATATTGCTGGCCAGACGTCCCGTGAGTTTCAGTTGTGACGTCGAGGTTTAGACAATGGGGCGAGTCTTTGTAATCGTCACGTACCTACAGGAGAACGTTCATACCATTTTTTGGTTTCATGTATGGAAAAATTGTGACTTCCTAATTTGTACAGTGTAGATACTTTGCTACTTCCGAAAAGAAATTTACAAAGACTTCTAGTAATTATACAAGTCATATTTTGACTATCAAGTCGCACTAACCACACTTAACTTGTACCGACGAATATACCTCGCTGTTAATTCCCACGTTTCGGTTTAGCAAGATGCTGTGAATTCTACAACAATGATTTTAGTGTCTTAGCCTCAATTGTTTTTGTTTCTATTAGTTAGTAGTGGAATTCCCGTAATTCTATTTCATTTGACTCAAACTCAATTTGTTTCTTTGACGCCCAACAAATTATTTTTTTCTGTGTAGATATGCCGGTCTAAAACAGATTGAATTTCCCCTAAGGCAGCCCTATTTGGGTTCGCGGTCGTACCTCCCCCAGAACTGGCCAAATTCTCCATGTGCCAACCCTATGAGGGTTCCCTGTTGGGACTGGATAAATCTGTTTAGATTTTCTCTACATCTACCCTATGGAGTTTACAAATCCTGACCTGACTAACACTGATCGAATTTTCCCTATGCAACCCCATGGTGTTTTCCTATCGTGACCAGTCTTGAACTGATCAGGTTTACCTTACAGCAAATGTATGAGGTTTCCCTGTTCCCAAAAACATCATATTTGCACTCATTGACCAATCTACATGAAACATGTTTGCATTCTAATAGTTTTAGTAATAGAAAAAGTACTGAATGAATCTCAAAGTAATTGGTATTAATACACTCGTATGAAGTTCATATCTTTCGTCATACTTTCACTTCATGCTATGTATTAACATCAATCATTGCACTATTCTTTCATAATATAAATCCTGACCCATCAGTGATCATGAATCATCAACTTATTCTGTATATGTATATTACTATTCCAGAAACCACGGTGCAGAGATCTAGTTCAAAAGTACATTTTTTTATTAATCGAAAAGTCCAATACCTTCACTGATTCGTCCAGTCAGCATTCTTGACAATCTCTATTAGGTTTCATGTCTTATTATTCAAAAATCATTAATATTTATGTTAGATTAAATACGAGAAGTAGTATTCTTAAGCACCGAATAATGAAAAATTGCATACAGCTCATAAGTACATTCTCACTCTTATGTATACCATAATTATGGGATTTAGATTACTTTCTTAGCTCCCTTCGAGAATTCTTGCCGACAGATCATCACCAAGATTAATAAATAATTTTAATTTATTTGGAACGGCAGACACCAAAAAGCAATGTACTCAATCAGGTACGGAATGGCGAGAAGATAGCTTTATATCCCACACGATAAAGTGTTGACACTCATTTAGGAGAAATAAGTAAATTACAATTTATTGTTGAATAACACTCCCGCGTTTAAAGCGCCTAAAAGAAAAATGATGGTTGAATGCACACGTCCCGTAATGCGACTTCAAAGAAGTTGCAATCTTCCTCTGTACGAGATGGAGTTAATGTGTGTCATTAATTCAACAGTAAACACTTGTAGAACGGAATATCTTTCTAAGCACTGAGTGTATCAATTAAAAGCATACACACGATATATGCACATGTGATGAATACTTCATTCTAACACTATTCTTTTGTGAATATAACCAAATATTTGATTACATTATCATCCCACTTTGTTCGCAGACATTAATACTAGAATACTTATCTAATGTGGTGAGATTTTGGTATTTCAATACTAGAAGAAATAAAAGGTGTTATCTTCACCAATATTTTTATTTACAAGACCACATACAATGGTGCCGTGAGAAAATTTCACTGGCATCTACTGCTCGAGACCGAATCAGCGCAAGCGGCCATGCCAAATTCGTATTTGTATTTAGCCAGTATATTAAGTCTCATAAATACGGTGGCCAAGATCGTTAAGGCAGTAGTGCCGTAGTGATCTCGAACGGAAGGATCGCGGATTCGAGTTCCGCCTCGGGCATGGTTGTATTGTGTTCGTCCATTCACCCCCTATCATCACTATACCATGTCATCTTCACTGTTACCATACCGTTAACGCAATAGTGGTCGCAAATGACCTAGAAGTTGATGAGACATTTAAAAAAAGTCCTGTAAAGGGCAACTTGCATTCCTCGTCGGTCACCCAACCAGGAACCCGCGATGTCTCCAATTCGCTTAACCTTCTTGACTTCACGTGGCTAACGAATTCGGTTAGCGACTCCGGTTCACGGTCGTGGCCTTTCAATAGAACCATCCCAACATTCGCCGGGATAACCAAGGGAAATCGCGAAAACCCCCGGTCAAGATGGCCGGCACGGGGATTGAAACTGGGCTTTCCAAAGTTAGGGCGCTACGCCCTGAGCCACTTCGCTCGGTGCAGGCGGCCTACGCAGCGGCAAAAGGGGCGAATTCCGCGCGGGCCGCGCGCGATCTTTACACAATTCGCAGATCCTCCGGAACGCGGCGGCGGCGGCCCCGCCGTCCCCGCCCTTCCCCGCTCGGCCCCGCCACGCCCCGCGCCGCGGTCCAGCGCACGTGATGGATACTTCGTGCCCGGCAACTGTGTTCACATTACGCTATCGTAGCATCTCTCTTCTTCACACCCCAGAGGTTTAGAGCGGACGTAACATCTTGTACCTGTCAAAATCTGACAGAGAATCAGCGTGCGAAACAAGAAATCTCATCAAGCGCACTGAAGAAAGCTCGCCGGGCATTAGCATCGTAAATACAGCGTCGCCGAAAAGGCAGGCTGGCGGCTCGGGGATGGAGGTGGGGGGATGAGGTGAGAGGGTAGCAAGGCGGCACGGGCAAGGTACGGATAATGCGACAGTGACTATTTGACGTTCTAGTGATGGAATTCAAGACCAAGAGTGGGAGAAGAAAAAGCAGAGAGGAGAGGGGGAGGAAGACAGGAGAGAGTCAAGAGAGAGAGATGGGCCAAGAAGGAGGGAACGCCCGCCGGCCGGCGCGTGGGGCGTAACGGGGCGGGCCGAGCTTGGTCTGGTCTGGACCTCGCGGAGCAGACGGCGCGCCGCGGCGGGAGGCGAGTAAGCCCTGGGCGAAGCGAGGCCGAGCAAGAGTCTCTGCAAGAGGAGTCTCTGCAAGAGAAGCAGAATCACAGGATACCGCACACACAACCAACCCACTCAAAATCGTTAAGATGCCTAGAATGTAACTTTGTCAAGTGAAAAAACACGTACTATAGGGTGAAGTTTTCAATCGCTCGAAACTTTACGCATTTACTTATAAGCATAAAAAAAAATATTGTTTCTCCAATCATCAGAAAGCCCAAGGAAAGTGAGCACATATGTAGGAGGAGGGGCGTCGTAGAGCCAGGGGGCGGGGCGGGGTGCGGCGAGGAGATGCGGGGCGGAGCAGGGCGGGGTGGGGTGGGGCGAAGCGGGGCGGAGCAGGGCAAGGCGGTGCGCGGCGGCGCAGGGCAGGGTATGGGGAGGGGAGCAAAGCGAGGAGGAGCGGAGGCAGGGGCGGGGGCGGGGGTGGGGCGGGGGTGGGGCGGGGGTGGGGCGGGGGCGGTGCATGCGGTCGATGAAATATGCGCGGCTCGCGGGGCGGAGGGCGATCGGACGGCGCGCCGCCAGCGGTCGCAGGAGACAAATGCAGCCCCCATCAGGACGCACCGAGATGTCTGTACAGATAATGCGCTTCTTTATAGCAGCTGGCAGCATACAGGTGTACCACGATTCACGACAAATATGAGCAAACGTCCCGGCGATACATCACACGAGTCGTCTTCGTTGGAAGAAAAAAAGGGGGAAGAAAAGAAAAAAAGAAATGGTTCTACAAACGATGTGCGGATGTTCAAAATGACATTCGTACTCAGACCAGAAAGGTTTAGTTCAGATGCTCCCAATGGGGTTGATATAGACCCCCGCCCCGTGTTATCTATAATATTTGAAAGGGGGTAAATGATCAAAAAGGGATCACTTGGGACTAGAGCGCCAGATGTACATAGGCGACTGATATAATCAAAATTGATTACAAAAAATATTAATAAAGTTCCTATTTATTTGACTTCTGATATTAGTGTTGGTTACTATTATGTTTTCATTTAACAATAAAGTAGGATTTTTTTCTTCATTTGAAGTTTAATATTATTCATATGAATGAAAATGATTGATTCTGAGAACTGGTTATTTTTAATTTAAAAATGATAGTACAAAAATACAAAAACATAATTCTAATAATTTATTTTTTACATTTTGTTCATGTCCTTTGTGTAAATATCTTTCAGTCATTTGGGTAATTATTTGTGCCAGGAAGACATTATTTGTTGTGCAGTAAATTGAAATGATATCTACTGACGAGTAGCTGCATATGTTCTCCAATCGAGAACAGATGTCTTCAAGATTAGGCATTCGTGTTCATTAGAGATGTCAACAAGATACAGCCAATATGGAATGAAAAGTCACTTTCTAATGAAGATCGATAGGTTATCCATTCAAAATCCACATCAATTTTCCATCAAACTATTTTCATATGACCTATTTTATCACTTTTTAAAACTATAATGTCTCCAGAACTCGACATTCAAGTGTAATTCTTTACATTTCAATAAGAAATCTAAAAAAAACGTGGAATAACAGTGCTAAAAAAAGCAGATTATCTTACACCTGGGTGACATTGAAGGGAACTGTACTACATATAATTCACCAAATTACGAATAATTTAAATAAATATACACCACAAACAAGAGCAAAACCTGGAGAATATGGATAAATATTAAGGATAATAATTCCGAGTCCCGATCTCTGGATTTCCGGAGACCGGTGATACCTGAGTTCGGCATGCATATCGCGGAGTTCGCAGGACGGAAGAACACCATCACAAATAAACATCTACCTCTTTGCTAAACACACTCTCAGAATCTCAGTAAGAATTTCACTTCACCCTCCAAAGCCACTCACCAAACGAATCGAATGACACACATGGCTAACTGGCGCAGCAACACTTATGCAAACCCGTGTCTACCCGTCAGGTTTTTTGCCCGGCCGCCACACCGCGCCGCCGCCTACGCGAGGCGGCGGGGGTGCCAACGCAACGCACCGTGAGAGCCGACGCGGCGCGAACCCCGCGGTGTTTGCTTTAGTGTGGAGGCGGGGCGAGGCGGAGGACGGGCCGGACCGGGTCGGGTCGGGCCGGGCCGGCCGGCTGGCTAGCCGCGCGGCGAGCACCGCGATGGGGCGAGATAGATGAGCAGTGACCCAGAACTGCGGGGCATAGGGCGGGGGCGGGGGGCGCGAGGGCGCGAGGGCGGGAGGGGGACGCGGGTCAGCGCGCGGGGCCCACGGGCTCCCCGCCCCCGCCCTACCCTTCCGGCCGCTCGGATAAATAACACCGCGAGGCGCGCGCGCCCCCCCCCCACTCCCCCACCCTGCCGTCGCCACCGTCTCCGCCGCCGCCGCCGCCACCTCTCCGCCGCCCTCGCTCCGCCGTCCGCCGGCCCGGCAGGTTGGGGTCGTGACCCAGCAGGTTGTAATTGGCGCTCGAGATGCCGGGATAACGAGAGCCTAATGGAGAAGAGGAGGGGGGCGAAGAGGCGAAGGGGCGAAAGGGGGAACAGGGCAGAAGGGGGAGTAACCTAAGAGAGAGAGAGAGAGAGAGAGAGAGAGAGAGAGAAAGACAACAGTGCTGAGAAGAAATCTCCGAGCCGCATCTCATCTGGTCTGTTTTGCTCTGCTATGCCGCGGGATGGCCGCGGGCCGGCCTCGGCTCGGGCCCTCCCCGCCGCGCCGTCGCCGCCGCTTGTTTTGGCCTACGGCAGAAGAGAGCCAGCAAGGGATGTGCGAGGCGCCGCCCGGCTCCAGAGGCCGGGCGCTCAGAGATGCACCTGCGGTAAAGGAGAGGGGCAGCACATTGCCACGTATTCACCGAACACCGTGGATTGGGTGGAACACCAAGGATGAGCGCTATTTCACACTAAACCATCGGATTTTTTGAGGCAGGTAAATTCCTTATTGAAATGAATAAAAACATGAAATGCAGGAACAATTCTGAGTAAGATGAGCCAAATAACATTTTAAAAAGTTATTAATTCACAAGGAATCATCTAGATATAAAAAGTTGTATTTACAAAAAGTTATACTTGTTATACCAAACATATTCAGAAAGCACGGTACTGATTGAGAAACCTTGTTTATGAGATGGGATGTAGAATAAACTTTGTTCAATAATGAACTTAGTTTGCAAGATTGTATCTTGTGAGTAGCTCTTCATCAAGATTTCGCCGTCAGGCTTGCTATTTTTCCCTTGCACATGCTTCGACGAAACGGTTTCGTTAAGGAATTTAAACCAACACAGAACTTGTGCTTAGCCAACCGAGGATCTACTGCGACTGCACCATACGTTCATTAGCTGCAGCGCAATATAATGATAATGCGTAAACCCTAATCGTAAAGCACATGTAGCTCTTGAGGACCAGAGAAGGGCATTGTAGAGGATTTCCGCGACACGACGAACGATGTGGAACGGCTGTTCCGAGAAGGATGACTTCTCTCGAACGCCTGAAAAGTAGCACCTGCGCCCGGTCCGAGAGAGCCTGGGGACGAACAGTGCGAGGGACAGTCTGTTGCGCGTTCTTCACGCCACGAGATCTTCGGTCTGAAAAAATCAGATACCAGGTATCTCGGCGATCAGCTCTCGACCTTTACTATCTCCTACTTCCTATCCTCTTCTAATGTCACCTCTCTGCTCTTCAAACACTAAATCGCTCTGTTCCTTTTTCTCTGACGCGTTTGTCTTTTTTGATAACACGTTTACAACGTAGAAGCAGTGGAAGATGATACAGAGCCATTAGCAGAACACAGAATCGATGCAAACAAACAGACAAAAGGAATAGAAAAGTCACTAGTGACCTCCATACTGGCCACAAGAATGGGGTTAACTGTTGGTGATCACTATGAGGTAGTGAATAAAAAAAGAAGAGACACACAATTAAGACGGCAGAGAGGAACGAATTCACATAAATAGTATGGGATGGGTGTGTGATGGATGGGGTTGAGAGGAAATAAATGTTGAAGTTGAAAAAAAAACAGCATTTGAGTTGAATCAAAGACGCCGATGAGCAAGTAGTTATTTCAAAAAGAATAAATTGTAAAACAATGACGATTTTTCTCTTGAGAATTAATACGAAAATCACGGTAAAAACATTGCAGGGGGCGTGTCCAAAGCGGAATTAACAACCGGATTCAGAAACAGAAAACGAAACTGAGGCGAACGAGCAGGCCGAGGCGAAAACTGGCGCTGCAGCAAAGCACACGCGAAGAGAGGCAGAATGCGGATAAGGCAAACTGGTCGGGCGGGGCGGTTGGGAGCGCAGGGCCGGAGGGGCCCGGGAGCGAGCCGCGTGGGGAGGAGGCGGTGCAGGCGGCGCGCGCGGACAGAAACTGGAATCGAAATGTGACGAGGTTATAAAAGCGGCTGCGGGGGCGGGGGCGGGGACTGGGGCTGGGGGCGGGGAAGGGCCATCCCCGTTACCCGGCGGGTGGCTGTTGTTAATCCAGCGCCCCGCTGAGGTGCCTGTTAATGTCCGAGCGGCGGAGATGGCAGCGGGCGATTGCAGCGCCGCGCCGCCCGCCCCGATGGCACCGTTCCACCGGGTGGCCACGCCGCGCCGCGCCTCGCCGCGGCGGCCCTGCCCGCCCGCCCGCCCGCCCGCCCGCCAGCCACAGGCGAACCCCCTTCCGCCCTTCCCACTAGGGATGCGGCATCGATGGCCATGTTTTCAAAACGTCGATGTTTTTGTAGAAACATCGATGTATTAATACCGATGTTTTTTTAAACATCGATGTTTCTTTTTCCTTTTCCAATCTTTTGCATATATATGAAATTTTCCCATGACTACAACTCTGTAGAAAAGTTCAAATATGAAATAATAACCAATGGTAACACTGTTATTCATGTGTTGGAACCAAAGAAATGCTCTATGTACTACCTTCATCGACCAATCTTTCTCGCCCGTTATGATCTACATGCCCTTCTATTTCCTTCTTCTAATCCCTATCGCACATTGAGATTTGGTAAACAAATACGCTGTAGACGTTGGGTTCCCCTACGTAGACCCTTCTTCTTGTACCCTTATTCGACGAATTGATAAACACGAATTGCAACGGTAAATTCTCCAACGGTTTTGCTACAACAAAAACGTTTGTTTTGTCAATTAAATTCTAATAGACACGAATTTAATGCTATAGGTTACTAATCCAGACTAAAACCATCGATGGTTTTTAGTCGATGTATTTTTAACATCAATGTAACATCGTTGTTATCGATGACGCATCACTACTTCCCACCCGACAATGTCAGGCGGAGGACTCTGCTTTCCCTCTCGCGCATACACGCAGTGCATGTAACATACACGTTATCTCTGCCTAGACTGTGCCAGCGGCATTTGACGCGGCGGCCACGGTTCGCGTCTTCCATTCGCCCATCCAACAGCGCTGAATTCGAAAGGTTGGTCATTTCAGTTGCCATGTGAGGAGGATAATCAGAGTTCGTTGTAATTTGCACGGAGTATCACTGCCTTCCCTCCTCATTCCAACGCCATTCCACTATCTTCATCTGAGTGTTCTATTCTTATTTTGATCTTTTTCTGCATGCTACCGAGTGTCAACGAACACTGAAGAACCACGTCCTTACACAGTAGGAGGATCATTCAAATATAAATCGGAACTTTGTTTTTGTTTTGTTTTTTCTTTTTGGCGTATTAACGTGACCAGCGTGCATCCCCGGGAATCTCTGATTGGAAAATAGAGAAGAAACATGCACACGGCTCTCATACTCACGTCTGCCATTGCATCACTAGAACGAACAGAAAGAATCGGTGTTACGCAATGCTTTATTATTTGTTTTCTCGCCAACAAAGGTGTGAAATTGAACGAAATTTTCAAGAGACTCACAGCACAGTTCGGCCAAGCTTCTCGGAGTAAAACCCAAGTATTCCGTTGGAACCAGATGTGTCGAAGTGGTCGTGATAATGTGAAAAATGTATGTGACGGCACCCGGAGACAAGCGTCAATGAGGGCAATATCCAAGCAGTGCTTGAGCTTGTAGAAGGCGTTCGCCCTATTGCATCAGACGTGCGTGAAGTGTCCGTACCATTGTATCTGACGGTAACTACAGGCGGCTGGCAGTAGATAGATCGGACGGCGGCTCCCGATGTCAATCGGCGTGACAACACACGGTCGTATACACTAGCTCTGATCTGTGGTAAATTAACGAAATCACACTGGCTACTTCTAGAACACCCACTTTACTCACTTTACTGTTTGAGCTTGTTCCCATGTGACTACCATATGCTTAGTCCACTAAAGAAGTCATTAGGTGAAGAAAGATTTGAAGGCGACGCTGCGGTCAAACAGTACGTCCGCAATTTGCTACTGCGGCAGCTGTCTTTTTTGCGATGGATTCCTATTTTTGTTGAAGTAAACTATGGTGAAAAGAAGGGACGTCATTTGCCAAGCCACTCCGTTTGTAATCACCAATAACGCTGTGTCATAAAATTTCGGTTCATATTTGAATGACCTAAGTCTTATGACGGTTTTGCTACAACAAAAACGTTTGTTTTTCGCGCATCGCTTTTTATAATTTTAAATAAAATTATTGAATTAAAGCACTGCATTTCCATTTTACTTTTGTCATTTTATTTATACCTTAATTATTATTAGTTTTTAAAAATAGTTATCTTCATACATTTCAGTGATAACCGAGATAAAAAATAATTTTCATTAAATAAGAGTTCAAATTTAAATTAAAAACAAAACTACTAATTATTTCATCCTACTTATTCTCTCGTATACCTATACTAAAGAGAAAGATAGATCATCATACAGAAATCATGCCATTTTGACAGAAAACATGATTTATTGGTAATTGATACTAAAAAATGTTTTTTCCCTAAGCCATAAACGTCGTAGAGTAAAATACACGCTTTGGAAATCTCTAACAAAGAAAAAGTGTGTTTTAACATCAGACGTTTTAAAAACTCTTAGTGAACAACACTAGCGCCAGGAATAACATACAGCATTTTCCCCACAAAACGTATTCCCTAATTCATCTAGCAATTTTTTGGACCCCTTTTACATTACTCAAGATAGAGATTTTTCCTAAAAGCAATCTATTCTTCAAAATTAGATTTTTAAAAGATACGATGGACAATTTTTTTCCAAATTATGAGTATTTCTGGAGTAATTTTGAGTGCAACCCAGATACATTTAAGTAGTTGAGCACCAAATAGCACCTATTTTGTCGCTTTAGTTCTCTTTATTTGAGCAGAGACTACCATTTTGATTTTGTCCCAACCCTTTCTTTGGTATTGTTATGAAGCACGAGAGATAGGAATGCCTTTGTTCCCCAATCACAATTGACAACATTCATATATTACCAGGGTTTTGAACTCATAGCCTTAGGGTATGCTTTCTTAAACGAACATGATGGAACTATTTGAACACAGGTTACGGTTATATAACAGTAATAATAATAATAATAATAATAATAATAATAATAATAACAACAACAACAATAATAATAATAATAATAATAATAATAATAATAATAATAATAATAGTAATACAGTAAATTCTAGTTATAGTGAATCTCTGGGGACTAAAATTTTTGGTTCACAATATCAGGGGTTCACTGTATCACGACTGATTATTTCGTGTTTTCGGGCGCGTTAACTAATATAATCATCAGTCTAGTTCTATTCCCCTGCGATTAATACGAAAAATCACAGAAAACTAACGATCAGAGCAGCCGACAGAAGGAAAATAGAAATCTCCTCCAGACTGCGGGCGAATTTGAACTAGCTATCTAGCTAGTTCACTAGAACTTCAGAACTTCCCCGGTTATAAACACTATACTGGCAACATTTGAATCATGTAAGCCGGTTCCGATAATCCCACAGTAATAGTTTTTCAACTACGATTTGATTATTTCAGAACTATAGTACAATATTATCGACAGTCAAGAAATAGTGAACTTTGGGTAACAGAGAGCTGAAGTTACTGGTCCCGATCCAGACACACAACAAATATGCGCCAGAAGTACCTGTTATAGTGAACTTTCAACATCGGCTTCAGTGTACCTAGAAAATATAGCTTCCAGGAGAAATGACCCAGTACCATGACTTCATATAATGCTGAAGGTTTGCAGGTACTCATGATTGGATATTGTAAGATTTCCTGAATGAAAACTATTAGGGATTCGTGCTACTGAATGCTCTCCTTCAGCTCATCAATAATGGCTTTATGTCTAGCCTCCAGCAAGGAAGTTAACGCAGACAGCAAGCTAAAACTAGCGAAATTTGATTCAGCTGCAACATCGTGGATGCAGTCAAAAGATTTTCCGGAAGAGAAGAAAACTAATGTGATGACAAAGAGGATACAAAAATGAAGAAAGTGCTCTAACAATGCAAGTTATTGAAGGGTGTTAAGACCCAGATTAGATATTACCAGGGAGTGGGCAATGTAGAATCAAATGTGAAGCGAGAAGATCACGAAATTCTGATTATGCAT
Source organism: Gryllus longicercus (assembly GCA_038098605.1). Classification (NCBI taxonomy): domain Eukaryota; kingdom Metazoa; phylum Arthropoda; class Insecta; order Orthoptera; family Gryllidae; genus Gryllus; species Gryllus longicercus. The sequence goes on along the minus strand of JAZDUA010000436.1, from coordinate 443,994 downwards.
CAGTTGTATGCAGTCGACTTAGGTTAAACCTAACATTCTTGGTTCACTATATCACAGGTTCACTAAATCCAGTGATCCAAAAATATAATACAATTTTTAATTATAAATGGATTTTTTATTTAAGAGGTAGCGTTCTAATGTAAGTTTCGTTAAATACTTTCAATCAATCAAATCAATTTGTTTCGACTTCTTCCTACAACTACCATATTGAGATTAGAGATTTTTTAAAAATAAAATCAGTTCTTAAAAATGCGACATCTAAAAAAAGGTCATGTTCATTGTTTTCAAACATATAATAAGTTTTCGTGCCAAGAGTGTATGTGAAATAAAGGAAATTCCAAAAAACAAGATTTTCTCAAAAACCGATCTAAATTTTTCTTTAATATTTTCTCAGATAGTGAAAAAACTGCACTCTTGAATAAAAGTGACATTATCCAAATTTAATTAAGTTATTTTTATTGAACTGAAGAAGGGGAGAGTTTGACACGTTTGCCTCAGGAGAGAGATGTGTTACGACTTGTTAAGAAGAAAGAAAAGGGGGGAAGGTACGAAAAGCTTAATTTTTTGAATGTATTTTTACTTTATCGCATATGTACTATTCATGAAGTAATATACATAGTATACGTTTATTTAATGCTGCGGAAAATCGATTTCGAGATTTCAACGGAAATACACGTTTTGGGGTCCCCTGCAAGTCCAGATTAAGATTCCACAAGACACATGGCACTAAAACGCAGAGCTCCTCAGTATTAAATTATTATCGTAATTGAGACGTCGGATGAGAGTCAGGATGAAAGAGAAACAGCGACAGAATAATGAATATTCCAAATACCCATCTATATAAATTAATTGGAGAGTCTGACTGTGATTTCTAAATAACTGCCTCTTACTCTTAGTTCTAAGACATGTTTATATAGATTATATTAAATCCATTTCAATTTTTTAATACTATTTTTTATCAATCTGACTGTTCATGAAAATCTCCGGTAATCTCTAAACCGATTTCGATACTGTTTTCAATGAACGGTAGAGTGTTTTGTCGAATATAATTTACGCTTTTTCAAATTATTATTTTCTTTTATATAAAAAATGATTGTTTATTTTTTCATACAAATCTAGTTTTATTCAGATTTTAATAAAATTGTGTTCGTGTGATGTTAAGAGAAAAAATTTGTCTACGTGAAATTTCGTAAAAATTACCCTTATCCCTTTTTTTATCGTTTAAATATTTCTTCTTCTCTTCTATTAACCTATATACTAGGTTTCATTTTATCAAAAGTGTTAATTTTTCGAAAATACTGAGATAATGGTGGGAAAATAATCTCCATTTGTACCTATTTTAGGTGTCTACATTATGCACTTAAAAGGTTAAGGGCATTTTTTGGTATTATTAACTCTGATTTCGTAGGTCATTAAAAGTCGGCCCTTAAGGACAATAAAAAGGTTATGTTTCGGTGTTAACTAGTAAAATTACTATAATCATATATGAATACTTCTTAGTTCCAATTATTTTAGACAATAAAGAATGATATGTTGAAAGGTTTAAACGACAATCTTTAAACAAATAGAATTAAATCATAATACTTATTCTACGATTTATTTGCCAAAATTACTGTATTTTTTGAATTAGAAGGATAATTTTGTTTACAATAACAATCAACATTTTATGTGAGTTTCAAATCCAATTGTTTAATTAAATAATTGACTGTATACATTTTATAGATAAATGTTTCCTCTTATAACACAATCATAAAATATACCTTTATTTTATAGTATTTCCTCTCCGTACTTTAGACCAAACGCAGATTATCCGGCAACCTAATCCGATACCCATTGGTTGTTCCTTTCCTGCTGAATCACTCACATTCCTCCATTTTATCCCACGCCTCCTCTCATTCAGTATTTCTCCGCTCGTCCAGATGTGCATTGCTTTGGCAGCCAGAGAACAACGTGTGTCCCATCTCCCGTGAGTCCGGGCGTCCGGGTATTCAATCTCTGAAGGATCTGAGGCGCGAAGAAATACGTTCGTTATCGACGCGACGTTGGTTCGGGCGCTGGGGCCCGCCGTTGCCGCCTGGACGCTCGTCGCGAGCGCCGATTATACGAAGTCGGCGGGGCGAAGCAGCCTCCAACAAAGTGAGGCGGCGGCGGCGGCGGCATCCGCGGGACTCTTAAGTCATGTTGCTGGCATCCAAGGCTCTCTAGCTGGCGTCTGCCCGGCTCTCCGGTCATCTCTAAGGCCAGGCGAGACGGACAGGCGGCAGTCGCCCGCGCCGCCCGCTCCGCCCGCGCCGCCCGCACCGCCCGAGCCGCCGCCAACGCGCAGTTCCGTGTTCCCGCGGTCCGGCCCGCTCCGCTCCGCGCCGCACTGTGGCCGGAGGCGGCGGCGGCGGCGGCGGCGGCGGCGGCGGCGGCGGCGGCGGCGGCGGCGGCGGCGGCGACCGCGGCCCCCTCCCGCCATTGTGCCGGCAATTAGCGTCGACAAACGGCGCGATTCGTCGCGCAGCGCGCCCACAAAGACATGAACCCGTGACCCCGCCGCCACAGCTACACCCCCTAATGAGCCCGCTTGTGACGCGATCGCGGACGCGGACCACACGTGAGGACGACCGGGACGGCGACGGCGACGCGCGGGCGACGCGAAGCGACGCGACGCGACGCGCGGGGCGTGCGCGACCCGGGACGACATCGGCCCGGCGGCGCGGCGCGGCGCGCGGGCGACAACACAGCGCCTCGCTTCCTCGGGCAGACCCAACCCGCACCACTGGCGCTGGACCTCCCGGGCCACTTCACGTCCACTTCTCCACGAATGAAAGGGCACATCACAGTAATTGGTTTATATGTCGTGTGGTTCTTGAGTATAGGTCAATACATACACACACACACGCACAAACACACACACACACACACGCATAAACACACACACACGCACAAACACACACACACACACACATACCACTTTACTTTGCCGATATTTCGGCCATTTATTCGGCCTTCATCAGGGCTAATAAATATATATTTTAAAGGGTGTATCAAACGAGACTACATAAAATCGTAGATAACAACATATACAAACAAAAGCCAGTGCACAGCACGTGCATAATGTTAGACGTATAGTTTAGTTTAATTATTCATAATGTGAGATATTGCCACATGGAGCACGGGAAACCATAAGCAACTGTAGTTTGCTTACTTTATAACCTTACACTAAACATGTTTAAATGTTATCATTAGTTATCTATGGTTGAAAATTGTGTCTTTCCATATTTCCTGTATAAATAATATCTATTTATTATTGGAGCCCTGATGAAGGCCGAATAAATTGCCAAAATATCGGTAACCTAAAGAGTGCTTTAGTGTTTGTGCGTGTGTGATGACCTAAACTCAAAACCACACGACATATAATTTCAACGGGTCTAGGATCACTTAATAAATTGGTTTGGGCCTATTTCAATGTTTAGTCTTCACTTACCCTTCAGTTAATTCAGTCACAATTTTAATGCATCGTATAAACAAGACCCTCAACATACTTCAACTAGAAACATGTTATGTTGTCTAACCACCGCAAATGTGAAGAAAAGTCATGTTCAACTTCAGCAGTTGAGAGGTAAAATCAAGCAGACAATATAAAAACTGGCAACTCATAAATCATATTCAGAATTCTAACCAAGGGACCTTCTCATCAACTCCCGGCCACACCCTCTTCTTCGAGTTCGCAGAACCCATTGTTCAGATATGTCAACCGAAAGAATGAAGTAGCAAAAACATATTTAAAGCAAAAGAAGAAAATATATTTTTGTTATTCTTAATACCACTTTTATTGCAGTATTTTTACGTTTATTAATAATAACCTTGTATTATATTTTTTTTTTATTTATACCCGGTTGTTTTTTTTAAATCTTTTTAATAAATTACTCAGCAGCTCTAATACAGCACTAATGAGGTTTTGGCGAAGAAAGAGTGGTAAGAGGTGAACGACAGATCTTTGTTCTTGAAGGAGGAAAAATGTTCTCAGCGATTAACAACACATATCGTACGTTCAAATGACTCAGGTTTGATACTTCGGACGCCGCAGGAAGACAAAGTATTTTGCAGGTGTTCGTTGTCCTCATCTTGTAGTCAAGCAGAAAGCTTTACTGTGTGATCTACACACTTATCACAACAAACCATATGGCAGGCGCTGATCCACGGGGAGGGAAATTCCCCCCTTACATTATTTAAGTAACTATTAATTTTAACTTGTAAGCAAAAATATTTTCGGATAATCATTAAAACGAATAAAATCATATCGCAACAAGAACTGAGAGTAGCCTACGACATTTTACAAAATCTGTAAGATGACACATTCGACCAAAACATTTCGAATTTCCCGTCCCAAAATTTGTCTCTGGACCCGCCCCTGCATATTGTAAACGGGCTGCACTATAATCATTCAGTTTCGATCTCCGGTCCATCCACGCGGACTTTGTGGGGGTAAGGCGAGCTCCCCTTCACTTTTTCCACCATTTCCATCATGATTACCTCCATCATCTACTAATTGGACTACCGCTCGTGAGCCGTAACCTCAGCATGCTCCCAAACTCCAATAAAATAAATAAATAAATAAATAAATAAATAAGTAAACATGACACAATGTACGTAGGCCGAAAGCCTCTAAGCCATAACAAAGTTTCAGTAGGCATTTCTAGCTAATCTTAGCATTCCCTCCTCAATGGGGGAGGAAAGGATTAAGGCGAAAAGGCGGAGGGAGGGGGAGACATGAAAATGAATTTTTGCAGACTGGGAACAAATATATTCCAATTTACTTAACCTTTCCTAAGCTAAACCGCATGCTGATATCAGCTGTTTTCAGCGCCGTAGGTAAAATCAAGCATGTAAAATCCACAGTAGGTGGGGGGGTTCTTATTTATAGCAATGCCATTTCTGTATAAGAAATCATAGTGTATAATCAACGGTTGGCGCTTTGGAGCACTCTAGTAGAATAATTTAGCAATGTAACCATTAATCTCACGTGATGTAAAACAGCCTAAGTTCATTTTTAGACACTATATGATTTAATGGCACTACATTATTGTAATAGTATCACTTAAGGCTACATCCTGAGTGTTAGAAAATCAGAAATAACACGTTTGTGAATGCATTGTCAGTGACATTGATATTCACAACACTACAGGTCAATGTCATAGATAAAACATATTGTAACACCCCCCCGGTCGTCTCGTGAGAGAACGCCCGGTTAGCGGCCCGGTTATAGCTCAGTCGGTGATGGAAGGAATCGTGAAACAGACACAATGGCAGTGCGAAACAAACACTTTGGTCACTGGTAAAAATTACTTTTATTCCTGGGCAAAAAAAAAATTAATGACCCAGGGAAGTTACATTAGCAAATTGAGTAAAAAAGAAATGGGAAAATTGGGTGAAAAGAAAAGAAGAGGAAAAGTTAGTATTCAGAGTAAAGCTTAAAAATTAGGAAGAATTATGATTAACGTTACAATGGTAAAATACAAAAGTTACAAATCGATGCGCCATAGCGCGGCACCGCATTACAAAATTTACACAGGGGCGAATGCCCTTGAATGATACTGCTTGGAAGAAGGTTTCCGCGCGCCCGGGGAGGGCGCGGCGCGGTCGAGGGGAGCGGCTGTCGTCCTTCAAAAAAAATCAGCGGAGGTCGATGGCCTCCCGGGCCAACAGCTGGCGGTCGGGTCGTGACGTCACCAAAGGGGCGGCGGCGCGTGGCTGCGTTGACGGCGTCTGGTAGCGTTGTCTGGTTGAACACGGGGTCGGCCAGGAGTCACTCTCGATTTCAAGAGCGTAGTAACCACTCACGGATTCTTCCGATACTCGTGATGATTCACAATTACAACTTTGGAAAGTCTAGAAATCCTGCAGAGACACATTCGCCTCTCTTTGCGACTGATTCCCGCTTCAGAGAATTTTCTCTGCCCACTCTACTCAGCCCTTTTACAATAGCCCACACCGAAGTTTTTTCTAAGTCCATCAGAGGCGCACTTGCCTCTGGTCGGTGAATAACTCCCCCTCCAGAGAAGTTTCTCTCCCGACTGCCCTGCCTTGAGTCCTCCGGCCCCGTCTGATGCTCTGGCCCTTCTGACAAAAATTACAAGTCTTTCAGAGACACACTGGTCTCTCCCCGACGAATAGTTACCCCCCCCCCCCCAGAGAAGATTCTCTCCCGACTGCTCCCCGTCTAATGCTCAAGCTCTTCTGATGTTCTATCAGTCGAAATCGCATCAAGTTAACTTTTGCCCCCACCCGCTTTCTCGTGTGCTCCAGCTCCTTATAATAGTCGCGTCGCTATTGGCCAAAGGTGATGACGCATTGCACTATTTCCAACCAATCGCGACGGGGAAGCCACGGAAATTTCCGCTCTCTGCGCCAGCTGTGAGTGCACAGGGTTATTCTAATTCCTTCTAGAACATCAGCCATGCTTGCACAAGGCAGGCGTTGTCCAGAATTTATCACTCTGGGTTTCCCCGGATGTAAGCGGGCGTTCTAGAAATTTCGCAGCCGTTCTTGCGACAACATGCCTCTCGCAGTGAATCTTTCGACAACTGACCCTTATAACGACTTTCTTAATGGGCCGGGGGCGCAAATGGCTGTCCGATAAGCGGAGTTGCGCGCGTGTCGCCATCTGTTTATCCTCCCAGTAGAACTCAGGGTGGCCGAGTCTGTTTGTTTAATTTTTGGTCCGGTGAATTTCGTTTAAAACGTATGAGGAAATCTGTATCGCTACAATATTTTGCAAATAAATAACATCAAACGACCGCATCTGTGGAAGTACGTATTAGCAGCAGATCTAAAACGTTGGCCTTATCTTGAACAGTTCGTTCAGAAGAAAATGCACCAAATAATGTGGACGATGATGTGCAAATTGACTCAGAGTCAAATCAGGTCTGGGAATTTGAATACAGCTGTCATCATCGGAGGATGGAAATACAATAATAATATGCAGCCAAAGTTATGTTGACCGGAAGAAAATAACAGCCACGTCAGAAAACAATGTTTCTTTCCTGGAACCCAGGGCCATGTTAGCCTTATTCAAGAATATATGTATTTAAGTACAAACTATATGCAAACATATTCTATAACATCTGCACTAAATATCATGTTTTTACTTATTAATAAAATAGTCTACTCATCAGAAACAAACGCAATACTGAGTGCAAAATAGCTGAAAAACATAATTATCACTTAGTAATTTAGTAAAAATCATTGCATAAAGCTCAATGAACTTATACATAATTGTAATCCTTAAGAAACAAGATCATCTTTGAAGAATTAGCATAATTTCAAGTATACGAATACAAACGATATCGATTATCTCAAAACATCGTATTGATCGGTCTTGTACTAGTGGCTTGCATTAGGACATGAATTTTGCGAACAGATGCCACCAGTTAGTTCCAACAATGGTCCTGCGAGCACGGTGAACAGGCGACAAGCGTGTGATGTGTGCAAAGTTATTTCGAGAGTTCACGGGTTATCCTCGCGAGTTCTCACTTCCGCTGAAATGCCCCCCAATCTGTCGCGTTGAGGATTGTCCCCGCTCTCTATATTTCTTTGTGCGGTGGTGTGCTTCGTATCCCGGGTCATTTGGCGGGGCGCCAGGCATCCGCCTCCACACTGCTTCGGAAGGGAGCGGCGAGACCTAGAGCGCACACAATCAATGCCAACACCGGTTTTCTCGAAAACTGGCGGTCCACAAATGCCGCCGCTGCCTCTGAAAACTGCAAGTAGAAACTACTGGTGGTCACCGGTTTCTGACTTCTAAGAGGAATAGTAAAAATCCATCTCCCACAGAGAAATAACTTAGATTTGTTCCACACACGGAAAATCTGTCTGGAAGTCTCTGATGTACCAAATGATTTACGCAGAACACAAAACCCTGCGAAGTTTAAGGGAAGCATTCTTGAAGAAAAACGGAATCAGCAAGCATGCTATGTTTGCAACAATTCCCTGGGCACAAAGAAAAATCTTGTTTTCGAATGTCTCAGGAAAGGTTTTTTCCGATTACGCCAGGTTTGCTATTATAGTATACCACATACTAGAAATATTTGGAATATGAATCACATGACGGAGAATTTCATCGCAAATATTAAACTTTGTTTCTTCGTCTTTTAATTATGATTTTAATATGAACTACTTAGTGTACGTGAAATATTTTATATTAGAGGGGATGTTAATGAATATCACAGAATCCATACACATTCGTATTCTCACGACAGTCAATAGAAAATGGAATAGAAACGTAGAAAAGTAGTTTTCCTCGCGAACTGTGGGAAAAAGAACCTTCCAGGCCTTAGTTAACGTCATCTAGCGAACAGATAGTCATTCTGAGGCATTGACTCGCGATGGACCTCCGCCTCCATCGCCACAGCCCGCTCCCTCCTCGCCGGCCGCACGTCCTCGGCAGCGAAAGTGAAGGAGCTTGTGCGGCTGCCAAGTCGCCCCAAGCCCGGCAGCATCACTATCTCGCATTTAACACACCCCGCTGGCAATATTTGTCCACATAAGCGTCGTAAACCAGTGGCCGAAGTTTATCTCGAATGATGCGGAAGAAAACATAATAATGTAGAACGCATGTAATGGGCTGTCTCGTTCGCGTCGCGCCTTCTGATATACTTCTAGAAACAAGCTTATTGGCGCTGTGACAGCACACCCACTTCCATCGAATCTCTTTCCGTCTTATTTATTCCGAACGTTGCTTTTATGCTCCCTTGACCTTCGCGGCAAAGGGATGATCTAACCTACTTCAAACGATACGCTAAGATTTAATTCCTCCTTCACATTAACCGGGTAATTAACAATGTCGTTGTAATTTACAAAACTCGATAAACAAATCTAACACTTAGCAGATTCGAAAGAAAAATACTTATTTATGTTAAGAATGTAAAAAGTGACATTTTATTTTACATAAGGGAAAGGTCGTGACAAGGCCAGTACGCCAAGGTCCTAAGAGGGAAATAAAATCACTTTAACCCAAGTGTCATTATCTAGTTTTTAGAGAGGCTTTTATTTCTTTTTAATTCAAGTATAGAAATCATATACTTGTGTACTAAGTTACGTGAATGTCAGCAATAGCTGATGTGATTTATTTTCTTTGTTGTATTCAGTTTTATCCGAAAAGTTGAGCGCCGCCTCACTTTTAGCACTAGAGTTAGAAAAAACTGAACTTTTAGCATGCGCTGTTTTTTTACCGTTTGTACTAGTGGCTGTCAAAAAAGTATATATATGAAATACTAACAAACTGTATTCACGAAACGATCACACCGACATTACAGAAAAGCACTATTCTGAAGAGCAATAATCAGAGTAATCAGAGAGCATCATAATTTTTACAACCGTCGAAAATTATATCATTATTATTCCGGGTTATTTACGACCCCGCAGAATCTTAAGGAAGATTTATTTACTTCTGAATTGTAAATGATGCAAAAGAATATTTTTCCACAACCTCAAAAGGTGATGTGATGTTTCAACGAACTTTGTCGAACTATGATTCAGTTATTACAGGGGCTAGAATCACAATCTACGAAACTTAGAAGATATTGCAATATGCAGGAACGTTTTCCTGTTTCCTATAAATTCGACCTTTATTCAATATTTTCGTAATAATGGATTAATAGTAGAAAATAGATTTATTATTACTAATAATTACTTTTATTACCATTGTTAGAACGTTAGTTAGGAAAGATCTCATCAAAACTGGTAAAACTCCTGTAGACGAAAGAGTGACGTGGTCGTCGGTAAGCCAAAAATAGCACTAATTTTCCTGAAATTCTGCTTAATTAGTGAATACTTAATTCCTGCTTTTTGGAATTTTCCCCACACAAAATAACTTAAAATTGATTTTTTAAGCAAGAATTGACATTTATATTTTAATATTTTACAAGAACATGGAATGTTTCCCCGAGCAATAAAGGGCGACGTGTCTTGATTCTAATGCTTACGCGGTTGCAATGAAGTCACGTATTCTACAATGTCTCCACGCTTAAATAAGCCCGGTCACATCATATGTGGTAAACAAGATTTAGTCTCTTTAATCGGCCGAGAAGTGCATTGCGAACTGCATGCCACGTGTGTCCCACGATTCTCCAGTGCAATTGCGCGAATCCTGCTTCAGTGCTAATTCGGTTTCAGGGTAAATGTGGCTCCAGTCTCTATCGTACTGCCACTCATTAAAGGGCATTGCCGTGAAAAACAAGCGATACCGCGAAAAATAGCGATACTGAGTTTACTGGATAAAATTTATTGGCGCATAAAGAAGATGAAAAATACTTTACAAAACGTGATAAACATGAGTAAGGTTGGACGTTAATAATTTTGCGAAATGACCAGACAAAACGGATGTGCACAAATGTGAAACATCGTGACATACTCAGTATAACTGATTGTACGAGAGACAAAAGTTTAGAATCACTTTTTTGTCTACTGTTCAAATGAAATACTGTGTGGGGGATATTATCATGGTAGAGTGTGGGAGTATGAAATACGACTAATAAATATTTCCATTTCTAATTTCAGCAATACGTTTTAACCGTAATCAGATTTATTCCTTTCATGTCACGCAGAGTGGGGATAGGTAAGGGATAATATGTTTTAGAACGAGGGAAGATTTTGCCTGTATTCCTTCACCAGTTATTGAACTAACAAGCCGCCACGAGTTCTTATAATTGAGTAATTCAGAAATAGCTACCCTTGGCTCGTTAACAGAGAGGAAGAGCTGGTGTTTCAATACTCAGACAGTGGTGACTATAATTGAGAAACGAAAAGTGAGATGAGATGTGCAGTGTAATAGTGATTTGTGGTATAGTACAAACCTTACGGAAAAAACAACATATTTTACCAGAAACAGCTCTGATCTATAACCGAAAAAGACAGAAATACGAAAAACTTTATTATAGACAAACTCACACACGCATTCAAGCATTAAATATTTTCTTACACAAAAAAGCAACATTCATTTACACAACAGCGTCCCATTAACAAATACAGAGCTTGCATACAGGATCCGCGCCACCGAGACGAAACAAAAGAAGAAAACGGCGTGGCCAAATCGGACGTACAATTCGCGACACTTCGGCGGCAAAGGGCGCTTTCTCACGACAACTAAAAAGTAACACGGTAAGGAGGCGTAACACGAAAAGGAATCTTTGCCGGAAGTAATCCCACTCCCTACATCCGCCAACTCTAATCACACGCAGTCTCCGCACGTATCCGATCCGTTCCCTCACCGCACGGGCATAAACATCGCTTCGTTTACGAAACGAGAGCTGGCGCGTTTCCGTAACGACGGCGGGTCGCTTTGCTGCGTAGCGTCTCCGCCGCAAGAAATGATTACCTCCAATTTACCGAGAGCGGCCCGCCAAACCGCAGGGCGCATTGGCGAGCGCGCCGGGCGCGGGCGAGGGAGGGGGGAAAGGCGGCGGTCGCGAGCCGCCGTGCGTGTAACGGGCTTCGTGGACGAGACGAGGCCAATTTGCACACAACGCCAACAAAACAAATACACGGTCTGCTGCGGGATCCATCACTGCCAGTGGCCGCGGCGGCAACGAACGCTGGCTGCTACGCTCGTGACGGGCGCAGGGTGCGAAAGGAGTTGCGGTTACCGTTGTACGTAGGCGCTGCAGTCCTCACAGCGCCGCCCGTGCGGGAGCTGCTCCCGACGCGTAGTCCCTCGCGGATCCTTACACAATTTTCGGCAAATAGTTTTCTGCGTTTTCTTTGCCCTAGTGTTCCATCGTAGCCTTCCACCCACTTCGTAAACTCATTCTCTTCGTGACAACGTATCTCAGGTTAACTTCAAGGTCATGCATTTAGTGAAAACAATATGGTGCCAATATTGACATTTACGCCATCACACGCAAAAATGTAGAGTAAACATCTTTGTATATTCTCTTCGAAGCGGTAATATGTACGTATTGCTGCACATGTTTTTCTCGAAATTCCCCAACATTTTGTGGCACCCGGTACAGATTCAGTTCTTACAATACACTACACATATCGTCAAAGGCGGTGCCGCATCTCTCCCAGCGGTAGCAGCGTGGCAGAGACAAATCGCGAACAGTAATGAGTTCATTAACTCGGAAAGATGTCTTATCTGGGTGCTAGCAAAACGCACTCGGCTTGTGTTCTTCCGATTAATCACGCGGAGGAACGGCACGCGAGGGGGCAAGCCGCAGCAGCGGTTCGGCGGCGGCGAGAGAGCAAGCGGCGCGGCGGAGATTTCGGGGGCGGGGGGAGGGGCGAGGCGGAGCGAAGAGAAGGCGGCGCCGGAGGCCGCAAGGAATATAAACACGGACACGCCCTCCAATCGTTCCCTCTCCGCCGCCCGGCCCCCGTCGCTGCTGCCACCGCGGCCCGGCCCGGTCCGGCTCGGCCCGGCCCGCCGTGCCGAGGCGCGGCGCGGCGCCGGCTTTACGAGTGCAAGGAAACGCCATATTTAACGTCAAATTATGAGCCCGTTCGCCCGGGCAGCAACATGTTAATTACGCCCCCCAGCGTCCGGCTGACGGAGCGGCGCAGGGCAGGCGGCCGCACAAGCCGCCGAGTGCCGGTCCCTCGTGCGCTACGCCCAGGGAGCGATGCCCGCGCCAGCCGGCGCCAGCAACGGCCGGCAACAAGCAAATCCAGGGCGTAAAATTAATTGAAATAGGCAATGCACTAAAGTCTAAGACTATTTGTTGTGAAGAATTAAGGTAGAATAATTCAATTTAACGATGCTTTATTTTACGTGGCGTGGCTCAGGCCATCAAACCCGTTCTTCCGTCTGGCCACGCAAAATTTTACTACGCTTCAGTCACCATGTAGCGTGGAAAGACGGTATCACTTGGGCGACAAAACAGGCTATTTAGAGGCCTCAGTGCCTTCTTTTCAGGTTCCTTCTTCAGGATCATTTAAATACAGTAAATTACAACATGAGATCGCCGACTTTACTTTCCCTCGAAAGAAGGCGTACGAAGGATTTTTTCTCCCTTTCATAGCTTCGATCGGCCTTGAACCCGCAAACTTGGGTGTAAGAAACCGATACGCTATCCGTTATACCACCGAAGGCAGAACAGAAAGCTTATTACAATTAGAATGAATACGAGGAAAGAAAGTTGAAAAATTCGTTCATGAAAAAGATGAAATTAACAAGTCACAAAGTGACATTTCAGAATTTTTTCCGATTACACATTCTTCAAAATAAAAGCCAACACAACAAAGACGAGCAAATCTATAATTTGCGAAGTAAATTCCAAAGCTACGATGTTCTTTTCGCACCTCATTTATTTCGATTCACGATGCTGTGAGCTTTCAGGAACAGAAACACCCAAGGAATTCACACTTTACATTACATTAGGAAAAATAATTGGACGTAGTCTTTCGCCGCCGTACGAGACTCGTATACCCCCCCTCGTTCAAGCACTTAAACGCAGCCTGCCTTTAGGAACTTTATTCTTCTTCTTGGGAGGAGTAGCCGGATGGGAAGAACGAGGAGCCCGACAATGCTCGTAAATTGAACCCACAGTCTCTTCTCGTTTGTTCCAACGGCCGAACGTTATCCGCTGCGTTGGAGCCGAGCGGTTCATTTCACGTCGAAGATGAGACTCTCCTCTTAAATCACACAACGCGAATCTCCTCCGTCGCCATCGCCTCTTCTCCCGCTTGCCTCTCGTCCCCACGCCCATCTCTATTACGGGAGAGCGACAAAAACTGAAGTAATTGGAAGAGTACGTAGTTCAGAATGTTCAACAAACATTATTGTTATTTAGCATTTACACTACACAGTCAGAAATGTCATAGAAAATAAAGTCAATTAATGTGTTAATATATGAAACTCAATGTACCTTGTTCATTAAAAAGAGCTTAATGGTAGATTTAATATAGAGGTTCTCTCGTTTCCCCTGCCTCTCATTCTTCATATCATTCTTTAATGCAAGGAATCAAACACAAAACAATTCTTAATACGAACAGTAACAAAAAATACACCGGTAACACAAACTAGAAACAAGAAAAATTCCTTTAAAACAAAGATGAGTGTACAACAATTTTTACGACGAATGTTTAGTAGCAGCAGGCTGAAAGTTGATGCACTTTGCTTGGAATCGGATGTGATTTCTTGGAAGTGCTGCAATTGTTGGGCATCGTGTTCACAGTGAGGCGCTACGGATACCAATGGTAAAGTCATTGTTACTTTAATACGAACTCGCTTTTTACCCTGTGGCGTTCGGATTACTGACGGTTCCGATTAGAGACATTCGATTTATCTACGCTCCACTGTATGAGCTTCCTTCTGCTATTGGCAGACTTCCAGCAGGATCTACTCCTGGAGGATGCCACGTCAACAAAATGCCCCCCCCCCCCCCCCACACACACACACACAAGAAGAACGAGGTGAAGCACGGCGTACGTCCGCTGTTCCGATGCGTATTTTAAAGCCGCGAGGGGCGTATCCCGCGGCCTCGTACTTCCAATCGCTCGCATCTCTAATCTTTCGTCGTGTTTTTAAATCTCTTCTGCTTCTCGCGAGGCTTCGCCGCTTCTCTCGATTCTGAGTCATCATGGGAATCTCCGGTCTCCACCTCCCAGTTCGTAAATCAACTTAGTTACCAAGGCGATACGACGTACCCCAGATAAAATCGCATTATTAGAAATGAAATGGTCTGCACTAATAATATCGATTTTCAAATATCGGGCAAAGGCTCTTAATACAAAGGCTCTTAAACTTGTACAAAGGCTCTTAAACTTGTAACAGTCAACTTTGAAAAATAAGTGATTTTGCAGCACTAACTACGACATCTTATTTCCTGGAAAACTACCTTCTCTTGATCGAAAATACGATATTCATAGACATGGGAGTAGCTTCTAGTTATGTTAATAAGTTCTTGGAGTATTGAAGGCAATAGACGGGCATAATATCCATAAAATTAACCGGAAACTTTCCTAGTATGTCAGTGATGAGAATGCTGAGGCAGAAACACACAGACACAATTAGAGAGCAGATATCAACATCTTAATCCATTTTGTCTTCTGAATCGTGAAAGATAAAATATGTCATTTGCACAATCTATGACATCAACCGGCCTAGCTAGGTACACCAAATTTCATCTCAGCTCAGTTTTTATTTTGAAGATGCCAGCTTACCTTCGATTTTTTAAATAACCATATTCTAAATTCGGGCTTGTCAGAAAGGGCTTTAAAGCAATTTCAGACCTTTGTCCATCTTAATATTAAATCAAACAGTTATTTTGTTTAACGTTTTTACACCGATGCAGTCAATTGGTATTGATTTCCTTTTTATTTCAATTTTCCCTTCTGTTTCATTTCTTTATCTCGACTGAAAGGGAAACGTTGCGAATCGGTCATTGAGACAGACACGTTCAGTCACTCGAGAAAAGATTAGAGCCCGGTTCCACTCACACTACAACGTTTTTGGAAATATCCGTTGTGTGCTCGGTGAGACTCGTGGAATGCATCACAAAACAGCTTTTGTGGTCGACGCGACGACGAATACTATTTGAGTTTATATGCAAATTCAATATCTTTCTCTGCATCACACTCATGCACAGATGTAACTAAATTTGTAGTTATTGAACGATACAAAAATAAACAAAAACGAGACGAAATGTATTTGCGACTATAAATATTGACAATGAACTGCGTGTACACTCTTTTGAAGTTTTTTAATCACGCTCTCAATCACAATTCACATATTTGTAGTGAAGTATGTTGAAAATTAATTTTAAATTCATTTTCAATTTCAGAGTTATTTTGTCACACGCGAAAAGAATTGTTTTATGGGCTAATTTTTATGGTTTTATTTCTCCAGACTCTTAAGTGTACATCGAACATTTTCTATGGGATTTATGTCAAGACTATTAGCAGCTCATTGAAGCCCAGACTGGTGTATGTCTCGCTGATGTTTTCTAACTTTCTTTCCTTTTGTGTCTTCAAGTATAATCATGGATGAACGTAAACGTGTTTTTCCAAATGACTCCATTATGTGAGTGAATTGTATTAACTGACACCAGTTATCAAATAATATAAAGACTCATTCGAACCTCTGACTACAAGTGTATCAAATAACGACTGACACTCACTGACTTGAACAATGTTGCGTGAGCTATCGTTGCTCCCATCATATATAGATGGCGATACTTGTCCATGTCCTGACATAGAACTTTTTCGCATTAATAAGTTAAATAATCTTACAAATGTTTTGGACTTTTGTTCCTTCAGTTCATCTTCTAGTTGCAAGAGTAACATGAAGTAACTCAGAACCAGGTGCTGAATTTGACTCAATCTGTGAATTAGATTCCCTTTATGAAGTTTCCGATTCATTATTTAAAACATTTGCATCTACAAGATCGGAATCATAACAATCATCATACTCAACTTTAGACTCCGTTCATATTTCACAAGCGTCTCATTGATATTTTTGCTTAGATGTGCCCCGTTTCTAATCAGTGTATTACCAGTGTGTTCCTTGTGTCGATTATAACATCTGGTTCACATTACCCTGTTTATTTTGCTCCCTAACATTCCGTTCTATATTGAGTGGGGACAGCCCTTTTTGCCTTTGAAACATGATACTTTTTCTCCGCGCTTTGTCTCGCTCGTTGCTCGTTGTTGGAAATAAACCAAATCTGTGCCCACCGTTTCCCACACATTTTCTAGAATTTTAGACCGTCTCAACGTTTCCTTTGTAACTTAACTGGAATTTCAAGCATGTTCTATAGACGAAAACCGTGCCTTCTCTATATTTTACCATGCTTGGACAGGTTCACACTCTCATTGTCCAGTAACATTTCGTCCACTCTACATTCTAGTCCACTTTGGATTTTCGTCCAGAAATATTTTAAGTTCATAACAATTTCGCCCACTTTTTAAGGTCCACGTATAAGAATTGTCCAATGCATAATATCGTCCATCACATTAAAATGTCTACAAACATGCTAAACATTTTGTAGTTTTTAGTGCATTTTTAGTTCACATTGATATTCTATTGAAAGAGAAATACACGTTTTATAGGATTATATCATGTTAGGCCTACGGTATTTTATAGAGTTTCAGTACAATAGCATTTTAGTAAACACCATTCATGAGTATAGTAAGATGCAAATAACGTATTACTCTTCGATATTACACTATTTCATTCGGTTCGCAAATAAAATTCTATATGATTTTTTGTTTTGAACATATTCTTGGGACCCCTCTATTGTATTTTCGATTTGACGTTGACTTGTCACATATGATGTTCTAATGGAGTATCTGACCTAAGACCGTCAGCAAGCTGAAATAATATAAGGCATACAATTTCCCTAGCGTTCTTTTTTTCTTAATCCTCAGGAGACTATAATGGAATCTACCCAGGATAAGAAAACACACCGATGTAAGGCACTACAATTGAATTGACTTTAAAAATTAACCTTTATGAAGTGACTGTCAAAAGTATGATACGATTTCATTATGATAGATACATCTTTGGAATCAATGACATATTTTTACTCATTATTGGGGATCAGGAACTTGTAATCACTTTCCACTGTAAAAGGCTGTCCGATTGAAAACTCATGAAGCCGCTCACGGTCAAACATTATTGAATAAATTTCTTTCTAATAAATTTCTCTGTGTTTATGTAAGAGATTTGGATGTACACGAAACCGGTCGATTATTCTGTACTAGTACCAGAGGCGGATTAACATCTTTGACGCTTGTAGGCACGTCAAAAATTGCAGCCTATTTTTTTTTTTTCAAATGAGCCAGAAAGAGGGTTATCTATAATAACAAGTACAATTTTGTTCAACAATTGGACAGACAGGTTTTTGACAAAAATTAAAGAAGATTTAATTAATAATGTAGGCATGCCTAGTTTCTCTAGGGGGAAATCAATTTTAAATCATAGATTTTAATGTCTAGAAATAATATAATTTCATCATGTTTTTGATTTTTGGGTAGTTATGCATATTTATTATTATACCATTGTTCTTCCTTCAATTCTTAAAATTTCGTCGATGCTTACATTTAACACTAGAAAATATGGATGAAATGCCATATTCAAACAGATTACCAAAATTACATGAATTTTAATATGTATAATTTCTCATGTGTATAATATTCATACTTAATTCACATAAAGTTTAGAAATTTATTGACACAAATTTAGTCCACAATTTTTGCCGCCGTAGGCAGATGCCTACTGTGCCTATGCGAAAAATTCGCCCCTGAATAGTACCGCTCCGACTCGTGTACTATTCGCATCCACACTCAACGTGCATTCAGTATTCGGATTTCAGTAATATAAAATGGCCACTTCTGTCAAGACAACATTGATATTTTCGAAAGCTGCGGTAAGATTTGCTGACCAATTACATGTTTTACCTTTTGCCAAATCACTGAGAGGTGCCGCAAAATCTGATAAATTTGATGTGAATATAGTACGTTGTCATTCCCAAGAATCATTCTAGAGTTTGAACACCATTTGATGCTTCCATGCCTACAACCTTATTACCAAAGGTATTACCGCCATTACGAAATATATGACCTAAAAATTTCATTTTATCAATTGTAAATTTACTTCATTCTCTATAATGGAACCATTCACAAAATTAACTGTTACTGCTAACTGTTCTGCACGAAGTGATATTTATGCTTTTGCATATAAGTCTGAAAATCCTATTCGAATGAGTTCGACAACAGATTAAACTAGAATATTTATTATGCTACTTAGGAGTACATATAAGCATTTCCGGTGTAAGCGTTTCCAAATACAATTATTTTTGGAAACTAAAATGTTTTTTAAAAAAATTATAATATTACATATCAACTTCATATTTTTTACTCCCATTGTGTAATTCTGCCATTTGATGGCTGCAACCAGTTGCATAATGATACTCATTACGGTATAGCTTTCATTATGATACAGGTTCTTGAACAATCACAGAAAAAATTGCAAACCAAGTATTGACACTTAATTAATCATTGAGGATCTAGCTACTAAATGTTTCGTTCGATTGTGTATATTAAAATTGCATTTAATAATATATTAT
This sequence comes from Gryllus longicercus, assembly GCA_038098605.1. NCBI lineage: Eukaryota > Metazoa > Arthropoda > Insecta > Orthoptera > Gryllidae > Gryllus > Gryllus longicercus. The sequence goes on along the minus strand of JAZDUA010000436.1, from coordinate 424,942 downwards.
AGTATTAATTAGTCAGTATTAATTTATTTTATTTTTTCGTGGAATATTATTTCAAATAAACTGTATCGTAATTTCAATTTCAATGAAACTCGATGTAATGGGTATTAATACATTCGTGTGATATTTGCGATAGTCGCTCATATCGTAATATCACACTTGTGTATTAATACCCATCATCACATCATCGTTTCATTATGTACTGTTACAAAATTAATGTCTTATTTTTATATAATTTTAGAGGCGGCAAAATTTTAGAGGCGGCAAAAATTGTGGACTAGATTTGTGTCAATAAATTTCTAAACTTTATGTGAATTAAGTATGAATATTATACACATGAGAAATTATACATTATATTACAAACCCTATTCCATCATCGCGGTCACATTAATACATATTAAAATAATATAAAATTCATTTTAATGTTAACATAACAAAATAATTATTTAATCAAGTTTTAAAATTTTTGACATTTTGAGGGAAAGTTTCCAGCACCAGTGTAAGTAATTTGTTCCGATGAAAATTAAAATACATTTGTAATAATTAAAACATTTTCCAACATCAGTTCTCTATTTTCTTTGTGGAATTTTCAAATCGTGATTCTTCCGCGCGACGTATGTTGGCGTTGTTAATCTCACTTGCATGTCAGCCCATGGATATATCCTGTTATTGCTTTGAAAGTCGCGATTTCTCTCTGCGTTTTTCGAAAGGCCCCCACGATTTAATCTAGAAATAGGACGTCCTCTCTTAGTAAATTTTGCAGTGTATTTTTGAACTTTTCCGAGTGATTTTCTTTGCCATAAACGATATCGCCCCAACATATCGAACCATATTCCAATGTAGACACAGATGTGTACCCTAATTCCTACGATTTCCACTTCCTCTCCTTAATACCATAAATCAAAATGTAATGTCCTCCACGCTCTTTCCACTACGTATTTTACATGTTCTGTCCATCCTTGATCCTCATTTAGTATTCTCTTTTCCAAATATTTAAAGCATTTACCCCGTAGGATAATCTGATTACCCAACTTACTTTTGATGTCGTCGTTCTTTCTAGATAGAGAGAATCTGATAAACCTGCTCGTACTGAGATGTAATTTCATTACATTTGTGGTAGCCCGTGACTCCAGCCTATCAAAATGAGCCTGCAATATTTCTCTATCACTTGCGTCCTTAATTCCAGATAAATTCAATTGAAAAGGAAAAAAAGCTTGTAGTTATAGATAGACCACCTTGAATCTAACGTACACACAGTGACTTCATTCGAAATCATACTTTATCATACTTTATTGACAAATCAACTTTGTTTTACATGTCACAACTCTACGAGTATACTACTTAATTAACACCTAAGTGTCTGAACAAGAACCCAAAGTCTCAACTAAACAAGGCGTTTCGTTAGGGTGAATACTAGCACTGACTACAACATTTGAGCCCAGTAGTGCTTGCATTATTCCTTCTACTGGTACATTAGTTTTTTTTGTTGTTTTTTTAACTGATATTATTGATATGTATCTTCTTTGAGGCAATGGTGTTATACGAACATTTCAATGATCGTGGAATAAAGCTGTTTATCAGTACTTTGCATAAACCGGGCGGCATAACTCTCATGAACATATGCATTATGTCGAGGCTTCCACACCACTGTCCGCCTACATCGGTTGCCGACATTGCGCGGGGTTGTGCCGCGGGGACTCGGCGCGATTGACTTCTTTCAGCCAGTCGCGCCGCGAGTGGTGTCGCAGCCGTCCTGTGGTAACGCAGCAACGCAAAGTGCGCTCACCGCATCTGTGGCAGATGGTGAGGTCGCGGGCAATTCAGGGATGTCGAGATTTGCACTCCAATTCCATCAACAAGAAAATTGGATTCTTCCTGGTTTGTTGAAAATAATTTTTCCTATGATGATCCTTAAAAGCACGCATATCGATCGCATCGACTACCAACAAACACGATCTTTCGGAAACACGATCTTACAGAACAAGCGAGAGTTCTCGGCAAAAACGAGTGTTTCTGAGATACATGGCAAAAGTAACTGTGTCCATCTAATTGAGCAGAAGGCAGTATTGATGTTTTCGCACCCTGTATGTGTATGTGCATATAAATATAAAGAAGTTACAAATATACAGATCCACAAACTGTTTTTGCCGCCAAATACCACGACCAGACGAATAAAGTACGCTATTTCATTGCACAGCATAAGAAGCGTCTTGATCTCCAACAAAGATAACAAAATACTATATTAAATCGTTATATCTCCAAGAAAGACACGATCTGACCATGATTCCCCAGCAAATAGCATATCAAATTAAAATAACCGTAAAATGTGATAAAATACCACGACCTAGCCAACCTAGAGCTTTCGCCTCAAAACTTCCATGGCTCCTCCGAGACTGATGGAAATGTCTCCTCGTCCGAAGGAATGTCCCGCCTCTGGCAATTAGCGTTGTTCTTGTGGAGTGATGGGGGTAGAGCAAGGAAAGGCGGGGCGGAGCAGCGATGGAGGAGGTAAGGCGATGAAGACAGTGATATCGACGAGGTCGCCGCGTGGCAGGTGGACAAGCGTCGCGGGTGGACGCCTCGCGTCAAAACAGCCGCGCCGCGCCGCGTCGCTCCACTCCGGGCCGCGCGCCGCGCCGCGCCGAGCTCAGGGGTGCTCGCTCGAGCTTTAATGGCATATTGTAACAGTGGGGCGTGTTATCGAAACAGCCATTGTGTACAGAGCGTCGGCCGCGGGGAGTTCCCAGAACCCGAGCCACAGCCTATCGATACATCGATACCTCTGCTTAGCGTGTGGAACAAACGACGCTGGAGCCGAAGACGGACGGAGAGGGCGTAGGTGCGGGCAAAGGCGCGGGAGCGGGCGCGGGGCACAGACACTGGGAAATGGTACCAGCGCGGGTCCGGGCTCGGACACAAGTGCAGCTGTCAGCAGCGGCGGTCTTTTCGGACGCGCGGCTGTGCGCGAGCAGCCGTTCGCAGAGTGCGGCCGTTCGCGCCTCTGTGGAGACGCCGCCTTCCATTCGCTCGCCCGCTAGCTGGCTGGCTGGCTGGAGCGTGTTGTCGAACCCAGGTGATCGTCTCAGTGGGTCATAAAAACGAACGAGGGCACGCCCCCCTCCCCCTGCCCCGTGCGGCATTCGACCAGAAAGTGGGCGCGGCTGCGGCGAAGGCGGCGCCGCCCCCTGCGCGCCGCTGCTGACCGCCCGCCCCCCGGGCGGCTTCCTCAGCCACAGCACGTGCTTTTACTTGGCGTTTGTGCATTTGGCGTACGAGGATTCAAAAAAAAACATCATGGATACATGGACTAGTGGTGCTACAAAACGACACAGACTTTCTCGTTTCCTGCTCTCTTGTATCTGGGATAGCTTTTCGATTTTGTCCCTTCCTCTTCCCAGCGGCTGCAGCGCCTGAAAGTCTTGTAAGGTCCTCTCGAAGTACCTACCGCTCCTCTGGGGGCATTCGCACTCATGAGCACCTTCGCGGTCCCAGAACACCAATCACCGTGCTACACCTTTTAATATTTGCCAATGGTATCCTTTGGCCCTCATCGCGATGTTTCGCAGGGTCTAGTCGAACCAGATCGATCGGGGAATATTCATTTTGAATTCTCGTCAATTGATTTTTCAGTTCCAAGGTTCCTTCGAACGTGGGCTCTGACAGTGTCAGACACACGACACAGGAACAAGATATATCTCTTTCTCGTTACCAGAGCCCGGCAGAGGCGTTTTTTCAGTCGAAAAATAGTTTTTTCGAAGCATTACAATACTTTCTCTATACGTATTGCGTTGGCAAGAACATACCTTCTAGCCAATTTTCAACAGAAATCGTACAGAACGTTGGTACGTAATAAAATCTTCACACCTGCAAGTGCAAGCGGATAATCGATTCGTTACATCTTGAGAAAACATAGAATTAGTTATCAATAATAATCAGCAATTCGACACCAATTTTTAAGGTGATGTTCCGGCATTCGCACGATATTGAATGAAGAAAACACAGAAAATTACCAATCAGGGCAGTCGGCTTCTAGAATTCTTGTACAGACGGCCACTGACTTCGGTCTAGCTATCTAGCTACAGTGGAAAATCCACCACTGTCGGGACTAGAATCGTAGAACACGTACTAGGTCCGAGAAGCTGCAATGGCAACAGCTGTTACCTTGCGTCAGGTCATTCGGTTTAACAGAAATTAAATGTTACAACAGAAGCCTAATATTAGATATCCGATTTTTTTTATAGAAACACTGCAGTACCTCAGTGTTCATCTGACATAATAAACACGCCTCCTTTTCTCAAAAACCTTAAGCTGTCGTAACAAAAAAGGGGACTAAGAAAATTGTAAATTAATACACGTCGATTAAGGTATTACGGGGCTTTACAAGTATAAAATGTATATGAGTATGAACATCTTATAATGATTTTACGCTAAAATGCATTGCATCATGAATTATAACATCTGCGCTTACCATTTATTGCCATGATTGCGGCGTAAAATCCCACTAAGAGTAAATAATAAATAGGAAATCTCATAATAATAAATGATAGCAATTTGTAAGTTCAATTTATGAGCATTCTGTACACTATCAGCTCTTGTATTGCGCCGTTTATGTGCTTTGTTTATTCGTCGATAACATTTTTCTCCCGCGCCAGATCGCGCGCAGGCGGGTGGGAGGAGGGGGAGGGGCAGCGGGAGGAGGGCGGAGGGCGGGGGCAGGGCAGCGCGCCGCGGCGCCGGCGCGCGCCGCCCTCCCTTTGCTCAGCCAGCAGAAAGGATTGGCTCCATAAATCCAGCCCGAGAGCCATAGATTAGTGCGGGTAAAGTGTACAATTAGTGCTGGTGATCGGCGGGGCAGCAGGCCGGCTGGCACGGGGGGTCGGCCGGCCTGAGGACCGCAGGGTTCCCACCGTCTCAGCCAGACTAGCTAAGTGAAGCGGAGTGGAGGAAAGGGTCCAGCGCCCTGCTCCGCAGCCAACCCGCCAACCCTCTCCTCGTCCCCTTCACCGCCTCCACCGTCCCGCGAACGGCATTACCGCCGTGGCTTTTCCCGAGTCGTAAGCAGCGAGATGCCCGGCTTCAGATTATGAGTGCCTCGCCGCCGCCGCCGCCGCCGCCGCCGCCGCCGCCGTCGCCGCCGCCGCCGCCGCCGCCGCCGCAGAGCGCTGTGGTTGCTTTCGTTGGCGCGTCCGCGGCGGGTTACTCGAGTGTGGCTAACAGATGAGCATCGCGTACCCTTCCAGGCGCTGCGCCGCCCCCGCGCAGGCCGTCCCGCCCGCGCGGCCGCGGCCGTTTAATTAGCGCCTCCTTATCGCCGACGGAGGGCTCTGGAGGCGGCCGTGGCGTGCGGCGACCTCCGCGCCGGCGACCACGCCGCCAGCGCCTGCCCGCGAGAAGCGCTTTCTTCTCCTTGTACGGGGCCGTGTAAGGGACGAGCATTCTAAACTTGAGCAATTCTGCATGTTGAGACGAATTTGTTTAGCTTTGTCTTCAGATTCAAAATCTATCTACATTCTGTAAAATACTGACGTAGTATTTTTCCAAAGTAGTTTGAAGTAGTAGTTTACTTCCAAACTTCGCGCCTGGAAGACCTGCGGGGGAAACCGCAACAGTAGAAGATTTACAACCATCTACTCAAACCTACAGACGTGTGACGTTCACTAGTGCCGAGGTTGAGGTTATGCATATAATTTTCAGTGGAGTTAATTATTTTCTTCAGTTTTCTTTTACATATCAAGATGTATACAAGACGTATATCTAATGAAGCGACACAGTTCTTCGAAACGTTCAACCGCAACAGGTTATTGATAAAAAATGTTATGAACGTGTGTGACTTCAAATAAATAGTTAATTAAAAAAACTAGTCTGTTTAAAAATAGATGTGTACTGTAAAAAGATCGGAATATTTAATTAGACAGACAATAATTTTCACTCATTTTCAAAATACTGAAAACTTAACATTCAAGTATACATTCTAGTCGTTTAAAAATTCTGTTCGCTTAACATAACTTACTGAAAAGACTGAAATTATGTTAGGCAGTAAATACTGAGTCTGTATCATGACCTTTTCATCAAATATTATTTTCCGCCGGGTAACCAGCAATACGCTAAATTATAAATACACATCAATAACGTGTGTAGCAGCTGACGCTTCATCATTTCCATTTCTTTACACCTTCTCAGACCCCGTATTGCTAACGAAATAATTAAAGAAATCCTTGTGCACAAACATTTCTCAGAACTAAAACACGAAGGAGCCATTAGAATCATACAAAATGTAATCAACCAATTTCTATTGGTGGTAAAAGTAATCATTTACTTTAAAATTCACTCTCATGCAACCGCATTAAAGTACAAAAATATTGAAGTCTCGGCATGAGCGTTTTACACTGTGGCACTGAGTCATAATGTATTTAAATCTACTCGAAAACAAAAACAACATGCAAAATGAACTACAGAAATTACATTGAAGCCTGAGCAAGGTGCATTATCCACTTGAAGCAATCGAAAAATCATTTAAGTAGCAGTCGCTCCATCCTTTTGCTTCACCAACGAGTGAACCAGCCAGCGCACCGTCTGCCATGGCAGCCCTTAACCTGTTACAATGCCAAACTAATCACCTAAAGCTTGTGTTAACGATGTCAAATTCACTTTGACGAAACTTAAGCAATTAAATAATGATTTCATACGAATGCTTACTGTTTATACTTCGATCCCCCAGATCTTTTTCATCCCCTCTTCAAGTGTCGTACATTTTAAAATATTATTTCTATTTTAAAATATGTCAACAACGGACAGTAATGTGGGTGAATAAGCACACTTTAAGTATTTATTTACCCAAAACTTCACAAAAATGGCTAAAATATATATTTTTTAATTTCATTTACACTTAGAAATCATTTGTTTTGTACTTAATGATGCTTCAAACATTTTTCTTCTACTTTTCTTAGTTTTCGAGATATTTGCAATTTTAAGCGTAGCGGCGGAATACCACGCACATCTCTGTGCTCTCAGCAAATGAAAACTCTTTAAGCTTTGGAGGACTTCACAGTGATTCAAATATTGAAGCATCCCGGTGACGTAAAAACATATTTCATAAACGAGAAAATGTACTTATATAAAAGTATTTTGTTTTAAAGCCAAACGCACTCTCCATTATGCAAACCTCAAATATTAGAGTATTGCATTAAACTGCTAGTGAAAATCAATCATATTTTTAAATAATATCCAAGAAACAATAATATAAAAGAGGGTGCCAAGAAATAGCATATGAAATGTTTTGGATTTGTATAATACAATTTAAGAAGTGTTCTGTAAAAACGTATTTAAATGTATTAACTATTCCCTGACGAATGAGGTACATGGCAAATGCCTACACTGTATAACTCCAAAACGTGCATTTTTGTGTAAGAAGTTACCACAGTAACTACATAATTTTGCCAAGAAAAAAATCAAATGCAATAATTTGGGATTAACTCCCTTCGAGAAGACGAGTGCGGCCAGACATTCCATTGGCGAAGTATCAGCTTCCAGCATCTCTCCCCGAGTTCGCCCACGGCGGGCGTCTCGATGGCCTTTTCGGCCGCGAGGGCTAAACGAGCGCCCCAGGACTTCCCCGGACGCGAGCGAGCGAGCGGCTGCGGGCGCGTCCCGCCCAGGCGAGCCCAGCCCAGCGCAGCGCAGCCGCTCTGCTCCGCGCCGCGCCGCGCAGTCTGCGAGAGCCATCGCCGCGGGCGCTGCCACACACCACCGCGCCGCACCGCGCCGCGCCAAACCGCCTCCGCCAGCGGAGCCGCGCCGCCCGCCTCCATCGCCCACCGCGCAAACCTGCCCCTTCCCGATCCAGCTGTTGCCTCCGTCGCCTCGCCGCCCGGCTGCAGCGGGAGCGCCGCGCACTCGGCACCGACTCTCTCATCACTCCCCGTACCCATCACCCATCACGCCGCTTCGTTCCATGATGGATTTTCACGGGCACGACAACTGCGGAGGTTATTGGTCCAGTTCACGTTGCGATTGTTTTCAATACCCTCGAGGGGTGGAAGTGTTCCTTTCCCGTTGGATAGTGTGATTCGGTAACGACCTACACGTCGGCTAGCGGGGAATATCCCCCTCACGGAATCTCCCCCTCCCCGGAATCCAAAGGTACGGGCCCCAGCTAGGACACGTTCAAAAGTGGTCCCTCGACATGTGTGACAGATGTGCTTGTAAGTGTGAGTGTTGTGAGTGTATGCGTAAGGGGATAGCTTAAGACAAGAAAGAGGAAGGAAAGATCACGCGAGTTCCATGGTCCGTTTGTTAGGGTAGTACTCCGGCATTCGCCTGATATATATCGGAGAAACTACAGAAAACAACCGATCAGAGCAGACGGCCGCTTCTTCTCAAGACGCAGGCTGAATTCGACTTCGCTATAATCTCCCACCGTCGGTACGCGAATCCTAGCACCTTCCAGTCAGAGTCGCTGCCAAGGCAGCGGCAATGCTGGCTCTGAGCTACACTCAGCCGCTCGCCACTTCGAGGGGCGTCGTCCTCTAATTTCTTCGCTCTCTTTCTCGCCTAGTCCAACTGCATTTTTCAGTCCTTGCTCAGTTCCTGTATGACTGCCCCTGCCCTCGTCCGGTATTCCTGCACTCGGAGCGTCTCTCGCTCGCGCCGTTCATCCCCACCACACTCCCGGAGTGCGAAAGAGGCGGAACCCCGGCGTGGCGTAAAGCGAGACCCTGTAATTAGGAAATTATGGGCAGACAAGATCTACAAATAATTTGCTAATTTTCCGTGTATTAAACGCACTGAAAACACCGGCGCCTAGCCTGAAATTACACACAAACGGAGATAACTTCAATGCCAGCAGAGCGTAGATGCAAGCCCCACCAGTTTTCCCATCAAGTATCGGCATGCGTCAGAAACAAAGCGGAGTCGTCAGCGCATCTTTACTCCCTCACTTCGTCACGGTCTGCGCCGCGCGGTATCACTGCCAAGGAAAAACTATCCAATAAAAATTCTCTAATTAACGGACGCACCTTATGCCTGCAGAGATGAAATTCCATCTCCGCCGTTAAGAAGCAAAATGCAGGCAGACTGCGGCCCAACTACGTCTTTTCGTGAATGGAGTAATCAATCAATACTTCCGACATCCGCCCGTGCAATGCATCAACTCACTGAGCGGCTGAATTATTTGGCGTCTCTTCGGCGAAATAAAGTAAAAGTTGGAATTCGGCGACAAGAAGTGCGGTAGAGATGACGAGGACAGTCTTGCCTCTCCCACGGAGCAGCGTTCCGCCTGAGAAATTCGACATACTATGAGGCTGCACAACAAAGCGTAGACTGCTCACACTAAGCAAATTCACGAAACAGCGGCGGTGAGTGCAGAAGGGTTCCTTTCGTTTTAACAGCATCGTAGAGGCATGTAAAAGTAAAAGGACCTCTGAAGTAAAAATTAATTTCCCTAAAAAAGGCATTAAGAATAATGTCTCCAAAACGAAGCTTAAAGGATCTCGCACAATGACTAAATGATTTTTGATATAAATATTGGAACGACAAGGAAAATCTGTTTACGAAAAGGCATTTGACATTAAATTAGATCTATAACTCAAGTAATGAAATAAAAGTGGATAAAAACAAATACAAAATACAACAATAAAAAATTATTTCTCGAAGAAATTAATGATGCTACAGAATGGGAGAGACTTTCTCGTACAAGTTAGTTTATTAATATCTTTAGCCTCGGCTAATTTATCATTCCCCCCCCTCCCACTTTCATCCTGTTCTCAGCTCCTTGCGGTACTTACAAGACATTATTTTTTACATTTTCTCTATTATTCGGCCCCAATGATAGATGTGTAATATAACTTTAAGAATATTAAAGATTATTAAATAATATTGAAAAAGTGTAAAACCTAGTCCTCTATGCATTTACTTTCATTAAAATATGCAAATTTGCATTGAATTTGCAGCCGTTTTTGAAGAAATATCGTTTGAGAGTTTCTGAAAATGAGGAAAATGCGAAGATATTGATCTTACAATGCAATAATGTGTAAAAAGTACCGTAAATAAATATTAATGACATGAAATTTATTTGAGAGAAATAGTGTATTTTTTATGTATTTAAAAAAGGCATTTAAATACTTTTATGTCATGCTATTCCAGTACATTTAGCACTTTCCTACAAAACGTTTAAAGTTTTTAAAGTTGTTTTTGAGAAACTCTTGTTTTTACAATTTCCATTATCTCAGGCAAAATTAAACAAAACTACTCACATTTTTGAAAAAATGTACATGAACAACATGAACATTTAAAGACATAATTTTGACAAAACTGTATCATTCTGGAGACAAATCTATATCTTTAATATTGAAGCTGTAAGAAGTAGCCGAAAAACTTTTGCACTTTTCCAAACCTCAAAAGAGTTCAACAAAAATCAGTTCTGGGCCATTTTTATAGGCGTACTATGCTATATCCGATAAAAAATAATCCAAACTTATCTTGCTCGAAATCAGGCAGAGAGAGTTGCTAAGGGACGGTATTAGTAGGAGGAACGACCTATAGGACCTTTAGCGTACTCCTCTTCATGAAAGTGATATTTATTTTCACTTTTTCAACATAAAAATTGATGAGAAATTCATTATGTTTTCGGTTCATCAACTTGTAATGCACTTTCTTGCAATGGAGTGCGTTGGTAGCGTGCATTGAAAGGAAGCGGAACCCTAGCAAAAATGACACTGACCAACCACGCATTCCATGTGTCCTCACTTTGCCCCCCGCTGCTTCAGCTTTCTTGTCCACCTGCCTTTGCTGGCCGAGTCTTTCTAATAATCGTTAGACAATCTGCTCCTCCTCTGAAGCACCCAGTAAGATTTCATTGACTCTTCTAACAACTTTTCAATTTCTTCACATCCTAAACTAAGCATTTTGCACTAACGTAAGTCACACTTCCGATTGGCTTGTTCTTGGACACTCGCGCAATCACATCTACTCTTAAGAGTTACGAGTCGCATTCCCTATATATTTTCCGTCATGGTCATCCTAATTTTAACTATACGAACCTCGCAAATTCGCGTAAGGAAAGAGTGTTACCAACATACGCGTGAGCAAATGGGAGGCCAGGAGTCGAAGGTCCCTCTTTCGTACTCTACTATTTATTATTACTTGTCTGCATTGCTTTCTCATTCTCGGATCCCATACCAAATTTAGATAAAATTATGCTGAAGTGAAAAAAATGAAATCCTACGATTATGACGGAAATACATCTTCAGACCCTGATGATGAAAAATATTTTTATTATTTTAAACGCCCATTTGCAATAAACACTACTTCCAAAACAGTACCCGGCATTTTATTCAATATTGAAATTATTCTAATGATGAGGCTTAACTAGAGGCGACGGTATTTGCATTGAAGCCTTTACATCTTGAAAATCACAAATGTTCATTTTAACCTCTCGAATACCTAAATAGATTTCTCGAAAACTTAAATAGTTTTACTTCGAGATATGACAACTTTCCAAAACAAGTTTAGGAAACGTTTCTCAAAAACGGCTTCACATTTTCCTATTCACTTTCTGTTCGGATAGAACCCAGCACCTACTCATAATCACGTAGTAGAAAATTGGAAGTTCTACTGGTGTTTGTAATGGTGGTAGCGAAGGAAATCTCGCCGTCTTATTGGTAGTTGCGGTGGCGATGGTTGTGCTGGTGGTTAAGGTCGTCGTACTAGTGAACCATTAGTAGTATTTATTAATAGCATGTTTAAGGTCAAAACGACTCTCCGAACAACCTAAATCAATGTAGAAGCATGGAAATTGTACGCGCCCACCTATTAATTGAAATGGTTCTTAAAACGTAACAGGCGGGGAAAAACTCGCGGAACGGATACGCTCTTCCCAAAAAACCCCGAACGCACACAACGCTGACCGACATCAGCCCCCGCCCCTCGGCTCGCCCACGACCGGCGGGCGATCTGCCTTGCTCCAACGCCCATTAAAGCGGGCCCTGAGCTTCCACGCCCTCCACGCTTCTAACGGCTCAAAGGCAGCCAGCAAAAAGCGCGCCGCCCGCCGCCATAGGCACAAAATAGGGCAATTCACGCCGAGCGCGGCGCGATCTCAAACGCGAACAATATGAAGCCCTCCGAAGGAGCGAAACTTCCCACATCTCTATTACGCCGCCACCGCGTCGGCCGTCGCCCCCGCACCGCCTCCCCCTTTCTTGGCGTCGCCATTCGCCGACAATTAGACTCCCACCTCCCCCATTTTATCGCTTTCGACGCCGAGCCTCATCCCCATACCCATCGCTATAGCGGCCTGCGCCATCATCGTCCCCGCCAGCCTCCTTGCAACACCGATGAGGCTCATTCACACTAAGTAGGCGATGGCGACAGCGATGGCGTTGTTTTTAAAGTTAATAACACAAACAGGAATGTATTAATACTGGTGCGGTGAAATTCATCAAGAATTTTAGTGTCGACTAGTGTCAGGTACCAGCAAAAATTCTTCGGAACCAAATCACACATCGACATTTTTATTTCAAAAAATCGAAGTATTTAACATTGATTTATTGATGCCGATTTTTTTTAACATGTGTTGAGCTCGATGTTTTTATTTGGTTGATATTGAATTTTTGAATGAAAAAATTACAATAATTTTCAGCTATCTATTATTTGAATATTCTTCAGACCAAAGTCAGAAAGAGTTCCCATTATATAACAAACACTTTATTAATTGTTCTGAGAATGTTTTGACTTTGGTTTGGCAGCTAAAACTCAACGATAAATTAATAAACACGACCATCGTTACATGAAAACATCCCCCCCTTCTCCACTACATGTGAATTGTAGAGATTAATAGCATAGTTACAAACGTCTCTTTTTAAAAACATCAATGGTTTGGGGTCAACGTACTTTGAACAACGATTTTTAAAATTTGAGCATCGATATTTCGAAAGATCGATGTTTTGTTGACTAAGTCGCATCCTTAATTCATAAGCAGCGTACATTGAATATTCTTTAGACGAAATAAACAGAGGAAAAATTAATAAAATAAAGTTTTCGACAATATTATTTTTCAATTATTAAATCAGATAATTCCGTAAGTTTCGCTAATTATCCTGATAATTTTCTAACTTCGTTTTCTTCAGTTAAATTTCAATTAATAATAAACAATACCCCATTCAAATTAAACGCACCCCGTGTGAACTTCAATTGATACTAATCCAATTTTAAATACATCGATTTTTAACAACATATATGAATTTTGGGTCGATGTTTTATTATCATCGATGTTCTACTTCTTTTTAAATTATTTGCTTTCAGGTGTACTATTTCGCAACGGGTTTGAATACATTCGATACAGGATTAATGAGTTGAGTTACATGTTGAATCCATTATTGCTTTAGAATTATTTTGAAGAGGTATGTTCCACTTTTGAGCATGGCTGTTTAGAAACACGTATGTTTTGTTGACGATGTGGCATCTCTATTCCAGAGGGGAGGCGGCGAGCGCTGCCGGGCGAGGGAGTCCGGAGCGGCGCCGCGCGCATTTCACGCCGTGAAATTGAATTGGAGCCATATTCCACTACCGGCTGGCATCTTCCCACTGGATCAGCCGCCGCCCGCCGAATCCATTAGACATGCTCTCCCTGCGCCACACTTGCTGTTTGACCACGGCGGCGTCGCGACCCTGGGCTCCGGCACAGACGCGCAACGGCGGAGAAAATGTACGCGGATGGGAACGGGCCACGGCGCGGGTATCGTTCGCGTCCAAGCGAAGACGACTCGCCATGCAATGAAAAAACTGAAAGAAAATAAACAAATGGGCGGAAAGGCGCAGAAAGCTGTAAACGAGATATAATAAGCTTGTGATGTTACCATGTGCTACGTTCATAACCGTCACCATTCATAACAGTTCATCGTCAAAAGACATATTACAATAAAGACATTTTCAAATCCCACGCGCATGAGACAGTAATAGAAGTATTCGAAAACGCCTGTAAGTAAAATGTGCTTTCGCTGAATGTTTAGGAGCGCGGCAGAAACAGTTCTCATCAACAAAGTTAAGGAGTACTTACGAACATTGATTCAAGATAGTTAATCGAAAATCGATGCCAAGGGCGTCGTGTTGTTTTGTTACTAATGACTTCAGCCGGGTCAAAGAGCTACACAAATATAATCAAATCATTTACATATATATCATCCTGATTATCGACACGATGGCATACATACAATACAGTTTCATACATCATAGCTCTCGTAACTCTATCATTTGCCTGTACGAAAAAGCACCATATAAAAGGTTCAAACTCAAATATACCGAATATGGCGTAAATAATAAGTTGTTTAAATTTGGGTTTCACCACTGAAAAACTACTGAGCAACATACTCATTACTTACGCGAATTTCGCTGTATTTTAGTTTCAACATTTTATAGGATACTAGCAAAATACCCAGTGTTGCACGGGCAATCTTCATATCCATTCCTTGTGAAAAAGGTAAAGGATCAATTTTCGTTAAAACACAGCATTATTATTTTTAATGTAATTGGTTCAAATTTTAATAAAATATTGTAAATTTCTTTTATTTTATTTTACAGTACATTGCTATTAGATATTAAAATATCTTACGCACTGCTACTGGCCTCTAGCGAATCTATTAGGTACCAGTTCAGCCGCGCCTCTACAGGCCTCTGGCGGAGTATATTAGGAACCAATCTGCTCTTAGCGACAGGCGTGATCGAGTAATAGTTGCATTCCTTTTCACAACACAACTAAGGTCCGAAGTTGGCCGGTTTCAACGATTAATGCTGAAGCAATTTTCTACTACTCGAAATGAAAGAAATTTCACATCAAATACGGTAGAAGAGTATTGGCATCCCTCTGTCATCAATCATCACGTTATGTTTGAACCCCAATGTGTTCCACGCGGGAGCGCAAGAATCCGTAAAATTTCTGCAAAAATTACACACCTTTATATAGACCTATTTTAACTCCCGATGGTTATCTGATCAAGTTTAGTGGATTATATCTATAACAGAATGCTTTTTTTCAACGAAACCACTCCCGTTAGAATTGAGAACAGCATTGCCGAGCTACGCCTCAGTAAAGGTCGCGCGCGCCACTAAACCATAACCGCAAGGAGCGCCAAGGGCATTTGCGCACGTTAATCAAAGATGAGTGCTTTCATCTCAACAAGACATCAAAGAAAGGTGCGCTGGCGGTACGATTGCAAAGATGTAAGCAATATTAGTACAACAATTTCTTTACATATAGTTTTACAAAGCCCCCTCACCGATAGACTAAGGAAAAAATACCGTTAAAATCCATGATCAACATTTCGTCCTGAGCTATTCAGGCATTACAAAAGAATCGAATAAAGTCAGCAAAACAACATGTAGTTCAAATTGCTGTGTTGTTAAAAATTAACTAGATGTGCGAACTCGCAGATATTTTGCAGTCGATAGCGTCCATTTGGCAAATGCATCGCCGAGGGAATTCGAAAGCATTCTTCTCGTTCCGATCGGAACCATTGATTAAAGAAAAATTCTGCCTAATGTCAATACATTTCTCAGACTGCGACAGCGTCGAGGACGCGGCTATCGGAATTCAAAGGTGCTTGACCGCAGAGCCTCGTTTTCACACGCACTGTGGCTCAGGCAAAAAAGACGTCCGCGGGCCCGCCAGAGAGAGTAACAGTCGCTGAGAAGAAAAGGTTCACCGAAATATATCAACCGTTTGTTACGTAGATAACGCAAGCTGACAAATGTCTTGCCTGCTGTTTCTTCCTGAAGGCACCGGTGTTACTTTAAATTGACGCTAACTTGACGTTAATTAATTTCTCCGTAAAATCTCAAAAGGACCCTGGTTTGTCCAAAATAACCAACTTTACATCTATCTTGACAGTCAATTCCTGATTCGTAAAACAATTAAACTACGTATCCTTCTTACGTGTCCCTGCCGCCCCAAATGTAACCACTCTCATGCTTTCCAAAAAGTAAAAAAACATGGATACATAAACAACTAGGATACATAAAGTTAAGAAATAAAAATATTGCAGGAACCCAATTAGGATAATTTCAAACGACAAAAGTGTGATAAATCTTAAATAGACTGTGATTCTGAAACCATCACGTGCAAAGCCTTATGACTGATCAGTGAATATAAATATATTATAAAAACTTATTTAATATGATCCACCTTGTTATAAGATACGCACTGCAAGAATATGGCATTTCTGTGCATATTATTATTTCCAAATCATGAAAAAATGTTTCTTTAGATGACATATTACAAACATTTCGGCTGAAAATGACCCAACTACACATCTGAGGCGATTCTTGAACTACATTAACACCTATATAAGGTAATGTGCTAAGTCTGAGACTTCTATAGAAATGAGCTTAGTTTTCTCTAAATCCTCCTTTACGGCAGCATTGCAAGGGAAATACATATTTCGGTAATATTAGGGAGTTCAAAAACATTTCGCAATGGTATGATTAATTTACAGTTTCATTCTAAACGCCGATATTCTCGAGACAGTGAATAACGAGTACGAGAAACACGTAAAACCGCGATGTTGCCCAAACGGATATTATATAATAAATGTGAGTTGGAACGACTTCGCCCATTCTTCCTCTGAAAGGAGAATTTCGCCACCAAACTTTCCACATAAATGCTAGGCAATGAGCAGAATCGCAACCACTTGGCTGCGCTTCAGTCGCGGCTTCTGCCAAGAAACAGCAGCTGTTACCTGAATTTCTCCGTTTAACTTGCAGTACCTTCACTGCTCAAGCTTCCGTCTTCCCACAAAAAACCTATATCTCTCAAAGTACATTGGCTCCAGCATTTTCCCAAAAGTTTATGATATTTCAACTTCCAAAAAGCCTTACAGATCTTTCGCAATGATGTAAACACGAGAAAATATTTATAAACGACACATTTGTTTACAACTATTGAGATATTTACCTTAATTGACAGAAGGATGAACAAATTATTTTCATCATTCTATTCGTAAAGAGGAGGAAAGGTTTCGGTAAGCCACATTCTCTCACTAATTATGAATTAGAAGTACTCGTATATCTATCAATGAAATGAATAACTTTTTTTTTTTAATTCTGAAAATTTATCCTAATGATGCACCCTTTTTCTGAACACTGCAGAATTACACAATAAATACAAATTTTAAAAGAAGTTAGGGTTACGGGTCTAATCATGAAAGACTATTACAAAATTTGATGAAAGAAATATCTCGACCCTACTACAATATATTTCGTGAAGGAAAATAACCCCAACCTCCAGAAACCACATACTTTTCCAAAAATATCTTCAGTGAGTTTAATATAACATGAACCTATTACGAAATGGGCAATCTCGTATAAAACTGTGCTGGCATAATATTATTAGAGAGTTTTTAAATACTGACATTTGCATATTAATTTTGCGTATCTTACTTTTATACAATAGGGCCGTATTTCGATATTACTTCCATTCTACTTACCCACAACTTACTTTGCAAACGCAGACAGTACAATGTCTAATTAGACACATAATTTTTTCCCAATATGGATGATTCAATAGAGAGAAAGGAGAAGCGCTTAAATATGAGAAATGTGACTCAATGAAAAAATCAGGAATGCAATAAAAATAGTGTATAATATGAAGGCAAAAAGCAGTTGAGAGCCCCAGTACATGCACAGTGGTGATGCTCACCGCCGCAAAAATCCTGCCCTGGCCGTGACCGAACCGAAGGCGAGAAGTACGTGACGTGACGGGCCGGGCCGGGAGCGGCCGAGAGCGGAAGAAGCGCGGCGCGCTGACAGGCCCGCATTCTGCCCCCCGCGTCGCTGTGTCCATGGCAATTACACAGCTTAAGGCCGTCGGAATGGCGGCAGCGGGGACACGGCGTTCTAATCAATCTTCGACAGCCACCCGTCTTTGATTTACATTCCAGGCGGCGTAGGCAGCGTCAGCCGCCCTCGGCCACTCTTCTGGTTCCACTGCACAGCCTCCCTGCAGTTTCTGTTTTCTTGCAAGGAATTCTCATACTCTCAGGTTTCGGTTTAAGGGAGATACTCCTTTTTCGGTACATATTTTTTGTTAGGTCAAGTTGATGAGAACTGGTCATGGCCAGAACTCCTTCAATAGCATTTTGACAGTATATCATCTTACGAACATTTCGACGCCACTGCAGCCCCTTGGCTCCAGCATACATTGATTTCTCTGCTGCACTTGTTATTCCTTCTTCTAACTCGTCTTCCATCACCTCAGAGTGCATTACCCATTTTATCCTTCTCGTCATTTTAATTCGACTTCCACACCTTTGGTAGCCTGGTCGCCGCGCACTTCTCCACAGACCGAAGACACCCCACTCTTTCGCTTGATCACAGCCAAGACGCACCCACTTTCTAAGACATCAAGGCTCGAGATATTAAAACAAACTCGAGATTTTTAAAAAAACACTCGCATTTTATAATCTTGAATTGTCACCTCAGATTCCTATCTAAAATTCAACAATGGGTTTCTGCATTTTCGCAATGCTTCTCCGGGATCATTACCTGTGTTCTTCAAATGTCGACATCGACCCTTGCGTTCGAATTAATTGGAATGCTCCCACACATAAACATTCAAATGAAATGCCATTTTGTTATTCTTGGGCGCTGTTTACACAGCACAATTTCGTCCACTCACAACTCTAACTGATAAATACTCTTCAGAAAAGGAATACGTATTCCATAGCTTACACGCTTTCATCTTCACATTATAGACAAACACCAAGAACATATCAGTTTTGGGTATCCAAATAAGACCTAACAATTACGCTCTAATTCACTACCGAAAGAGACAGTCTCAAATGCTTACTGTTAACGTGGTTGTTTTCACATTCGGCAAGTGGATGTGCTGGGCACTTCGGATAAGAGAAACCTTCGGCTCGAAACGTACTAACTCTCAAAATACATGCGAGGGAAATAGCGGGCTCCTGTACACAGAACAGCCCAGACATCGATTCTGAAACTCGACTGGGTTGTTGGCTCAAGAGAATGTTCCCTTGAGTAACATTTATTTCTTTAACGTATTTGCAGCACTGGCCAGGGAGATATGCGCTTCCAATTAAGCGATCCCTTCCGACAACCAAACGTAAAAGCTTAAATAATCAGCTATGTTTCAACATATACATTCTCAAGATTTGGATCTAAAATCAAATCAAGAAGGAAGTCTGGTAAAAAATTGATCGCGTTCCATCAGCAATGCCCACAGCAAATGACAAAATTACTTAAATTCGCAATTATAATTACAACAAATGATAATGGTTAATTATGGTATGGTTAATTTACCGTGGCATTGAACATTGTCGTAACGCAATCGAAA
This sequence comes from Gryllus longicercus, assembly GCA_038098605.1. Lineage (NCBI taxonomy): Eukaryota > Metazoa > Arthropoda > Insecta > Orthoptera > Gryllidae > Gryllus > Gryllus longicercus. The sequence goes on along the minus strand of JAZDUA010000436.1, from coordinate 405,603 downwards.
TGGTCTGCCTTGTTACACAATTTAGACGGCAGTGTATGTGTGTAATTAGAGGATTTGCAATTAATTTCATGAATTTATGATTTATTAACATACACAAATATTAACATACATATGATTTACAACACAATGAATGAGGCATTTTGTGTCGCCAACACAAACGTGTTGCTAAGTACAAGTGCTGAATTAGTAATTAGAATGAAGAAAGTCCAAGACAAAGTGCTTTTCGACTTGGTAAACGGCGGAGTCTTTCTACAGCTAATTAGCATAAGTATATTTATTTAAGCTATTAAGTTTATTTAAGTATGTCAAAAACAGTGTGACGTACTATGGGGAGAAGTGAGCTCTCAGATGACTGTCCCAATTCGTATAAATATACTAAGTTTAATTATGAATACAGGTAGCGACAAGCGGTTTTGGCAAGACCTGACATGAAAATATTCGCTTCTGAGTAATAAAAAATTGCAAAGGGAAATCAATTACAGATTTACGGCATTATCTTCAGTGCTAAAGAATAGATTTAAGCCTCTGTGGACGTGACTTTAGATCGACACATTTCCTTCTTCCAATCATCATCAATCAAAACAATTCAATACAAAACAGCATTTTCCTCGCTAGGAAACTCACGGCCTGAACTACTTCCGCATTGTCGCTCTCCCCAGCGTGAGAGAAACCGTGGAAGTGAACGAGCTGGGAAATATTATTAAGCCATAAATGGCCGGTGCTGCGAAGGGCGCGTGGGCGCGAGCCAGCACCCCGCCGGCGAAGCCCCCCTCCCACCCCCCCAGGCCTCGGAAAAAGGCCTCGTGCCCGCAAACTGGAAACCTAGATCTCCTATCACGCGGTAAAACACCACGAAGTGGCGATATTTTACAACTTTGTGGCCATAAAGATGTGCGCGCACTTTTTAAATTGTTACTCACGAGAACAAACAAAGTGGAGGGAAGAAGAGCGTCATTATTCACTAAGAAGTGGGAGACGTACAAGAAAAGGCATCTCCTCGAGATCAGCGGCGGCAATGGAGCCTCTTCTAAAAAGTCGGAGATGCTATCGTCAACTCCGAACGGAGCGGCGCCCGACTGAGTTATAGGAAATGACGTCAGGATATCCCGAGAGAGCAGATGAGGTGCCCTCCGAGGGTCCCTGCGCCACGCCTAGCCGCGCGCGGGCGGGCGCTGCATCGCACGTGATCGGCAAAGATGGAGGCGAGGATGGGGCTGGTGTCCACAGCGCCCGCCCGGCCAGCCGCCAAGAAAGGAAGCGCCAGCACCTGCGACCTCGACACGCAATCGCAACACGCCATAGTACCCAACCCAGTCCTATTTGATTTAAAATACAAACTACATATTCTTAATTAATTACGGCCAGTAAAACGAATTCCACTAAAATGTTCCTAAATTATTTCTGTTAACTCAAGAATTTTGGTAGATAATTAACTGTTACTCAAAGTAATTCCTCACGTCTCTACTGATTGTCTCTTACCTATCGAATAATTTAAGCCAATCATTAAATTCTAAAATATTCAATGATCATTCACTAATTCTACTGCCCAATAACTGGGTATTTTCCGTTATCTTACGTCTATAAATATTACATGTGATCGTTAGGATGGTAATTTTGGTATTTTCTCGACATCTCCTGCTCAATACATTTAAAATTAGAAAAATCAAAACTTAGAACTTTTCTAAACGATTAAACATCAATCTGGTCCACCTAGCACTTGCAAGTTATTTTCAGTACATTTTGGATTCTGAATTGTTTATATTTCGTATACAAGAACATTGTACACATAATTGTAAACATGTATTTTCAAAGATCACACGTTTGATTTCAATAGAGGATTTTAACTCGCCTGAAAAATTGTATTGTAAAAAATGGCAAGGAAACTAGGGCAGAACGCATTGATTCATAAATCGCTTTTTGTTGTTTGTGAGCCAAACAGAGTGTTCGTTGGATCGCCCCGAAACAGTGCAGCCTGATTCGGGAGGTTGATAATGATCATGAAATATTACTATTCAAAATACGTGTAAAATTACTGCAACATTGCTTTGAAAATAAAAGATATCCACTCTTTGAAAGTGTTTCTAATGCACAAGAGCAACAAGGAATTCTGTGAATTTGCGATAGAAATGTATGGAAAATTTTCATCCTAAGGAAGTGATGCGGTTAGTCATCACAAGTACGAATGTTATTCCAACACAACTGTTTTCACGTCAGGTTGAGATCTCCACTGAATGAATAAACGCTAACCATGAGTCAAAGAAAATTCCATTTTCAAGACTTGTACGTCCTTTTTTCTTGTTTTCATGAGTCCATTAGATTTCATGATATTCTGAACAGCACCACTTCAACTTTTCGAACATTAGACACCGATTCACTTTTATCAAAACTAGAACTGTATGTGACATAGCGCAAAATGAAAGCTGTTAGAGCACACCTATTGAATCCATAATTTCAAATTCATTAAGTGATAGCTGACTGTTAGAAAATATTTCCCTTGAAATGCAGCCTAAGGTCAAAATTATCCTTCCCAAACTTGAAGAAACCGCCAGTTACCAGCTGAAGCAATCTTCTCCGACCTCAGGGTGTTTATTAACGAACGTGGTCTGTTTATTAACAAACTAATTTAATCATGAATCACACGAAGCCCCGTACAAAAACCTAATAAAAGCGGCGTTCACTCGGTAAATATTTCACCGGGCCGGCGGTGGCGGCGGCGGCGAGCGTTTTGTGTAGCGAGGCACATGCCTCGATGGCAGTGGCGGCGGGGCCCCGTCCCACGCGGAATGAAGTACTGCGCGCTGAAGTGAATGGGAAACGGTAATTTACAGCGTCAGAGGTATTCAATAGCGACGCCAGCCCGAGAGGAGTCCGGGCGGCCGCCGCCGCCGAACTCTCCGGAGAGCTCGATATCGCAGGTCGCGACCCGGCCCGGTGGTCATGCCTCATTAGGGCTGGATTTATTAATACCGTAGCGGGTAATTAGAGAGCGGGGCTCGCCAATTAATCTGCAGGTCAACGAGCCGGTTTAACGGTTCCCACATTAGTCCACGTCCGTTCGCGCGTCTGAAGCCCGCGGCGCGGCGCGGCGGGCGCCGGGCAGAGCAAGGAGGCCCGTCCCGTCCCGTCACCCCCGCGCCGCGCCGCGGGCGGCTCCGCCCCCGCCCTCGCCCCCGCCCCCGCCGCCGGCATCCGGGTACACAGCTCAGTCGCCGCCCGCGACGGCACGGGCGTAGGCCGGGGCCTCGAGAAATTGAACAACAAAAATCGCGCATTCCAGACATTATCCTTGCTCTCGGCGGCGATGTGCTGGCCTTTGAGACGCCGCGCACCGCAACCTCCGCCGCCGATGACTCGGTGCTCGGCGGCGAAGGACTCGTGGAAGCAGCGCAAGGGGGGGGGGGGCGAGTAAAACATTTCTGGCCTTCGAAGACTTTGCAATTTCAAGTGTATCAGAACTAACGTGCTTTGTACTATCTCTACGATTGTACTTTGGTCAGTCCCAGGAGCGATTATTATGATATTAATCTCTGCCATATCATATTAAGAGCGTGGTCAGTGAGTAACTTGTAGAAACTATTCACATGCATTTGACAAACGCTGGCTAACCTATGCAGGAGGCGGATTATTTTTCTCAGTCTGCCAATTGCAGGATATGCGGATGAAACCAATGTATTTATGAGACTAAAATGTAACAAAAGTACACTTCAAACCTATTTAAAGAAATATGACTTCCACGATTTATTTTTGGATTAACACTAGCCGTATTATGAACGTGAAACATGATGGAAATGAATAGTCCGGCAGAGCATGATGAATAGTATTTGACGAGCATAACCTGGCTTTCAATTTTTCTATCAAATAACTTAAATTAATATATTCACACGCTTTTCGTCATGATTCCATCATTCATTTTTCGGCAGCGTAGGCACTAGAGGCCCGCCCTGGGGAATACCCGTGCGCTGAACTTTTGCACCATTTCTACACAATGATACTGTCACGTTATCGGAACAAGCGAACAAGAGAATCCCTCGTCAAAGCTATCCCTACGGCAGTTCCTGAACTAACTTCGAAGCATTATCAGCTGGCACGCCATTCCATATTGCTGCCGGAAGAACACACTTCGCGGAGTGAGGCGGTCTTCCGCGATGCTAGTCTCTTGATATGCTGAAGATGTGCTGCAGTTGGAAGGTAAACCAGTCTACAATTTGGAGAGAGCATTAACTCAAAATTCGCATTTCTCGAGTTGTGCCACTATTGAAGCCCAAGAGCGATATATTGAACGTGAAAAGGAATTAAGGCTTTCTATACTGTAAATTTGAAGTTAATTTAAATAACGCCCTGCCGCTCTTTCACCGAACTAGTTATCAACTTTCATCTTGAATTTCTGCAAGCTTAACTGCGCTATCAAAATGAACTAAAATGAGCGGTAAGAAATTGCACACGTTTCGGAAAAAGAGTGGCTACATCACTCACTCTTTATAAGATTTCGCAAATCACTGAGATATTTTGCTTTAAGAGCGAGAACGGGAGATGGGGGATGCAATTTTTACATGGAAGCATCTTGTATTATTCCGTCAATCTATTCCGATGACTTTTGCAGTGAATCGATTTTTCCGTATCAAAGAACCACCATGGGTTCTGACTACACAAAGGGTTAGAGGAAATAATTTATTATACTATATAGGAGAAAGGTTTATCCACATTTTCCTCTACCAGGGCCTGGGAATAAGAGTTTTTCTGTCGAAAATTCACCGTATTTCGCACACGATAACAATACATCTCTTCTTATCACGTAAGGTCGATAAAGTAAAAAATCATCAGGCCGCAGTTACAATAAACACCATTTTAAGTCCAAAGTATTTTTCCAAAAGAATCGTCATCCCAAATTCAATACATTTATATCTCCGACAAACGAAATGCTCGCACCTGCTCTACAGAGAGGCGAAACGACAGGCCGGAGATCGCCCGGAGGCCGCGCCGCGCCGCTGCGTCGGTCGCGTCACAGCGTCGTCACGCGGCCTCCAAAATTTGGCGCCCGTTCAGCGCGCGGGTATTCCCCAGGGCGGGCCGCTGGCGCCTACGCAGCCCGCGAGGCCGCGCACAGAACAGAGCGCAGGCCCAGGCGCAGGCGCAGGCGCAGGCGCCCCCGACGGCGCCTTCGGGGGCTCCTCACAACCACGGGCGCAGGATGCCTTTGCGCTGACGAAGAGGCGTAAAGAAGTAAATGAACCGGAAGACAGCTCTTGTACATCAATGCAACAACAAGCAAATTAAAAATTAATGTAGCATTCATCTCTTATACTAAATGCAAATCAGTTGCAGTTGGTACTGTGTAATTCTAAAAGACTAAATACGCCTGTAACATTTATTGTACTTCGGCGTCTCGGTCAATAACCAGCATCTCGATCACGTGATCCGGTTTCTGGTGCTCATGAAAAGTGTGCAGATTATTCTTCTCCCCCACATGTCACCTACAGGTTTTACTGCGATTTGATGATAAATAAATAAAAACTAGTGGGAATGCCCGGCATACGGAAACGTTTCCTCTTCTTGGTGTTGTTTCTCAACAATTACTCAGATGTATAAACATGTGTGTTAAATATCTGCAATTGAATGAAGTTACGCAGAAAACATATAAGCCACAAGAATCAATATGATTGAAAAATGGCTCAGAAAATTGGGGAATATCTTCAAATTTTGAGTAGCAAAGATGCAAATTTAGTAAACGGAAAATAGAAACCCCCCAAAACATTGTTTCGTGTCTTCAAGCATTGTCTCGAAGATTAATGAGATAAGGGAGTTGTATACATTCTGGAAGAATTCATTGTAAACCCAGAGTTCAACATCTTTCGGAAAATGTAATGGGCGTGCTTTATTTTTACCAAGATCTCAAAAACGCTGTAGGGAAATATGGCAAAGACATTCTTCTGTCCACCATACCTTAAAAACGTACGGCACCACATAATTATAGCCATTCAATTTTTTTGTGAAAGAATACATCTGTCAGACGATTGCTAGACACTCAGTTTACGTACATTCACAAATCTCTATTTAAAAACACTCCCCTAACTTAAGAAAACTTTCTAGATTAGTTTCTCTAACAAAACCCTTATACTCACATACTTTTTCTAAAGAGGAAATGTCGAATGTTCTCAGTAGATCGATCACACAATGAAATAATGAACAATGACGGAAGATCGATTCATTTCATTCATTTCGATCAGTTCATTCGATTATTTAATTGATTTTATAAAAATGTTTGGTTTGTGTTGTAAACCCGGATAGTAATAGCAAAGCGATAAAACCTCTTGATGCTCACTATCTGCTTCAGTTAAACAAAAATCACGAAATTTGACTGAGTAGAAAGCTCAAACTTTTATCTAAACGAAAACTCTTAAGTGTTTTAATAATTCAGATTTTTGCAATTTTTTAAATGTCAGAGCTTTTTATGAAAATCTAAACAATAAAATCCCGTTCAGTTATATGAGCAAAAGATTTTAAGAAAAAAAATGTCTGCTATTTTCTAGAAAATGTTGATAATGTCATAGGGGCTTCATGTAACACCTACAACGCATTACATCTTGGTGATGACAAAGCGCCTTCCATCTCTTGCACATACACGACAATCATAAATGACTCGCTCTATTAATTCTAAATTAAATTCCTCGTGGCTAATGACTTAATTCTTCCACGTTAAACAGGAAACGCGCCCTTTCTCACTTGTTGCTTGCTACTCAAAAAACTATTCTCTCAGTCTCATACACGAGGTGCACAATCCTTCATGTCTTAGCCCGTTATCTCTTTCTGTCCCAATTCCCAAAACGCATTGTTCATACCAGCGCGCTCACTGATTTCTTATTAGTCTTCAGCGGCTGAGGAAACAGTTGACGAATGTTTGCAAGTCGAATCTAATAGAGTTCCTCCGTGTCTCCGCCGTGTCTAATCTTCGATGATCATTTTCATACAAGCCAATTAAGTTAAATTGTGATAGGCTGGTTACTAGTTCCTTAAGTAAATTTCTTGTTTTATTTACTGCCTTGACTTTATTTCTTAAATAAAGAATTTTCACCTTTAATAAATGTCATTTCCCTGTCTATCATCAGGTTAATTTCATGCCAAGGGGGGATTACATTGGGCGACCGTCCATTGTTACGAAGTATGGCAGCATTTAAAACTATGAGGTAAGGATAATCTCAATATGCACTTATTAATCTCATTTAAAAATGCTCGTTAATATCTCAACTTAAAAACCACGCCATCTTCGCTTCGCTAACTTTAATACACACGCTTGCTCGCGCTACACGGCGAAACAATGAAAGGCTGGCTTGAAAACGACATAGGTAATAAACAAATGACGGCAGATATGCATTCATTTTGTTAATTTTACTCAACAGTTTCGTTTTAACGAAACAACCTACAAAGCGGGCAAATAAGAGCAAGTGGTTATACAACCATCGTTGTGAAAGCGCGTCAAACTTACTTCCGCCCCCTACGGGTTGAGAATCACCAGAGTTTTACAGTCCTTACTTGCACTTCGCTGAAATATGGTAATGTTGGTACGTATGAATCTATGAACTGATATTTCAGAAAAAAAGAACTATATGCAGAGGACAGTTAGAGAGCATTAATAAAAGGACTTTTCGTTAATGAACCACGGGTCTAAAGGAACTACTAACGCTCCTCAAAATTCTACGGGTGTCACTATTTCAGGCTGAGAGAAAAAGAATTAACGACAATGTAATCTTTGCAGCTGAATTGTAAGTTACAAATGTAATTGTGAAATAGGATTCGCCGTTTAGGCACTCGAAATGAATAGTTCGTAACAATTTAATAATCTTAAATTCGAAGAGATAGTGATGGTAAGCAAAGACCAATTTATGTTGAGGGAATGAATGAATGCCAAAATTGCCTCTCCCCAAGTCACCAAATACAATTATGACTGAGGAATGCAACTGAATCCAATAGTAAGGAAATATGTCGTAAATGTCGTTAGGTTTGTTATCAGTTATTCGTTAGATCAGCAACATTCCCTTTTCAGAAATAATCGAAGGACTCAGACGAAGAAGGGAATATCTCATATTGACCTCGTTCTGAGATATTGAAAGTTCTCCAAGAACAATCATTATACAACACAGTACCCGCAGTAACTACATTTGTATGTAAGTCGATTCTGGATTTAAATAACACATTACACTAAAAGAATAATATTTGGATGATATGAGCTGTCCGGGTGACGCCGCGTCGAAGACTGTGTTGCCGACGTTTCGACCATCCTGTCGTGGTCTTCCTCAGGATGGTCGAACTTCAAATCATATTTGGAGTTTTATTTAATGCTAATAATCCAATATCACAAAAAAAGGGATAGCCCCTTGTTCTACTGAGACCATCAATTCTTAACACGAGTGTTAATGCAACATACTCAACACAAAGGGAAGACCAGCAAAATCGTGTTATGCAGCAAAACGCCGACGCTATTTGAAGTTCAAATGCAGCTCTAAGAACCGATGACTTTGAACTATAACCGGTGCTACCACATTCATGGGCTCCGCTGCCTGGCGCCCGCCCCCTCCTCCGTCGGCCGCTGCTGCTGCTGCCGCTGAGAAGATGCGAGGCGCGAGCGCCTGGGAACGGCCGGGCGGGCGGGCGGGCGGCTAATTGCGGCGAGTCGGCGCGCAATCGTCATCGCCGCGCGTATCGGTGCGCGCTCATCTGCTCCGCGCGCGCCTAATTAGCCCGCCCCCGCCCCCGCCCTCGCTCCGCGCCGGACAATCGAACCCAATAACGGGACGCGGGTCGCGCATCGCGAACCTCCTCCACAAACTGGGCGTGCGCCGTTCGAAATACCGGTCTACTTGCGTCTACGAATATGCATGGCCAATGTAGACGAGGACGAACGCGGTTACCCGGAAATATGATTACATTCTTTCTTCGCACTGACCATATTTGCTCAAAATAATTGCCAGGCTCTTTTAAACTCTTAACAACGTCGACTGAATGTTGCACATTTCACTTAATAATACGGCAGATCTTCATGAATTTCAATAATACGTCTGGAATTTCTGAAATTACAAAAGTTAATTTTTTTTAAAATTAGCCCCCCACATAATCAATTTTGAAGAAATAAACGATTTATTTCTCAATGGCTCGATATTAGATATTTTAATCCGTTTAGGTACTTTTCCCCCCCCAAATAATAGCAGTTATTGCGATTTTGTAATTTTCTAACATCTCGAAAACAACGGAATTGTCACACTATATTTCTCGCGGCGTCTGGAAGCGGTAGCAGTTATTTCGGATGGTAAAGTGCTTGGTTGGAAGAGTTGGTAAACAATTGAAAATGCTACATTTTAAAAAAGTTTGGATAAAAGACCTTTTTTTCTTTTGTTGTTACGAGTATTGAAGGTCGCATCAACATCTACTACATTAGCGACCACTATTGGTTTTAACGTTATAGGTAACTCTGAACTAGATGAAATGATGGTGGTGACGGGGGTTGAAAGGACGAACACAAATACACCCATGCCCGAGGCGGAACTTGAACAAGCGATCCATCGGCCCGAGATCGCTGCGGCTCTACTGCCTTAGCGATATCGGCCACCGGATCGGCAAAATACCTTTGTTAATGGTCTACCAAAGAAAACTTGATACCTAAGGACAACTTAATGCTCTGCTTTCCCGAAAATTAGTGTGTGGTTGGTTCATGCTATTGTCAAGTGTTAATTGTACATTCATGCACATTTTAATTGTCAATTGTCTTCTTCACAAGAGCAAATATTTTCATCATAAGTCTATGCATAAGAAATATACCAACATTTCTTATACCGTCTAGCTTTCTTGCAGAATTTCTTTGTGGGCATTTTATTTCGTCGCGGTCATTTGATAATTACGCATCCTTTGATTTAAATGAATGTACAATTCCGAAGACCTCATCAATATGATTTTTTGTGGTTTCTCTAATGTATTCAGTCTATTTATGTATGGCACTCTGAGTTCTCTTCAGATTAACTTGTAGTATGAATCCGAGAAAAGTAAGTCTCACATAAATCCCCTACCCGACCCTAGTGATTTGCTATTTGTCACAGGTACCTATTTCTCCAGGAAACTTAATCGGCATTCACTTGAACCTCATACTTTTCCGATACTGTTCTGAGAGCGAAGAGCTGCTTAGAAATATAATGTACAGGACATTTGTACTGTTGCCACAAAAGTGTAGCACCTTAATTAATTCAAGGGGTATCGTTATTAATACGTTTTGATTTTTGAAGTATTTGTATGGTTGTACAATATTAGCTTATGTTAATGTATGGAAGCTATGGTTTGATGACAAAGAGTGAATTGACATGCTCAATCTCTACAGTTTCACCACCCTTGATCGATAGGAGCGAATTCCAAAGTTGTTCTTATGTTTCATCACCCAATCGATATCATCGCAAAGAACGACCGCAAGAAGCGAAAGACGAATCCAAGAGGACGCGCTGTGGAGGCTTTGCAGACTTGAGAGCCGGTTCCATCTCCACCACATCTCAGCAGAACAATCAATCACCTCATAAGCTGGCATCGTATAATCAATTAAGCGCCGTCGGATCCTTACGACACTGCATGGCGCGCAAAGCGGGAAACGAAGCATAGAAGTTCGCAACGAAGAGATCTTTGCAGGAACCGGGTTCGTTCCACTCGCCAACTCGCAGCCGTGCGGTTCTCCGGGGCTTAGAATGGAACGAGAGGTCATTTCCCGACTTTGTGATACAAGGGCAGGGGAATCACGATTCAAATGAAGGAGTGCTCATCTCACATCGGTCGATTGCATTTTGGTTGCAACAAAAATTCAACTAAAATTGTAAATATTCAATACTGTTCTATACTGTTAGCATATAACGCAGGTTCTTCATTAAAATGATGAACACGCAAGTGTATTCAATAGCAATGAGATTAGTCTTAGTGAAAAAGTCAATGAAATTTATAAGGCTATCAGTTTTTTGAAGAGTAATTTATTCTGTGACCTAATTTCCTGACATAATACCCATGAATTTATGAAAATTATAGTGAGCAGGCCCGAAATAATATCGGCTGCAGTAATGCAATATCCTCAAGTTCCCCCTAAAAAACTAGTGGTGCTATAATAGAACATAATGACTCGAATTATTTGTTACGAATTATTTGTACTCATTACAATACTACATGAACCTGAAAACGCGTTTCCATCTAGCGTTTTTCTCCTCACACTGCAATTTAAACGGATGTCCTTAGGTTCACACCTACACCATCCGCCTCTGATACGAAATTACACTTTAAAAAGAAAGTTGAACATTCAAGACCTAATTTCAAGACCTAATTTTGAAGAACATTTTTTACTAAGAAAAATCTCTCTATTTAATCATATATTCGTGGGTTAAATTTATTTTCCACAATTCAGAGACTTTAACAAAAATGACACCGCCACCATTTTTAGTACTTTTCTATATTCGAGAAAAATTTAATTAAAAAATTTGGAGCAATTTTTGAAACTGTTGTTGAGGCTTCACGTTAAGTATCACCAAAAATCGAAATATCCGTTTGAAACTCCCAAAGCCTTTATTTCGTTCAGATCAATCTGGGAATATCAATTTTGGAGAAAATCGGCTGAAGGGTTTAGGCGATAGCATTGACCAGACACACGGACGGACGGACGGAAGGACGGACGGACGGAAGGACGGAAGGACGGAAGAACGGAAGAACGGAAGGACGGAAGGACGGAAGGACGGAAGGACAGACAGACACATACGTTTTGCCCTGAATCGATTTTTCGGCATCAAGGAACCACAAAACACCAGAGCCAGTTATCAGGACATGAAAATACGAGTTTTTCTGTGAGAAAAAATCCGCCGCATATTAAAATACTTTCTGTTTACTACGTAAACATGGTTAGATGAGACAGTAAAAATATAATGCCCATCCGAATGTGTCCACCCCCCCCCCTCAAAGAAACTGAAAGGTATTCTAAACGATGAGCATCTGGCCTGGAAACGAACGTGTGGCAGAGCGGAAGAGAGGCGGTTGCGTTGGCTGCGTTCGACCATTGGATTCGTCCGCTGGTGCGGCGCGACGCGGCGCGGCGGTGGCTGGTGCACCGCAGCCGCAGATCGGGCGCGATGATGCTGCTGAGTCACCGCGGCTAATGTGTGTGTACGCGAGGCCTGCGCCGCCGCCATTTCAGCCGCGGGCGCATACACCCTCCGGCCGCGTGGGCCAGGAGACCCAATTTGCCGAGCTTTGTTTCCGTTGCGAGTCCCGCTGACTAATGGAAGTCAATGCCCGTGCCAATTGCGCGGGGCGACCTGTTCGATCCGGATGCTTGAGACGGAGGCCGGACGTTCGCGATTTGCGGTTCAGGCGCGCCTTTAGGGAAGAAATGGAAATCGTGGCAGTATTGTTGTGATGTAAATTGATTCATTACGTATAACCCTTTTCGTGTTATTTACCTGAGAATTCGAAAATAAGATAACATTTGTGGTTCATTTAATTGAGGCTATTTTATTCTTCTAATATCCGGTGAAAACACTTCCAAATAACATTAATAATTTACAGAATGAATGTTAGCAGAAGTATTTTAGAGACAAATTTTGTGTGTATCATAACCTTTTAGAATTATTCCCCCTTCTCTCATGTCGCCCATCCTCTACTCTTTCTTGCGCACTGGTACCAATAGAACAACTTTCTCGACTGTGGATTGACAAGGCAATAAACGGTCGTCGGCGCAGAGTGGAAATTATATGGAGATAAAACAACTACCCTAAATGAATTGCCTCGGCTACAATTGCCACATGCCAGTCTTACACGAAGACTGGAGCAATTCGTAGCATAGTTCTCTTTCCAACACTGCATTACCTAGTTAGTTTTGTAAATGTATCATGCAATTTTGCGGGAATGAATTCAACTGCTTCATGCTTTTAATTTCCCTTTTTATTTCCAATCTGAAATTATGCGATATCAATTTCATTTTACCCATTTTATTAATAGGACCACCATTCAGCAAAAAACTTGTTTCTATCTATCGCTGCATTATTGTCCTTTCTCTATAAAATACGCTAAGAAAATATGTCTGTTTAGTATGATTTATGCTGTATTTTATAGGATAATCTACAAAATTCAACACTTGTCGCCTTAAATCTGGTTAAAGTGCTCCTGATAGGTATTTCCCTTTCCAGTTATTTCCATTTCCCTTTTCATATTTCATAAGGGTTTTCGGTTGATGATGTCTTATGAATCGTGATTTCCTTCTATGTTTAATACATAGAGAGGCATTTTGAACTGGAATAATGTATTTATAGGATATAAAATGCTCATATGTTGTTGGAATGGTATGATAGCCAGAAGTTACATACAATTCGAGATTCTGCACGCTTCTGACCACCCGTGTCACTGTGGTGCCAAAAGAGCTGAACCCGCCCAAAACGTAATAGAATGTCCGAAATATCTCGTTTGGTAGGTAACAACAAAAGGCAGACCCGTGCCAGTGCAATTAAAACGCGTAGAATAAATCCATATTTTAACATTCATTTCTAATGTGATATAAAAATGTTCATTTCCAATCAACTTCTCCTCCCTCGTTTTCGCTCTAGTCACACTTCCGGAAATCTCTTCCCTCCTAAAAACGCACGAGATTTTTTGTGATATTTGTAATATTTTTTAAGTGGTTAGGCGAAAGAGCAGACTGAATGGCATGAGGTTTTCACCGTCCTCCCACCCCATAGTGTTGCGGCTAGAACCCAGGTCTTTCAGTATATTTACCTCCAAACTACCGTAAGCACAATTCCGAAGAAAAAAATTCTAGCTTTTTCCACCGGAAGCGAAATGAATTCTGGTTTACTTTATCAAAATTCATTCCCGAATTCCTTCCTTTCAACTCCTACTCCCACCTACTCGTTTCATGTTTATATTACTCTACCACCATTTTTCCCGTCGTCTCTCAACGTAAGTCGAGGTGTCTCGACCAGTGTTCGCTAACTGGCCAAGAGCTGACGTCGGAGCCGACTTCCTGTCTCCGCAAAGGGTTTCGAGCACGGCTCGGGGCCCAGCAATGCGAGTGAGCGACAGCGGTGATAGTTTGGGCATCGAGATACGGAAAGTGTGTGTGTGTGTTCACTTAATATAAGTGAAAGAACATCTACTTCCATTGGCCTCCTTTCATTTCGGGAAAACTGTGAGTTGCGGAATACGGGCGACGTTCTTTACATGTTATAAGTGTCTCCAAAAGAATAAGAATTTTTTCCTAGAGATTTATCTGTGTGTTATTAACAATCGCAGGGGGGGGCAACGACAGACCACAGCAAAGTGTTTTCCTCTATCTTTGTTTAGGTAACGAATTAATGTTTCATCGTTTAGGATTTTTATTATTAGAACCTTTCTTAACCCTAATTGATAAGATTCATCTTTCAACATTAGCTTCGTTGAAACTTCGGCGTGGCCTTCCCACACATATCTTTCAATCTTATTTTAATATCTCTCGATGACGTTCAGGTTTCAAACACAAGCTCGGATCATCCCAGAGTAAGAGAGGAGCAGTATATGATAGTGTATTCAGATGGTTAGCCACATGTACACAATTGTCATGCCAGCGGGCCGCTTGGGTCTCGCGATTCCGTTTTCTGTGGTCCGCGAAAAGTTATTCGTCACAAATGAAAGTCTCTTTCACCTGTGTCGGGCGAGAACATTATGCGCCTAGCGCAAGCGTCTTGCAGGGGTCAACACCTCCTTAATGTGTGTAATAGGCTAAGTTCATATTCAAAAACATTCAAAATCATCCCAATGTGTTTCACAGCGTTATGCATGCTGCGGCCTGATATCATACATGTTTGCATTCCCTCCCTCCCCGTTTCAGAGCAGCCGGGCAAAGTGCTGCGATCAGCAATGCGGGTAAGTCGGGTGTGGATCGCTCGAGTGATGAAAACATGGTCCACAAGCATATTAAAGGTTTTAGTTCTGGCCCTTGAAGCCTTGGAAGTAGGACACCCCTGGTATACGGAAATGCTTTGCCTTTGTACCAATTCTTACTCATTCTACACTTTCATTAGTGTGTCAATATCACCAAATATTGTTCTGACCATGAATTGTATACATAAGTAATCTCATTCACAGAGTACTATATTTACTTCACCTGTTCCGAGGAAAAATTCTGATAATTTACATTTCACCTATATCCTGGCGTACTATTATTAAATTGTTAATTGATATCACCAAATAGTCGAATAGTTAAATTCTCCTGAAAGGGCACAATACGAATAATGCAAATACACAAACATTTGTGCTAAGGATTTCGAGTTTATCTGGGATATCCAATAAAGTGAAAAATGAAATCTACTATAGAGCGATTTATATAAGAATGAGCCGAAGTGACAGTTTGCGAAACAAGTGAACATCACGTGTAATTCAGAAAAATATCCCTCCGCTGCGGAAGCTGTTCAGCCACGCCCCTTCGTAGTGTTTGTTTACGGCTCCCGCGAAGACCTCACTATATAGAAGTCCAAGAGTTTCGCTCGCGTATATGCACGTACGCGAGTCCGGGAAATATTTAAATTTTATTACTTATGTGGATAAATGTTTTAACATGCTCTCATATTCAGTAAAATAAAACTGCCGCGAATGTAAATAGAAAGAAAAATGATTTTTCGGGGGACGTTCAAATACCTTTTCTGAGCTTTTCACAGCGAATGGCTCATGTATTTTTGTAGTGAAGTGGGTGGTTTATTTATAATTATAACACCCCGACTTTCAAAACTTAGTACTAATAACTCTTTTTAACTCAAAACTTAGCTCTCATAACTCAAATGTGACTTAATAAGTGTTTTATATGTCACTAATGTAATGCATTTTTATCAAATGAGCGGAACACGAGCCAGCCACCAGCCGCTCCTGCACGCAGCGGGCGGGGGAGGGCGGCCGCGGCACCGCACACCGATCGCGCGAACGCACGTCTCGCGGCGCGGATCTCGCGGAACAAAAGCACGTGGACGGGCGGGCGGGCGGGCGGGCGCGATCGAGCCACGCTGCCCACCGCCCCCTCCCACTCAACCACCCATCGACCACCCGAGCGGGCCGCCCGCGGACGGCCGCTGGCCGCTACCCGTCGGGAGCGCCCCATTGTCTGCCGGCTGGCCGGCCCATTGTGCCGCTCAAATAGGACGCTAAGTGCCCGAACAATGGCAGAAAATTAAATTAAACTACACAAAGCTCCCCATTATCACAACCATACGTAGCGCGTCTGTGCCGCGTATCTCATATTTGTTTATACGCCCCCCCCCCTTCCGCGCTGCAGCCGGAGGCATTGCTCATCCGGAGCAGAGACGGGCTCTTCAAGGCCCGCGCCGCACCGCACCGCGCCGGTTTCGGGCCTTTTAAATGACACTGTGGGACATTGCGCGTCACGGTGTTGCAATGCTCAGGATTGTCTCGCAAATGCGGAGCCTTTCCCAGTGGCACCGACAATATCGTTCGTTGGGTGGTAAGGACGGGACAGGGTTGGGAGGCACAATACACACCCAATGAATGGGCTCATAGGACGTCAGCCCCTCTCCGCAACCATCGTCGATACATAGTAAAACATATAGCTTTTATTATTATATTTTATACCAGCTTATGTCAATGTATCAATAAATTAACGTTATAAATATGACCTATAAGTCAACAAACAAAAATACATTTATATTCAACATAAATGAAATTTTTTTTAAAATAAAACATCGAATCGGCATCTCTAGCATCCCCTCCCCCTAGAAAAATCCTGCGTGCACTGCTTTAAACATAATTATTCCTTCACTTGAGGAGTAGATAATAGTGATTAATAAATACCAGGACAGAGCAAGTAACTTGTATAAGTTTTCTCATATATTTTTTATGTAATTTAACATTCTAAATTGGGACCACAAACATGTTGATTTTACCGCCATCGTATTATATAATTTTATTTATACCTTCACTATTTCTTTCTTTTCGTCATTTTTCCAAACTTAAGGAATTTACGAATATAGTTCCCGATTTCCGAAGGCATCGCAGTACAGCTGGCAGCCTCTGCTTCCTGAAAAATATCTTCCAGGACAAAAATTTAATTTTGTATCACACCTATCAAAATCTCCGAACACGTAAAGAATATGCTTGCCACGCATTCAACCGTTTGATCAGAGAACACTAAAGGTTATGATAACTAACTTCTTCGAAGTGATTAATACAAAACGAATATTTTGAAATTATTTTTTATAATTAAACTTTTAAAATAACCAATAATATTAAGACGGTTTTAAAGCCTCGGCCGGATAACTGATTCGATATCGCTAGACCCGAATTTTAAAACGTTTATTTCCAATTTGCCAAGAGAACATAGCTTCATTTAATGGCTTTTGAAAATGGAGCATTTCGCCGATTCTTGTATTAGTCCACAAATTTACAATGCTCCAAAAACCTTGGCAGGCCCCACAGAGCACGCCTACTTCGGTTCGGAACAATAGCGCCACGTTGGGGCAGCCACAAGCGCACGGCGGCCGCGTCACGCGTGGCGCGCACGCCCACGATTTGTGTGGCGCGCGCGGCATCTCACGCACCCGCCGCGTCGGACAGAAGGCGCGCGCGAAAACAGGGCGGCGCGGAGCGGAGCGGCGCGACGCGACGCGTTGGCTGGCGCTGATCGCGACACGCGCGGCGCGACGCGGCGGCGATGGCTCGCCCGACGCCACGCACGACTGCGTGCGGGCGAAGGTGCGGGCAAGTGACCGGAGGGGCGGGCGGGCGGACGAACGGACGGACGGACACGTGGGCGGGCGGGCAGGTGGTCGCTCGGTCGGTCGGTCGATCGGTCGGTCGGGCGGTCGGTCGGGCGGTCGGTCGGGCGGGCGGGCGGGCGGGCGGGCGGGCGGTAGAACGGGCGGGCGGTAGAATGGGCGGGCGGGCGGTAGAACGGGCGGGCGGTAGAACGGGCGGGCGGTAGAACGGGCGGGCGGTAGAACGGGCGGGCGGTAGAACGGGCGGGCGGTAGAACGGGCGGGCGGTAGAACGGGCGGGCGGTAGAACGGGCGGGCGGTAGAACGTGTGGGCGATAGAACGGGTGGGCGGTAGAAAGGGTCGGCGGTAGAACAGGTGGGCGGTAGAACGGGTGTGCGGTAGAACGGGTGGGCGGTAGAACGGGTGGGCGGTAGAACGGGCGGGCGGTCGAACGGGTGTGTGGACGAACGGGCGGGTGGTCGAACGGGCGGGTGGTAGAACAGGCGTACGGTTGAACGGTCGAACGGGCGGGTGGTCGAACGGGAGGGCATTCGAACTGGCGGGCGGCCGAACGAATATCTACACTCCATATTAATCTTAACGTAGATTATACTATTAACTAACATTAACGGGCGGGCGGGCGGGCGGGCGGGCGGGCGGTCGAACGGGCGGGCATTCGAACGGGCGAGCGGTCTAACGTGCGCGCTGTCGAACGGGCGGGCGGCCGAACGGGCGGGCGGTCGAAAGGGCGGGCGGCTTTGGGGCGATGGGCGCGGGGGGGGGGGATTGAAGCACGGCGCAGCAAGCGGCGTGAAACAGTCGGCTGCCAAATCGTGTGTTCTGGCGCTTCCGAAGAACGCATTTAATTCGCGCACACATAGCAATTTGCTGCCCCACTGAACGGTATGGGAACCTATCAGCAAGATCACTTACGGAGTTTTTTTATGTGTTTATTATATTTTCGTAAATTCGTTCAGGATTTAACATATAATTAGAGTAATGATATAAATGCTCTCCCGCTTTTAAATGACAGTCGGCAGACACTAATTTTATATGGTGGAGCATCATGAAAATTGTACACTTCTAGCGTGTCTTTCAATTCAAAATACTAAGAGCTTCAGGACATTAATTGGACCTCTTCGTCCTATACAGTTTCATGGAATAATGTCATCATGGTAAACACTTACATCTTGGTAGTAATGTGGCAGAGCACTCTCTGACTATCTTGACTATCACAAGAAGCTTTTAGGGTTCTGAGTATGATGAAGAGGTCCGATTGAGTTTTCACTGAGTTCTTCGGGTCGAGTAACTAGCGAAGTGTACCTGGACACGATACGCACATCCGCCTTACTCGCCATTCACACACTCTATGAAAATGATGAATTTAAGTTCCAACAGGATGGTGCACCGACATGTTACCATCGAGATGTACGTGAGTTCCTCGATGACAATCTTTCAGGTCCACAGCCACAAACACAATCTTTTAGCGCAAGCAGTAATTGTAATAATAATAATAATAATAATAATAATAATAATAATATTCTTTCGTTGCTTATAAGATCTGCTTTTCAGTCTGACCACCCAAATCTACACTCCATATTAATCTTAACGTAGATTATACTATTAACTAACATTAACCTACATAGTAACATGGACACACTAACATAACTGTACTAATGTTATCACAATGACAGTCATATACGGAACACTGACCTACTATTATTGATATAACATAGTCATAATAACAATTACCTACAAACATTATCACGTTAATTTACGATATTTGCAGTGTTATTCCAATATTGATATACTCCCTTTGATCTAATAACATTGACGTACTAACATTCTTACTATCGTTAACGTACTCACTTTACATACTAATATTAACTTACTAACACTAAATGGAAGGGGAGGGCGAGAAATTTACATTTACTTACTAGAATAATACTACCCACAAGGCCCAGGCGCTCTTATGCAAAGAAAAATAAACGTAAACGCCTCTACGCAATGTCCAAATTCGCCAACTTTCCCTTCTCAAGTATACAATTCAAAGATCACAGACTATAGCAACGTTTCTTCAAAAATAAATGCACAGCCACGAGCAACGTAGATAAGGTGTTTGTACACGGTACAGCTGTCATACGGATTGGACTTGCAGAAAGCGTGCAGTTCAGTATGCATGACTTACGCATGAAAACTTTTGAGCATTTTCTATTTTACTTTCAAGCATTACTTCGTAAGAAGTAACATTTCATTTCGCAAGAGGGACACAGGCCGATAGGCCGAGGGGCGGAATCCTACGAGCAAAATAAAGTCACTTTTACCACGCGTGTCATACACTATTTTTTAGACGGCCTTACAGACTTTCATTTTATTTTTATTCAAGAAAACAAATCACGTAAGTGATTTATATACTTGACACATTAAAGCCAGTAGTCCTGAGTCGAAATTTTTTTTTTTCCCTTTGGTGCATTCACAAATTATCTGAACACTTGAGCATCTTCTCCCTTTTAGAACTAGTGATAAAAATCATGTTCTAGCAGGCTATGCATGAACCCCTTCTACTAGTGACTGTTTAAAAAAAATCTCTTATTCCCGGGGCCTAAAAAAGTGGATAAATCTTGTTCCTATACGAGGTAAGCCACTTCCTCCATCACGTTCTGTAGTCAGAATACACGTTTTGTAGTTACTTGATCAACTGACGGCAAAATGTCTGTCTGACCGTCCATCTGTTTGTGATCACCTAAACCGTTCAACTGATTTTTTCCAAGATTGATATTCCCTCAATAATGTGAACGAACTCAAGGCCCCGCGAGTTTGAGACGGATAATTTGATGAAGATACTTTACGTAAACATACAACCTCAAGCTCCCTCTTACATACAGCCTCGAGATTTTCAAAAGTTTCTCAAAAACTGCTCCAATTTTTTGAATTAAGCTTTGTCCTCAGATAGCGGAAAGAACGCTTAGAATGACGCTGGCCTCACTTTCGTTGAAATCCGTGGTTTGCGAAAGCTCAATTTTTTCAGCAACTTCCCACAACTACGAGTTATAATATTGAAGATAGAGATGGAGGGGGGGGGGCGTCAAATCCTCATCTCCGTCGTGCCCCCTGGGACCTTCCTTGCGGATACCAACGGACCCTTCAGAATATGAACGGGGCAGGAAATGGAAGAGAATCTGCTCTTGTCGCGGAAGTAGAGCATTGGAGGTAAATGTAGCTTCACTATGCGCACGTTTTGTTGAATTCTCCTTTTGCGCGTAGTGGTAGGAGTAGAGGTAAAGACGAGTTACTATTTTGTTAGCAATACAGAAAATAAAATCTGCAGTTCGTTTACCGTTGCAAATAAGTTTTCTATAACTCGGGAACGAAAATGTCTAGTTTTTCAAATGTCGCAAGCCTCGCGCTTTTTTAATTTTTATTTATTTATCTTTCCTTATTACTCATCTTTCAACTATTTATAATTAAAATGATGGGAAGGGATTCTGGAATTCAAGAAAACCTGCACAGATTATCTTCTCCCCTATACGTCATATTTTACTAGTTTTTTACTAAATAAATCTATCCCTACCTCGGGTTACAGGTAAAAAGGACTCGGGAGGCAGATTGGTCCATGGAGACTAAGACCTCCAAGCTACAGAGAAAGAAATATGTGCAGAGGAGAAACCCTTAAGCACATCCTGCTGGATTGGAAGCAGTGAGGTGGCAGTGGCAGCCCTACCACCACTAAACTGTCCCTGGGCAGCGTATGTAGCGCGAACCAGGGGAGAACAATTTTAGCGGCTCCTCGATGATCACGAACGGTACCAATTGGTAACAACAAGGGCAAAGGACAAACGATTTGGTATTAGGAACATGAAAATATAGAGACTTGGAATGTACGTGGTCTAGCTCATAAAAAACGTGAATTAATGAAAGAAGTCAAGGAAGCCAAACTGGACTTGGTCATACTACAGGGGACAAAAAACAGAAAGGAACCAGAAACTTTGGGCTCTCTACAATTATATACAGTGCTGTTTCTACAGGAAGAATAACAGATTCAAGAGTAACTATTATGATAACTGGAGGATCAGGATAACAACGTACAGCTGGGTAAATGAGAGGATCGTCACATGTTGACTCAATGTGATCAGAGAGTATATGAACATAATTTCGGTGTATCCGGAAGAAGGACGGAAGGATGATACTAATAAGTTTTACAAGAGCTTACAAAATTTCATTGATTCAATAATAAAAATGACTATTGTTTTTAGAGATCGGTATGCTAGAATTGAACGACAGAAGTATAATGATATTACATGGCACAAACGGAGAAGTATTAATAAACAAGAACAGGAAGATGTTCCGAGATTTTGTAAACTTTAATTCTTTGCGAGAGAAAACACATTCTTCCGATTTAAAGAGATAAGCAAATTTACCTGGACATCCAGAGGAAACAGGTCAATACTACATTATCTAATAGCAAATGAGAAGATGGGAAAATTATTCCAGAATGTTAAAGTGAAGTGAGAAACGGATATAGGTACTGATCATTTCTTGTGTAAGAGGAAAACTTCTTCTACCACCTAGATGAGCAAAAATTAAATATAGAAATAAACCTGTAAAGGCAACAGTTTGGAAAATTAATCTACTAGAAGATCCGAGTATTAGAAAACTTCCATGCATACATCTCTGTATGGATAAAGGTCTTTTACGTAGGAACATTGAATTCGAATGGCATAAGCACCGTCAACTGACTGAAAATGTAGCCTCTGAGTCTTGAAAAGATAAAAGAAATTAAAAAAGGAGGACAGCGAGGGGGCGATTGCGGCACGAGAACAACCAGGTCGTAGCAGCGCTGACGGAGCGGGTAGACGGCGGCGGGACGTACTTCCGCTAGTCACCTACAAAATCAATGAGATACGAGTAGTAGTCAAAGAAGAGCGTACTGGCATCGACATTGTAAAAGCAAATGTAGTAGCTTTTAAACATGAGAATAAGTTGGGTATTGGACTTCAAAGGCATTGAGAAAACTATATAAAGTAATAATGCAGTTAGAAAAATTTTCTAGGAGACAGTAGCTACAAAAACTGTGTTTTGATCTTATAATATTGAGATCGTAAGTAATATTTACGGTGTAGCAACTATGTTTTTAACTTTACTATTGATTGACACAACATTAAGTTAATAATACAGAGATCGGATACGGACGAGGATTATACTTGATATTAAGAGAAGCATTCAACATATATTTGATCGGATTGGACTGTTCTGATCGGATGATTGAAGACTGATCACAAAGGAATACTAATTGTGGTCATATTAGATGACCTGCTATAAAATTGTTAGAATCCAGATATCGTAAATGCCATAGCTCCGGAAAATAACTTGGTGTTAATATTTTGGGATTAAATACAAGTTAATCGTTTATGCCTGTTATGTACAAGACGAGAAGCACGACAAAGACGATAGTGCAGAACGCCTGGTAATTCTTGACTGAACTCAATTAATAGATTCGTTGATTTTTTAATAGAATGCTTTTTTACCTGTAATGAATCCTAATAATACAAATACAGTATCGCTAGTTAATCTTTTGAACGCAATAGAGTATAAAATTGTACTTTCTGGAAAGAATTTGAAATTAAACGAACCAAATCGCATCTCGGTGGTCCTTGCATCGGTCACCATACCGTATGGAATTTGCGGTGCGGCTCAGAGACCGTTAGATAGAGAGGGGAGGCAGGGAGGGTGGAAGACGGCAGTAATCCATGGATCAAATATCTACATTAGACATCACATGGAGAGTAATTGTGTTTCTTCCATTGATTTCACTGAATTTAACTATTCTTCCAATAATTAAAATTCCAAACTATCGAACACTGAAATGAACAACCGGTATAAAAAACTGGTTGCAGATAAAATCGTTAACCCCGCTCTTAGCCCACATCTACACTTCATCAAATGAAATTAAAATCAGCTGAATATTGACTGATATGCATAAGTTTTTAATAAGCTCATCTCTGCAATTCTCACTTTGCTTACAACCATTTCAGTACCGCAACCAATTCTAAAACACATCCTTCAAAGGTATATGTACACGTCCTTTAGAGTTATATAATATTACTCGAATCTGAGGCCAGGAACCCCCCCATTAGGTTTTGCTTTAGAGAGTTCGGGGAATATTTTCTGAAAGTATCTTACAGTCACCACCCAAAGGTTCGAAAATGTTTAACTATGTAGGTTCGTATGAAGTGAAACTACTTCCTCCTTAGAAAGAAGTTCACATGTGTGTGCCGGTGTATGCCTCGAACTAACCTTTAGATTGTGACCATTCGTTTCCATAGTAATGCTGATCTGCTCAGCTATCCTGTACGCAGAGGGAGGGGGCACGTCGCCAGTCCACCAAGGTAGACAGGCATGGTGATAAAGTAAGGAGACCATGCAACATTTTCGAAAAACGCCGAAACACGCTCTGTATTATTCACAGATCAATGTACCCAATACAACTTTCAGTTGTTTAAATCTGATAAGATATCTACACGGACAAAAAGGATATGATGGTAATTTATATGTTGGTCCATGACACCGACATTACACACACACACACACTTTTAAGAACAACTCAGAACCGTATTTTATTCGCAGAACTTCAGCAATATTCACAATCAAAAACAATATATTTTATGTAATTGATAATGGAATTTTAGATTTCGATGTGTAGAAGACTTCTGGTTTTACTGCAAAGAAATTTGCACTTTTCTTTACCGCTGTTTAGTAAAAATTGTATATAATAGCATTTAAATTTGCACAAATGGGGTAAGTTTAAAAGTACTGAACAATCCATTAACTTTAAAAACCGATATTTGAAAAAACAATAAGTATATTTGTGTCCAGCACAATAATATTAGTAAATAAATCTCAATAAATAAACATTTTTCTACGTAGTGCAATGGATTACAATGTCAATAAAGTACTGCCTTTTTTGGAATTCACTAGGGCAAGAACAATTACAGCCCTACAAATGTTAATGCTGTTTACAATTACTATATTTTTAGAGTAATTTGATAACTAATTTCAATAAAGACAATCAGACAAACCTTACTTCAGTCAATAATTCAAAATAATGGGTGACATGCAACAGCCCCAAAACACTGAATTTGTTCGATACACGTTTCCATCAAAATGAAAAGAATATAATTTAAAACATATGGTAGTACTCAGACATTTAGAACTCCACACCTTTTCTCGGCAATATAAATATTTAGTAAAATAAACCAATTGAGAGTGTCATTTGAACTCATTTTGTACATTTTTATGAATGCTGCACGTAGACATTGGGTTATATACAGAGCACTGTCACACGCAAAGATTTGCGCCTACATTTCGAACCAGAAGGTCAAAGTAGAAATGTTTGCTATGAAAACAATTATTTGGTCCACTTCCAGTAATGCACATGTATTCAAACACTATTTCATTTTGCAACGAGGTATGGTAGCTCGATATATTTCAATATGGACCGTTCTTGTATTTCTCATGTCACTGCATACTGGGAAGACATGTTGCTACGTAACGCACACGCAGAGGTCAATTAAAGGGGAGACAACATGTGTTTTGAACTTCATTCAACCAAAAGATAGCAAAGAATTATCTAAAAATATCAAAAAGATGTCATGAAAATAATAAACACAACGAAGTGAAAATGTACTAAGCTATGAGGAAAGCTCCAAATGGGCGGGTCAAATTGTACAATATTCATTTTACATTATGCTGTTGATTCCTAGAATAAATAATTACTTTCCTAAAAAAAATGAATGATAATGAATTGCGTTCAAATAATTTCAGTCAATTGAAGATGGTGATATTTTATTATTAGTATAAAAGCCCTTCTCTGAAAACCTTCACATACCCCTTCTCCTTAGGCCGCCCACAACACACGCGTCCGGGTAGGTTAAGATTCAACATCAGCGCACTCTATTAGCAAACGTGAACACTGTATTCAATACGAAGACTTCTTAAAACTTTCAACTGAGTGCGTAGTTGTCAACGGCGCGAGATTCAAAGAACTCGAACGCAAGATCACATGTACACTAGCTATTGAGTACACATTTCACGGCAGTAATAAACTCACCAAAGAAATGAAGACCTATCAAATCCGAATATGGATGTGCATGATGCGTAACTCTCTAGATGAAAGATGATTTTTTCCCTTTTACATTCCATATTTGGGAGAGATAACACACACTGTTTCACAAGATTTGAATACTTCACACTCACTTCTCACAAATGTGTCAAGTGATCTTGTTATCGAAAAATATCACCGAACTTCACAAACTATTAATTCGCATTCGGAACAACATTTTGCATTCGACATGAGAATTACAAGATAACGTTAAGCCAAACGATTTCAATGGCACAAAAAAAAAAAAATCTGCACCGCGGGTTGTTCTGTCTGACCACATCTCTTCCACCCGCCGCCGGAGCGAGTGCGGTGGCCGGCGCGCGCCCGGAGCAGATCGCAACTGCGTTCCCGGATCGCTTTGCGCGTGTCCCTGGCGCCAGCCGCCAACCGGATGCCGTCCCGGAGCGCCCGTGGATCCGGGAAAGAGCCGGCCCGGCGCGGAGCGGAGCCGAGCGGAGCGGAGCGGCCCGCCCAAAGACCTCGGCGTCGCCGC
This sequence comes from Gryllus longicercus, assembly GCA_038098605.1. Lineage (NCBI taxonomy): Eukaryota > Metazoa > Arthropoda > Insecta > Orthoptera > Gryllidae > Gryllus > Gryllus longicercus. Next base: position 379,225 of record JAZDUA010000436.1, on the reverse strand, counting down.
TCACCTCGCCCACCGCAAGCGGCTCCCGGGCGCGCACGCGCGCACCGCGCCACCCGGTGCGAAAGCATCCTCTCGCCCACCGACTAACGGTGCTCCCCGGGACCCTGGCATCGTAAATGAAGGAACCAGCGGCAAAGATGTTGTACTCACACTCACGGTATGTGTTAACAATAACCGTGCCTTGCATACGTCACACACAGTTTGTAACTGTTTATTGACGTTAAATAAATAAAGTAAATGAATGAATGAATGAATCAATCAATCAATGTGCAATAAGCATTCGTAATTGAGTACAGAAAACAACAACATCCATAAATTATGAGCAAAATCAATTATATTAATAATGAGAAAGAATAAAAATGATATTTACAATTAAACAAATCAATTAATAGACAAAATAGAAAAATCATATGCCTTTCTTAAAATAGAAAAGATGATTCTCAAGTACTAATACCAACATTCAGGATTTTTTTTCAAATAAACAATATCAGCATTACATGAAAGAAACAATGAGGCTCTACTATAATACCTTGTGTTAATGAAATTCTGCACAAGCAAAATATTTTCATTTAACCGAAGATTTCAAATTGTAATCTGAATTGAATTGTTCTATAATAGGTACATATTATTTTCAAAAGTTACGCATTCACGTTAATTTTTTAAAATTCTGTTACAATTTGTAACAACACTCTATTTTAACCACCTACGGGTGTTGAATGTTTGAAGTAATCCTCCTTTAATCTAGTCAGTTATTGCCTTCTATCCCTTCGGCCAGAGGCTTGGGGCTATTAGATCCCGGGGTTCCCAGACGGTCACCCAACCACAAGCCCACAGTGTCTTGAATTGCTTTAATATCCATGACTTCATGGAGCCTAGTTAAAGAATTTGATTAGTGACACCTGCACTGACTAAATTAAAATAGAATTAGTGATAAAAGTATTGTATCTACAAAACACTTTGGTGTACACACACACTTACGGTGTAAGGTATACAATTTGCAAAATTAAAGTTTCGTTATGACTGTCAGATTGTAGACCCACAGAAAATGTCCCGTTTGAGTGGTATAGTTCAAATAATTTCCATTCAGTACTTTGCGTGCAACGTTTAGCAAGTCTGTTTGTTCAAATTTTTTGTTGATCTCCCATGTAGGTGATTGGTCCATGTCATCTCCCATGACAAGTAGGATTAGGAAATTTGGCATGAAAACATATCTGCTCTTTCATTGCCATTTTATTAATTTTCAACTACAACTAAATATGAACATATGCTCTTCTGTTGTGCACTTTTATGCTGTCGCAACCGTTAACACATCAAAAAACAGGACACTTCTTGAACACAACAATGATCACAAAAGGCTCATAACGGCACAACAAAGCTGACATTCAACAGTTTTTGACAACAAAATAAGTTCATTGTTACCAGCACCTTCAAACTTTGCTCCAGCATTGTATTAAATGCAACTACAGTATATCATATAATATCCATTATTGATGTCATTTCGTTTGGATAAACTCCCTTTTATACCACTCTGGACATGGATGAATAACAGCAAACAAAGAAAATAACAATGCAAGATATAAAATGATACTAAAACGTTATAAAAAAGAAAGTGAAAAATTAAAATTATACTTCATATAGCTTTGATAGTACCCAGCTCTCAAGAATGGCAATGAAGTGGTTTATTAGGAAGAAAAAATACACTATAATAAATAAAATAATGCCCAAACCTATAAAAGTTTGATATAATTGTAAGAAAACTCGCACATTTGATGTAGAAAGAAGAAATACAACATGCATGAGCACTGAACAGTACAGCACAATTGCACAAGCACGAATGAATACCAATGAATACCACAGAATCTCATAAACATCATAGAGCACCATTCTATATGACTTATTTATTTCCGAAATTTCTTCCAGTAAAATTCCCAGAATACTCAGTATCACTAAAAAATAAATATATAAGCAGCTGGTTTAGATGAATTTCCAGACTGTTTATTAAAATCTTATGCACCTGCTTTTATTAACCAGTAAACTGACATTTTCAATGCCTCTGCGTAAGAATATTTCCAAATATTTTCATGCAGGGTTGTATTTTATGCCCTATCCTCTTTCATTTATACAAACCTAAACATAAACAAAATGCACTAATCCATTAGCAATAGAAGTTCTTTTTGCTGGCAAGAATGTAGTTTTCAAAAAAGAAACAATAAACAGTACAATTTCAGAAGTTTCGATTTCTGGTTTCTAATAGCAAATTAATAGTTAGCAAAGGAAAACAGTTTCAATGCATTTTTGCATTTCAAACCTCCATCACATCGCCAATTGAAAATAAACAATATGCAATTGACTGATTTTAAGGCAACAAAATTTCTGGATCTTTCAACTTAATCAAACCTCAAATGGAATATTCATATAAATAAACTGAACACATAATTAAGTTCATTATGTAAAGCATTCAGAATTATTTCAAATTCAGTCAGCATTCATGCAGACTTGATCAGATTTGATCCATCTTGATCAGATATTCATTAAGTTTCCCTGATCCTATGAGCAAATGCCAAGTAGACTCTCTTGTTTTGCTTCTTGACATAAATGTAGCTGCACTATGCATTGTGATATGTTGTGAATGATATGTTGAGCTCTTGTTTAGCTAGTTGTGGAAGGAATAGGGCCAATGGTATGGGTGACTATCTTGTTAGTAATATGAATATATTAAAAAATAATATTTGTAGTTCATTTGCCAATGCAAATAAGTTTTCTACAACTTGTGAGTGAAATACCTCATTTTCAAATGTTGCAAACCTTTGTACTTTCATTCAACTATTTATGGTAAAAGGGTTTAGGAGCTCAAAACAATGAATACAGATTGTACTTTCCCCCTATTCATTAAGTAGAATTTTTGCTACTCTTTGATGAAAATAAATTAAATCAAATAATATAAACCTTGGAAGAAATAGACCCTATTCATATTTTTGCCAGAAGAACTTGACTTGCCAAAATCCGTTCGCTGATAAAGATGATGGTAATCCACAAAAAACAACTTAAAAAACTAAACATAAACAAATCACAGATGTACACAACAAAAGGAATTACAGGAAAAGAATAACAAATTTAAAATGTTTCTGGACCTTCACTGCAATTGTTTCATCTTTATTTGTATCACATTTTTCACATTCAGAACTAAATGAATGCATATTTAAATATTATCAAATGAAGTTTTCAAAAATGTTCTAAATACTTTCCTTCTCCCAACTCGCACACAGTTTTAAACAATTAACCATTTGAAGTAATCACAGTTTTCGCAATTCAAGATCCTTTTTTTTTTTTATATTCAACATATATACATTTGTGTAAATCATAAGATGATTCAAAAAATATTTTCTATTGAAAAGATTTCAGCAGAAAAAGATAGTGTTTTTCCAGGAAGTATAGTCATCATAAGTGCAAATAATGCAATCCTTTTTGTCTTTTACATCAAGAATATTGTTTGTGATATTTCTTCTAACTTATGGGGGATGTTTTTTCCAGAAGAAGTTTCTGCTAGGAAACGAGTATTACTACTAATGAAACAGTGGTGTGCCACTAATTTGTCATTACATCTACCTGCAGAGTGAAATCTCCACATCTTTACATTCATTAAACGTCATTTCAAATACTACAACAAAAAGGTTGACTAACAACACTAGATGTAGTTCATATTTTTGTAAAACAGAAGGAAGAGTAACTTTTTGTTAACCCAGAGTGAAAGGTAGCAAAATTTGAGTGAATGTTTTAAATCCAAAAAAATTTCAAAACATGAAAATAAAAGAAATAATTTTCTGGAAAAACAATTTTCTTTTTGGGGGGTAAGATATTCTCTTATTTCCTCAAATATCATATAACATTCCGTAGGCATCATTGATGTGTACTAATAAATAGCTCAACATTTTCTTCGTCATTTTGATCAAAAGAATGAATGCTTCAATTTTTTTTAAAATGGTGTCCAAACCACATTCATAAACAAGTTTACAAAAATACTCAATGCATAGTACACACATAATTGATCAAATTAAAAGTGTGTATAAATAAACGTGTACTATAAACAATTTCTATAAAAATAACTTACCTTTTTCCTTCATTGCTTCCACTGCATGAGGCACAGCTTCCCAAGGATGTGGAAGGTCAAGAAAAACAGCATCTGCTACCCCTTTCACATCTGGTCCAAAGCCTGTTTGGCACACATCTCTTTGCTGAACTGTTACATATTCTGATACAAGATGGTCTTCAAATTCAGCACGAGCTACTTCAACTCTTTGTGCATGAAAGTCAAATGTATAAAGATGTCCATGAGGTTTAATGCAACGAATCAGAGCATGCGAGAGAGAGCCACTTCCAGTTCCTGGGAAAGTCAAGAGACATTAGCAAAGCAAGACATCAATAAAAAATCTATAAAAACTCTTTTGTTCAAAAACAAGAGCATCATAATCTAGGATCATCATAAGGATTCTTATCAGAAAATAAATTAAAAGTGCAAAGAAAAATAACATCAATCAATCAACAACATCAAAATGAGGTTTCCTTGCTTTCTACTTTCTTATTAAATTTTCCATATTTCAATGTTCATAAGCAACTCAATATTAATCTCTTGTCTTGATATTCTTTAAGGAAGAATATGAGACTGGCCACAGTCCAGGCAAAAGTCACGTTATAACTTTTCTCTAATACGGAGAAAAATTGAGCAATGTTTTAAGGTATAATTCAAAAGTAAATCCCATAATAATTATTTCCATCTTAATTACACAATTCATACATAGTTAAATGTACAAATTAATGCATGCTAAGAAAATAAGATTAACAATCACACTTACCTGACTCAAGAACAACAGAACCTGGCTTGAGTTCCAACTGAAACAATATAATACTTATGTCTGGAGTGTAGATAATTTGAGTACGATGAGGAAGTGTTAGGGTCCACAGCTCTGGAGTAGGATGCAAAACATATGCCCAACCCTTCGACAATGCTACTTTAGATCCAAATGTCTGTCCAATTAGAGATTTAACTTTTAAGGCCCCATATGGTGTTTGAAATACATTTTCTACCATTTCATTTTTCTTATTCTTAATCCTTTGTTCTACCTTGATAGCATGCATATTATTCACACTCAGATACAAGATAACTGTGTCACCTTGTTCTATCACCGATTTATAATTCGCAAAACTCATTTTCTGAATATTCTGAACACCTCACACTGATGATTCTACCCACCAAATCAATGGTTTGAGTCTATAAGTAAGTGAAATAATGTCTGATTGAATTAATCAATTCTTAAGAAAACCAACACTACCTACTAGCACAAAAGCCGATTTTATGAAACCTTTCGCAAATACACTTAACCTCAACTCATGTAACAATATCAACTTCCAATATTTTAATGTTAGTAACAGCGACTTATTCTCTGCAGAAAATATTTAGTACGCAATGCAAATGACAGGAATATGTTACAATATGGAAATCCAGAAAATTCAACGCATTACTCAAAAACTTTAGCCACGTTATTGGTTTTCGTAGTACCCGCTGAATCCACAACTGTACTCACGCCCTCTGCACATTACACTGAAACATCAACAAGTTGCTACATTATCTACCAGATAGCACTTGCGAACCTACAAGATTCCAGACAAGACCTCCAATTCTGATTTCTGGATTGTCGTGGCGCCTCCGTATAAATTTCAAGTTAAAAGATCTTAAAAGCTCGGGAGAAAAAAAACCCTCAAAGATACAGTTTTTATGATATTAAAATTTACTTCCATGTGCTGTATGTGCACCGTGATTCTGACATAGCCCAAATTATGGCGCCTGGCTATTGTCACATTTATGTTCGCAATTTAAATCTCTGAAGTCGAAAGAACTGCTTCTCAGTTTCAAGTACAGGTTTGTACACATATTCGGTAGCTGACACAAGACTATTTCTGTTTTACACGTCAACAAATGTTGTGTACTCTGCAAATGCTAGTAACGCGAGGAATGTATATACTGTTTTTCTGAAATATCTGCTTCAGAACTGCAGTAATCTGTTTAACATGGGGGTTGTTGTTGCAACCTAATCTCCTCCTAATTCTCGAGAATAGTATCTCAATATTAACCTTGAGAAACTCTGTAAGTACATACTTGAGAGGATTCCAGCGTCTAGACTGGCTTTTTAAACGACGCGCTGTGGTCACGTGATTCGTAACGCAAACTGGTGGTGCAAGAACGAGCAAAAATTGGTGCGCCAGAGGAACTCAGTCATGTATGTCGTGATAGAGGATTCTTCGCTCTTCTCTGCTCTGAGTGAGGGAGATGAACTGGGTTGATGGCTACGGCGTATGTTATGGTGTGGGTGGTGGGTCGGAACAGTGGCGGATCCAGCCTATCATTTTGGGGAGGGCCACCGTAGATTTTTGTTAAATAATAAATATATTTGTTATATTGTTTATTATTTATGCACTGTATCCGGTTTTACTTACCCTGCTATTATTTCGGTTTCCCACATGTTCTGTGCTATAAGCGCTTTCTATATACCTTGATGTTGTATCCAATTCTTACATGACCTGTGGCTACATCCGAGTCCTACATGCGTCGCGGCTAATTCTACTTCCTTCACGCCCTGCGGCAAAATACATTTCTTTATGCCAGGCGGCTTTGTGCATTTCCTACATGCTATGAGGCTTTATCCAGTACATACATGCCCTGCGGCTGTATTTAGTTCATTGCCTTACCGCTATATCCAATTTCCACACCCTGTGGCTGTAAGCAGTTACTACACGCCTTGCAACCGTAGCCAGTTCCTACATGACCTGCATCTAAATTCAATTCCTAGTTGTGTTTCAACTATATCCAGTCCCTACGGCTGTATTCAATTCATTCATACCGTGTGGCTTTATCCATTTCTTACCAGCCCTGTGGCTATATCCAATATCTACCTGCTCTGCAGCTATATTATCTTGCTTCCCTCTGGGGGATAGACGATCACAAAGCCTGAGGAACTTGGTGGAGGAAGAAAAGTCCAACAGGCCCCGAGTTACTCGGTCGTACTCTCGTGCCCATGTGACATATAAAGCTCCAATGCAAGAAACGAACAAAGAAATATTAAACATGAACTAATATACACATTCTAACTTATGTAGCATCCAATGCTTCAAAACACTTCCAAAACTTACGATCAAGAAGCGTAGGATTTTGAGAGTGGGCGACTTAATCAAAAACACTCATAGTTTCGAAAAATTTAACATGACCCGATTTAAAAATCTGTTTTTTATGAACACATTTCGTTAAGAAAAATGTATCTTCATAATTGTAGTTGTAGGAAGACGCCGAAAAAATGCCGTGTTTGAGAAAAAATTGTTTAAACAATAATTTAAAATTGCCTGTATTTCACACTATGTTAAAATATTCAAAATTTCGAAAATTTGAATACGACCTTACCTCAAAATTTATCTTTAAGGAACATTTCATTACGGAGAAAAATCTTTATCTTTAATATTTTAGTTGTAGGAAGACGTTTTCAACGAATATGAGGCCTGCGCCATTCTCTTAAACGTCATTCAGACTATCCAACAACAAAATTCAATCAAAATCGATGGCGCCATTTTTTTAATTTTGAAAATGTTTGAGGGGCTTCATGTAAAGTAGTCGTCAAAATTAAAATTTTGGTTTTAAATTCTAGTGACCGCGACATCAGCCAAATTGATTGGGGAATAGCAATTTTCGAGAAAATTGGCTAAACGGCTTAGCCGCTAGCGTTGTTCACAGACGGACGGACAGACGTTTTGCCGTCAATCGATTTTTCGGTATCAAGGACCCACAAAACAGGAATTCTGGGTACAGCACGTGTTAGAGGATTTTTTTCTAAATTTAGCAACTGGATTTATTCACCTTTTCGTTGCCAGAGTCCTGAAATAAGAGTTTGTCTGCCGAAAATTCGTCGATTTTCCGCTCAACATTACATCACTTTCTCTTTTTAAGAAGTTCCTTCTTAAGCGAAAAAAGTGAAATGAAGAAATTGAAAATAATTTTACGGATATGGCCTGGGAGAATGTATAATTTTCAATCTAACAAAATGTAAAAGAAATATTAACAGAGAAGGGTATTTCGTCAACTACTTCTCTTCTCCCAGGCTCCTAGAAAGATTGTCGGAAGAAAACATTTTGGCTTGCGGAACTGTGAAATCACACAGAAAAGGTCCCCCAAACAATGTTGGTGACACATTATAAAAAAAGGGGAGATTCTGATGTGAGGGTGTTTCACAGGACTGTTATATTTGTTATGGCAGAACTCAAAGCCAGTGTAATTACTTTGATATTTCCATGTAACAGAATTGTCCACAGAGAACAAAACGTGATGGAACAACAAAATTGACCAGGGGCCTCTGGCAATTTCTGACTACATCATTTTTTATCTTTGCTAGGGTTTGACTCAGATGATCATCTTCGGTCCCATTATGAATAAGACAGGTCTAAAAAGTAGAGGTTCGATTGTTTTGGAGCCGTGTAGACCCGTTTGTGAATGAGTGAGTAATATTCAGAGGTATTCACCAGGAAAAACTGTCATCTGTGGCATTGGGAAAAGTATCCTAGAAGAAATCACCTTAAAAGAAAACATGCCTAAAAGAAGGAAAAATGTGTGTTGATGAGCGTAGGTATTCATTAGCCTGCGTATATTGGCAAACGCGATCGATGCAAAATGTTAATCCATTAACGCCCAGCGTCTTCATTTGAGGACACACATTTTTGTCAACTCAAATTTACTTCTTTTGCAATACTTTGTAAATTTTATTTCTTCAATTGCCGTAGACATCTTAAACGAAACATATAAGAATACCAAAAACTTCAAATGAAACAATTCTACTTCTCTTGTTCATGCTTTTTTGTAACAAATTTTGTCATTGGACACATTAACCTGTCGAACGAAATCTTTCTCCTTTCTCGCACTATACAAGGTAGCAAAACGCGATATCCTTCCTGAAAATATTACTTCTGATGATTTTTTAAAAATTTCCGTTAATATCGTTTATTCCTTACAACGACTGTTTATAATTATTGATTCCGATGCTCAGTGTTCGGAATCAGATGCGTATTTCAGCCTCAATCACATGCAAAGTCCTGAAATTCTCGTACTAACATCTACGTTTTTTTTCTTTCAATAATGCAGAACATTGCTTCTATAATGTCTGTTGATAAGTAAAAAGTTCTGACCTAGTTTACATTTCGGATATGGGTGTTATTGGCATACATGGGTAATATGGACATAAGCCCATCATCAAATTTCGCGCGGTTCCGTGTTCCGCATCCTAGCCAATCTCAATGGTGAGTGAATGTGCAGTTTCCTCGCGTCCGGAGCTGAAACACATCAGAGCAGATCTCGGGTCGGCATCTCGGGACATCTCGCGATCAGGAGCATCTGAGTCCTGATTCAGGACCGGGGGATGAGTTGACTGAGAGAAAGAAATGCGCCGGGAAGTGTTATGTTTAGGTGACGAATTTCTAGTATAAATGTTCTTAAGTAATGGTTGTGAGTGCGTCTTAACTCTCGAGTAGTCGTAAAAATCGCCTATGAATTGCACTGTTGTAAGTTTTTAAGAGGCAGATATTTCGAGTTTACCGCAAATCGTCTTCGAGAACCTAATGACGCTCTTGTCATTTGAATCCTGATAAACCCTGTCTCTGACAGTTTGCCTTTGGAACGATTGCAGTAAATATTGCTTCACTGCGTATTGTTATTCGGCGAAGACGTTTTTAATTGCAAAGATGACGACTGATGAAAGAACAATATTTGCCAAACTGGAAGCAGTGAAGGAAATACGGTATGCCATTTATGTATTTGATGAATAATTTTGTTGATTTATTGAACATTGTGGATGAGCATGAACGAAAGTAAAATAATTTGTAAATGTAATGTAATGTTGTAAACATTTCTTCTAAGTTCATTGTTTGTTATTTTAAATAATTTTTAATTCACATTTCTTAATCCCATTAAAATAGTAATTTAATAAAATGATGATTAATTTAATCAGATCACTTTCCATGACTAAATTTTTACATTTCAGTGCTTTTAAAGAGTAGTAAATAAAGGATATTCATAGTGTCGATTTCAGTATACCCTTGCTCATTTCAAAGCGGTGTGGAGGTGCCCAAATGGGTACAAATACCTGGTTCTTTGAAATCCTCTTATTCTCCATTTGTTTTTGTTTTTTCTTGATAAGGACATTTTGCCCTTCAAATGTATATTAATTGTGAAAATATTGCAGAGCAAAAACTTTACAACTAGAAAAACTGAAACTGAGGATAATTCATGAAGTGGAAGCAACTGAGCAAGAAGAGAAATGTTTGTCTGAATACAAACAGGAAATGGATCTGTTAATGCAGGAGAAAATGGCACATGTTGAAGAGTTAAGGCAGATTCATGCAGATATTAATGCTGTACGTGGAAGTCAGTTGTTATTATTATATTCATATATTACACATCTGAATTTTTATGAAGAAGTATTGTTGTTCTAGATGGAAAATGTAATAAAACAATCCGAAGAATCTCGCAACAGGGCCTTAGACACAGCCAAGCGAATCCATGAAGAGTATAGGCCTTTGAAATTAGATATTGATAGAATGAGACGTGATTATCTTGGTCTGGAGAGGTTGCCTGAGCTGCATGAAGAGGAAGGCGACCTAATTACTCCAGAGTATGCCATTGTTATTCTATTTTCATTTTTCATGAACATATAAGTTTGTACAAAGTTGGCTTGTACATTTGTTTTACTCTTGCTACTTGGTATATTTTTGTTCTGCCTTTTCTTACCTGTACCTCCTTTACTAATCACTATTAAGTGCCATAATTGACGAGTTCTCACTACTTTATTTCTTCCAGCTATTTTGAAAAACATTTCAAATCTGATTGGAGACCTGAGCTTCGTGATGAGCCTACCCTCTCTGGCTTAGCATTGTCTCATCAAGGACCTACTTCAGCATTTCTTGCACCATCTCAACCACCTATTCCTTTAGTTCAGAATGCTTCAAAGCCTGAGCAACGTCCAATGCCTCCAGCACCAGGCCCCACACCAACATTTAGGTTAGAATGGATTAGATTATATGTATTTATTTAATAATTGTGTTCATTTATATTGGGATTCAAAATTGCCTTCAGATCTCTGAAAGTCCACTACATCATGATATAATAATTTGTGTGTGATATTCCGTTCTTGTGAAATTTTAAGAGAGCTCCCATCAGGGAAGAAAAATGACATCTCCACAATGATGAAACTTGCATTACACTAGACCAGAGGCCAGCAGTAGAGTGCTATGAAGGGTAACTTTCCTTGTACCAAAGCAGTGACTGGGGAAACTGTGAATGTGATGTACTTAGTGTTGGCTGTGCAACACAGTTTCATGATTTTGTGTGCATTATTATGCTTTTGACATCTGATGCATCACATTTGTTCCTTAAGCATAAAAGTATTGTGCAAGAACAAAAATTTAGCATATTAATACACTTCCCACAATAACAAAACGTTAATAAAAGTGTTAAGTGGTCAATGCATTTTATTGACAGCAGTGTTTGAATAGTCTCTGACTTTGTTTTGCAATGTTTGTTTGATAATATAAAAATAACAATGATTTCCATTTTACTTTTCACAGTTGTTGTATCATCTTGGACTACAGAAGTCCACTTCATAGATCCAAGAGCAATTTTGAATCACTCTATAGAAAGAAAATAAAAATTAGTATATGTCTTGTATTACAACACACCATGGGTTTGAGCATGATATTTCATGATTTTAACCATGATAATATCATTTTACTAATGTTTTTAAGCTATAGTATAGCCAGATAGCTAGTTTAGTGAGTAACATATAGCTGAGGAGACACAGTGTGACTAAATGACAAACTCACATATTACTCAGATGATAAATTCCTAACAATTTTGCTGAGAACAGTGGAGATTTGTAGGGTTCTTTTAGATGGCACACAAGTATTACATGGTATAGCCATTCTTCCCTTCCAAACGAGGGCATACTCAGGATTTGAGTACCATCAGGTATGCACAGAGGTTGATCAGGATTGAACTAGCTACTTTTACGAGGTATTGCCAGTTCAGATATGTAAACAGTTTGGGCATTTATTGATGCCAAGCCAAATTGTGGGGTTTGGTCAGTGAGAAACATCTAGAAATGATTCACATTCATGTCACAAGCATTGGGAAACTTGTATGTGAACTGTTTTACTCATTTTTTTTAATTTTGTCAACTGGAGAATGTTCACAAGATACCAATATATTTACGTAGTTAGAATGCAAGTATCCAAAACTTCCTTTTTAAGAACTATTATTTACATGCCTAATTAAAATCTGGTCTTTTGCGAGTTAAATTAAAATGCATGATGAAACATGACCTCTTTGAAATTTGGTGTTATGTATAGCTTGTTCATTTAGAATCATTTGATGACAATTCAGATGCATACATATTCTCATCTGCTTTTGATGATTTGTATGAATTATTACAATACTCCTTTTAGTGACAATGTAAATGGTGGTATCTAGTCCTAACCTTCAACTAAACACATTGAATGGACACTGAGGCATTAACAACTGGTCCTCCACCCCATAAAGCTGGTAGAAGAATGTAGAGCAGTGCTGTCTTCAGCAATGCTAAACTATTTTTAGAAACTGAAAAAATCATCTGGCCTGAACAAGAGCCCAGTATGCACACCAATTCACAGAAAAATTGAATTGTGCATGCACTGATTGTAATTATGGGTTTGGTTCAGGTAAAGCTTCCAGTTTTTGTTCATTCATCATTACAGATAGCAAGAGCAGGTTTTGTAAAATCGTTAAGTGAGAGTAAAGTCAGTTACTTACAACTTTCTAGAATTTTACCCATTACTGTTAATGGTGATGCCAACCTGGATGGCCGAGGTGGCTAGAGTGTGGGTTGACGTAGCGCCTCAGACTAAAAGGTCACAGGTTCAAGTCCTGCTGTGAACATGGTTTTTTGTCCCTTGTCTTTCATGTATGTGTGTTGTCGTGGAAGGTCTTGAGTGTCAGCTGACCACTGTCCGACTAGCTCGCAAGTGTGCCAATGTCTAGTGTCATGGTTGATATGTGTTCCCACGAGGGATGTAGTGGGTATCTGACACAGATACTTGAAATCAGCATCCCCTGAAGTTGGAAAAGCCACAGGAAAAAAAAAAAAGAAATGAAAAAAATTACTGTTACTGGTGACATTTTCAGTGTTGGCATCCCTACATACGAATGAATGGTTTGGAGAAGTAGGCAGGCTTAAATTAGCTTTAGTCAACAAGAAATACTATATCATTCTGGAATTTGAATGGTGGCCTTTTTCATGCATTTCTCAATTTAAACTGGATCTGTAGTGACGCAAAGATGTGTAAATGTGTGTACATTTTTTTTATAATTGTTGACTGAAATTATTTCTGAAGGGAATGATAATGGTTATAAGTAATTTCTTTCTTTTGTTCGGTAAAGGTAATAAAGTCATCTTAAAAACATTGGACCTGGGGGGAAATAAAATTATTCTCATATTTATTTTGTTCTTGATATGAAAGTCAATCAAGCTGGCTGAATGAGTATTCGAAAAGTTTCCCAACAATAAGCAGTTCTGTGTACTATACTCGATTATTGTGCCAATGGAAGAGATCCATTGACTTCTAGGTTTAGCATAGATCTTACATCTGAGGAAAATAATTCGATTCAAAGTATCATGCTTTGTGCTATATGGGGATTTTGATTACTTTGAAGGATATTGTAGGAATTTTTTAAGATTATTGAACCCCCAAAAGAAGGGGAGAGTAGTTTTAAAGATAATCAGCCCAAAAAGGTTGAGAAAAACGTTTTATTAACGTCACAAGCATAGGATTTGTAAAATGTAAAACAAACAAGATGCACCACCATCAGAAAAGAGGTTAATTTTTTTTTAACCTTCAAAAAACCCTTGATATACTATTGGAAAATGTCATTAATTTCAGTAAAACCAATTTCAGCAATGATCTGGGAATGACAAAAGTCTTAGTGAAGCTAAATGTTTTGAATCAATAGGGTGCTCTAAGATAATGATGTTTGCTTTAGCTGCCGATGGATTTGTGTTCATTCTATAACAGTGTATGAGGGGTCATCCAAAAAAATTGTAATGCCATACTGGAGGGGGGTCGCATAGTGATTACATAACACCCCCCCCCCCAACATTTACTGAAATAATTTCTTTCTTTTTTTCCCCGTCGTTTGCTTAAACATTATAATATTAATTAATTATTTTTTTAAATTAAATAAATTAAAGTGATGATTTATAAATTGTTACAATAAATGGAAATATTTTTTCATTAATTTTTTTATTGAATCTGTAAGATTACGAACAAAATATTCAAAACTGATCCATGTTCTAGAATCCAATCGAGTTGGTGCAGTAGACTCTCCTCATGCAACATCATGAGAGCATTGTGAATGGCTTGTGGTCAAACATTTTCACATTTATGCGTTCTTCCTTCATTCAAAAATTGTTCCCAATCTTATTATTAGGAGTAGTCAACTTCATTATCGCAAATTGTAATGTGTCACACAAATAAAATTAATACAAATTGTTTTTACAGTAATGTACTAATTTATTTTTATTTCTTGTAACTGTAGAGGAGGTGTTTTTGTGAGGGTCACATAATTATTTAGAGGTGGCCAAGCAAGTTACAGGGCTTTCAGGGTGGAGAGAGGGTATTCAAAATGCTCAAAATTAGTGTTTCATAATTTATAGACAGCCCCAATGATCATGACTATAGACAGCCACAATGATTATATGACAAAACTGCGAAACACTTGTATTCTGGATGATGTGAAGGGAGGGTGCATTGATCAGGGTATAATTTCATTTCAGGTAGCTGGTAGGATATAAATAAGGGAATGGGTGTAAATAGTAAATGGTTTAACATATTCTCTTTCTTATATAATAAAATCTGTCTGAACCAGAACCTGGAAACCTGCCGTACTGCCTTAACCGGCAAATTAGTAGTACAAAACAGACCCTCTCCAACGCGGAAACAGAATAATTTTTAATGTCCTGCAGGGGGGAGAAAATCTTTAAAAAATGGAATTCTTATGAATTTAATGCAATTGGCAGAGAGACGTGAGATGTTCTTATTGAAATGAATGCATCTGCAAGCCTGTTTTAAATTCTCTACCCCTGTGATGCAATTTTTACTTTGATTTATTTACAGACATTTGATCAGCTATCAAAGTATAGTTGTCAACAGCAGTATATCGAAGGAGAGGGGCTTCAGTTATCCGTATAGAATTCGTTCTTGGGGTCGCCTGTCTCTCAAGGCGTAGGCTGTAGGGGAATTCCCTCTTTCCCAACTCTCTGACCTTGGGAAGGTACGGACATGGCTTCTATTCATACCTCTTCCTGCCCTGGTTTGAAAATCATAACTCTGCAACTAGATACGCATTGCTCAAGGCCTGGGTGGATATGGCACTCATATTTTGCAGAAGGTTTGTCTTTAGCGAAGTGAGGATACCAAATCGCAGCGTCAAATTCAACTATTAAGAAATTCTGAAACTTCTTTAAGTGAAGGAATTCAGATTCACACACATCAGAATGTAACTACAAATCTGGGAATCAAAACTTGGTTTCCAAAACGTCCCCTAGCCACTGTGAAGACTGCTAGTCTACCGGCACATCTGCTATGTTTATATTGTCATAAATTACTAAAGATATCGTCTGGTATCAATAATTTTAATCAACTTATGATCATTTCGATCGCGTTGCGATCATCATCAGAGCTTACAGCTTCTGGGCCGAAAACAAAGTTCTATATTGTCATTATACTACATCCTGTTAATGAAGAACTTAATGTATTTTCAAAAGTTATTATTTATTAACATTTCTTATGTTATTATTTTTTTTACTCCCAAATATCTTAAATCTTAAATCACATAGTTAGTGATTGCCAAACAAATATAGCAACAGCAAGTCAGGAAAAAGATGCCTATACTCTTTGAACTCATCATCAATATCTTTATTATTATTATTATTATTATTATTATTATTATTATTATTGTATAATGAATAATAAATAAAAAAGGGGAAAATACTAATAAAGTGAAAAATAATTTTTGATCTCTGTGTAATACTGTTTCTCAATGTTTATAGGCAACAGCCACCCCCAATGAAGTCTTGTCTTTCTTGTCATCAACAAATACATCGTAATGCACCAATATGCCCATTATGCAAAGCAAAATCTCGTAGTCGAAATCCGAAGAAACCGAAGAAGAAGGATTAAAATCGTGTGGAACTGCACTCAATATGAATATATATTGAATACCAATGAATATGAATTTTTGATGTCTCAGTACTCTTTCTGTGTTCTACATATTTCTTTCAAGAAAATGAAACAAGCTTATTAAGTGTTTTATCCTGCATCATTTTATACTGGATGTATTTCTTAAACTCTGTGCATTGAAAATATCAGTGTAATTGTGTCTTAGTCGAAGTGTATAATCATGTTATGTGGAAGCCTTCAGATTTAAACCGAATGTCATGTGTCCATATTTTATTGGCATGCTATAATAGTTAGTATTATAAGTTTTTATATACTTTTTTATTTGTTTATTTCATTTGTAGTGTCGTAATCCTTTTAATGTGTGAATTATTGCTACGAGGTGAATATGATTTTTACAAAATTGTTTTATTAATGCATTAAATATGACATTTCTATTATATTTTGAGATGGTTTATTGTCAGTTACTGTTTAAAAAAATAGGACTCACAAACCCTATTTAATTTGGGGAAAGCATATTGTGGTGGTTTCTGTCGCAGTGTCTCACTAGAACCATCCCAAATGTTTACACACACCCTTGGTAATTAAACATAAGCTCTCCACAATAGGCTGTCTAGCAGTATACTACTCTAGCAACTTTTTGACTGGAAAAGCCTGAGAGGTTAAAGCTCCCCAGAAGAGAAATTTATTTATTCTCTTTGGGTTGTGTGAATCATGTCCCATATGGAAAGCATTATTGCTTCAGCTGGAAGGAATATTTTTGAATTACTTTATGAACAAAAACAACCAGAATTGGAGCAAACAGAGAACATATGTTCCTCGATTCATTAAAAGTAATACAAAAGGAAAATTTTCAGTACTGCAAATACTTTAAAAAAATTATTAGCTAGTACCCGGCTCATTGCTGCTGCAGAAGAAATAATTGTGGAAATAACATTTGAAATTTGAAAAGAGTTTTATTGTACTTTTTCTTATTTAAGAGTTAACTAATCCCCCCTCTCTCTCTCTCTCTTTTTTCCTCCCCCTCTCCCTCTCTCTTTTTTCCCTTTCACCCCTCTCTTTCCCTCCTTTCCCACTCCTTATTTCCTCTGACTTTTTCCCTTTTTCTTTCTTTTTCTATCTCTGTCTTTTTCCCTCTCCTCTCATTCTTGTGCCACCCTCCTGCCCTCTGCCTCAAGCCATGTCACATGGAGACCTCAGCAACAATGAAGTTCAGGTGTATTGGGAATTGCATTTAACCCTTAACTGGTGCACCAGAGTCCTGGGGACCTTTCATAATTTCTTTTGCTTCAAACTTTTGCCCCAATGAGTTCTACACAACCAGACTCCCATGTAAATTCACTTCAGTGTTTTTACTAACCTGTCTAATGTTTGCCCACATTCTGATTAGTGCTCCAGTGGTCTGCTGTAAAATTATATATTTGTAGGCAATGGTGAGGGTCCTGTAGACCCTGGGGCTCCATTAGTGTAAGTATTTGGGCTTAGTATAATCTGCTTTGTTTGCATACACAATTGTTATTAGGAAAACATTAATTGCTTGTGAAAAGTGTCTTTTACCATTATGTAATGGTTGTATTAGACAATCTGCATACATTGCTTTGATTGAACATAATGAATCTGTCAAATTATGGTATATATAAAAATATTACCACTGCTCTCCATTATTACAACCGATATACCAACAATAAAAATATATATCCAAGTTTACCAACAAACCAACAATATAAAAATAATCCATACAAGAAACAATCTCCATCCAACAGTGTACATTTCATAGTAACTTTTATAAACATTTGACAATGTTTTCAATCTCCATACAGTTTTTACTTTGTTATATAAATATGTTATGCGTTCCAAACTTCATGCAATTACTTTTTTATTTTATTTAAGGCATTGTCATAACAACCACAATAATAATAGACTAATAATAATAAAATTTCCCTTGTGAAGTAGCGATGCTCAGAACGTAAGACCCGCTCTTCAATCTCATTATTATGTAATTTTTATTTTTGAATTTCTACATAATCAAAAATCTCAATATTTATTTTCCCCAAGTCATTAAAAGCCACTAAAATACAGTACAAAATGGCATATTTTTGAATATTTCACTCCAGCTAAAGCTTAATTTTAAGTCAGGGTCCCCAGGACCCTGGTGCTCCACTTGTAATGAAAAAAAGGTCTCCTGTTAAGGGCTAAATGAAACATCATCTTGTGCTGCAGCACCATCTAGGGAAGTTACAATAATTGTACTATGCCTATCGCCTTCCCACAAGTTGGCAAAGTTTTATCCCAATAGGATGAATGGTACACTAACACATTAAGCAAGACCCAACAAACATTGATTTTTATATATTAGATGTTGATGTGCACATCTAACAAAACTTTTTCTTCATAAAGGTAAACCAAAAATTGTTGACTCATGGCCTTACCATAATTATGTGTTTTAAGCAGGGTGGAATTAACCAGTGAGCACGTTAGGCAACTAGAATTTTAGTTGTAGGAAGACTGAAAAAAATTCAAAATTTTAAAATTTTCAAAAAATTAGTTCTCAAGGAAAATGATATTTGCACAAATCTCTAAAACGTCCTTCCACACTATCCAACAAAATTTAATTAAAAATGATGGAGACACTTTTTTGAAAATTTGGAAAATGTCCCGGGGTCTTCATGTAAAGTACCCCCCTCCCCCCAATCCCCAATTAATATATCGGTTTCAAATTCAAGGGCAGCCCGATCGTTTGGGGAATATCAATTTTGGATAAAATCTGTTATACGGTTTAGCCGCTAGCATTGTTCACAGACGGACATGCGCTTTGCCGTTAATAGGTTTTTTGGTATCAAGCTCCCACCATATATTGACTCTGACTTCACCATGTGTTAGAGGATTTTTTTTAATTAGCAACTGGATTTATCCAGTTGTTTTTGTTACCAGGGCTCTTTAATAACAGTTTTTTCTGCCGAAAATGCGCCGTTTTTTCGCGCAGCATTACATAACTTTTCTCTATTGCGTAAGCGGTAGCGAGAAAGTAAAATCAAAAGCAGTGGTGCCAAAACAGCACATACTTCACACACACACACACACACACACACAAATGGAAGTTCTTATATTCCAGAGCAGTGAACTCCGACACTGTGTGACCGATATCCATGAAAGTTGGTACATTACATGTTTGTTTACCCAGACGGTTTTTGTGCTGTTAAATTTGTTATAGCTTTACTAGATGACGTTGCAGAAAAAATTGCTGTTCTTTTAATACAATTTCCATTCAAACTGCGCTCCACCGGGCGTCATTGTTGCGTTGCCGTAGGGGTGACGTAGTGCGATGCCCATGAGAACCGGCCCATACGTTCATACGCCTCTGTGAGTAGTACAGAACAATAAGTAACAAATTCATCTGCATACTGTGAGGATTTAAGTATAATGAGCTATTTATGTCAAATATGCATCAATTTTAATATTAACAAATTGAGAAAAAATAATAAAAAGTCATTAGCATGCTAGATCGAAGTCAAAATATGCAGCATTAAATGAAAACAAAGTCCAAACATGATATACGCATGAATTTCAATAAAAAAAAAACTTCCAAAATATGCAAACATGCACAAAAAACACCCACTTTTCAAATGCGTTTGTACTGAAGCGTGTATTTACAAAGGTATAGAACTCTAAGAAGGTTAAATAAAAACATGCATTTGCATGGAAATCCTGTCTCTACTTCCAAAGTATCTCAAAAAGTGAAATTTTTTCTGTGAAAATGAGCTCAAAATTCTGATTTTGAGAAACACTCGAACGACTTTTTTTTTTTCCTTTTTTTAAAAAAAAAACGGCTTCAAATATTTCCTTACTCTTTTTGTATGGATAATATACGGAATAATATATAAAATATAAGTAACATGATATTAATAACATTTTTATTTATTCTTTTAATTTTTTCAAACTTACACAAATATAATTGCTTTGAATATATCTTATGTGGTTAATATTTATATTATAGACGATTCTATACTTTATTGCATTTTTTAGTAGAAGTGCTTCATAGTTTTTTACCATATACTTGAAAAGACGGGAAATGTTACATTACGAGTGAAACATTTCCAGCCGAGGCGGTAGTACTCGTAGGATCCGATATAACATTTCCGTTCGCCTGTCGTAACACGTTTTGCTTCATACTTCGAAGCATTTCTTTCCTTTTATCTTAATTTCGTATTGCAATATTTCATAATTTACGAGTACCAGTAAAGAATTCCCCAAGGCGCTAGAACCCCCTAGACTATTGATACGTAAAAAACAATTGCAGTGCTCTCAACCTTTTGAAATGGAATTGAAAGGTAAAGAAATGCCATCAAAAACAATAACAGATAAATCCAATTAAGCAATTGAACAATAATGACACATAAGTCGGAATAAGGTATAAAAAAGAATACGAACAATTTTATTCCTGGAAAAATACTAACATGAATATGGTTAATGAGGATGTAATGTTGGCTTACTTATCTGATTTGGTAAGTGGTTTCTATTTCTGGTACACTACATTTAATGTATTTTGGAACTGGTAATAGCAATTTTGTTTGTCCAAGAATGTGAATTCCGCTTCCTTATGGTCAAAATATTCCATGATTAAATCCATCTTATTGGTTTATTGTAATACATGTGTTTCCAAGTTTTATAAATTGACAGCGTTTCTTTAAGGAAAAGACGGTTGGATATCAGCCGACACAATCGAAAACATAGACGAATACTTTTTTTGAGGGAAGCACGTCATCACTTGCATCTTTTAACAGCGGTTATTGCCACAAATAGAATTGCTGGAGATATCGACCAGAATAATTGTATTCCGTGTCAATCAATGATGTAGAAGATGCAGACATACATTGTGACCATATGACAATCAAAACACACCGAAAAAGAATGTCCAGTGTCATCGATGAGGGAAATAGGATTGCATTCTTTGCAGTTCTTTGCTACATTCGAGGAAGAAATTTAAAGAAAAAATTTGAGCCGTTTTTGAGAAAATGATTGATTAAAATTATTAAATAAATTTAAAATTATTCCAAAATTGCCTGTTTCAACCAAAATTACGTAAAAATTGAACATGGCTTTATTTGAACATATGTTACTGATGAACACATTTCATTTAGAAAAAAATTATCTTCATATTTGTAGTTGTAGGAAGTCGCCGAAAAAACTTTAGGCGGGGCAACGAAAATGTGATATACTCCATTTATTTTCCAAGCATCTTTTACTCTATCGGAGGAAAAAATTCAAAGAAAAAAAATTGGAGAGATTTTCGAGGAAATGTTGAAAATGATTTTGCGGCTTCTTGTATAGTACCTCCTAAAATCAAAATATCCGTTTCAATTTCAAGGGGCCGTGTCATCTGTCAGACCGATTAGTGAATATCAATTTTGGTGAAAATTCTGCTTATGTTTTGCCACTAGACTAGACAGTTAGCCGCTTCACTGACAGACGGACGTTTTGTCGTCAATCGACTTTTTTTGGTTTCAAGGTCCCACTAAATGTGAATTCTTGTTAATTTACTTGTTTTAACTTTATTTATTACTCAAAATGGACTTACAATGATAAAGAACTTTAGAGATATTCGTAACAAAGAAAGCCCGAACACGCATTGGCTAGACATTTCAACCCAACCTTTTACAAGTCCATTACTTCAAATACACTCTTCCAGAAGGCATTATTTGTCTATTTTTTTCTTTTCATATTAACTCTACCCCCAAAAGTAAAAAAAATCAAATTGGCAAAAATAAACAAAATAGTTTCTATTTAACACATTGTGGACATAATCTTCTGCGCTCCAATCCTCTCACGTAGAATCTAACTCTCTCCAGAGTTTGTCAGTAGATCAGCTACCTGGTTGGTCTTGTCGATATGCTCCACTTCCAGATCCCCATCCAAAAATCTTTCCCTTGCATTGAAGTGGTGAAGTTCGAAGTGATTTGATCTGCGATAATATTCTGAATTACAGCAAGATTTACTGCACCAGCATTGTCGATACAGCGCCCAGGAGATTTTTCGATAACTTCCTGCAATTCAGACAGTAATCTTTCCAGCGAGATTAACTGCTTTCCTCCTTCACTTGGTATTATCTCAGCTTCTGTGGTCGACGTTGCCACAGACGTCAACAGATGAGTACATAATACAGCTCCATTACTGAAGGTTGCAATGACACCAGTCTTGTCTTCTTGTCATCGGCGTTGTCAACATCTCTGTAGACCGTTTCCCAACCTTGTTCATCAACCATTTTTAAAAGAATTGTTGGCTTCATCGACCACTTTACGTGACGCACTAACGTTCCGGCCCGAATGGCTCGCAATGTGGGCGGGCCCAGGTACAAGAGGGCTGACTTTTAGGCTGAAGGTTTTGCGAATGCAAGAAATAGTAATTACTTGATATTTTCTGTGATACTTAACGTTACTTGATACAATGTAAGATTAAAAACAGCAACTTACAGAACGATTTTTCCACTTTGATAGTTATTGTAATCCTGTTTCTAAATCAATAAAGGCAAGCAATTCACTTGGGTTTTATAACAGATTAAATGTCATAAAATTGAATAATAAAGGCAATTTTTCCACTATTGTCTATTAATCATAGGCTGATGAATTCAAATCTGTTAAAGAACATTTTTATTATTGAAGGTAACACTACTTGTGTTTTCTGAATACTTTTACAAAGGGGCTCCGGATAAAAGTTTTGCGGACGGGCCCGCACTCATTTAGTGTCGCTACTGCATACATAAGCATAACAAAAAGGATTGTACATGAATGTCCTAAAGATAACAATTTCGAAGAGCAATACTTTGATTTTCAGTGTTTTTTGCTGATCTCCATTATTGTTCAATTGTGACAAAATGTTGAGCGTATGTAACTGGCTACATTTCTCTTGTGCGTATTAACGGTGTATTTTTTTCTGATTCAGAGCAACATAACATATATTAATATAT
The DNA here is from genome assembly GCA_038098605.1 of Gryllus longicercus. NCBI lineage: Eukaryota > Metazoa > Arthropoda > Insecta > Orthoptera > Gryllidae > Gryllus > Gryllus longicercus. Next base: position 355,974 of record JAZDUA010000436.1, on the reverse strand, counting down.
TACGCAGTAGATTATCGTTGTGAATACATAGTTTTTTGTTGTTGTTTTTCAGTTTTTTTTAAACATCCTAAGCTGTTTCGGAGCTAGGTTCTGGAGTTGTGCAATAAACATGAAATTGGTATAATAATATTGCTGGTGCAATGGAGACTTTAAGCATGAAGTGCAATTTATTTTAATCTTTAACGATATCAGTCGCGGGGCCTTATTCCCCCCGCCATAACTTAGAAGCCCGGTAAGGTGCACCAGCCTAGCTACGCCCGCATATTAAGGGTGAACGACAGATACGAAGGAAGCGCCATTGTGTAATTTGTATGAGTTGTTGCTCTATAACGGAGAGAAATAAATTATTTAAGTAAATTTAATTTTTTACTGTTTCGCTACTGTTCACGCAGTATCAAGTATTGTAAAATTGTAATGCTATGAAGAAAAAACGGCGAATTCTCGACAGAAAATCTCTTATTGTCGGGCCCAGGTAACGAAAAACTGAATACATATACTAACTTACTTCCTCTACCAGAGCGTTCAGTTCTTGTACACTAATCCAAATGTGAGTACGATCATACAACTTTCGCAAACCATTCAAATAAAAGGTTTTTGGTTTCGAGTCTAACCAGGAAGTCACAACATCAATCACTTAAATCGACGTTCTTTTAGGTCCTTTTCGACGACTGGGAAAAGGAAAGTATGTTGGATCTACATTGGGAGAGTCTGGCGGATGACGTAAAAATTCGTGTCTGCAGTCGTGTACTGCTTCCTGGTTTGCGAAGACTGTTTGCCGGTGCGTTGAAAAAAAGAACACTGCGAGCTAAAATAAACTTTTCGCGTCCCCAAAACATCCACAATATTGTCACGAGCGCGCCCATGGGAGATTCAAAATGTAACCACAGAAAGAGCGGAAGGGGACTGGATGGGCGGGAGGTGACGGCCATAGCAGGCCTCATGGGCGAGGCTGCGTAATAGACAACTGTGATAAATACCCCCCCCCCCCCCAACGATAATCCAAGAGATAGTCGTAACGATAAACGAGATGAGAGCTCAGCTTTATAGATGAATGAAACAAATGCAATTCCTTTATTTGATATCATTGCCCTTCACAATTACCACAACTTAAGCCGCTTTCCCCCCTCCCCTGCAGTACAGTTACATTAATTTAGAGTAAGATGTATATCTGCAAAACTGAGATAAAAACTAAATTTTTCGTTTGGCGGTCACATTTGTAAGCCCTATTTGGAGCATTTGCACCAAAGCCTCAGGACATACTTCTCCCAAAAAGAGCTCAACAAAACATGCACAGATACTGAAGATACATTTACAGGAATTGACAGAATTTATGGAAGTTAACTATTGATTTATTTTAGTTGACAAGGTGCACGAGGTGTATTAAAAATGTAATATTCAAGTCGAATGCAGTGAAATAGTTTAGCTTCATCAGTAGCAGCTCATGAGACAATGGTATTGATAACAAAGTACCTCTCCTACTCCCCATTTCTTAAAAAATTGTGGACAAGATTGATGATTATGGTTACAACTAAACAAATTTATGGGTTGAATTATTTCTTAGGTGTATTCCACACACCATTGCAACTTATTCCACACCTCTAATTTCATATTATTAATTAAACATAGTAAACAAAAGTTTTTAAATATTGGCTTAACACAACAAATTGTAATGGAGTTTTGCAAAAACATTTATGGGGCATTTTTTCACTGTTAATAAAGCCTTTATCTTTAAGCCACAATGAAAAAAAAAATTTCCAGTAAAATTCTCAGGGTGGTACAATAGAAATCACATTTTACATGTCAATTATAAGAGAGACAACTTTGTGGACTGGAGCATTTAAACCAAATTAAAATGAAACTATAAAAAGCAACAATTAAAATCTCTCCGAGACAAAAAGGAGCCACCTAGAGATTTTCCGGTAAAGATTGCAATACTGAAGAATGATTAACAAATGCAAGAAATGTGAACTTATTTCAAAGAATTCGTAATTTACTACAATTTTACAGTGAAATATCAATTATCCAGTGTTTAGTAGAAAAACAACTACTTGCACAAAAAAAATCTATTCAATATAGAATTTTAAGAATCATCTGTCTATACATTGGTTCTTAAATAAATTTAAAAAGAACCCTCCATCACACACTCATAAATCCTTTTTTGTCTCAACCCACCATAGTTATATTATTTTCTTTCATAACTGATGGGGAAATGTATTTATGCAATTTTGCTGGTTACTGAAATAACCAAATGTATTTACCCATGCCAGTTTTTTTAGACCCTGAATCCCTATCACAGCTTCTTTAGCGTTAATTGAATTAAGAATAAAAGATAGCAGTAAGCTTTCTTGACCAAATCTGATAAACAGAAAGGTTTGCTCTAACATAATGGGATTATTTTTTGCATTAAAAAAAGGAGCTACAGAATGGATTCCTGTCCTGTCCTAGCTCCAACCAATCCCCACCCCACTTCTCTTTCCAGCAAACGGAAAACTTTCGCACATAAAATAATAAGCTGTCACTTTGGCAATGTCACAAAGGAATCCGAGACATTGCGATATAATATAGAAAATGATAAATCATTTGAAGTTCTTCAGAATTGCATACTTTTCTCTAATTATATTGATAAAATATATCTATGAAATATGGTTGTTAATAAAAATGAACTTTATATGTGCATATTAAATACTAACTTCTAACTGTGTACTTTTCTTCTCCATTTAGTTGTTACAGGATAGGCACAGAAAAAAAGAAAAATAATAACAATTCTTTATTACAACAAAGCAATTCATTATGATTTACTTAGACTTGTACAATGAAAGAAAGTTGGAAATGACAAATAAGATTAATACTTTTGGAAATGACAATGTAAAAAATTATGACAATATTATGAAGTAACACAAAAAGTTACAAATCATAAAAAATGTCATGAAATCATTCAAACCTATGTACATCAAATATCTCATTCTTACACACACATGGGCGCATTTATACACGAATCTCATGTTTCCACAGCCTTTCACCTTAAACCAAAGGATAACTAGCTTGAGTTGCAACTCCACAATGATTATCTTTGTTACGAGTCATTTTGATATATCCTCCTTCTCCCCAAGTTGTGCCCCAAGAATTTTTAATGAGCCAGTAGTCAGAACCGTCATCAGTGGTTCCATAACCCACAACCAATACTCCATGATCCAAAGTTTCATTACTGCACTGAGGTTCAAAGTAAACACCTAAAATAAAATTAAAAATGATTAATTCACACCACTTAACTTTCCAACTTGACCAGAATGTTAAAACTGCACATACTATTAGAGCTACTAGGTTATAACAGTAGCTGCTTTTCGAATGAAAATCTTTTTACACATTGTCAAAGTTTAGCTTCTACTTCAAAATGCATAAAGTAGTTCAACAAACTTGAGCACAGAGGGTGTAAGGTATATAAATAGAATTGTGATTTAAATGTAACATTTACTTTCAGTAGAGTTGCTCAATTTTTTCCACACTTGTCATTGGAACTAGTTTGAAAAACAATAAAGCATTACTTCAAAATTATTAAAGTAATTACTTCTTCTTTGATACCTAACTAAAAAAAAAAAAAATCTATTAATCTGGCCCAAATTACTGTGTGATCTTCCAATGAAGAAAAAAGTTTTACCTCCTGATATAAATAAAAGATGACATATTAGAAACCTTACGTACCGCTTTGATAAAATTGAAAAGACTCGTGACCTGCATCAATAGCCACAGAGATTGGTCCAATAGTAGCCACAGCCTCCATCAACCTCCTTTCACTACCTCTAGGTACATCCACAAAACCAGAGTCAGTAGCACCAGAAGCAGCAGGTGCATAGCGGCACTGATCATCCTGAAAATTCAGAGCGGAAGTTCACATATGCATTCTTAGCTGCAAAATCATCCATTTTAAATAAAGTAAGGAAAGAGTATAACTTGAAAATTGGTCAAAACCATAATTAAAAAGCACAAAATTGGCATCTAATGATTTTTGTTGTTATACTACCACACCCCAATCACTTCACACAGATCAGCAAATGGAATAAAAAGAACCAACTTTTCAAGAGGCAGTTTCAGATTTTCTGTAGTAAAAAGTGTGTAGCTAATTAGTTTTCAATCGTCACAACACTGTCACCCATTTGGATGGACAGTTATATTACAAAAATGTTCTGCACAGAAAGGTATTCTCAGAAGTAACCTTTATAATGTAAATTAAATGTTACTGACTGATTTAAATTGTTTAAAGAATTATTCATCCTGACCAGGCATCAAACCTAGGCCTCCTGGTTTACATTTAGCTTCTCTAACCACTGAGCTACTGAGCGGGCAATTATAGTTAAAGTTATACAAAGGTGATCAAATGGTAACAATTGAAAATTATAAGCAGCAGAGCATATCTATGAAACCTGAAGACTTAAGAAAGTAATTTCTAATTGATAGAGTTGGTAAAAAGTTACCGTGTGCTCCTAATAAATTCAATATATACAAGGAAACAATTCATCATGATGCTTTTGCTTGGTTGAAAACATTAAATTTTTAAGAGGAAATTTAGGAGTCATATAATGATACAATAAATCATGTAATGGAGAAAGCAAAGACTCCAGACTTAAGAATGTCACATTAAAATAAATAATGAAAATATGGAAGTGATCAAGAATGTATGGAAGGCCCAACAATAGGCAATTTGGTTCTAAGACTGCTTCAAAAGCACAGCTTAAATCCACATCTTAAATCCAGGACACAAATGACCAAAATGTATAATATTTAAAAGAAAAAAAAAGAAGAAGAAAGAAAAAACAAAGGGAAAGAAGGGTTCTAAAAACATGCTAGTAACTGAAAAAAGGATTTTAAGAAACAAATACTTGCCTCGGCTTCATATGGGTATGATGCTTCAGTATCGATTCCTCCATTGTCTCTAATATACTGAAAAGCGAAGTCCATCATTCCTCCATTACAACCATCATTTCCATATTTTGCTGAGCAATCAATCAAATTCTGTTCACTGAGGGAAGTAAGAACACCTGTTTTTCGGAAGTGTTGTCCTTCAAGAGACCCAGTCTGAAAATCAAAATTATGTTTAATGGCATAATGAAACTAATCATTTTTAAATAACAATTCTTAATGTTTTTACTTACAGCACTAAAGGACCAACATGATCCACAGGAGCCTTGATTTTTCACTTCAGTCACAGCCCCCTGATCTCGCCAATCAACTTTATCAGGCAATTCAACATTTGCTGGGCTAATAAATGTTGCTCCAAGAGGCTTGTGGAGATCATAATTCTTCTTATTCTTTGTACGATTGAATCCATTCATCATGTCGGCAAATTCATAATGAAGCTACAAAAGAAAAAAAGGCAATTTACGAAATATCATTAAAATTAAAGAATTTTTAAGTTTTCATTTTTGACATTTTCTGGGAACATTGAGAAAATATATGTAAACTTTCTCTAAATATTACCACAGAACTTAAACACATCTGGAATAATTACCATGTCTCCATATTCGTTTAAGGCCAACTTGAAACTAACTTCCCCCTGCTCAAACCTAGCATTGTGCTTGGCAATCTTTTTACGATTTTCCATAAATATTTTCATTCGGAATTTTTCTTCCGTACTGCTATCATACTTCTTTTTATGTTGGACCTGCAAAATGATGTTTTGTCGTATTAATTCTAACACGGGAAACAATGGAATTACGGAGAAAAAAGATATCAAGAGACTTTACAAGCTAGAAACAAATATAATTCTTCGAACCTTAAATGTATTCCATTCTTCAATAACTAAATCAAAAAATGAAACTGCTTGGCTAGCACAAACCAATGCTAAAAGAAAAATAATACTCCGCCTGCTCATTGTTCTATAGTGTTGTTACCCTGGAACAAAGAAAACGACACTAGATATGCTTTCCGAAAGCACCAAGAAACACGTAATAACCATTCTGAGATCGAGAGTAGCAAATGAAAAGGCTCTAAATATTGTGCCAACTAGTTACCTTTTTAAACGCACAAAAACAAAGCAGATGTACCAGAAACAAATCACAACTTCGCTGTATGCACATACAACTCCCAAGGACAGGATCTGTGAACTGAATGCCACGAACAACGTTGAGCCTTTATATATAACCGACGTGTGACAAAGCGTCAGACCTTTTGATCAGCTGGCCTCTATTGCGCAGCGAATCGCCCTCACGTGACGCTGAGCTTATATGTACCAGACGTACACGAGCACACAAAGCTATAGTGGGTGGGGGTATCTTGGTTGGTTGTAGATGTATTCCAGTACCCAATCATTGGTGCCGTGTGCGTATGACTGAGTTTATGAGTCGTGGACTTATAAAAGTTTATGAGGGGGAAAATATAGGCTGCAGAGGCAACATAAACTAATTATTAAGTTCATGGAAAATAATGTATTTTGTTCTCACTGTGAAGAATGATCGAATAGCAATTCAAATATCTGCGACTCATTATCAAGTAAAGAAACATTATCATTAACTATTAATCATCATTAACATCATTATCATTAACTATTAATTTTAACTTGTCACGAAACCTTCAAGCAAAAATATTTTATGATAATGATTACAACGAATAAAATCGCATCGCATCATGAGCTGAGTATAGCCTGCGACATTTTAATAAATCTGTAATATGTCACATTCGACCAAAACATTTTGAATTTCCCCTCTCAAAATTCATTTCTGGATCCCCCCACTCTTTATTCTGAATGCAACTAATGTTATAACAGTTACAGCAACATAATAATGTTATAGTAAAGGAGAGGGGTAGGTCTTCAGGGCTCAAGAAAATGTCCGCGTATAAATAACATATATTTTGCCCATAATACTCGTAGTCCAGCCTGACGAATAATTCTTCCTCTATTAACTAGTGGTGCTACAACACAACAGACTTTGTGGCAATATTACAATGTTATCGTTATGTATGACGGGACGCCTATAATGCGACATTAATTTCGAACCGAAATTAAGCAAAAACCCATTAACTTTTACAAAAAAATTGTTCATGACCTATTTTTAACGAGGTAACTGTATACAAAAATCTCCATCTTCAATTTTGCAGTTTTGAATTTTTGTTGTAATTTTTGGAAAAACGGTCAAAACCCAAAAATGAGATTAGCATCATATTTTTTACAACCTTAGTACCTATGTAGAGAAAGTTTAAAGAAAAAATTTGGAGTTTTTTGAGAAAATAAAATCGTAAATTTAAAGCGCATATTATGCAAAAACTACTCGTTTTTTCAAAAAATATATATGACCTATTTTAATGAGCTAATTTTCTACAACAGGCTTTGAATGACGCACAAATTTCTATCTTCAATTTTGTAATGTGATATATATAAATTTGAAAAGACGGGTACATCAACGAAAAAGAGATCTGCCCCACGCATTCGCACTTATTGCCGAGCCCTGGTAAGGAAAGAAGTGGATATATCTGCTATCTGATTGCTGAATCTAATTGCTGAATATAAAAAAAAATTCCTCTAACACGTGGTGTAGCCAGAATCCGTTTTGTCCGTTTTTCACACGGAAAAATGGATTGATGGCAAAAGTCTGTCCGTTCGTCTGTGCACAACGCCAGCGCATAAAGCATTCAGGCAACTTCCTCCAAAATCGATATTCCCCAATCGTTCTAGCCGAAAGGAAAACAAGATGTACAAAATTAGCTTTTCAAAAATTGTTCTACTATGAGCGTTGAAATGATCGACATTTTTTAACTTTTGCAACATTTTGGAGTTGGTAGTTCGAACAGATCTTCAAATTTCATAAAACATCATTAGAAAATGTTTGGATTTATACTTCGAATTTTCTGTAGGACATTGTTATGCCTCCTGCCTTATAATGGGAATCTTTTTAATAGTAGTAAGACAATGACTAGGGAGTATGAATGAAATTCTATATTGTACATAGTACATGCCATTAGGCTGATGATGGAGACCAATGACTTCCGAAACGTCGCCAATAATGAATGTTTTGTGGTGTAATATCAAGAACGATGTTGATGCAATAAACTTACAAAGTTTATAAACAACATTTGGAACTTTTGTATAATTTTGTTATCTAATTCTGAAAGTGTATCACTTTAGCACCAATTTTTTGCGTATCATGTTAACTCCAACTGACCCGATATACATAAAAATATGTTTATTTTCTGTGTTTATTAGAATTTTGGATGTTTTTCATAAGTATGAAACTTCATGTAAGGGTCATCGTAGAGAGCTAAGTATACATTTCTGTTTATATATATATATATATATATATATATATATATATATATATATATATATATATATATATATAGTGTATATTGTGATCTCTATATACACTCTTAGCTCTCTATAACCCTTACACACACACACGCACACGCGCACAGATTGTAAAACATTACCATTTTCAAAAGAACAGGAAAGGATGAACGAACGTGTCTATGAAACAATTTTCTCTCACGATATCTTAATGAATTAGAGCTGTCTGGTATTGTACTAAGTAGGGACGGATCCAGAAAGAATTTGAAGCAGGATGGAGGACCATTTTAGTTTCAATCCCCATAATTAATTTTTGAAACAATGAATTATTTAATATTGAGAGCATGGATTTGTAAAAAAATATATATGCATAATGGAAATATTCCTTTGGTTGTGATGTGATTGCATGAGGTAATTGTTCTAAAAAATGAAATTAAATTACTAAAAAAATGTTCGCGTTGTTTGGTAGGGGGAACAAGCCCTTTATGAACCTTTTGATCCACCACTTTTAAAAAAGCAACATTTTAAGTGAAGTCGAACTGTACATTTCATGCATGGGAATGTAATACACGTTTAGAAATGTAGCTTTTATTTGCAGTTGATTTGCCAAGTTTTCAATTCGGACGCTTCCAACTTTTTTACATATTGACCTCTTGTCTATTTTTCTAGCTTTCTTAACTGGTGTTTTCCAACTACCGAGGCGGCAGACTGTTTTTTATGAAACGTCATATCAGAAATTATCAGTACAAAAGGATCCATGTCACCAGTCAATCCGACTGAGTCATTTGTTTAGCGTTCTCGTGCTGTTGGCTACGCAGGCTGGGGTACTTCTTTTCGGAGAAAATAAATCTTATTTAACTCTGTTTAAAGGCTTTTTATTGGATGAAATTTTGTGACATTTCTACAATGAATAATAGGCCTCTCTCCGACGATGTCGCTTCGCGCCAAATATGCTGCGTGTGTAGTACCTTTAATCCATTATACAATAATCCAGTCTTATAGCAATTCATTCTTGACACCAAGACATTAACATTTCTGGTCATCATATTTTGTCAACAAAGCTTGTCACTATTATTTGTGCGTAATTGATCTAATGATAACGGAGTGAGGGAAGTTATTCCGCTGCTCAAGAAAACGTGCGCGCATCATATACAAGTATTTATTGCCTATAACGTGTTTGAAATAGCTATTAAAAATATGTATTTATGACCTAAAATTCTAAAATATGCACTTCAATATGCAATTGAAATTAACTATATTTCATTTCCTGTATAAACCTTTCATGATGAAATTTCTGGAGAAGCATGCTTGGAATGAAAAAACATATTTTTCGTGCGAACAATATAATCTACCTCACTTTTCGGGAGTAATAATTGAAGTAATATTCACCTTAGTGATTTACAATGTGTCTTGTTGCATTTCTACTGTCTGATTTAAAAAGTATGTCATTACGAAATATCATACAGTTCCACAAATATTTTATCGTCTATAGAAAAGAAAGAAGAAAAAAAAAGAACGCAAAATCCTAACATCAATATATATTTTCAACTCCAAATATCACTGTATTTTTATTATTGGCTCTTTATAATCAATAAACTCTCACAAATAAATAGATTCTAAAAAAAGTTTCAGAGGTAAATCTCTATTTTAATAAAATATGCAAAATATGCGCCAATAAGTACACGAATATGCACCAACAGGAAAAATCTTCTAAATATGCACAAATATATTAATGTACTGTATAGCATCCAATTCTAACCAAATACCAAGTAATTTCACTTAGCTATGTCTTGAAGCAACAGACAAAAATATGCATAATCATAGAAATCCGCTCCGTAAATATTACTACATTATATGTTGCCTAACAACACTGTTTGGAAGTTTCTTATCGGCCCGCTTAGCTTTAAAAACTTTAAGTTGGTAGGTAGTTTCTAAGGCTAGTGGGAGACAAATGTAGTTTTCAATACACCTCTGTCAGTCGTAAACTTCTTTTTACATGATACCACCTAACCGAATCTAACGTCACTGTTTAGCTCAGCGCTAAGCATTTCCGAAATGGGACGACGACTTCTCTAGTTCTTGAACTTACTATTGCACCTTCAATTTGGAAAATACTAGAGAGACCCGGACAGCAAAGATAAGGTGTGCAGTAGCGTTCTCGGTCCAAAGGAACGTGAGTTTGAATCCTGCTTAGGTGTGGTTGCTTACCCGTATGTTGTGACATGTTAAACTTTACCGCCCTCCATGCATTACCTTTCGAACATATGTTTTTTATACACTGATCTGGCTTGAAAGTACATTTTGCACCAATAAGTTAATAGGCCCGTTCCCCTGTGTTGTGGCATAATGGAACAGATCCAAACACCATCTACCGCTAATTTTGATATTTCTCTAACACCAATAACCGTATCCATAACTAGCTGTCTTGGCTGAGATGGCTTTACAGAGTACCTCAGCCGCAGTAAATGTAATGGTATATATATATATATATATATATATATATATATATATATATATATATATATATATATATATATATATATTTTCGTTGATCGGCCAACTAGGACCACGCAGGCAAGCACTCTGCCTTTACCGTGGCCCAGTTTTTATTCATTCTCACGGAGGCAGGTGCTTGCGACAATTCTTTGGGGGGACCAGCATTTAAGCTGGATCCGGTTTTTAACCCCAAGGTTGTTAGCCCTGGGGGATATATATATATATATATATATATATATATATATATATATATATATATATATATATATATATATATATATATTATGGACGAGAAGTTAGAAAATTTGGGGGTGGGAGGGGGGAAAGTTACCCCTCGGTTACGCTCATGTAAGTGTGGGTTCATATGGGTATGCTCTAGAGGTGATACGATTAATGTGAATTTGCTTGGAATAAATCGAATAAAATGACCGAAAAGGCCTTCTTGGAGTCATGGTCCCTGGGTTGCCCATTTCGTGTATTATCTGTCACTGACGCCATTCGTGACTTTTGCAAGTAATGGAATTTCTGGGGCCGCTGCAGAGTAATCTCAAGCTCAATCTTTGCTTTTCATGAAAATAGGAGTGACAATGTCAGGGCGAAAGGAATAGGCTATCTGATTTTCCCCAAACATTAATCCAAATAAACAATATGTAAGGAATAGACAAATATGTACTTGCTTGCGGGTATGCTGTGTTCGAGTTCCGAAGAAGCTAAACAAGCACTTCCTGCTTTGATAGTGTGATTTTTAATGTGTTTTCTTCAATGTTTGGAATAAAATAATTTATTTGAAAACTATACAAATTTCGGGTTTGTGGTTAAAAAATAAAATTATTTATACTTGATTAGATACACAACGGTCTCCGAATGAAAGGATCCATCCGACTTTTCAGGTAAACCTAATCGAACCCTATTGTCAGATCTAATACGTATTCAAACATTTATCAAATCAGATCTTCTTTGGGGGGAAAAGAAGAAGAAGATGAAGAAGAAGAAGAAGAAGAAGAAGAAGAAGAAGAAGAAGAAGAAGAAGAAGAAGAAGAAGAGGAAGAAGAAGATGAAGAAGAAGAAGACGAAGAAGAAGAAGTAGAAGTAGAAGTAGATTTTGCATATCCTTTCTAGACACCTCCAAACTTTCAAAATGCTGCCCTGTAAAATTCCCTCAGTCAGATGCAACGTCATCCCAGGCCGCTTTATAACGAATATCTAAATACTACATATTTAAACCCATTTTCATCACTGCTCATTTTATCACTGGCCGCGAGAGGCCCTGGTAGATATTTTAGGCGTCAATATATAACAGTCGGGAAGAGGTGAGGGAAACAACGGTATGCGGCGAAACGAGAGGCGGGATTTCGGATCTGTTATTAGAGAGGGGGATTTTTGGGGGATAGCATTTTCATAAAAATTTAAAACTACTGTTTTACAAAAGAAATAATTTTAATCCTCTTTCTTTAAATAATATTTATATTAACTTTAAAAAAGCACGAAATGGAGTATGAGGCACGAAAAGCAGTATGCTTGTACGAGGGTAAGTCAGTAAGTATCTGCAATCATTTTTTATAATTTATTACAACAAAAGTACACAATTTTTATTTATGTTATTTTTCGACGTAGTCACCCTGCTTTTCAATGCACGTGATCCATTGGTGAATAAGATTTCCGATTCCCTTGGAAAAAAAACTTTTTGGTCGCGCAGCAAGCCACGTATGCACAGCTTCCTTTACCTGTTGATCGGAGCAGAATCGACGGCCTCTTAGAGCATCTTTAAGTGGGCCAAGCAGATTGTAATCTGATGGGGCGAGATCGGGGCTGTACGCGGGATGCTCCAACACCTCGAAACCCAGCTTCTGAAGAGTTTGAAAGGTGTGGGTGGCGGTATGTGGATGCGCATTGTCATGCAAGAAGAGAACTCCTTCCGGCAATCGACCTCTACGCCTATTGCGAATTGCAGGCTTCAACTTATCAACAGCATTTCACTGTAAAGTTCACTGTTTACTGTTGACCCCTTTTCCTGGTAATGTCCCAGAATTGGACCTTGAGAGTCCCAAAAAACTGAGAGCATCACTTTACCTGCAGAAGTTTGACTCTTGAATTTCTTTTTGACTTGAGATTCTGGACGCTTTCATTCCATGCTCTGCCGTTTACTCTCTGGTTCGAAGTGATAAACCCAAGTTTCATCTCTAGTGATGATTCGTTTCAGAAACGTTTTCACCTTCGTTAACATGACGATCCAATAGGTGCCGAGAGATTCTCACACGATTGCGCATGTGCTCATAATTTTTTTCGGAACCCATCTCGCACAGACTTGATGAAAGTTCAGTCTGTTGTGCATTATTTCATAAGCAAAACCATGGCTAATGTGTATATGGTTTGCCTCTTCATCAACAGTAACTTGTCCGTTATTGAGTATCAATGCACGCACTTGTTCAATATTGTTGTCATTTATGGCTGCAGCAGGACGCCCGGTTCTTTCCTAATCCTAATAGTAATTTTTTTATCAAATCAAATTCATTTGCGTTACTCAAGCGGTTAGATATATTACTGATGCAATTGCAGTGGCGGTTCGAGGGGGCGGAGGTATGCACCTCCCCCAAGAAGGTCTAGAGAAACAAAATGGTAAAAGTGCAGTAAAAATGAAAATGAGAAGCACAAGAAAAAATTGTAGGTACGTCTAAAATTTTTCGAAAATACGTGTAAAATGTATCGCACATTCTGTCGTTGGCCGTATTTGTCGTTGGCCTGATTCTCGCTGTATTTTAGCCCAGTGTGGCGAATGAATAATGCCTTCGACTGTTCTCCAGGGGCACGGGACAGCTCATATCTCTATCTTTCTCCGCTTGACCATAGGCTTGACAAGAGGTGCTACGGCGACTTCCGCGTATTGGAACGTGGCCGACGCAACCGGAAACAGTGTTGACGGAGGAAGGTCTCTCTCTAGGTATCAACCGAGTGATCGTGGGCCGCTGTGATATTTCGCGTCATTACATTGTGCCCGAAACAAAAGAATAGGGCATGGATCGCTTACATGCGCCTGGAGACGGCGCGGTTAATAAGTAGACTACTTAAGAAGAGAAAGAAAATATCTAAAAAGTTCCAAAAGGTTAGGAACATGTTAAAACAGCACATTTTCACTCCCAAGTTATAGAAAACTTCATTGCATCGTTAAAAGAAATACAGATTTGATTTTTTAGTATTGTTAACAAAGTAGTTACCCACGCCCCTGGCTCTACTCCTAGCACAACTTACAAAATGGGAAACACATCGAGATGGATAAAACTTGTGTATAGATTTTAATTATTTAATGTCATTTATCAATGATGTGATGTTTACGTGGATTTCTTGTAGTGAGCTATTGAAGGTGATTTCTACGTGTGCTGACCCATGACCTTCTTATCACTCATTTCCTCTCATTTTTCCTTGCTTAAGTGGCTCAGGGCATCTACCGATATCACTGCAGTGTTTCTGACCAGGAGGTCCTAGTGTTTAATTCCCGAATGTGGCAGGTTTTTCTGCACAAGCTTGGTCGAATTCAGCCGCTGTCTGGAAGAGAATTCTATGGCCGTCTGCTCTGATCGATACTATTCCATATTTCCTCCGATCAACAACAGGCGAATGCTGGAGCAATAGCCTAACAAACGGGCAACGGACCGCGCGCGATCTTTCTTCATCTTCCTTTTTTCTATCTTCACCTCTTACTTACACACACACTGCACTCCACGCGACGGGACACCCATCGAGAGCTTGACCCAGAAGGACGATGCCTAGTTGAGGAAAACCCTTGTAGCCTACTTGTATGTCGGCACCAGATCTCATCATCCAGCGGGGGTCGATCACCGTCCCATCCCGAGGACAAAAGTGAAGTGCACTTACGGGACTAATGCCCTTAGCAGTTGACGGGCCAGGAAACACGAAATAATGTAGTATGAATCAATACAACAGGAATACGCAGATTGAGAAAGAAAAATACCATCAGAAACTGACACCTAATATATGTGATTTCTACCATATGTGTTTTAATAATAAACATCAGTAATGAGTGAAAATATGCCCCCACGTTAAGTAAGTAAGGTTTGACAATAATTACACATTCGGAAATAAATTGGTAAAGTAATGGTAAGATATTTACTCTTGAGTTTAATACGTTTGAATTTTCGGAATAAAATTATATTCGCGGCACACCCACGTAACCGTTGCTTTACCAAATACTGTAGTCTCTAAAGTATTTGGCTTTACCTCTTCATTAGAATTTCATGTGTTGGTATCCTTTACGATGTTCTGTTTTTTTATCGATAGTGGGAGAAGACCAGAGAAAAGACCAGGGTCAGATGTGGTTGGACCTGGGTTGGAAGGATTTCATTACCAAGTTGAGGTTAGTAAAAGTGATAAAAGCCCAATGTTAGTTTCTTAATGCAGTACTGTTACAACAAAATTATATTTGGTCTTTGTAGCTCGTCTTTGTGAGAGGAAATGGCGCGGGGGCAGTTTGATTTGTCTAGAGAAGAGCAGAGAATCTTGGAGGAAAAGGCAAAGCAACGAGCTGCCCTTCGTCAAGAATACATAAAACAAATTACAAATCCCCACCGTCATGGTACGGGCGAAGGAGGATATTTGGTAAGACCCTTTTTACTAATTGTATCAGAAGTACATGAAATCATCGATGAAAAAGTATATTAATGCCTTTGAATATAATAACACACTAAAACAAAACTATATTAAAATTTCGACTGTTTTCGTAAAAGTCGATCTTCACTGTCATATCTATCACATTTCATCTGCTGTTTATCTCTCTGTGCACTACTCATGTTCACATGAAAAATAAATATTGTAAGTAAAATGTTTAATACACCATTTCATGATGAATAATGTATAGCATTGCATTGAGGAATTTATGCACTTAATTTATAATTATGTAATATATACTCACATAGCAAAGCATTGATAATCTGGGTCAATTCAGATTGAACCCATTGTGGATTATCAGATTGTTTGAATCTTTTAATTAAAGCAATAAGAGGTAAAAAAAGCTTTATAAAATTGTTCATAATTCACACGGTTAGTTACAGAAGGGTGGGTAGCCAATGAATAAAACCAATTATATTTAAGTTTTACCATTTTTAAATACAAAAAAATACTGCACTCTACAGTAAAAGCGCAATTTTTTTTCTCTTTTTTTTTTTTCCTTTTTTTTTCTTTCCTGGAATATAATTTGAATTAATGAAACTCTTACTGTAGTTTCAAAAATTACCTAATGACAATTTTTTTGAAGGCAGTATCAAAAGTTTTAAGTATTTTGTTCTTTTATTTGAGCATTTGATTGTTAGCCTCAAATGATGCAGATAGTTTTGAGTAAATTTAGGATTTCCTTGTTGTGAGACAGATGTGAAATAGGTATAATTTTTATTTGTTTTGTTGTGAGAGTCCATGTGCCAGTTGTACGATTTCATGTTCGTTCCTTTGCTCGGTTAAATGTCACTCTCGTGTTCGTGGATTTCAGTTTAGAAGACAATGAAGTTTGAACTATTCATATTAGTTAATAAAACAGAAATAATTAATATTCTTCTGTATACATCACACTTGAATTTGGTATTTTGTTTCATCAGCTTTATTAAAAATGCCAGAGCTAAAATTATACAAAACTAAAGTACATGTGCGGAAAATCTTGCATGTCAAACACCACCCATTTCCATATCCTTCCAATGCCATATTAAGGGGAGAAATTGTAAATGAAACTGGTTTATGGTTAAAAACTGTATAGCGGTAACTTTCAATATACCTGCAGAGAATAAAATAAAAATAAAATACCATCCAATTGATGCTGAAACAAATTTTCAATAAAGGTTTATTCATTATTATAGAGAGATGTCCTTGGAACAATTCACATTACTTCCTTAAAAGTATCTGAGTAATTTTTACCAAAGGAAACAAATTTTACCGTAATTTTTACCGAAGTACTTTTACCATCTTTTTTGACAGCTTTTTGCTTTCTTTGGTAGTCACAAAAATATTAGAAAACATTTTTACTCTTGAGAAAGCGAGGTAAAGTTGTCTGGAGGTCATTATTAATCTTCTAATACTTGCTATACAATATCATTCTTTTTTATGACTTTGGCAATGGTAGTGTTTACAATCTATTTTGAAGACATTCTAGGAGAGTGGCAGTTGGAGTGGAGTGTCGTGTCAATAAATTGGGATTTTATGCCATTGCTGTCATATAATAATGAAACCATATAGTATATCCGTATAGAAGGTGAGTTTTTTATAATATATTTCATTCGAAAAATATGGGGTTGTGTTATATTCCGATATTAACCATAGTTGGATGGGTTTTATATTATTACTTTGACGTTCCATGCCCAGAAACTCGACTGCTGATGAAAGAATAAGCTGCAATGGCATCTTGTGTATCTATAAAACATAATTATATTCATGAACCTTTTGGTATCCACTGTGACTTTACTGCTTATTCAGACCAAATAATTTAGAATGAGCAAGTAAAGAAGAAAAAAAAAAAAAAAAAAAAACGAACGACAGTGTAGAAAATGAAACCATACAAATCGAATGCTTGCAAGATAACCCCCTTCATTTAGAACTAGTTGTGTTACAACAGCACATACTTTATCGCAACATTACAATATCGTTTGTACGACTGGACGCCCATATTTACTATATTTCAAATAGAAATTATAGGAAAACGAACTTGTTAAAAAATTGTCCTTGACTTTTTTAACATCTAAATTTGTACAACTGACTTTGTATAATGAAAAAATCTATCTTCAATTTTGCAGTTTTGATTTTTTTTTAAATTGTTGAAATTTTCAAAGAAAACAAGCAGGGATCGAAAATGGGACTAGCACCATATGCAGAGGTGGATTTACGCATAGGCACAGTAGGCACGTGCCTACGGCGGCAAATTTTCAAGGGCGGCAAATTTTCAAAGGCGCAAAATTTTCTTGATATTTTCTAAAACAAATTTAGGTTCTCTAAAAACTATAACAGCTTAAATCATATTTTTATTTTAAAAATATCATATTAATATTTAATACAAGCTATTTATTTGTCTACTTCATTAGAGTATACCTTATGATTTCAGAAGTATATGAATCTGAAACTAAGGCCCGTTGACGAAAGAAAACATGTTGCAATTCTAGTTGTCATGTTTTAGTTTCCTTTTAATGTTAACGTTTCAGTGTTGAAACGTTAATAATGTTGAACGTTACTTGCTATGAAGATACAGTTTATATCCAAAATTAGCTAATCCAAAAAATATATTTAATTTAAGAAAACAATGTGCAAAATATAATGTTACTTTTAAAGTTAAAACGTTTAAATTAATGAAGAATTGTTACTGAAACGTTACAACTTGAAATGTAACATTAATGTTAAACAGGGGGCGGCAAATTTGATGTGCCTACAGGCGGCAAAAATATTAATCCGCCCCTGACCATATGTTTTTGCGGGAGATAAAAATATCTTCGATTTTGAAGTTTTATATATTTTTTCCATTTTTCGAAAAATCGATTTAAACGAAAATGAGACCTGCACCATTCTCTTAAACGTCCTTTGCACTATTCAACAACGAAATGTTATAACAGAAATTGGAGTCTTTTTTTGACAATTTTGAATTATCTCCCAGAGGCTTTATGTGAAGTACTCCCTCAAAATTAAAATGTTTCAGAGGACCGAATCATCAGCCAGAACCAGCCATTGGGGAATATCATTTTTGCAGAAAATCGGCTGAACGGTTTATACGCTCAGCGTTGTGCGCACATGGACAGCCAGACAAACCTTTTGCCGTCAATGAATTTTTCGGTATGAGTGATGCACAAAACCTTGATTCTTCCTATACGGTTTAGAGTTTTTTGTGTATAGCAACTGGATTTATCCACTTTTTGTTTACTCAGGCCCGGTAATAAGAGATTTTGTGTCGAAAATGCGGCGTTTGCCATAGCGCACGATACAATACTTTCTCTTGTTACGTTAGTGCGCGAAAGTAAAAATCGATTGAAGGCAAACGTCTGTCCGTTCATCTGTACACAACGCTAACGTGATAAACAGTTCAGCCGATTTTTCCCAAAATTAATCTTCCCCAATCGTTTTGGCTGATTACGCGACCCCTGGATTTTGAAACCGATATTTTTATTTTTGGGGGGTATTACTTGAGAGGGGGAATTAGGGAACTACTGTTGTTTTGAAAGTGAGGGTCCGAACACATTGCCGATAAAGCGAGGATTGTGGCGATGTTAAACAGCATCTGACCATTAATTCTGACGCCAGTCGAGACAGTCCGGGAAAAGTACACGTTTTGTTTTTGTAGTTTCTGTGAAGTCTGCGAAAAAATCAAATTCACTTCCGTATGCGAGAGAGCGTTCTGGCAGTAAATTAATTATAAGCGTAAATAATGTAGTGAACTATTGCCAAAGGAGTTATTATTAAATAAATTAGAAATACCTATGGATATGGTATTGTAATGGAAATAATCTCCCCAAAAGTTTTAATAGTTTTATTAACAATTTTTCATAGTTAACTTTCGGGAAACACTTTTCCCATCCTCAGTGGATCTCTAGCAAAATGTAGAAATGAAACATAAACATAAGTTGAACACAAAAGGGGGGGGGGTGTACAGTGAATTTAGTGGAAAAACAAATAATATCATATAAATACAAGAAGAAAGTACTTGCTGCTCAAGCAACGTGGATCTCCCATGAAAGTTCACAAATGGTCAGAAATATAAAATGGCAAAAAATGCTGGTTACAGCTAGGTGGCAGCCATCTTTTCGAATGGGAGAAGAGGAAGCCTAACAATGAAGGGAAAAGGAGTGGGGGAAGAAGAGAAGAAAGGGTAATCATAAAAAGACTACTCAAAAGAATGATTAGGGGTTAGTTAATAAAATATTTAGAATGGTACTCCTTTAATCAAGGAATGTTCATTCAAGACAGAAAAATTAGTGTTTTTGAAAAGTTTTAGAATTTCCAAGTTCTCCAAAATGTTCATTTTTGTGCCTTTATTGACTAGGTGAAGAATTTTAAAATTATAAATGGGGTCAAAAGAATGGTTAAATTAAATCAAATGATTGGCAAAGGTAGAAGTGTCTAAATTTTGTTTCCAACATCCACTGAGGATGGGAAAAGTGTTTCCCGAAAGTTAACTATGGAAAATAAAATTATTAAAACTTTTGTGGAGATTATTTCCTTTACAATACCATGGATTACCACAAGATATCTGCTACCACCACGGAATTTACCTATGGATATATTATACAATATTATGTTCTTGCCCGCTTCTATGCTGCCGTTCCCTTCAATGAGCGGATATATATATATATATATATATATATATATATATATATATATATATATACATACATACATACATACATACATACATACATACATATATATTCATATAATCGATCAGTGTCGTATCTACAGTGGGCATGCGATTCTCATTCAGTCGGCGGTTGTATGTAAACAGATCGCAGCGCTCCGTCTGCAAATGTGACGTGATCGTCTAATATTTACATGAAGCTCCCTGGACATTTTTGATTAAATTTTGTTGTTGAATAGTGCGAAGGACATTTAAGAGTGATGCAGATCTCATTTTTGTTCATAACCACAATTTTTCGAAAATTGCGAAAAACAGAAAATAAAATAAATTACAATATTGAAGATAGAAACGTTCGCCTCAGAGAAAGTATGTTGTACAAAATTAGCTCTCTAAAAAAGGCTGTATACATTTTTTTGAAAACACTAGTAGTTTTTGAGTAATATGCTACTGAAATTTACAATTTTTCTCAAAAAACTCTTCAATATTTTCTTTAATTTTTCTTTTCATATGTAACTGTAGTTAGTGGTGCTACAGAATGGCACAACTTCCCGTAATAGTTTTCTATTTCCTTTGGCTTCGGCTAGGTATACGAACTTGCCAGCTGCCATCTATCGCCACCTAAAGTAATTTTTTTAAAACCATTTCTTAACTTCTCGGTTTCCTAGTATTAGAACGGAAATATTACTTTATGAATATTAAAGAACAATAAAACCTCGCCATAAGTTGCAATTTTCTTAGAAAAATTTGCATAAGTTTTTAAGAAAATGGCGCTTATGCGCCACTGTAAATTCGAAATTTTAAGCCCTTCTTCACAGAAAAGTTTTCGGTTTTTTGCAAAACTCCATTTGAAGTAATTTTAAGCACTTTAACCTACAAATACACATGTTTACAAATCGCTAACATACAAATACACTAATGTTTACAAATCGCTAGAAATGTGCATATTAACGGAGAGAGATCTTCCAGAAATAATTACATTTGTGTCTATTTTCCGCAGCATTACACATCTTTCCCTAAACTACGTATAATATTCCATATATACGCAGTGGCGGTTGCGGCAGGGAGGTGCTAGTGACACTGCCCCCCCCCCCACTGAGATCAGTATTTCTTCTCTTGCGCTGCCTAAAATCTCTGTGGGTCTGTAGGGTTGTTTTCGAATCGAACGCATCTTTAGCTTTCAAACTCCCGCTTGTTCCGTAGAACGATTTTCATTGGCTGGGGACACTCGCCTCTGTGTCCTAAACGCAGCGTTGTTATGGAACGTACTGACTTAAAAATGGCCGACAACAAGTGCTCGAATGGCAACGTAGGATCGGCAAATGGCGTCTTGTGACGGACGCCGCCCAGCAGCCTGACAAGGGAGGTAGCAACCTCGTTGCCCGGCGCTATCTATTGATCAATTTTTAAACTTACAATATTCTTTTCGCTTGATTTACGTCTAGGCCAGTGCTATCTGCTGGTTTTCTGTTTAACTGATCTCCCTTTTCGCAAGCATTCAGTGCAGGCAGTAATGTGCAATCGGCATGGTCGGCATCATCTTTCCGATCCGTAGACAAACTATGTGAATGCAGTGTTCCGATCTTTGCGTCCAGCTCGTGTGCATTGAGATTGAGAATGGTTTACAATTCTGTAAA
Organism: Gryllus longicercus; assembly: GCA_038098605.1. Taxonomy (NCBI): domain Eukaryota; kingdom Metazoa; phylum Arthropoda; class Insecta; order Orthoptera; family Gryllidae; genus Gryllus; species Gryllus longicercus. The sequence goes on along the minus strand of JAZDUA010000436.1, from coordinate 334,247 downwards.
ATCAGGGGCGGATTAATATTTTTGCCGCCTGTAGGCATATCAAATTTGCCGCCCCCTGTTTAAAATTAATGTTACATTTCTAATTGTAACGTTTCAGTAACAATTCCTCATTAATTTAAACGTTTTAACTTTAAAAGTAACATTAAAATTTGATCATTGTTTTCATAATTTAAATAATTTTTTGGATTAGCTAATTTTCGATATAAACTGTATCTTCATAGCAAGTAACGTTCAACATTATTAACGTTTCAACACTGAAACGTTAACATTAAAAGGAAACCAAAATAGGACAACTAGAATTGCAACATGTTTTCTTTCGTCAACGGGCCTTAGTTTCAGATTCATATACTTCTGAAATCGTAAGGTATACTCTAATGAAGTAGACAAATAGCTTGTATTAAATATTAATATGATATTTTTAAAATAAAAATACGATTTATGCTGTTATAATTTTTAGAGAACCTAAATTTGTTTTAGAAAATATCAAGAAAATTTTGCGCCTTTGAAAATTTGCCGCCCTTGAAAATTTGCCGCCGTAGGCACGTGCCTACTGTGCCTATGCGTAAATACACCTCTGTGTAAAATGCCTGAAGACAGTCAATGTAGTTATGATACAAGGCTGCGCATGAAGAGAATTGGACCACCTCGGCCTGATGTAAAAATTTTACAATCTGATAGAAATGGCAATCGTTCTTTTGTACGGAAATTTCAAAAGGGTAAATGACCATATTAATTTTAGGGGGAATTTATCCATGTGTTCTCTCTTTGATTGTAAAACGTTCCGACAATATCGAGAAAAATTCCCCCTACAAAGGGTTGATCGCGTTTCACAGTTCTCTGCGTTCGTGAGCTAGCAAACTGAAATCTGAACTGGTTGTGTTATATAAACGAATCCGAGAGAGCTTTTTCCACTTTGAAAGGATTATAGACATTTTTAAGAAATACCATGTAGGAAGAGAGATTGAATGGACTTTGTATGTTTTCATTATAAAGAGTTTTGTTACGAGACTCATTTATATTTAAATAATTTGTAATAGATTTACAGAATGTAAAAACAGAAGACTCCATTTAATTTATAGATCATGTGTTTAGCCTGTCTTCCGGGGAGAAAATTCGATTTTAAATTTTACTTATGTGACTTAAACAATCCAAATATAACAATATTTCAAATGCCTAACTTTATTTGATCCTGTAACTTTGTATGCCCTCCCTGATGCCTAATCCCAGAGCCGCCACTGTATATACGTACGTATAAGGGAAAGTAAAAAATATTATGCTAATCCCATTTTCGGGTATGGCTATTTTTTTCAAAAAACAGCAAAAAAAGTTTAAAACTACAAAATTGAAGATAGTGATTTTTGCCTTAGACAGTATGGTGTGCAAAATTAGCTTCTTAAAAAAGATCATGTACAATTTTTCGTAAAAGTTAGTACTTTTTGCGTAATTTCTTTTTGAAATTAATGAAGTATTATTGGCATACCGTCATAACACGTCATTACACTAACATAATACTGATCTAGCCGTTTCAGTAAATATAATATTCCATAAGTGAAAAAAATATATCGATTTATTGCAATTAATGAAATGTAATTGTAATAAATTATACATCCTAACACTTTTTTTTATTTATGTTTTTAATTTAATATGTTAATATTTTAAGACTTTTGTATAAGATTGAATAAAATAAATTACTTCAGGTAATGTTGAAATTAAAACAAAATAATTATATGCATTAAGTAACACAAAAGTACAACCCTCCCCCGTCCTCGACGTAACACTCGGCCCCTCTTTAGTGTCGTACTTAAGCTTGCCTCTCTCTCCCGCGTTACTTGCCCAACGGAGATGCACAAGTTCGCAGTTCACCCGATCACGCTTGAACGATGCAAATTTCAAGTACGCTTAAAGAATAGGTCGCGAACAAGAGCGCGACAGGAAGAAAATGGTGACGCAGGTGGCGTCAGGCGAAAGACGAACGTAAATTCAACGCCCACAACTTTCAGTGAAACTTCAAAAGTTGGAGGACGACGCAGTATGAGAGAAGGACCAAGAAGAAACATGTGAAGATGCTAGTGATAAAAACAGTGATATAGATTTTTTTTTATGGAACAAGAAAATAGAGGTAGCTCACATAATACTAAGATTTAACATTGTCATAAACGAGAATTTTCTAGTCAATTAGATACTTTTCAATTTTTAATCATATTATATAGTTAGAATTACTTTAAAATTTTAAAACAATGTCAGAGTCTCTTTAAAATTAGTGGAGTTTCTTGTGGTGCAACAGAAAGGCACAGATACTGTCGTCTTTTCTAGTTATTAGTTTTCTAATTTCTTTGGTTTGGGCTAGCTTTTCGGTTTTGCACCACCCTCTTCGCAGCCGCCATCTATCGCCGCCCAAAGTACATTTTTTCCCAATATTTTCTTCCCCAACTGATAAAACTGAAGCATGTCTTTAAGACTATTATTTGTAGAAGAATAAAACCTCGTCACATACGGAAACTTTCGTTGAAAAAATTGGAAAGTTTTTGAGAAAAGGTCGTATGAGCGTTTCTGAAAATGCGTAATTTCACCCAAAACCTTTGAGTTTTCTAGAAAATTATTAAGAAATTATAGTATTTGTTATTCACAAATTCAATAATGTATACGAATCATAATGTAAATATTTGCGGCATGAAAAATATTTCCAAAAAATTACATTTGTGTAATTTTTGTAGAAAAACAAAAAAACAAACACATTGGCATGAAGGTAGATTTGATGCCATGTTGTTGAGTTCTTTTAGCACTACACGTTCAAAGCATTTAAAGAAAAAATTGAAGCAGTTTTCGAGAAAGTGGGTTTAAACGTTTCGGGTGTTGCGCAATTTTCCGCTTATTTTCAGATAATATTTTATAGATTCAACTATTCTAGATTCAGCGTTTCAGAATTTTTTTTAAGGCGTAGAGCAAAATCGTGTTTGTCATCTTGTTCTGTGCTTTTACGAGTATCACTACCAAAAGTGTGAAGAAAAAATTGGAGCAATTTTGGAAAAAAAGATTTGATATTTTTTTTCAAAATTGAATGTTTTGCTCACTATTGTGCAAAAACTATTAAATTTTAACGTGTGCGTAACATTATAGAAAGAAATAATTATGGGGGGAAAACATTTCATTGGAAGGAAAAATCTCTATCTTCAGTTTTCTAGTTGTAGGAGGTCGCCGAAAAAATAATAAACTTTTACAATTTTCGGAAGAAAAAAACCCAGTGAAAATCGGACCTCCGTTATCTTCGAAATGTTTCACTCTATTCTTTCAAAATTTCCCCCAAGACTTTATGTAAAGTACCCCATAATTTAAAGAATTATATTCAAAATTGGAAGGCTTCAAGTTAGTCCTGACGGGCAATTTTCAGTTTTGAAAGAAAAACTTTTGCATAGTTTTGTCTCTAGTATTCAAACGTTTTGGGAAAAAAACACTATTTCGGTATCCGTGGCCCCCAGAGCATGTATTTCCTTTCTCTTTCTTTCTTTACTTTCGCCATAGTTCAAACACTTTAAATAAATTTGGGTGTTGTAAACATCTGAGATATTTATGACAGAAGTTAAGTTTGAGCTCTGCGTTTTCTTCGGGTTCTTGTAACTCAAGAACTGCGGAAACGGCAGGTGTACTGCGGACGGAGGAGGTTCACAGACGACGTAAGTGGTGCAAAGCGGACGCCCTCTATCAGCGTCAAGTATGTGACGTACGTTGTTTTCGATCTGGAGTCGAAACGAAAAATGCCCCGTCTGTCAAATGGTTACACGATATGAAATGTTAGAAGTATTTGACTACGAGTGTTGTGTTAGATTTGGCTTTTATCCCTTATGCCCATCGTGAAAGAATCGACTCACTTCATGCCATGCCTAATTCGTATTTTTGCATAATTGACACTTCGCTGAACATGCGAAAGTTTCAATCGAGGCAGCGAGTTACGCGAGTAACAAGTAGTGGTGTTACATCAGCTAGTAATTTCTCTCTTTCTCAGCAACGGTTTCGTAATATAATTCCTCAATTTCTATCTTTGTAGTGGTAGGAGTAGAGAGTAGGGCGAGTTCCTATTTTGTTAGCAATTCTGGAAAATCAAATCTGCAGTTCGTTTACCGTTGCAAATAATTTTTCTATAACTCGGGAAAGAAAATGTGGAGTATTTCATGTTGCTAATCTCACGCCTTTCTTAATTAAAAAAACAAACATTTACTCATATTTCTACATATATAGTTTAAATGATCGGAAGGTATTCTGCAACTCAAGAAATCGTGCGGTGATGATCTTCTCCCTCATTCGTCACTTAGTTTTTACCTATTTTTACTAAAATCTATTTCAAGAGTTGGATCTGCTGTGTGGAGACGAGCGTTCTCGTGAAGGAAAAGAACGCCACTTGATAGAAGTCCTCTGCGTCGGCTTTGTATTGCTGGCTGCGGCTCCCACTCCTCTGCACCGGTCCCTGCTGGTGTTCCAAAATTCGGCCCAATTATTTCCCAGAAGAGAGATAAACGACCTTATTGGCGAAGGGTTAATAGGAGACTGTTGGGACGACCAGGTCGTTACTTGTCAATGATGTGTTCCCCTTTGTAAAGGCGTCTTACCCACTCGAACATATTGTTTCATTAAAAAAGCTATTGCCATACCTTTGCCTAATCCTATGAATGTGTCTAGTTTTATAGCGCATTTGACTACAAAAATATTATTACTGCTTGCTTCTCTTCTACGGTACCCATAACTGAACTCGCCACCCTTTTTAGACTGCCCTTCGCTTTGCATTGATCCTATCAAATGTTGATATTTAGCAATACATTTATAAAGAATGCATCTCCACCTTTCATTCGTCAGCGTTTCAAATGCCTGGAATGGTTAGATCTGGTAATATTAGAAAATTGCTGTATCATTGTGAATCACCAACGAATTATTAATAATATAAACCTATAATATTGCTATAATAGGAATGTATTTAATATTCTCGTATATGCTGTATAAATTGGGATGATGGTGACGTTGCTCGGTTCCCGGCGGGACGAACTAATAATGCTTAGTCACGATCCATTTTCATGTTGTGATCTTAAAAATCAGTACAAAAGCATTTTTCCACCACCTTGGTTTAACAATAGGTTCTTAAGCGAAACCCTGTCTGATCGAATTCTAAACGTTCAAAATGTGGTTCATCCCATTTCCTTGGTCACGTTTCATGCCTGTTTGTATCACATTACATGTTTACTTCCATTTCTTGTCACACAATATGCATCCTGGGTAGACGTCCGATAAGTGTAAAGGCTTTATCATGAATCTCTTCTGTTCTTGTTTGTATAATACACTTGTGTTCTCATTTTTTTTGGCCTATATTCCAAAAATATTCTGATTTCGTAGAGAGCTGAGAAGATGGCACGATGATAAAGCAAATATGATCTGAAAAGAAAACATCTCGGATAAGTGACGCGAAAACATTCTTGTCACTGGAGTCTGGATTATGTCACACTCTATCTCTGATATAAAATCAGTAGACGAGTGTAAACTCGTTTTGCGTACAGTGTTTATAATATTGTATATAATTTTTGTAGTTTATATGCAATATCCTAGCGGTTTCAAGAACAAATCCAATAAAATTGCACATTTCTCCACTCCAAAATATCTCGCCTTCGTATATTAACGTTTACTGCTTAAAATACTCATAATTTGTTCCTAATTGTTTTACATTTTAAAAAGTGCAACATATTTGTGAATCTTTGCTTGCTGGGATAACTTGTGTGTTTGTGGGTGGGCATAAATTGTGGTCGCCCCATTCGCGTCAATCAAGGATTTGACGATGGAGCCCCTCTCGGCTATGATTTCCGCTTTTGCGCCTCAATATCGCACGCGCGTTGCAGCCCACTTCTGTAGTGTGCCATATAAGAGCCAATGTTTGTTGCTCAGTATACGAGTACACCTCATTCTTTGCGCACGATTTTGGAGGAAGTGATGTTAACATTCAATGACATTGGCATGCTGTGTTATGTCTGCGGTGAGTTCCGGTGTTAACGCCGGTTTCACCAACATTTTGAATTAAAGTATATCGTTTTCGTAATCGTGTTTACTTAAGAGAACAATTATTATTGCATGAACTTATGTTCAGATAAATAAATCTGGCCTACATTTTCTTATGAAACCACTATTCCCTGCCTCCCGCTGCATTAGCTTGCGTGTATGTACCCTTTCGTGGATTTGGATAGGCAATGAGAGTGGTGTCCGGGGAAGCTGCCCGTAAGAGCGACGGGCTCCTCAGGCGGCTGTTCGTCCCGTCTTCTGTGTGATATGTATTTCAGTAATTTTCCGTACGTAGAAGTGCGTTACATGCGAGACGATTCTCACGTCTGGTAGGTTTCCTGCCAGAAGTTGTGAACGTAGGGAAAGTTTTCCGTGTTCACAAAGCAGTGCATACTTAGTGGATTATCTCCAGAGGGCGAACATTTGCTTGTCAACAGTATTCGAGAGCTCCAGTGAATTTCGCAATAATTTCTTCCCAGGCAGTGAACTGTACGGATGAAACGATACGTAGTGACCTTAGTTCGTCATACGAGTTGATAACGCCGGACTGCAGCCGGGCTCTGCGGTCGTTGGGTGGTCGCCACTTTCTTCATTTCCGCATTGTGAAGTGTGACTAACACTAGTCACTCTATATTGTCATGCGATATGTGGGAATCTGGCCTGGATTAATGGTTCTCGTAAATTGGACCATTTCTTTTATCTGCGACCGATTCGTATTATTGCGAGTGTCGCAAGTATTGGAACGCTTTGGAAATGTGAAAATGTGAGTTGTAAATGAAATACTATGTAAAACTTTCGAATGACACAGACTTCGAATTAAATGCATTTACTTAAGGTAATACAAGCGAAACAATAGCCAGAAGAATTGGGACACCTACATTGACTTTTTTCAATGTATCTGTGAGCCCGCAGACAATTGCGGATTGATCTTCACCTCATCACTCACCAGATCACTCAGCAGAGTGCAGATCCCAGCGTGGGCATACGTTTTTGCGGGTTTAATTAGTAGTATTATTTAAGTAACCGTGGCAAATAAAATGAGAAAGTACCCGTTGTATTGTAGCACTCCTGTAGTAAAGTTGTAAGATGGAAAATAAAATTATGCTAAAGGCGTGACCTCATGACCTATATTTGTCATTTGTAAATTCAAAATTTTCCCGGTACGGATTACTAAATTCCAATTAGAGTTTTTGAGCTTGCATTTTGTTTTGGTAGTCTCTTATTAAGGTTGGGAGAAGTAACCAACAATGTTGCCTTTGCCAAAATAATTGCTATCCTAATACACCTACGTATCCTACATACAATCCTCATACATCCTAATAGCTTATGTGGCTTCTCCGACGTTTTAAAAAGTTTTAAAAGCATTTTCATCTTTATACATTTGAGTTTTTTTTCATTTTATTTCTATGAAATGGCCGTGTCCCACCTGCAGAACGATCGTGAGACGCGTCGAAAGACACATTGTTTCCAACCAAACGTGAGCAGGGTGTAAATGTCACTTGAAGTTTACCCGATGACTAGTGTAAATGGAATAATATTTTTCGTTAAAAAAACGACTGGACAATTCTCAAGTCCATGAGCAGTGCTACAGATTGTTAATATGCCAAAACGATCTATTCAAATCCTTTATAATAACTGATGTATACATAAGATTTAAAAATAAAGGGCAGGAATTTGTGTTTTATAAAATCCATTGGAGTCTATGCACAACAAAAATTGAAGACGGTATGGATTTTGCACAATGTGCATCTAAGAGCCAAGATATACTAAAACGCATATTTCTGCATTCTCTCCACATGCGCTGTGTAATGTAACATGGCAGCAAACTCAGTACAATCAGTATTATCAAGAGCAATGTTGGAAAAAAAGTCACGGTTTATTTTCCCGTACTATAACCGGAGTCAAGCCTCGTGATCTCATATTATCTGCTCGATAGATTAGTTACATATGCCCAGAAACAATATAGCATAAAGTTTGTGTTGTTTCAGTTGTCGTTTTCCCACAGGACGTTGAAAGGAACTTGAAGTCAAACATTGGTGTCTTTTTATTCAAAATGAAAACAATTTATAGAAAGCAGGAGAAAATTAACATTTATGGAGAATGTTTAAAAAAAATAAATTCCAATGTGGTCCATAAAGTGGAGGAACAGTTTTATACATTCGATCACACACTTCGACGTGCACGCGCCGGGGGGCCCTAGATCCGGCAAAAAATTTTGAGGAGTCTCGTAACCTTACGTAGTTAACTATTTCATTTTCATTTATGTTTATCTTCCTTTTCAACCTGAAAAACTAATCCGCTAAATAGGAAGAAAGAAATAAAAGAGAAAAAACCCTCTTAGAATGCTATTTAATTGTCAAAGTTATGCCGATATACTGACTTTAAAGCTTTGAAATAATTAGTTTTCCGACGTAATGTTTTTGTATTCAGTTTGTAGTGAGTTTTACAAGTGATGAGTGAGATGTGTTAATACGGAGGGAAATTGCGGTATAATAATACTAGTACGTAACGTCGCACCAAGTGCGTGGACCTACCGGCTGTTGTAGCACCACTGGCTTTCATAATATTCTATACGGATCCGGCTAAGAAGAGTGCCAATTGATTCGCGTAATGACAAGGGATGGAGTGATTGATGCCTTTGGAAGGTACCTTAAGTTCTCCAAAACGCGTTGGTTAAAATACCCCCACCGCAAAAACATAATAATAATAATAATAATAATAATAATAATAATAATAATAATAATAATAATAATAATAATAATAATAATAATAATTTCTCAGAATATTTCGCGTTCCAACTCGTGCCTCACTTTCTCAGACCGGAAGGGCTGTAACCGTGAGCGACGGTCGGAGATTACTTGATTACTTTTTGTAGGATATTCGGGCTTATACGAATAAGTAATGTGTGTTAGCGGATTTTTAAACTAGGGTGACATGTGTTAACTTGATTTCTTCGTGCTAGAATTGGTGAGCTTCACTGAAACGATTACAACTAAATGCAGTCTAAATAATGATTTAGACAGAAAACTAGGCCTTTAAAATTATATTCATAAATATAATTCGTTTATAAAAAATTGTAACGGGAATAATTCCTTTCCATCAAAACGTCCCATCATGGACTATTGTCCGATGAGACATAAGTTCAGCCCTGGTTTAAATTTATATTGTATTTTACCCGCTCATCTTGTGTTATAAGTTTAGAATTCAGACAGATGTTTATAGTCAATAAAAGGCATTACTTACTACGAAACTGATAACAGTTTTGTCACGTTTGGCTTACGACATAGTGAATAAATGCCGATCCGGATAGCCAAGGTCGCTAAGGCTGATGAGCCCTAACTGTCGGTGTGAAGGGTCGCTTGTTCGAATCCCGCTTCGGGCATGGATGATTTTGTTGTTCTTACGTCTTCCCTTTAATCACAGTAAAACAATCATAGTGGTCGCTATATGATCTAGAAGTTAAAAAGTGTGCTTAAAAAATGAATAACCATTCATGTACGGAAAATTAGTGACAAAATATCTGAAACGTTAATTCGCGTATTTTTAGGAAAATATGTTGTTTTCCTTCAGCTTTCACATGTATTTGCCATGGCTACACGAAATTATTTCTGGTGCCAGTCTGGGGTAGAAATGTCTTGTGGAAATGCAGGCGCGGCTTGAGTCATTTCACTTCTTGTAAGGAGGAGAATGACGGACAGGAAAAGTGCCTTGGCGGTGGTAAGAGGGCCTTTCAATTAGAATGACGCGTGCTGAGTCACTTCCACGCCTTCTGAGGCGGATACGTTCCTCCAGGGCTTCCTCTCGCTTTCCGCGAGTACTTGCTCCCAGAAGAAGGTATTGTCGGTTGTTTTGTAATTAAGTTCCTGATAGGTCGGGTTCAGCAAGTCCGATTTGGACATGAGTAATCAGGAGAACCTCTAATTACACCCGGAATTCCCCAGGGAAATGCCTTAGGCCGCTGTTATTTTTGACATGCAACGGTCTCACATCTTGTATGAAGTCCGTAACGCGCTTATATGCTAACGATTGCTTAATTTCTCGTTGAATAGAGTCGGATGATATATAGGTACTTCAAAACGATCTAAATAGAATATTTTGATGACGTATGATATATTTAGATTATTCAAGTGAATCTACATTTAATTCCGTCAAGGTGGTATCAATTCAACGTAAAGGCGGAAGCCTCCATATGCAGGATCGTTTTTCCATAAACTTGCTATACAATAGTAGACAGCAAGATAAAAGTTCGGAAATTCGGAAGTTGGGAAAATGCAGAGTTCATTGCGAGGCAATCGACGGGTTAAAGGAAAATGCATTGGTTTTAATCATTCTGTTAAAATAGCCACGATAAACTCTTTAGAAGGAGATTGAACGTTATGGTGCAGTGCGTGAATGTTTTACAAGTACTTTCTTTCACGGATATTTTTCTGTTGCATATGGCTGTAATTGCTGTATAAAATTTACTCCATTTTTACTCCGAGTGCGTGGTCGAAGGTAGTAACGTGTTGCAGCCGACAGGTTATGTAGAAATAGGGGCATCAAATGGAGAGAAATTTGTACTGGGAATGAGAGAGTCGCGAGTAGGTTCAGAGAATGCTGTAATAGGAGAGGAGGATAGAGAAATTAAGGTGAGAAGGATGGGTTTTCGGGAGGAGTTTGCATGGAATTAGAGTTTAAGGGAAAAATTATTTGCGTTCTACAATGACAGAGTATCGACTGCGAACTCCTTAGCGTTATTGTGTATCGAAGAAAATTATCTCACCGTTTTAGATTATGCTATAATTATTGATGAATTTGCTCACCAAAAAGCACGTCGCAAAATTTTACATCAATAGACAAATTAGCTATAATTAATAAAACGTTATTTCAACTGTATAAAAAAAACCATCCAAAAAGTTAAATGTTATATTCCTTGTTTATAATGGTAAATCGAAAATTATAAAAACTGTTACAACGTCGTAATATTCTAATCGTTCAGTTGTTGTAAATAAAAATCTATCATATTAATATTTAATATAAGCTATTTGTCTACTTCATTAGAGTATACCTTAAGATTTCTGAAGTATATGAATCTGAAAGTAAGGCTCGTTGACGAAAGAAAACATGCAATTCTAGTTGTCATGTTTTAGTTTCCTTTTAATGTTAACGTTTCAGTGTTGAAACGTTCATAATGTTGAACGTTACTTGCTATGAAGATGTAGTTTATATCCAAAATTAGCTAATCCAAAAAATATTTAATTTATGAAAACAATGTGCAAATTGTAATGTTACTTTTGAAGTTAAAACGTTCAAATTAATGAGGAATTATTACTGAAACGTTACAATTTGAAATGTAACATTAATTCTAAACAGGGGGCGGCAAATTTTATGTGCCTACAGGCGGCAAAAATATTAATTCGCCCCTGTGTGAGAGTAGGATAGGCAGTGCAATATAAGTTTACGTACGTTACCTAGAACGAGAACCTAAGTGCTGTTATAGCTTCACTTGCTTCAGAATTATCGTTTTAATATGTTACATAAATACTTCATGTTAGACATTTATGAAACTGTTGTGAAAATGTTTAGATTCTTGTTTACTTTCTAGTGTGCGTTGTATAGATAAAGTACTAAATTGTAATGCTAAAAAAATAGATTTTTAGATTGTGACGGACGGACACGATACGAGTGTCCCTCACACCGGAAAAGTGTTTTGATTTTTTTAACGTCTGTATGAGGGTGGGGCCAAAATCGTTCACAGATTACCAACAATAAATAATCCTTCGTGGTCAACCTATTTCCCAAAACGTTTATAGATTGTCCTTCCAAATTAATATTTCCTCGTTGATCTGGGCGCATTGAAGGCCCTACTAACATGATATGGAATACTTTAATTTTGAAAGGCAAATTTACACGAATGCCTAAAACATTGTAGTAGCAAAATAGTGAGGTATTGCCACAAAAATGCAATCGCACCGATTTTCATTTAAATCACTGAATAATTACAAATGCTTAATAACTTAATAATTACAAATGCTTAAATATATTTCGGTTTCCCGTTGGTACTACGTTATTCAAGTAGAATGATCTTCGTTCATAAACATCTTCTTTAATTAATGTCGTATACGCTTTTTTCGAAATATGAGAAGCAATCCCGTAATTTTCATTAAATTTTGAATATTTTTGTAAAATTGGGAAATACCAAGCAAACGTTCAATCAATATCATCAAAGTCTCCTATTTTTACCTTTTCGTGTACGGAGTAAAAAGCTGTGAAAAACCGCGTAACCACTGCAAGTGTCTTGTTGAGAAATTAGGCCCATGCCGTCGTGGGGTTTTGGGCAATGTCCCTTGCCAGATCCCACTGACTACTCTACGCAAACGCCGCTGCTATCGGTCATTAAGTGAAGACGTCGGCGTCTGAATTGTGCGTGGTGAGAGGTTATGCTTGTAATTAGGTATTCTCGGCACAATCTTGAAGATACTGTAGATCTCTGGATATTGAATTCACCAACGATTTCCGAAATGGAAGGCGCTAACTCATGCGTCTACCTCTAATTACCATTGCGTTCAAAGTTTGTTAATTTCCGCCGTGCTGCCATAATCACGTCAGAAACTTTTTCACTTGAATAAAAGTGAAAGCTTTGCAAGCAATGTACCTTTTATAGATTTTGTACGTGATTGTACTGCCATGTGTATATTTCCTTCTTGCTATCCCATGACTTTTGTGACCTCCGTGTGTATACTAATTCTATTTTTCATTTCAGTTTGACTCTGGGATTCAACGTTTTATGTCTATGAGGACAACAATGTATGACCACTTTCGACCAACAACTAAAGCTACCGGATACGGCTTTGCTCTTCTTGTTGCTCCTCTTGTCTTGTACACATGGTGGTTGAAATCTTCAAGAGTGAGTGTGATTGCTGTATTAAACATTTTTTTCTTTCAAAATTAAAAAAAAAGTATTTTAAAATTTGAAATTAATTCATGATCATTTTGTGAATACCCTTCATTGTGTTCCGAAATACCAACTTGTAAAATTGTTCCAAGGTTGTAAAATGTTCATATATTTACATACATAGGGGATTTATTTAATATAAGTAATGTGCATTCGTGGTATTGTTGATCTTTCTGTAGTGTAAACAAAGCATTTTTACTGTATTAAAATGGATATTAAACAATTTCTTCAGTGTTACTACGGGTAAATCTGTGAAACGGGCACCTCGATAAAGCAATCACCTCAGTTTTTTTTGTGGAACCTCTTAATTCTTTCATAAGACCTGTAAAAATATCATTTAAGGGATCACGTGACGGTGGCTAGGCATCTTTCGTAGTTTGAGCTTCATTAAGCGGTCGGTCACCTCTAACGATTTTGTTGTGTTGCAGTATGACAAGAGAATGAGCTGTGGCGATGCGGTTGATTTAGTATATTCCTGCGTCGAGATGCCGTGTCAGGTTACTTAAAACTGACGTTTGAAGACGTTTAAAATGCTAGGGAATTAATATGTTTCAAGTTACAAAGGTTATTTCAATACATTTTCGAATCAATAATAATGCGCTAGCTTCGTCCATTGCACTTACAAGATTATTGACGTTTGCTTCCCATCTGCGACAACTTGGCAACGGCTTGTGAAAGGCACCGCGTGCGGGAATTCGATCGGAAGGTCTTTGTCAAAGGAGAAGCTTTATGAAACATCTTTTCTCACAGAATGTGAAATGCATTTTGATGTCTAGTTTGCTTGAATTGGGTTCGTTGAATACGGAAAGTCAGGTTCGCGACTAAGAGAATAAATGAAAGTCTCCAGTATATGGCACTAATGGAGAGCAAGCATGCGATCTCACAAGATGAGAAAGGCCTTTCTGAGAAAACAAAATTACCAACACGTTGTAAGCGGAAGGACACTAATTCATTAAATTATAAAACTAGCGCTGCTGCAACAGAACATACTTTCTCGCTTTATGTTTTTCTTCAGTTTTTGAAAATTCGGAGAGCTTAGCGAAAATTAGACCTGTTCAATTTTTTATGTGACCTTTGCTCTATCCGAGAGAAAAAAATTAAATACAATTTGGAGCTTATTTTGAGATTAAACTAGTGGTGCTGCCAAAGCACATTTTTTTCTCGCAATGTATCTATACGCTCCGCAATATTATATTGATTCGAACATTATATTAAACAGTTGATTTAATGTGAAATACATTTTACAAATAGAACAAGTGATTTGTAAACTTGTTTTAAAATTCAAAATACGAAATTGACATCCTGCAGACACTTCCAGTTTATATAGAATCTTAATAGATTGTATATGTGAGTAGAATTGCTTCAAATGATTTTTTAGTTCATACAGGAGTCCATACTCATATAGGAGTTTTTAGTTCGTGACATCATTGTCACACTGGGCGTTATAGAAGGGGGGAATGTAAGGTGCGGCACCTAAAATTCCTAGCTATTCTCATTTTTTTAAGCAGGCCTGGGAAGCTGAGATCACTGAGGGCGGGAGTTCCAGGATCCAAGGGTCGTGGATTTGAAATCCGCCTCGGAATTAGAAGCTCTCGAAGATGTCTGTGGGTTACCTATTGGGCGGGGGCAGTGTGGTCCAGTGGTTTGTTTTAAACAAGTGGGAGACGCTCCGCTTTTTGGGTTTACTATTTATTGTTTTAAGAATAAGCAATTTAGTAGATTTAGAAATTATATTCGAAGGATGTTTAACTTTTGTAACTATGAATTTATGTTTTCAGGATTCTACTGAGAAGTTGTACCGAACTGGGCAAGTTGCTTACAGAGATAGAAATTTCAAGTTTCAGTAAAATGATTATAATGGAATGTAGTGTAAATATGTATTGTGGAAGTTAATAAAATTATTCATTATTTGTGTTTTATTCTTCTTTGTTTGTGAGTATTATTGATAAAGAAGACTAGAATAAATCAAAAGCGTTTAACGCCAAAATATTATTGAGAGTTTTTCTTAATGGAGTGGCACATACTATATGAAACAATACAAATAATAAATACAAACGTACAAATGATATCTATGCCTGTGTGTGTATTCACTGTTACTGAAGGCATGTTGCACAACTATAGCTTAGAATCAATATTAATAGAGGGCTAGTTATTTATCCTGTGAACGGATAGTTGAAAGATAAGTAAATACAGATAAGTCATGTGCAACCTCAATATTATTTTATATGACCAATTTATATACTGTATATCTGAAAGTTAACAGTCTTGTTTTAAATTAATATTAATCCAATTCAACGATGCCCTATTTTATGTGGCGAAACCCAGTCCGTCAGAACTGCTCTTCCGCCTGACCTCGCAAATTTTTCCACGCACCTTTTCGCCATCTTGCAGAGGAAGACCACTCGGGCGACGAAACAGGCGATTTAAATGTAGCCCAGATGCTTCTTTTAGGCTCAATCTTTGGAACGCAGTAAATCTTCATGGGACAGACAGCTTTACTTTCCCTCTGAAGAACGGAGTACGAAGGAGTTTTTCACCCACACAAATTCACGGCGAATTTGGATATAACGATTCGATACGCTAACAATTACACCACCGACCGTCTTCGTTATATCAGGTGGGAATCATTATTACAATTTAAAGACAACGTAAGAAAGTTATATACATTTAAAATTGTGAATTGAAGCAATTTCACATAGTGACAAATATTCTGAATAATCAAAAGTATCTGAAATTATTGACGTTGAGCCAATAGAATAAGATGAATTAATAATTTATTGTGTGTCCCCCAAGTTGCCCCTCTACACACAAAATCACGTGATATGAAATGTGACAGCCTTCTTCATAGAGCACCTGGTAATTCCGTGTTGAGAATGCACTCCGGTGTCTGCAGGAATGTGTGGACTTTCGGCGCAGGCTATCCCAGACAGACGGTCGGGAGCTAACTCATTCTTGATCCCTCGCTTTCCACTAGGACTTGACTACGAGTGTCACGGTGCACCCCTGCGGGTGTGGCGGGCAAAAAGCAAACACTTCTCAGCTATTTTCTCATATTACCGATCATGCGTAGATTCTACGCGGAGGTGCTCCATTACGCCCGATTGATGGTAAACTGCCTTAGAGGCTTGTGCTTGGACACTTAACTTGCCCCGCGTAACCGTCGGTACTCTGCACCATGTAGAAAATTGACTGCAACTGTGAGTAGAAAACCCACACCCAAACTAGAAAGTGTCTCATGAAACATCTTTACGTGATACTGTCGCATGTGATAGTCCACACTTTTGTATATCCTTACATTTCCATATTAAGAGGGAAAGTTGTTTAATAAATTAATTTAAATAAATTACTTTATTTGTTTAAAAATGTATAAAGGTAACTTCCAATGTACTTATAGAATATAAAATAAAAATAAACAAATGTTGGGAACGATTTTTAATAAAGTGTTATTCAGTGTTACTGCCATTTTCTTGGAACGAATCACAGCAATTTCTTACAAATATTTGAAGTAATTTGACAACCTTGCTTGACAGCTTTTCGCTTTCTTTGATAGTCACAAAAAATATTAGAAAATAAAGCTACTTAAAGTTGTACATGCGAAACTACAGGATTGGGCAAGTACAGCCCTACTCTTGGAATACGAAGATTATTTTACTTTATTTTCGAAATTTCACTGAATCACTGCTGATACCGAAAATACTAGTCTACGTAAAACAGAAACCAATCCTAACAAGATAGTCTTCACTATACACGTCCATTCTTTGCCAATATTATTTATTATTCTTTTTGCAAAGAATATCAAACGATGTAAGAGCTCTCTCCATCATAGTTTGATTTAATTTCTGAGCTCTCTGATATTGCCCTTCGCAATATTTCTTAAACTTTTGCCTTCACTTTTGGATTCACACGCAAAACACCCTGGCAATTTCGTGTTGAGCCTCTGTCGTCCCATAGCCTCTTCCGTGATTTTTTTCATAGCATAAGGACTTGCAGCGAATTTAAGTTTTATCATAATTAAGTGCACCCACCTTCATGGGAATGAGTAGTAAAAACACGGTATAACAATTCACATCAAATAATTATAAATCTTACATGTCTTGTAGTTCGTTCTTCTATTGGGTACACAGTTCTTGCAGAAACGGGAAGTAATACGGTTGCACTAATCGCATAAAAAACAATATTCTTCGGTATCAAGCAACTATTAATACTTCTATCTGCTGCGAGAGTGAATCTTGAATTAATGACTATCCAAATAAACCTCGTCAGTCTGCGCAAAACACGGTGTACACAGAAACTGTAAACATAAGATGGAGTCTAAGCCTTGTGGGCGTGACGTCACAAAGCTGCCTTCCGGCGCCAAGGCCATACATAGGTGGTAATGGACAGTATCGATAAGCGCAGCAGCAAATTGAAATAAGTGTCTAATAATACCTCATTCTGTAGATTACAGTATGATAAATGTTCCTTGGAGGTTTTTGACCTCGAAATTTAGTGTTTCAAGGCCCTAGACTCTTCATTTCGGAGTTGTTTAACTATTTAGATTTTTACAATGCGTCCTAGTGTGGCGAGTTGCATTTGACGTGAATATTTATATTCGTTTTTTCAACAAATCCTTCATATTTTTAAAGTCAAAGTGCTGTTTGTCACATATCCGTGAAATTCCCTATTTTTACAGACATCATTTATCAAGATTGGTTGCGTGTGGGAGGCGCAAAAGGTATGTATCCTACTGAAATAATATAGGAAACAAATTGGGGATACTGAGGAGTCACGGAGCAGGTAAGCGGGCTCGGTCGCTCCACGCAGCGATGGTGGGCCCAGAGCCTACACAGACGGGGGAAGTGATTCAGTTCATTCATTCAAGGATCATCTAAGTGCGGCAGAACTTGGGCAACAAACGGAGAGCTGATACCCTCTGCCCCTAAACCACGCATTTCCAAAACTAACTTCTCCCAATTTTCCCGCCCTTTCTAACTCTTTAAAACAGATATCTGACACTCAATCCTCGACCTCCCAAGGAACCCTTATTCCAGCAACCTAACCCTTTTGACTTCCCAACCAAACACCAGCAACAAAATCAGAAAAGGCATGTTTCGACATCAGGCATCTTAGACTACAAGGAACTTGGGACTCACGTACAAGGACAAATGACTGCAAAATGTACATTGAGGCACCTTCTTATCCAACCAAAGGCTTAAATTCCTCTCAAAGAAATTGTAGATAGATTACTGCAAATCTATTCTGACCCACAACTCAAAGGACTTTACTACTTTACTTACGTTTGCAGTTTCCGCAGTGGACAATCGCGGCATATTTATTTCCCGGCTTGTATCCCCGTCAAATTGGACATTGAGAGGAAAAAAACTCCAGACTTTTGAAATTTTACATGATTGTTCTTGGCTACCTACAACACAATGTACTAAAGATGCGTGATATTTAGGGAGGGCATTTAAAGGTGGATTTTCTGCGTTTTGGGCACAAGTTCTTTAATTATCAATCTTACCGAAAATATGTTATATACAATATTATGATTACAATACACAATATTAGATGCTGGGGGGAGGAATTAGTAGACATTTCCTACAAAAAATTGTATAATGTATGTTAAAGATGTTACAATTAACCCTTTCAAAGGTATAGGCTCGAATAGCTCGTTTTTATTTAGGCCAAGGTCCCCTTTTTGACATCTCCATTATAAACATGTAATGTTCAATGCACGGAAGTAATTTTATTTTTGATAAACTTTTATCATCAATACATTTCACCGGGAGAGGTTCCTCAGGGCATCAACTGATGTCACTGCACTTCCTCTGACCAGGAGGTCCTAGATTCGAGTCCCGACGGGGCAGGATTTTCGATACTAGCTTGTCATCTAGGTCGAATTAAGTCGGTGCCTGGAGGGGAATTCTGGCGGACAGCTTTTCTGATCGATAACTTTCCGTGGTTTATTCAATCAGTACTAGACGAATGCCGGAGCATTACCTTACCAAACGGGCCACGGACTGCGCGCGATCTTTCCTACCTTTTCCTTGACCTATCCTCACTCCTTCACACTTACGCTAAAATGCTCTACACTACCACACACGCCAACAGATCGGTCGAGAGATTAGAGCTTGTCCGTGCTGGGGCGGTGCTCCACCTGTGAGAGATTACTGGAGAAACCCCGCTAGCCGACGGCAGGTAGCGCTGGATCACCGCCACCTCTAGAGGGGAAAACATGCTCTACACTAACGGGACTAATGGCCTTCGAGGTTTACGCGCCTGAAATCACTAACAATCAATATATTTGCTTATTTTGCGCAAAATCGTCTACATTTTACATCTTTTAAATCTTATGTTACCTTATACAACCTTGCGAGAATCCAAGGTCACTGGATTGCACATTACTTTGGGTCCGAAAACAGATAATCTATAAT
Organism: Gryllus longicercus; assembly: GCA_038098605.1. Taxonomy (NCBI): domain Eukaryota; kingdom Metazoa; phylum Arthropoda; class Insecta; order Orthoptera; family Gryllidae; genus Gryllus; species Gryllus longicercus. Next base: position 314,870 of record JAZDUA010000436.1, on the reverse strand, counting down.
TTTAAAAATAATTCAAAAATAAAGTTTTGAAGATCCCAAAAATCTTAATGACTATTGTATATTATGAAGCTGTTCAATAGTTCAAGCAATGAATGTATATAACAAATGATTTATTGTGAAAGGCATGTCCTTTTAAGTGAATTATTTATCTTATTGCAAAAACGCAGAAAATCTGCATACGTTTCCAGTTGAAACATTTGATATTCGGATGGCACTTCGAAAGTTTCCAAATTGAAAGGAAGAAATTTATTTACAAATATGCCGTCAACAATGCCTATTCTACGAATTCTTGTCATGCCCTCTTGGTTATCTGATTCAAATCGATCGACTACTTTCTTATTGTTGACTCATTTAATGCTGGCAGTTCATTTGCCTCGATACGTGATGAATCTGTCTAGAGAGCACTTTCGGGCAATCATTTTCTATGATTTTGAAGTGAGTCTAAGTGTTAAAGAACGTCTTGAACAGTTGAAGAGTGCATTCGTGACTCTTATCCGTCAAAATCGACTGTTTATGAATGGTATTCGGAATTTCGGCAGGGGGAAGAAAGTCACTTGAAGATGAGGCTCGCGAGGGATGACCACAAGACAGCGACGACGGAAGAAAGCATCTCGTCTGTGCAGATGATGTTGAAGGATGACCCACGCTACACGTACTAGCAGATACAGCAAAACTTGGGTATTGGTTTCTCCACAGTGCCACGAATTTTGCATGAAAACCTTGGTGTCAGGAAGGTCTGCAGCCATCAATCCCACATTGTTTGCCTTAGGATCAAAAGCAGGTCGCGTGAACTGGTGTAACTTTTTATCTGAGAATCATACTGCACCCCCAACTGTTAAGACCTGGGCCCTGCGACTTCTTTTTATTTCCAAAAGCTAAAGAAACAATCAGAGGACGCCGGTTTGAGACCTAAGAACATGCAGTAGATGCTTACAAAGCATTTCTAACAGAGCTTCCGAATAAACAACGACGTGCAGCTTTTCAAAAATGTTACACAGAGGATGGTCCGCTGTGTAGATGCTGGGGGGGAAGGAATGCTTCGAGAAAATTTAAAGGTAAGAATCAATTTCCTCCTCTTTAAACCTACTTTTCTGGAAACTTTCAAAGTGCCCCTCGTATGAAACTGAATGGCATGTAAATAAGAAATTTAATTGTTTTAGTGACAATGTATCTTCTAATGTACTTCTTGAATTATATAATTTCAAGCCTAAGAGCAATTCCGGAGATATAAATTATAGACTAGGGGCGCAACTCAAGAAATGTTTATAACCTTAAATCAGTGGTGGCTGGTGCCCGATCAAACTGGAGGTTGCAGTTTCATCGAATGACGGAAATGTTATAATTATACTTCAGAACACTAATAAATAATACAATGTAAGCTATTCAATGAAATTAATTAAAACGAAATTGAATAATAATCACAATGCGTAGTGTCTTTGTCAGGTACATTCACCTCCCGTGCACATAGTTCTAGCTTTGATTTCCAGTGTTGCACATGGATTATTGTTCGGGCCTACACAGCAAAGCAGATAATTACACATACATTTTGTTCACCTGCTTGGCGCTGGTCAGAATTTGCGCGATGCCTTTCTCACGCTCTCGCGCCGCACCGGCGATGTGTGGGCGCCCTCCGTCCGCATCTCTTCAGGCCAAGGGCTGCTCGCCGGCGAGCGATCGCCCCACTCGGCGAAACCCTTTGCTGTCCGATCACGCCACACGTTCTAAGCCGTTCCAACGGCCAGAAACTCCTAATGCTTCGAGACTCTTCGAGGGCATTTCAAATATTAATTGGTGATAGGCTGTTGCCAAACCCCTTCATGCGCCTCTCGCGCAAACGCACCTCCCAGCGCGTCGCCGTCGGGGAAGAGTCAGTCTGAGTTGATCACGGCATCAATGCACACGTTCCACTCCGTAAGCAAAGCATATCAAATTTCCCTTACGTAAAGGCTTTTTGAATAATATTCACACTGAACATAATGTAACAACTCGAACACAAAGGGTTAATTTGTGTATCGGAAGCTATTTGAACTGTGCCTCTGTTCAACTGTAGTGAACCCTCCGAACTGTGATTGGGTGTTGGGTCAATCATCACATCTCAAAATGAATAAACTTGTTATTGTGCAACTCGTCTGTTTCTTAATGAAACCGAAAAGCAGCCTGCACCGTGTACGAACTATCACAAGGAATTCGAGAGTGCTTGGCAATTAAACCAAAAAATGCAGTTTACTCAACACAAGGCAAGGCAGGCCTGGGACAACTATAGTTTGGATACGTTTTATATACAAAAAAATGACTTTATTTCGAAAACTTTACTAGTCTGGTGTACATTGCAATAATGAATAATCTTCTACAAAAATTCGTATTCACAAGAACGCTCGCAAAGTGCTGGCCAGTTGGGGACATCAATCCGGACACAAAGGGACTTCTATCCAGAGCAGCCATTTTTACATAAAAAACTCATAAAATACTTGTTTTGAATAAAAAACCTAACATCAAATGAGACCAAACTCTTCAAAAATCTAAAACAATGCATTAAATATTGCCAATAATTGATTGAATTTGTTTACTTTCAATAACACGCGAAATTCATAAAATTACGTTGCAGCTAGCGTCACACGAAGACAGAATATTGGTATTCCTCTCGGACTGAATCGTACCCTACCCAGCGTTCCACAGCCCTCGACCACAAGGCTGGCCACCCATTTGGTTGCGTCACGAAAAGCCGTATGTTCACCCATGTTAAGGTGGTTAGAGCGAGATATTCCCTAATAGATAGAGAACGTCTCTATTACGTTCAAAAGAATTTATTTGCGAGATAAGTGTGTGTTGTGAGACCTACATAAACCGAATAGGGACTTTTTTGCTGAGTTTTATTTATTTATTCGAATTACTTTAATTTAATTGATGTAAAATAAAAATATTTTAATACCACATTAAGAGCTACCGTTCACTAGGTTCTTAACTAGTACCAACAGATCACGTGGCTACGCAATGAAAAATTGAAGCATAAGATTGAAGGTAAGAAAGCACTATTACACAATTAGTGAGAGCAAAATCATAAAAAGTAACATTATAGACACATATCTATATATTTTTGTACAGTGATTGCTAATAATGGCAATGATTGACTGAACTTGTTTACTTTCAATAACACGCGAAATTCATAAAATTAAGTTGCATCTAGCGTCAGACGAAGACGAATATTGGTATTCCTCTCGGAGAGCGAGATATTCCCTAGTAGATAGAGAACGTCCATATTACGTTCAAAAATAATTATTTGCAAAGATAAGTGGGTATTGTGAGACCTACATGAACCAAATAAGGACTTTTATGCTGAATTTTATTTAATTATTCGAATTAATTTACTTTAAAAGATGTAAAATAAAAATATTTTAATATCACATAAAGAGCTACCGTTCACTCGTTTCTTAACTAGTACCAACAGATCGCGTGGATACGGAATGAAAAGTTGAAGCATAAGATTGAAGGTAAAAAAGCACTATTACACAATAAGTAAGAGTAAAATCATAAAAAGTAACATTATATACACATATCTATACATTTTTGTACAGTGATTACTAATAATGACAAAAATTTCCATATTTGAATGAGACGAAAAGTATTTAGTAAATTGGGCAAAAGTATTTAGTAAATCTGAAGGCCGTAATGTCCTTCAGATCGGCATGGCTGCTCAGGGCTCATGCTTCTTCAAAGTTTCGTTGTTTTGAATCACTTTTAATATTGTTCGCTGCCTGGTCGACACGCGGTAAATATCACAATCTGAGCGAAGTGGCGGAAGGTTTATTACCAATTCGGAATTAGAGAGATAACGATATAATTCCACCAATATCACGAGAACTGTGATTTAATGAAAGTTTTCAAATATTTTTTCACTGTTTGTTTCTTTCTAATTTTTATTTCTTGAATTACCTGAGCTTATGGTAGGACAAAACTTTAGACTGTTCGATTGCTTAACAACAAGATCAACAGTTTGGTTCCCTCCAACATTGTATAAAGCTTTATATTTAACTTGACAGATATCGTAATCATTGACTCCTACTGTTCCTTATCCTTCTTTTCACAATATATTTTTTTGTTTTTTCTGTTATTTCCCTTTTTTATTTTTGCTTAATTAATTAAATTGCATATCAATTTTTAATGTTTTAAAAAGCTTTGATTGAAATTTTAAAACAATTTTTGCTGTTGCAATGGACCATATTATTTCCAGCAGTGCGGTTATATAATTCATAGAAACTATTTGCTGGTATTCAGTATAATTTTATATCACGTTATGATATTGATTTAGATGCAGATTAGTGAGTAAAGTACATACCAAGGTAATACTGAAAAAATGAAAATACTGCATCAGATAATTCTGAGAGATGTATTATTGAGATCTTCAATAATAAAATTATAACATTGTGAAAAATCAAAAGAGATTTCCAAGTAGCTTAGTCTTTTGTAATCAATTGTCTCGATGTTGCACTCAAAATGAAAAAAAGGTTTAAATGTTTTGAAAATAAGACATGAGAACCATTCAAAATGCATTACTACTGTTCAGGAAATGCATACAATTAGATAAAATATAGTGCTGAAGGGAAAATGAGTTTCTATTAAAATACTAAAATTACCAAAGGCTGAATATATCATTACCCTTACAATTTAATAAAATGTAATTAATAATTACAAATGTAATTATTAAATTTGCCCATACGGATTGAAATTCTGTAGGCCTTGAAGTACAAAACAATACTAGGCTCTACTTCAGAAAAATCTTTCAAACAAAAAGCTAATTATGAGTAAATCACAAAAACGCTAATTATGTTTGGTAAATCATTGTTGCAATACTGATGTAAATTAACAAATTGCTTTCAAAGTAGAAATATCTTTTTAAATTTCTCAGTTACAAATGCATGTTTGATTTTATATTGTTCCATTCAATTTAGTTTTAAAATCAAACATTGTTGTTCTTTCATCTATTTGATTAATTTTATTTTCAGATAAAAAATATGAAGTTTTTAATATTTATTTTCAAAAATCCTGGCACAGGGATTGGAGTCCCAAGCCTAATTTTGCTAGGAGGAAATACAGCTCTGCATTCATCTACACTTTTAATGGTTGATATTAACAGCAGCAAAATATATTTTATCATTGCAACACATTTGAAGCCACTACAAACTGTATTTCTTTCCGAATTGAAGGCCAACTTGGTAGCTCTACAGATTAAGGTGCTGATCTATGCTAGAGATTGTTGCTTTTAGTTCTGTGTAAGCATCTGTGGAGCAAAAGAAATGACAATCCCATGTGTATCTCCATAATAAAAACGAGAATATAATTAATTTTCGAATAACTGATAAATAATCATTGTTCAGGAGCAATAAACTGACGTAAGGCACAATACAAAATAATAATACTGTACTGCATGTTTAAAAAATTCTATAAAATCTCAAGATCACCCATTTTCTCATAGGAAGTAGTGTCAACTCCTAGTAGTGACTCATTGGGAATATTAATTGTATTACGATTTTCGTTCAGATCGCACTAATCATTACATCCATCAAATTCCAGATCCCTGAATATCTTATACTATCAATTGCATTTTTCTCCAGGAGTGAGAACATTTTAATTGCTCCCAGAAGATCAAGAGGAATGTTCGAACACTTGCTGAGGGCTTGTCACTCGATTTGAATGAAGCGCTGCGCGCGCGGTTTGCCGAGATGCGCGTCACAGTCCTGACCGTCTAGAAAGCGCGCGAACGTCTCCCTTTGGACTGATTTAGGCTTTATATTTTGAAAAATTCTCCCATTTGAAACAATAGATTTCCTTTAAATTGTGTATGTTTATTCTTCGAGATGCTAGCTACCAAAATAAAAGTTTTTAAAAACATGTTCGACTGGTAATTTTCTCACAATTTTAAAATATCATGTCTGATCTGTCAGGTCACCATAAGAGCCCACGTTAAAACAGCAAAATTTAGGGACTCGTTTCGCAAAAACTAGACGGTAAAATCGATTCAAACTCTACCAGAGCGCAGAAGAACCTCTCATCTTTCGATTAGTATATAAAAAAAGGCATGTTAAACATAACTCTTATCTCGCTCTAACCACCTTAATACGGCTTACGAAGATGTTGCTATGAAATGTAAGACATGTTTCAAGTGTCATGAACGTTTTAAAAATGGTCGACAGTCTATTGAAGATAATAAGCGTTCTAGACGTCCTTCCGCGTCATTTGGCGACCCACACGTCGACAAATTCAATACCTTAGTACGAGGAAATCGACGATTGTCAGGATGCTTGCTGAAAAGTCGGGGATATTAGCTGGATCTTGTCACAAAGTTTTGACTAAGGAAATAAAGATGCACCGCGTTGCTGCAAAATTAGTGCTACGCCTGATGACAGAGGAACAAGATGCCCATCATATCCAGTTTTTGTCAGGAACTGCTTGATCGTTCAAAAGAAGAAAGAACTGTTTGTCAAAGATCATAACCGTGATGAATCATGGGCTTATGGTTGACATTCAAACAAAGGTTCAGTCGTCGCAGTGGATGGGTGAAACGTCCCCCAGACCCAACTCGGCCATTCCAAACCTTTCTCAAACTTCTCGTGTGTAGTCCTCTTGCTCGATTACTATTAATCCATAAAAGGTCTTTGTTTTCGAGTCTAACCAGGAAGTCACAACATCAATCACTTAAATCGACGTTCTTTTAGGTCCTTTTCGACGACTGGGAAAAGGAAAGTCTGATGGATCCACATCAGGAGAGTATGGCAGATGACGTAACAATTCGAGTCTGCAGTCGTGTACTGCTTCCTGGTTTGTGAAGACTGTTTGCCGGTGCGTTGCAAAAGAACACCGCGCGCTAAAATAAACTTTTCGCGTCCCCAAAACATCCACAATATTGTCAAGAGCCCGCCCATGGGAGATTCAAAATGTAACCACAGAAAGAGCGGAAGGGGACTGGATGGGCGGGAGGTGACGGCCATAGCAGGCCTCATGGGCGACGCTGCGTAATAGACAAGTGTAATAAATAAACCCCTCCCCCAACGATAATCCAAGGGATAGTCGTAACAATAAACGAGATGAAAGCTTAGCTTTTTAGATAAACAAAACATTTACCATTCCTTTATTTGATATCGTTGCTCTTCACGATTTCTAAAACATAAGCAGCGCCCCCCCCCCTGCAGTACAGTTAAATTAATTTAGAGTATAATGTATATCTGCTAAACTTAGATTAAAATTATATTTTTCGTTTCGCTGTCACATTCGTAAGCCATATTTGGAGCTTTTGCATTAAAGCCTCTGGACGTATTTCTCCCAAAGAGCTCAACAAAACGTGCACATATACTGAAGATACATTTAAGGGAAATAACACGATTTATGGAAGGTACTTATTGATTTATTTTAGTTGACAAGGTGCACGCACAATCCCTCTCCCAGTTTCTTTAGTGTTAATTTAATTAAGATTAAAAGATAGCATTGAGCATTCTTGACCAAATCTGATAACAAGAAGTGACTGCTCTAACGTAATAGGATTGTTTTTTTGCATTAAAAAAATGAGCCACAGAATGGATTCCTGTGCTGTCCTAGCTCAGGCTGTTAGCTTGTTGCTCTTTCTAGCAAAGAGAAAACGTTCGCACATAAAATAATCAGCTCAGTCACTTTGGCAATGTCAAAAAAGGAATCTGAGATATTGCGTTATATTATAGAAAATGATAAATCAATGGAAGTTCTTCAGAATTGCAATGTCTAATTATATTGATAAAATATATCTATAAAATATGGTTGTTAATACAAATGAACTTTATATGTGCATATTAAATACTAACATCTAGCTGTGTAATCCATTTAGTTGTTACAGGATAGGCACAGAAAAAAGAAAAATAACAACAACAATTCTTTATTACAACAAAGCAATGCATTATGATCTACTTTGGCTTGTAAAATGAAAGAAACTTGGAAATGACAAATAAGATTAATACTTTTGGAAATGACAATGTAAAAAATTATGACAATATTATGAACTAACATAGAAAGTTACAAATCACAGAAAAGTCATCATCATTGAAACCTGTTTACATAAAATATCTCATTCTTACACACACATGGGCACATTTATACACAAATCTCATATGTTTCCACAGCCTTTCACATCAAACCAAAGGAAAACTTGCTTCAGTTGCAACTCCACAATGATTATCTTTGTTACGAGCCATTTTCACATATCCCTCTTCTCCCCAACTTGTGCCCCAAGAATTTTTAATGAGCCAGTAGTCATAACCGTCATCAGTGGTTCCATAACCCACAACCAGTACTCCATGATCCAAAAATTCACTACTGCACTCACGTTCAAAGTACACACCTAAAATAAAATTAGAAAAGATTAATTCACACTACTTAACTTTCCAACTTGACCAGAATGTTAAAACTGTACATACTAATAGAGCAACTAGGTTATAACAGTAACTGCTTTTAGAATGAAAACCATTTTACACATTGTCAATGTTTGGCTCCTACTTTAAAATGCATAAAATTAGTTCAACAAACTTTAGCACAGAGGGTGTAATGCATATAAATAGAATTGTGATTTATATGTTACCTTTCCTTTCAGTAGAGTTGCTTAATTTTTCCACACTTAATCATTGGAACTAGTTTGAAAAACAATAAATCATTACTTCAAAATTATTAAAGTAATTACATCTACTTTGTTAATAAACTGAAAAAAATCTATTAATCTGGCCCAAATTACCATGCGATCTTCCAATAACGAAAAATGTTTTACCTCCTGATATAAATAAAAGATGACATATTAGAAACCTTACATACCACTGTGATAAAATTGAAAAGACTCGTGACGTGCATCAATAGCCACAGAGATTGGTCCAATAGTAGCCACAGCCTCCATCAACCTCCTTTCACTACCTCTAGGTAAATCCACAAAACCGGAGTCAGTAGCACCAGAATCAGCAGGTGTATAGCGGCACTGGTCATCCTGAAAATTCAAAACAAAAGTTAACTTATGCATTCTTAGCTGCAAAATCATCCATTTTAAATAAATTAATAAAAGGGTATAAATTGAAAATTGGTCAAAACCATAAATAAAAAGAACAAAATTGGCATCTAATGATTTATGTTGTTATACTACCACACCCCAATCACTTCACACAGATCAGCAAATGGAATAAAAAGAACCAGCTTTTCAAGCGGCAGTTTTAGATTTTCTGTAGTAAAAAGTGTGTAGCTAATTTGTTTTCAATCGCCACAAAAATGCCACCCTTTTGGATGGACAGTTATATTACAAACATGTTCTGTGCAGAAAGGTCTTCTCAGATGTTACTTTGATAATGTATATTAAATGTTATTGACTGATTTAAATTGTTTAAAGAATTATTCATCCTGACCAGGCATCAAACCTAGGCCTCCTGGTTTACATTTAGCTTCTCTAACCACTGAGCTTCTGAGCTACTAATTATAGTTAAAATTATACAAAGGTGACCAAATGGTAACAATTGAAAATTATAAGCAGCAGAGCATATCTATGAAACCTGAAGACTTAAGAAAGTAATTTCTAATTGATAGAGTTGGTAAAAAATTACCGTGTGCTCCTAATAAATTCAATATATACAAGGAAACAATTCATCATGATGCTTTTGCTTGGTTGAAAACATTACATTTTTAAGAGGAAGTTTAGAAATTATATAATGATACAATAAATCATATAATGAAGAAAGTAAAGACTCCAGAATTATGAACGTCACATGAAAATAAATAATGAAAATATGGGAGTGATCAAGAATGTATGCAAGGCCCAACAATAGGAAATCTGGTTCTAAAGTACTGCTTCAAAAGCACAGCTTAAATCCAAAGTCTCCTAATTCATGACACAAAAGACCAAAATGAATAATTTTTGAAAAAGAAAATGTCATAACAAAAACATGTGGACAGGCATCGGCATCATCTCATTAAATCATTGGTGCACAGTGGTGCCATCTCTTGGAGCTGAGCCTTGACTATTACAACGGTAATGCAAGTTTGTTTTCCTGCCTGACGATACATGTACAGTTTAATTTCAGTTCAAATAGAAGCATGAAACGGAAACGGATGATGCAGTATTTTTCTATACCTCTAGCAATCCAATAACAATGAAGTTAATACAAATTGGCGACGAGGTGAAGAGAACAATGGAAATTGGAACATAAATTCAATTCGACCAGGATAATCGAAGAAAATATCAACACTAAAAAAAGCGACAAGAACTTAACCTCAACTCCATAAGCGTGCACAGGATCTCAGGTAAGAATCATATACAATATTTCGAAGGCTGTCAAATTTCAATTTTTTATTTTTTTATTTCGAGTAATTTTTAATAGAAGAAGTATATGTTACATTGCCACAAGTGGTGATCGTGGGTGGATCGAGCATCACTTCTTGAAGGTAATAAAATCATCTTAATTCAACAACACAGCACAATGGATGCGACACAATTTTCTGAATTTATGAAATTTCAACAGCAAATGCTCGAGAAAATATTAGGAAAAAACACTTATAGATCTTGTTTCGAAATTTTTTTAGAAATGAAGAATGTAATAAATAACAAAGACTACTGTGCAAAGTTACTTTTAAATTCTATCGGTTCAAAATATTTCAACATGATATCGGCATTGTCAGTACCAACAATGCCAAAAGAACAAACATACTGTTGGAAATATACATTTATATTGTAAGGTTGAAGTTTGTGAACATGTCGACAGTGTCGCCATCTGCGTCTAGTATATTATTGGAAATGTACTATATATTGAGAGATTGAGGTTTGTGAACGCGCCGACACTGTCGTCATCTGTTTTTGGTATGTAAACGAATGATCATATTCATTCGTCCTTTTTGTCTTACTGTGCAGCAATGTAGTGTTTGTAAAAGACCGTCAAAGACGTTCAATAAGAGTTTATGTATATGTATTTTGTTATAAATAAAAGTGAAATGCAGTGTAGTTCTCAAGAGTTAATTTAACATGGTAGCAGAGCGTGGTTCCCGGATGCAGATGAATTGCTGAAGAGGTTATATTGGAGTTCAGCCCAGTGTCCGTCGATTCGAGGAAGTTTGCGACATGGACGACCTGAACATTCCAGCTTTTGATGGAGAGGACTACGCAAACTGGAAAACGAGGTTAACTATCTATTTGAAATTAAAAAAATGCCATGAGGTGACCAGTGTTTTAATAGAAGAAGTATATGTTACATTGCCACAAGTGGTGATCGTGGGTGGATCGAGCATCACTTCTTGAAGGTAATAAAATCATCTTAATTCAACAACACAGCACAATGGATGCGACACAATTTTCTGAATTTATGAAATTTCAACAGCAAATGCTCGAGAAAATATTAGGAAAAAACACTTATAGATCTTGTTTCGAAATTTTTTTAGAAATGAAGAATGTAATAAATAACAAAGACTACTGTGCAAAGTTACTTTTAAATTCTATCGGTTCAAAATATTTCAACATGATATCGGCATTGTCAGTACCAACAATGCCAAAAGAACAAACATACTGTTGGAAATATACATTTATATTGTAAGGTTGAAGTTTGTGAACATGTCGACAGTGTCGCCATCTGCGTCTAGTATATTATTGGAAATGTACTATATATTGAGAGATTGAGGTTTGTGAACGCGCCGACACTGTCGTCATCTGTTTTTGGTATGTAAACGAATGATCATATTCATTCGTCCTTTTTGTCTTACTGTGCAGCAATGTAGTGTTTGTAAAAGACCGTCAAAGACGTTCAATAAGAGTTTATGTATATGTATTTTGTTATAAATAAAAGTGAAATGCAGTGTAGTTCTCAAGAGTTAATTTAACATGGTAGCAGAGCGTGGTTCCCGGATGCAGATGAATTGCTGAAGAGGTTATATTGGAGTTCAGCCCAGTGTCCGTCGATTCGAGGAAGTTTGCGACATGGACGACCTGAACATTCCAGCTTTTGATGGAGAGGACTACGCAAACTGGAAAACGAGGTTAACTATCTATTTGAAATTAAAAAAATGCCATGAGGTGACCACGAGGTCGAAGCGAGAAGAAGACAAGGACGTAGAATGGGAAGAACAGAACCTGAAGGCGATGCATTGCATTTTTAGTGCAATTACTAACAAGCAGCTAGAGTTCGTGAATGATAAAGTAAGTGCTTTCGAGGTTATGAAGAAGTTTGACGAGCTATACTCCAAAGAGTCAACAGCATTGCAGATTGTCTGCAGGAACAAACTAGATGGACTCAGATTAAAGAATTACAGCGACATAAATGAATTCTTCACTGTGTTTGAGAAATACATAAACGAACTGAAGTCAGCCGGGGCCAAGGTAAGCGAAGAAGAGAAACTAAATTACATGCTCAAAACGCTGCCCGAGTCACTAAGTTATATCGGAGATCTAGTGGATCTTGTTTTGAAGAAGGAAGACCGGACTGCGGAGTACGTGAAGGCAAAAATAAGGATGAAGAGCATCAAGGAGAACCAGGACAGTGAGGGCGTAAAATCAAATGCATTCATCTCGGAGAAGAGACCTAGTGCGAGCGGCCAAAAAGTGTGCTACGGATGTGGTAAACCAGGACACTTCAAGAGGGAATGTCGACAAACTGAGAATCATCGAGGTTCCCGGGGACGTGGCGGAAGAGCACGAGGTAACTATGGAGGTTATGTCAACCAAAGTTATTAAAATGGACATCGCGGAGGCAGAGGAGGACCACGTGGGTCCAGAGGCGGTCGCTATGGTCACGACCGATCTTACCGACAGAACGAGCAAGGAGACCGACATTACCGACAGGACGACCATGGTGGTAGGAACCGTGGAGAACAACAGTTTTATCAGAATGTAAGTGGCGCAAGCAGTTTCGTGACAGAGGTCTTCGCCAAGGAAGTAAACAGTGTAACACAGGATTCAGGTCAGATTGAAATTAATTGGTTGTTAGATAGCGGTTGTACAGATCATATAATTAATAACGAGGAATATTTTTCTAAATGCGTAACGTTAAAAGAACCGATTAATGTAAAAATCGCGAACGGAAAGATTTTAAAGGCAACTAAAGTTGGTAATGTAATTAGCGATTTTTTAGTGTTTGACAGATTAGAACGAGTTGAAATGAAAAATGTATTTTACATTAAAGATCTAGATAGGAATTTAATTAGTTTTTCAAGAGTCACAGAGAAACATGATATTATTGCAAAAGGCATCAGCGCAAAAGTTTTTAGTAAAGATAGGGGTTTAATTGCAGTTGCATGGAAACAAGATAGGTTATATAAAGTGACAAGTGTGATCAACAAAGGGGAATTTAACGTAAACTTCTGCAATAAAGAAAATATGACAATAAAGGAAAAGTGGCATAGGATACTGGGGCACGTAAATTTCAATTATTTAGATAAAATTTGCAAACATCAATTAGTAGATGGAATCCCTCAAAACGTCGAGTCTGAACCTATGAAATGTAAAGTGTGCATAGAAAATAAAATGCATAATGTTCCTTTTAAAAACAACAGAAATAAGGCTAAAGAAATCCTAGAAATTGTTCACACAGATCTAAATGGGCCACATTCAACAGTAGGTATGCATGGTGAAAGATACTTTGTTTCTTTTATTGATGATTATAGTAAACTTGCACGCGTTTACGCAATTAAAACTAAAGACCAATTATATGATTGTTTAGTTGGGTATGTAAATGAGGTTGAAAATCTTACTGGGAAAAGGATTAAGAAATTGCGGTGTGATAATGGAAAAGAATACATGAATAATAATATATATCAATACATCAAGGAAAAGGGGATTGTTTTAAATGCGTGCCCGCCATATGTGCATGAGTTGAATGGAACTGCTAAGAGGTTCAATAGGTCAATCATGGACATGTCAAGATGTTTATTAGCCGAAGCAAAAGTTAACAATAGGTTTTGGCCAGAAGTAGTTTGTGCTGCCGCGTATCTGAAAAATAGATGTCTTGCAAATACCGCAGAATTGAAAACTCCTTATGAAATATTTTTTGGAGAAAAGCCTAATGTCACACATTTAAAATTGTATGGAAGTAGAGTCTTTGTAAGGGTGCCAGAACAATTGAGAAAGTCAAAATGGGATAGAAAAGCAGATTTGGGAGTTCTGTTAGGTTACAGTGACGTTGGATATAGGGTACTCATAAATAATAAAATTGTTGTGGCCAGGCATGTAGAGGTTGTTGAAGAAAATATTAGATGTGTAGGTTTAAAGGATAATGGTTCCGTGAGTAAAAGATTAGATGAATCTGGGTGTGAAAATTGGGAAACTGGGTCTGAAGATAACAGCGAGGACGAAGAAAGGTTAGTCGAAATCGAATCTCCAAAAGCAGCGCTAAAGGAAAAAACAACAAGGTCGGGTAGAGTGGTTAAAACTCCACAACGCTATAGGGATGATAATACAAGTAACTTTATTTATATTAACGTATGTAGTGCAGATAGCCCGGTTAGTTTTGAGGAGGCGATTAATAGCAATGAATCGAAAAGCTGGAGTCAAGCTATGGATAGGGAAATTGAATGTTGGAAGAAAAATGACACATGGGAGTTAGTTAGTAAGCCAGAGGGCAAAGATCTTATAGATGTTAAATGGGTTTTTACTAAAAAGTTTGATAATAGGTACAAAGCAAGATTAGTTGTTAGGGGATTTCAACAAAAGGAATGTGTTGATGATATATATGCACCAGTAGCTAAAATGCAAACTTTGAAGATTTTACTGTCATACTATTGTCATTTTGGTTTAATTATTGAACAAATGGATGTAGAAACAGCCTTTTTAAATGGCGAAATCATGTCAGAAGTTTATGTTAAACAACCTGAAGGCTACGAAGACGGCACAAATCGAGTGTGCAAATTGATGAAAGCACTGTACGGTTTACGAGAAAGTCCGAGAGCTTGGTATGAGTGTTTAGATACTTTCTTGAAAAGTTTAGGATTCCAAAGAAGTGAATATGATTATTGCCTTTATGTTTTGCGAAAAAGTAATGTCCTGATTTACTTGATAATTTTTGTTGACGACTTGCTCATTTGTTGTGTAAAGAAAAGTCGAATTAAAGAAATCAAAAATTTGTTGTCAAATAGATTTAGTATGAAAGATTTAGGTGAGGTTAAAAGTTATTTAGGAATTGATATAAATTACGAATACAAGAAAAACAAAATGAGCTTGAGTCAGGAAAATTATATTAATTCATTAGCCGAAAAATACAAGATTAAAGACTCAAAATTATATGCTACACCGATGGAAGTTAACTTGAAATTAGAACCAACTCAGGAATTGCGTAATGATATAAAGTATAGAAATTTGATTGGTGCGTTGTTATATATTAGTTCAGGAACAAGGCCAGATATCAGTTATTCTGTTAATTATTTGAGCAGGTTTCAGAATTGTTATGACGGCACACACTATAAGTATTGTCTGAGAATCTTAAAATATCTGTATTTGACAAGAAACCTGAAATTGAATTATTGTAGAAACGAAAATGCAAAAGTTCTTGATTGTTATGTAGATTCAGATTGGGCAGGTGACAATATAGATCGTAAATCTACGACAGGTTATGTGATCCGTATGTTTGACAATGTTGTATTTTGGAAGTCTCGCAAACAATCAAGTGTAACAAAAGCTTCGACGTATGCAGAGTATGTTGCGCTATCAGATGCTGTGAGTGAAGTGAAATTTCTAAAAGATGTAATGAAAATTTTTGATTTGAATTTTGATGAACCGATTGTAATGTACGAAGACAACTCAGGAGCATTGAGTATCGCTAAATATGGTAACTTTACAAAAAACTCAAAACATATTGAAGTCCATTATCATTTTGTCAACGAGTTGTATATGAATGGTTTAATTGATATAGTCAAAGTAAATACTGATGATAACATGGCAGATATTTTCACGAAAGCTTTGTGTAAAGACAAGTTTGTGTATTTTAGGAATATGATGAATATTAACTGAATTTAAGATAGTATGTATATAAATGTAAGGAGGCGTGTTGGAAATATACATTTATATTGTAAGGTTGAAGTTTGTGAACATGTCGACAGTGTCGCCATCTGCGTCTAGTATATTATTGGAAATGTACTATATATTGAGAGATTGAGGTTTGTGAACGCGCCGACACTGTCGTCATCTGTTTTTGGTATGTAAACGAATGATCATATTCATTCGTCCTTTTTGTCTTACTGTGCAGCAATGTAGTGTTTGTAAAAGACCGTCAAAGACGTTCAATAAGAGTTTATGTATATGTATTTTGTTATAAATAAAAGTTAAATGCAGTGTAGTTCTCAAGAGTTAATTTAACACATACGATGATTTATTCAAACTTTTTAGAAACACATTTAGCACCAGAAAACAACGTTCTTGTGGCTCAGCATGAATTGTTTTCAAATTATTAATCTGTAACCCATCCATTGCAGAATTCGTCGCAAACTTGAGAGCGGAGATTGTCATTTTATTTCAGAATGTTCATGCGAAACTTCCGTTGCAGACATTTTTCTTCGAGCATTTCGGCATTTCTTCGAGGAATAAAGAACAACTCCATCAGGAAGCAATTGCTAGAATCGGAAACGAAAAATTTTGAAGATATTGTGACTAAAGCAATAACCCTTCAAGCTTCAAAAATCAAGTCAAAGGAACACGCTCGACACGCACACACATCGACATCGACAGCTAAGATCAACAAAGTCAAAATTTCGAAGAAAAATAACCACACAAAACATGAACATGACCAACATCGACGAAGCCCATCACGCAATCGATCAAGTTCGAGGAAACGTGAATCAAGAATTGACTATGTTAAATCGACGGATGTGTGAGGTGCGGAAGAAATAATCACCTTGTAAATGACTGTCGCACTAATAAATCAACTTTCAAATGTTCTGAGATCAAGAAAACCTGTCATATTTCTAAGGTATGTATTCAATCCTTATTAGATCGAAAATCAAAACAAACTCATTCTGTACAGGAAGAACCGGCTAATTCAATTCAAGTGGATACGATACCCAAAGAGTATGGCTCATTACAAATCCAAGAAATGTTTTCGAGGCACGGATTTCCAGAAGTAATAGTTGCAGATATAATGCTACAATATTCTCCAGTGATAATGTTCAACACTTCTGCAGAACATGAGCCATTTTTTGGAAGTTTATCGCGCCAGGACACCCTGCAACGAGTTGATTAGCAGAAAGGAATGTGCCAACATTGAAAAAAAAAACGATTAGCAACAATGATCAACGACCCACTTTCAATGCAAAAGAAAGTTAGGAGAAATCTTTTCAGGTACAGAGCAACTCCTTCAATATGTCCCGACACTAGTACAATTTGTGGCCACCACGTGGCAGCACCAAAATATGTAAAATTTACTTTACCGATTACGTGTGAACCAATGGTCTGATTTTCGATCTGTAAACGGTATTTGACGCCTTTTTAAATAGAATTTACGCTACGAAGCTCCTTTGTCCCAAATTTAGCAAAAATGTGAATTTTAAATTCATTTTCGAACGTCCGAGAAAAAAATTAAAAAATGTGGGCTTATAGCGCGATTGCGACATGCTTCCTGAATCCAACGCCGTGGCAATCATGCAAATCGGACGAATAGGAGCGTCGTAAAGTGAAATTTAAGAAAACACCTCGCCCCCCTTCCCCTTCTGCGCCGTTGCGTCACCCACCCGCTTGTTGTAGGCCCTCTGTCGGCGCGGCGGCACGGCCAGGCGGCGTGCGGCTAGCTCCGGAGGAGGAGGCGGGACTTGCAGGATACGCAAGCCAGACAGTCGGTTTATGCTTTCGCCATTTTGCATTTCAATATATTTTTCCACAGATACCGAACTAGAGATGATATACTACTGTTACAGACCGAGGTTAACGGTAGATAGTAGTACATAACTGTATTTTTCACATATGTCCGTCTTCCTTCGAATACCATCTTAAAATTGTTTGAGGCATTACTCAAAATTTCGATTCCAATTTGGAACTGTTTTTTTAAAAAAGAACTAATTTTGTAAATATCACCATTATTCCATCTCTTCACATCTTATTTTAGATATATTTTACTTCTAAGGTCTTCTGTTATCATTCCACCTTGCTCTAAGGTCTTCCGTTGTCAAATATCGGAAAGAATGAGCGAAGTATACTCACGAGCTTTTTTATCCTACAACTCCATTTTGATCTCAAAACGGCGTTTATCTGCTTTAAAGAGTTCATCTGGTGAATCTCTTTTCCCAAGTAAAATAGCTGAAGCTAATTTTAAGAATGTTTTCGTACTTTCGGACAAATTTAAAAATTGGCATGATCTTGGATGTCCTGGTGACGTTGCGTCGAAGGCTGTGTTGACGACGTTTCGACCATTTTGTCGTGGTCTTCCTTAGGGCTGGTATACCTATGAAATACCAGCCCTGAGGAAGACCACAACAAGATGGTCGAAACGTTGGCAACACAGCCTTCTACGCGGCGTCACCCGGACAGCCAAGATCATCCACATGACTGGCCGCGGAAGCCTACGACTTCAAATTTTTTAAAAAAAATTGGTAAAATAACGGACTGGCGAGCTGCATCCTGACTCCAACGCCGTAACAAGCATCGAAATAAGGTATGAATCATGACATATCCCAGTTTCCTTGGTCAGTTATTTTGATATAAAATAAATATGTTATATTTGTATAATTTTGAAGGCAAAAATAATTCCTGGTGCGCCATTTCGTATAGACAACTTAAATGAATAAAGGGTAATGATGCAATTAGATATATCCAAGATGTTTGCTTGCATTTGGAGCGCGTTTTCCCTTCCATTTTCTTTGTTTTATGAAAATTGGATTTTCTAGAAAAAGTTATCGGTAGAAATTGCAGTATGCAAAACCTGTTGGACGTGACTCTTTCATGACGTATCGGCCACAATGAAATAAATAATATGGAACATTCAAACGAGTTTAAAAACTAAGGAAATCTTTTTCTGTGAGTATGATCTTAGGATATGCTTTACGCTAACGCTTACGCGACGTAATGTAATCTACATAACTTTCCATGAGGTTTCTTTCAATGTGAATTGTTTTTGAAAATCTTAAGAAACTATATGGTTACATCAACATTTTTAAAATCTTTTTTTTTCTTTTTCCGAGGAATGACTTTTGCCGATTGACTGAATCGCACGGTATTCGTGCAATTGTGTTGTTATTTCCACAATGTCGGCTGTCTCCTTTCTTTGGTAATAAAATAATTATAGTGCAAATCTGTTGTTCACTGTTTTCTTTTCCATTTTACAATGCATTATTGTGTTAATTTCGCCAAGATTTCTTCCCCTGTATCTTTGAATAGTTCGATTTGAATATTATCTACAGACGGAGACTTCCCATTTTTCAGTGGTGTCGACCATTGCATTTCTTCTATCTCTGGTTCTTTTTCGCAATAATCTATATTTATCCACTACTCTATTTATAAGTTACTCTCATATAACTTTTTAGTGTATTCTTCCCATCTATTCGTGATCTCTTTTTTTGTTGTATTTATTTTGTCGTTCTCGTTCTTAACATTCGCCATTGTTGGTTTACACTCCGTGGTCATATTTCTGATGACCTGGAAAATTTCTTAAGATCTCCATTTGTTGTTATGTTCTTCCACTTCTTGGCTTTTTTCTTCAATAAACTTTTCTTTATCTTGTCTTGGTCTTGGCGGGAATACCATGTAGAGTTTTCTGACTTTCGTCTGGTCATTTGCTTTCTTTGCAGAAGAATATAATGTTTGAAAAGAAAGAAATTTAACGACTCCGTTGTACATAATAATAATAATAATATTTCACGGAGAAAATCTTGAATTTTCTCTGAGGGTCTGATTCAGTTTCTCCATTGTGAAAACTATTGAGCAGGTTGTTGCTCCGAATGCATCGGGCAGTCGTTCTTTCATCGCCACCTGCCGCAAAGGACTAGGGCAGGGACTAGGGCACGAACGAGCCTGGACTGGGGTAAATTGGCCGTGGGGGAGGAGGCCCAGGATTTCCAAATCTGATATGTTACTGGGACAGTGGTTCAAAATAGACAACCTGGAGAATGCTCACACCAAGTTCACTGATTGGCTCGCTTATTCGGTGCCATTCTCCGCTTTACACTTCCTGCTCCAAGTCTACGTGTCTACTGCGTCTGTTCATTCATGAGCCACTTCATTCTTATACAAAGGTTGCCTTTTATGTTTCGGGATTTGGCAACCCTGGTGTTGCAATCTGGCAACTGACAGCTCTGTCGTAAAGTTGGATGTTTTGAGGTTATGCGTACTCAGAACGTTTTGACATATGTGCGCTATTTGTGCTGTTTACAGTAACATAAAAGATTCATCTTGGCCCAAAAATGGAATTAAATCGTGAACATTTTCGTGCGATTATTTTTTACAACTCTCATGGAATAACTCAGCAACTGTGCATGGATGAATTTAATTCAATTTTTGGCGATGAAGCTCCATCAAGGACCAGTGTTTATCGATGGTATGGTGAATTCAATCGTGGTCGTAGTTCACTCCAAGACGATTTTCGCGAAGCAGTTGTTCCAAAAACCACTGATGCTGTGCGTGAACTGATATTGCAAGATCGTCATGTAACCTATCGTGAGATTGAGACAACCTTAGGCATTAGTGGGACCAGCATACATTCAATATTGCATGAACATTTGACTGTTAAAAAAATTTGTTCGCGTTGGACACAATTTGTCAATCGCTCAAAAAAAGGCTCGTGTCGATTGGTTGAAAAAAATGCTCAAAAAATCGATCGCGGTGTTTCGAAACACGTCTATGACATCGTGACAGGTGGTTAATCGTGGATTTACGCGTATGAGCCCGAAAGTAAACAGCAGTCGATTGTATGGGTATTTCAAGATGAGCAAAATCCAACAAAAGTTGTTCGTGCACAAAAAACTTCCAAACAGTCGCCTTTTTTAATCTTTTTTTTGTTGTTGAAAAACTGGACATGTCGCAACCGTACCCCTAAAACAACGCAGAACAGTCAATTCTGAGTGGTACACAACGATTTGCTTGCCAACTGTCTTCCAAGAAATCAGGAAAACCAACCACCGAAGGCGGATCACTCTTCACCACGACAATGCGAGCTCTCACACATCGGCTCAAACAACTGCATTTTTGAGCACCCAAAACATCGATTTGATGAATCATCCGCTGTATAGTACTGACCGTTCCACCTAAAGTCACAAACCAAAATGAATACGCTATACACTTGTGTTACGAACAAGAAGCAAACAACATGTCACTCATTCATTGAGTTCATGTCTTCTCAGAACAAGAAACATTCTATATTAGATGAAGTGATATTGAACCTCATACAATGTCAAAGCAGATATACTATTTCCTCGACTACTCGCGTAGGCGGCAAATTGCAAAACACATTAATATACCGAATATTTACACTGTAGGCGAATCTTCGGCGAATTCTTTAGTTCAACCTCGTATGTACGACAGATGACTGTAATATTTAAATATTTGGTTTATTAAAGTTTTGGAAATATATTTATTTGTGCAATATAACTGAATTTCCCTCACTATTCGAGAGAGATTATTGTCAAATTGCCGCCTTGCGAAAGATCAGGCGTCAAAAATCGTTACATTAGTGTGAACAGTTTTCCGATTTTCAACGTCAAAAGTAATTTGTGTAAGACCGCAAAGTGTGAAAGTGGTTTTATATTGTACAATCTCAGGTACTAAAAACTTCGACGTATAGAAGAGTGTTTGTAAACATTTCTTTTAATAATATTTTAGATCCTCCAATAATCACTGCGAAAATCAGAATTCCAACGTTGCTTCTGCATCAGAATCGCTTCCAACACCACCAACAAAAAAATCTCTGCCGTCATCTCGAAAGAGGAAAAGGAGATTGTTGCCTTCTAATCTCGTGACTTGGAAAATGGAAAACAAGAGACGGTAAGTGATCCATCAAAAACATAATTCTAAAACTGCAGAACTCTTCAGTGCAATAAGTCGCAGAGACAACCATTCATTTTTCATAATTTATTTTTTCATGTTACAAACATAAGATGTACAAACTTTTAGAATTTCGATGGTCAGTCACAAAAGCTTTTGTGTTCTCTCTCTTGTAGATGCCTGTTAGTCTGTACAACAGAGATTGTGAAAGTATTGCATGTCTGTCCTGGTGACTCCGATCTCACAGATCTACCCTTGATTTCGGTGCTTTTGAATAAATGTGAATAGAAATATTAATAATAATAATAATAATAATAATAATAATAATAATAATAATAATAAAAATTACACTGTAGATAACTGCGGTTACATTCATAAAAAGTACCAAGAAATTTAAAATTTACTTTTAGTTTACGAGATAAAACTTTCCCCAATATTACCAGTAATTGTAGCTCGCGTCATGAAAATTCAAGTCTCCCGCTCATCGTTTCGCCTCTCTCCCTGATGCGTTGCCGTGGGAGACGCCAGATCTGTGCAGGATCTGCGGTCGCTTCCGATGACATACGAGGGTCTGTGTTATTGCCTTCCGCTAACGGAGTTAGGAGAGGTGTCACAGCAGGATCCAGCCGATTATTTTTCGGGAAGTGGGGGTCTATTTTTGTAAACATATATTTTTGTAAATAATAAATGTATATTGTATATTATTTAGAGATTAACCTGATGAACCCTTTAAAGCAGGTGAACGGCGTTTTCAGATCAAAAATCTAATTTTAGGATAAAAGTGCTCGTGCGTATACTCCGCTCATACTTTCCGTTATTTGAACCCGGATCTTAGAGCAAGGCGGAAGACCTTAGAAGTAAAATATATCTAAAATAAGATGTGAGGAGATGGAATAATGGTAATATATACAGAATTAGTTCATTTAAAAAAAAACAGTTCCAAGCCGGAATCGATATTATGAGTAATGGCTCAATCCATTTTAAGATGGTATTCGAAGGAAGACGGACATATGTGAAAAAGACAGTTATGTACTATTATCTACCGTTTACCTCGGTCTGTAACAGTAGTATAGCATCCCTAGTTATGTACTACTATTACAGACAGTTTGTCTCGGTCTGTAATAGTAGTATAGCATCTCTAGTTTGATATTTGTGGAAAAATAGATTGAGATGCTAAGGGAGGAAAGCTTAAACCGACTGTCTGGCTTGCGTATCCCGCAAGTCCCGCCTGCTCTGCCGGGGCTGGCCGCACGCCGCCTGGCCTGGCCGTACCGCCGCGCCGACAGAGGGCCTACAACAAGCGGGTGGGTGACGCAACGGCGCAGAAGGGGAAGGGGGGCGAGGTGTTTTCTTAAATTTCACTTTACGACGCTCCTATTCGTCCGATTTGCATGATTGTCACGGTGTTGAATTCAGGAAGCATGTCGCAATCGCGCTATAGGCCCACATTTTTTAATTTTTTCTCGGACGTTCGAAAATTAATTTGAAATTCACATTTTTGCTAGACTTTGGGGAAAAGGGGCTTTGTCGTCAAATGCCGTTTACAGATCGAAAATCGGACCATTGATTCAGACGTTATCTGTAAAGTAAATTTTACTTATTTTGGTGCTGCCACGTGGTGGCTGAAAATTGTACTAGTGTCGGAACATTTAGCCTTAAACAACCAGAGAATCCCTGCTGAACAGTATCTGAACCGCAATATTCGCATGACTAGCATTCGCAACTAGATGCACTGTAAATCATAAAATTTCAGAACACAAACATCAATGAGGAAGACACGTCAATTAAGTGTGGGAGAACGCGTACAAGCGCTCTACTACACTGCCAATAAAAAAAGGAAGTTCGGAGTAATTATCAAAAAATGTGGACAATTGCACTATCTAGTTAAATTAGATAACGGATACATCTTCAAACGGCATATAGACCAACTACGATTAACCGAAACTCCAGAACTGACTAGCAGAAACGCCAAAGAAAAAAGTAAGGTTTCCGATGAATCTTGATAAACAAAAGCATCGTGTTGACTTGGGATATTTGGTACACATTCCATTGAAGCAGCGCAATGAAGAACTGCAGTTAGATCAACCACAGTCCCAGTTGACAAAGACACACCAGAAATAATTGAAGAAGAAGAAGCAGGGATCGAACGAGTTCATCACCCGGATCAGACTCTACGACAATCTACAAGACCCCGGCAACTACCAAGACGCCTCAACGACTTCATACTTAACACGTTTCAAATATGCATAACAAAAACATGTGGACACGCATTGGCATAATCTCATCATATTCATTGGTGCACAGTGAAGCCATCCCTCGGAGCTGAGCCCTGACTATTATAATGGTGATGCTAGTTTGTTTTCCTACCTGACGCAACATGTACAGTTTAATGTTACTTCAAATAAAACCATGAAACGAATCGGATGGGGCAGTGTTTTTCTATACTTCTAGTAATCCAATAACAATCAAGGATACAACAGAAAACAAAAGGAAAGAAGGGTCCCGCAAACATGTTAGTAACCGAAAAAAAGATTTTAAGAAAGAAATAATACTTGCCTGTGCTTCATATGGGTATGATGCTTCAGTATCAATTCCTCCATTGTCTCTAATATACTGGAAAGCCAAGTCCATCCATCCTCCATTACAACCATAATTTCCATACCTTTCTGAGCAATCAATCAAATTCTGTTCACTGAGGGAAGTAAGAAAACCTGTTTTTCGGTAGTGTTGTCCTTCAAGAGACCCAGTCTGAAAATCAAAAATATGTTTAATGGCATAATGAAACTAATCATTTTTAAATTACAATTCGCTGAAAGTTGAGTATACGGTACACACTTAGAGAACCGTGTTGGCGGGGGGGAGAAGGGGAGTCTCCTTATCCCGTCCCTCAAGTTACGTTAAGCGCTCTGATAGAAATCAATAAAACTGACCGATTGGCGATTGTTACTGCTCGTAGAGTTTGGAGGTGCCTTCACGAACGACAAAACCTCTCAGTTGGGTTTTTGCCCCCTTGAATGCGTCTCCAATCATATTCTGCCAGGTAACTGTCAAACTGGCCAGCTGTGCGAACAGTGACCGCTTCCGCACTGAACAATTTCGCATATGAGGAGTGGCCCCTTTCTTGCTACACTTCCACGCGAAACCATCACACAACTCCTTTCGCTTGGCCAACCTATATGAACACTTACACACAAGACACCTAAATCCTGTAGCAATCAAACAACGTTCTTGCGCCCATTCAATAACTGCCAAACACCCCCTTCGGTGCAACGCTTAAAAAAAGCCACATATTCTCACCATCGTAGCACAGATACTCATCATTCAAAAACACAAATCACAAAGAATCTGAAGAACCCAAGAAAAGTAACTGTACGACAGCAACGTAGCTAACCATTTCGACAGCTACTCCGACACAGAAAAACATCACTACAACGCTACTAGGCACCACCATGTAATGAAGCTCCGACGAGATACTACGGTGAAATTGCCCTCCCCTCCTAACTTTTGACGTCACGTTCGTGACCGATTACAAACCATTTAAATTATTTCAGAAGTGTATATTTACAATTTTATTAAATCGCCCACGCTTTGCTTTATCTATGTACTAATTTACGCATATTCATCACCAATCCTCCCCACTAAAAGATTCCGCTCATAATACCCTAAACACCACTCGTCCCCTCCACCGTCGATTTCCCCTTTGCCGGAGCGGCGCGGTGCCGGTTTGAACGACTTGCTTTGGTTGTTCCTTATACTAAATTTTAGCCTACCATTCTTAATGTTTTTACTTACAGCACTAAAGGACCAACATGCGCCACAGTGCCCTTGATTTTTCACTTCAGTCACAGCCCCCAGATCTCGCCAATCAACATTATCAGGCAATTCAACATTTGCTGGACTAATAAATGTTGCTCCAAGAGGCTTGTGGAGATCATAATTCTTCTTATTCTTTGTACGATTGAATCCATTCATCATGTCGGCAAATTCATAATGAAGCTACAAAAGAAAAAAGGCATTTTATGAAATATCATTAAAATTTAAGAATTTTAAAATTTTCATTTTTGATATTTTCTGGTAAAATTGAGAAAATATACGTAAACTTTCTCTAAATAGTACCATAGAACTTAAACACATGTACAGTATTTACCATGTCTCCATATTCGTTTAAAGCCAACTTGAAACTAACTTCCCCCTGCTCAAACCTAGCATTGTGCTTGGCAATCTTTTCACGATTTTCCATGAATATTTTCAGTCGGAATTTTTCTTCCGTACTGCTATCATACTTCTTTTTATATTGGACCTGCAAAATGATTTTTGTCGTATTAATCCTAACACGATCCACAATGGAATTACGGAGAAAAAAGATATCAAGAGAATTTACGGGCTAGAAACACATATAATTTATAGAACCTTAAATGTATTCCATTCTTCAATAACTAAATCGGAAAATGAAACAGCTTGGCTCGCACAAACCAATGCTAAAAGAAAAATAATACTCCGCCTGCTCATTGTTCTATAGTGTTGTTACCCTGGAACAAAGAAAACGACGCTGGAGATGCTTTCCGAAAGTACCGAGTAAACACATAATAACCATTCTGAGATCGAGAGTAGCAAATGAAAAGGCTCTAAATATTGTGCCAACTAGTTATATTTTAATGCACAAAAACAATGTAGATGTACCAGAAACAAATCGCATCTCCGCTGTACGAACACACGTAGAACAGGATCTGCGAACTGAACGCCACGAACAACGTTTAGCCTTTATACATAACCGACGTATGACGTTGAACTGTCAGACTTTTTGATCAACTGGCCCAGGGCACGGCAACTCTCCATCAGAACCGGGGATTAAGCTCGAGGTTGCTACTATAGGAAGCGCTAGTGTCGCCGGGTGCAGCTGCAGGTTAGGCTCGTCAACATTCCCACGTACAAATTGGCTAATTTGTGAGAAACGCGAAAAGTGTCTTCTAAATGTAAAATTATTCATAATCTATACGTATAAGAAACCTTTGAAGAAAGCGCGAACATAGACGTTATCGTTTGTAACATTATGGGCCTGCTTGCGAGACGCGAACTCACGCAGCAGCCACGCACATTTAAAGTATCGTTGGCAGCAAATCGTGTTTTAGTTCCTGTAAAGAAGGTGATGCAGCAGTGCGCGACACCGTTATGGTCTCCATCAAGTTATATGGGAGTTATAGGGCCCTGAGCTGGCCTCTACTGCTGAATCGCCCTCACGTGACGCTGAGCTTGTATGTACCAGACGTATACGAGTACACAAAGCTCTAGAGGGGGTAGAGGCATCCTTGGTTCGTTGTAAATGTATTCCAGTGCCCAATCATTGGTGCCGTGAGCATATTAGTGTGTGTAACTATTAATTTTAATTTGTCGCGAAACTTTCAAACAAAAATATTTTATGATAATCATTACAACGAATAGAATCGTATCGCATCACGAGCTGAGTGTAGCCTGCGACATTTTCATTGATTTGTAATATGTCACATTCGACCAAAACATTTTGAATTTCCCCTCTCAAAATTTATTTGTGGATCCCCGCCTTCTGAATGCAGCTGATGTTATAACAGAGCAATATAATAATGTTATAGTAGAGGAGAGGGGTAGGTCTTCAGGGCTCAAGAAAACGTCCGCGTATAAATAACATCTATTTGGCCCAAAATACTCGTACTCCAGCCTGACGAATAATTATTCCTCTGTTAACTAGTTGTGCTACAACACAACAGACTTTATGGCAATATTACAATGCTATCGTTATGTGCGACGGGACGCCCATAATGCGACATTAATTTCGAACAGAAATATCGAAAAAACTTATTAAATTTTTGCAAAATAATTTTTCATGGCCTATTATTAAAGAGGTAACTGTGTGCAACAGATTGAGACAAAAATCTCCGTCTTCAATTTTGTAGTTTTGAATATTTGTTGTAATTTTCAGAAAAACGAGCAATACCGGTAAATGGAATTAGCATCACATTTTTTACCACTTTATTACCTAAGTAGGGAAAAGTATCTACACTATGTAGGCCCCACGCATTCGCACTATTCAACTATAAAATTTAATTAAAAAATATGGAACCATGTTTTTGTAAATTTTGAAAATATTCGGGGAGCTAAATGTAAAGTATCCCCCAAAATTAAAATTAAATATTCAAAATGCTGCGGACGCCACATCACCCAGAGCGATTGGGGAATATCAATTTTTTAACAATATTGCGCGAAAACTACTAAAATTTTCAAAAAAATATTCCTGACCTTAATGAAAGAACTCACTCTGGAGAACAAATTTTATTCGAAGGAGCAATCTCTATTTCGAGTTTTGTAGTTGTAGGAAGACGACCGAAAAAAATTGAAATTTTCGAAAATTGAAAGTTAATCCTGAATATCGGACACTGCCACCTTTAGTATGTATGCTTACAGGAAATTTAAAGAAAGGATTTAGAGCTGTTTTTGAAAAAAATGTTGAAAATGTGCGGGGGCCTTATGTAAAGTACCCCGTAATTTTAAAGAATGTTTTTGAAAATCCCAAAGCTTCGATTCGAGCCATACGGACAAGGTTTCTTCAATTTGGAAAACCTCCTACGTTTAGGCGCTACTGGTGTTCACAGACGGACGTTTCGAAAAAACCAATACTTCTTCGGTATCGGCATCTCAAAACGTGTATTTCCTTTGAAATATAAAAATCGATTTTCCGCAGCATTACACATCTTTCCCTAAACTACATATAATACTCCATACACGTACGTATAAGGGGAAAGTAAAAAATATTACGCTAATCCCTTTTTCGGGTATTGCTATTTTTTTCGAAAAACACCAAAAAAGTTTAAAACTACAAAGTTGAGGATAGTGATTTTTTCCTTAGAAAGTCTGTTGTACAAAATTAGCGTTTAAAAAGGTCATGTACAATTTTTTGTAAACGTTAGTAGTTTTTGCGTAATTTCTGTTTAAAATTAATAAAGCATTATTGGCGTACCGTCATAACACGGCATTACACCAACATAATACTGATCTAGCAGTTACAGTAATTTTACGATTCCATAAATGAAAAAATATATCGATTTATTGTAATTAATGAAATGTAATTGTAATAAATTATACATCCTAACACTTTAATTTATTTATATTTTTAATTTAATGTGTTTATATTTTAAGACTTTTGTATAAGATTGAATAAAAGAAATTACTTCAGATAAAGTTGAAATTAAAACATAATTATATGCATTAAGTAACACAAATGTGTGACCCCTCCCCCACCCGACCTCCACGTAACACTCGACCCCTCTTTAGTGATACGTAATTTAAGGACCACCCTTAGCAAACATTTCTCGAACGTAAGCGTTTCTTGCCTCTTCTCCCGCGTTACTTGCCCAACGGAGATGCACAAGTTCGCAGTTCACCCGATCACGCTTGAACGATGCAAATTTTTGAAGTACACTTTGTTAAAGAATAGGTCGCGAACAAGAGCGAGACAGGAAGAAAATGGTGACGCAGGTGGCGTCAGGCGAAAGACGAACGTAAATTCAACGCCCACAACTTTCAGTGAAACTTCAAAAGTTGGAGGACGACGCAGTATGAGAGAAGGACCAAGAAGAAACAGTGAAACATGTGAAGATGCTAGTGACAAAAACAGTGATATAGATTTTTTTATGGAACAAGAAAATAGAGGTAGCTCACATAATACTAAGATTTAACATTGTCATAAACGAGAATTTTCTAGTCAATTAGATACTTTTCAATTTTTAATCATATTATATAGTTAGAATTACTTTAAAATTTTAAAACAATGTCAGAGTCTCTTTAAAATTAGTGGAGTTTCTTGTGGTGCAACAGAAAGGCACAGATACTGTCGTCTTTTCTGGTTATTAGTTTTCTAATTTCTTTGGTTTGGGCTAGCTTTTCGGTTTTGCACCACCCTCTTCGCAGCCGCCATCTATCGCCGCCCAAAGTACATTTTTTTCAATATTTTCTTCCCCGACTGATAAAACTGAAACATGTCTTTAAGACTATTATTTGTAGAATAATAAAACCGCGTCCTATACGGAAACTTTCGTTGAAAAAATTGGAAACGTTTTTGAGAAAATGTCGTGTGAGCGTTTCCGAAAATGCGTGATATCGCCCAAAACCTTTGAGCTTTCGAGAAAATTATTAAGAAATTACTTGAAGTATATGTTATTCTGTTTTCGAGAAAATGGCGTTTGAAAGTTCCGAGTGTTGCGGAATTTTCAGCTTATTTTCAAAGAATATTGTTTTAGATTCAGCGAAACTTTATAAGACATCATGAGAAGCAGATGTACTTATTAATGCAGTTTTCACTATCGCATCGCTGGCAGTGTATGAAATATTAACGACGTGAGAATGGTGTGAAAAAATTCATTTATTGTAGTGTTTTTAAGAAGAAAGTCATAGAGCAAAATCGTGTTTGACATCTTGTTCTGTGTTTTTATCACTATCCCTACCAAGAGTTTGAAGAAAAAATTGGAGCAATTTTGGAAATAATTGTTTTCATATTTTTTTCAAAATTAAATGTATTTCACTCATTATTGAGCGAATACTATTAAATTTTACATTGTGCGTAACTTTATTGAAAGAAATAATTATGGGAAAAAACATTTTATTGGAAGGCAAAATCTCTATCTTTAGTTTTCTAGTTGTGTGAGAACGCCGAAAAAATTACAAACTTTTACAATTTTCGAAAAAAACAGTGAAAATCGGACCCCCGTTTTCTTCGAAATATTTCACTCTATTCTTTCAAAACTTTCCCCAAGACTTTGTGTAAAGTATCCTAAAATTTAAAGAATGTTATTCAGAATCGGAGGGCTTCGAGTGAGGCCTGACTGGCTATTTTCACTTTGGAAAGGAAACCTTCGCATAGTTTAGGCTCTAGTGTTCAAACGTTTTTGGGGAAAAAACACTTTTTGGGTATCCGTGGCCCGCAGAGCATGTATTTCCTTTCTCTTTCTTTCTTTTCTTTTCACCATAGTGCAAAAACTTTAAATAAATTTGGGTGTTGTAAACATCTGAGATATTTATGACAGAAGTTAAGTTTGAGCTCTGCGTTTTCTTCGGGTTCTTGTAACTCAAGAACTGCGGAAACGGTAGGTGTACTGCGGACGGAGGAGGTTCACAGACGACGTAGGTGGTGCCAAGCGGACGCCCTCTATCAGCCTCAAATATGTGACGTACGTAGTTTTCGATCTGGAGTCGAAACGGAAAATGCCCCGTCTGTCAAATGGTTACACGATATGAAATGTTAGAAGTATGTGACTACGAGTGTTGTGTTAGATTTAGCTTTTATCCCTTATGCCCATCGTGAAAGAATCGACTCACTTCATGCCATGCCTAATTCGTATTTTTGCGTAATTGACACTTCGCTGAACATGTGAAAGTTTCAATCGAGGTAGCGAGCTACGCGAGTAACAAGTAGTTGTGTTAAAACAGCAAGTAATTTCTCTCTTTCTCTCAGCAACTGTTTCGTAATATAATTCCTATGTTTCTGTCCATATTGACATATTTTAGTTATCACTTGTCAAACTCGTCAAAAATTGTAGAACATTCAATGCGAAAACTTGAAAATATTTTCTGATTAGTGAACCGAATGAAATAATTGACCTTAAGCTATTGCATTACTAGCTCAATGTGTAGTCGCTGACGATTTGAAGTTTTAAATATTTTTCATATGTTAAACATTTCTGGTACGCAAGTTCTTTCGCCCTTGCGCGTTGAACGAAAAAAGCTATTAAGAATTCAAATTAAATAATAAAAAGTAAAAAAATGTATGGACGCAACTCTTCTTGTCAGATGTTAATTTTGGGGTTTGTGGCCACTAACCCGACGCAAAACATGTTAGAGACATATACATGTCGTTTTACATTTTCATGTCGTATGTATCAAAGAACGGTAAAAGACTGGTGCTAATCTCATTTCCTCGTAACACGGTTTTTTCGAAAGTTACAAAGGCCAACGTTCTAAAACTACAATATTGAAGATAGCTATTTATCTTACGAACCTGTTCTTAAAAGTGAGGTCTTTAAAAAAAGTCATTTACACTTTTTTGGGGAAAATGAGTTGTGTGCACGTTTTTTGGCTTGAAGTTAATGCAGCGTTTAAAAAACATTTTCTCGAAATCCGCTCCATGATTTGTGTTTAAATTTTATTCTTCGGAATTAACATGCAGCGATTAAAAAAATAGCGCATATCTAACTTTCATTGAACTCTGAATTTTCGAAAATTGCAAAAGTTAGAAATAATGCGAGAAAGTATATGCCTTTTTTAGTTCTAGTATCTTGTAGCGTTACAAAACCTCTGCACTGCGTAAGAAGTACGGGAATAAGTAAAAATTTCCAAAGGGGATCTGCCTCCGGCCACCTGGCAATGAACATCTGGACAAAAACAAACTAGTGAGACGCCACCAATGCCACTATCCGATCAGGCATTTTAAAGTTGTGGGTAAAGCATAGAGCTCTCTAAGAGTTCGAGGGCTTTTCGTACAAACCAGCTGACGCGAGATTTAAATGTGAGGTGTTAAAGCATCAAAGTAGTCGTTTAGCATTTGGTGGGAGAGCAAAATAGATGAAAATTTTAACTTGGACTGTGGTATCCTAACAAAACCATCCAATCATTTTCCAGGGTGGCCACGAACCTGGATTCCTTGAAAACAGGGAATTTGAAAAAGCCTGAGAAAATGCTGTTCGCTGCATCCGCTGACAATTGCGGATTGACCTTCACCTCATCACTCAGCAGAGTGCAGATCCCAGCGTGGGCAAACATTTTCCCATTTTTAATTAGTTGTATTATTTAAGTAACCGGGGCAAATAAAACGAGAAAGTACCCGTTGCATTGTAGCAGTCCTGTAGTAAAGTTGTCAGATGGAGAATAAAATTATGCTAAAGCCGTCACCTCATATATTTGTCATTTTTCCCCCGTACGGATTACTAAATTCCAATTAGAGTTTTTGAGCTAGCACTTTGTTTTGGTAGTCTCTTATTAAGGTTGGGAGAAGTAACCAACAATGTCGCCTTTGCCAAAATAATTGCTATCCTAACACACCTACATATCCTCATATCAACCTACATACAATCCTCATACATCCTAATAGCTTATGTGGCTTCTCCGACGCTTTAAAAAGTTTGAAACCGTTTTCATCTTTATACATTTAAGTTTTTTTTTCATTTTATTTCTATAAAATTGCCGTGTCCCACCAGCAGACCGATCGTGAGACGCGTCGAAAGACACATCGCTTCCAACCAAACGTGAGCAGGGAGTGAATGACACTCGAAGTTTACCCGATGACTAGTGTAAATGGAATAATATTTTTCATTAAAAATACGACTGAACAATTCTCACGTCCATGAGCAGTGCTAAAGATTGTTAATATTCCAAAAGGATCTTATTCAAATCCTTTATAATTACTGATGTATAAATAAGATTTAAAAATAACGGTCAGGAATTTGTGTTTTATAAAATCCATTGGATTCTATGCACAACAAAAATTCAAGACGGTATGGATTTTGCATAATGTGCACCTAAGAGTCAAGATACACTAAAATACATATTTCTGCATTCTCTGCTCATGTGCTTTGTAATGTAACATGGCAGCAATACTAAGTACAATAAGTATTATCAAGAGCAATGTTGAAAAGAAAGTCACGGTTTATTTCCCCGTACTATAACCGGAGTCTGGCCTCGTGATCTCATATTATCTGTGAGATAGATTTGTTAAATTTGCCCAGAAATAATATAGCATAAAGTTTGTGTTGTTTCAGTTGTCGTTTTCCCACAGGACGTTAAAAGGAACTTGAATCCTAACATTGGTGTCTTTTTATTCAAAATGAAAACAATTTTTTACAAAGCAGGAGAAAATTAACATTTATGGAGAATCTTTAAAAAAATAAATTCCAATTTGGTTTATAAAGTGGAGCAACAGTGTTATACATTCGATCACACACTTCGACGTGTACGCGCCGGGGGGCCCTAGATCCGGTAAAAATTTTGAGGAGCCTCGTAACCTTACGTAGTTAACTATTTTATTTTCATTTATGTTTATCATGGTCAGCATTATTTTCATTTATGGTTATCAAATGATCTTCGGTCAATAACATCTTCTTTAATTAATGTCGTATAGGTTTTTTCACAATATGAAAAGCAATCCCGTAATTTTGATTAAATTTAAAAATTTTGTAAAATTGGAAATACGAAACAAAAATTTAATCAATTTCTTCAAGGCTCCAAGTTTTACCGTTTCGTATACGTACTTATATACGGAATAAAAAGCTGCGGAAAATAGATATCGAGAATTCAAGGAAAATTCGCGTTTGGGGGTCCCCTTATATCGAAAAAGTGGTGTTTCCGTCCGTGGTCTCTGTCGGTCCGTCCGTGATACTGTCGGGAGTTGAGGGGGAGAGGGAAGACCTCACCAACTTGTGCAGGAAGTAAAGAGAATATTCTTAAATTAATCTACTCACCCGCGTAGTGGACCCTACGTCCTGGGAGCGAGTGACGACACGACGGCTGGCTCCGGCAGGTTGGAACGTAATGAGAGGGGCGAGGTGTTAGACCCTCGCCATTTTATAGCCTGGAAACGCTGGCGTCGGCAAGTGACAACTGGGTCACTCGCCGGCGGCAGCGTGTCGCGACGGCCGGAATGCCAAATCGCATGTCCGTGAAGTTTGCACCACCACCATAACCAAAACCACTGAAACCATTACCATTCGTTTATACCTGGTTTGTACCCATTTGTACCACAAAAACTTTCATTTGTACCAAAACCACTTTCAAGATACAACACTTTTTATTGCGGTGGAGCCAACTTCACACTGGCACAGCACCATCGTAAAAATATTTGAAAACATTATTAATCGTTTGTACTTCGTTTGTACCAGATAGTTTTACCAGAATTTTTGTTTGTACCAAAAAACTAATGAGGATACAGCCATGTAATGAGGCGGCGGGAGGTGAACCGGAACTCTACCACCATTCTCGTCACAGCAACCGTGGAAAAAGGTATAATCATAATCAATCGATTGTACCTGGTTTGTACAAGATAGTTCCACAAGAATTAATGAAAATACAGTCATTTTAAGATGGCGTTTTATAACGCATTTCTACCCATAACATTAAGTGCGATACCATCACCGTACAAATGTGTAACCATACTCGATCGTTTTCACCTGACGTTTTTCGTTTTTTTCCATCAGAATATTCGTTTTTACTAAACTATTGGTATCAAATGATTTACTTCCAACAAATTTTGATTGTTTTAGAAATCTCTATGTTCATGTAAACAAGACATTGTTTTGGAGAGCACTTGATATTATTAACCACTCACTTTCCAGATATGAACGCGATAATCGTTGGTGTATGCTTTTTTGTGCTGCAGCGACCAACTGGTTATTGTTATGATTGCTAGTTTCGGCTTAGGAATATGGTTCTACCTTCGTATAGTTTGTTTATATTTACTGATATTTTGCCGCCGCCTCTCATTGGCCTGTGACACCCATTATTCCTGCTCTCCTTATATCGTATAGGCTTGGTTCTCCCATCCCCGTTTCCTGATTTTTTATATAAATATTAAAAGCTTCATAAAATGTTTTTATCTGAATAATTATAAATCAAATAGTTCACGGAATTACAATGTTTGATTTTAAAAATAAATTGAATGAACAATAAGAAACCAAACATGTATTTGTAAATGAGAAATTTAGAAAGTAATTTCTACTTTGTAAATAATTGTTAATTCACTTCTGTATTGGAAGAATGATTTATTGTATCATAATTACTGTTTTTTGAATTATTCACTAATAACTTTTTTGTTTAAAAATTTTTCTTAAGGAGTGCCCAGTATAGTTTTGGGTTTTAAGGCCTACAGTATCTAAATCCGCCCATGGGCAAATTTAATAATTACATCTGTAATTAATAATTACATTTTATTGAACTTGTAAGAGGAATGATAAATTTAGCCTTTGGTAGTTTTAGTAATTTAATAGAATATAGGTGTTGTGGTGTGTTATCGTTGGCATTTTTCATGAAATAACTATAGACGTTGTCATTGCCAACAATAGGATCATATTGTTGGCGATGACAACGTCTATAATTATTTCAATTTAATAGAAACCCCTTTTCTCTTCAGCGCTATATTTTATCTAATTGTTTGCATTTCCTGAAGAGTAGTAATGCATGTTCTCATGTCTTATTTTCAGAACATTTAAATGTCTTTTCATTTTGTGTGCAACATCAAGACAAACGATTACAAAAGACTATGCCACTTGGAAATCTCTTTTGAAGATTTTATCGCCAACAATGTTATATTTTAGTAATGAATGTCTCAATAATACAGCTCTCAGAATTATATGATATTGATAAAACTTTCCACAATAATCTAATCTTAATTTTAATATCATAACATGATATAAAATTATACTCAAAACCCGCAATTAGTTTCTATGAATTATATAGTCGCACTCGTAGAAATAATATGACACATTATAAATGCAAAAATAGTTTTAAAATTTCAATCAAAACAATTAAAAATGTATCATGCAGTTTAATTAACTAAGAAAAAATAAAATAGGGGAATGACAGAAAAAACAAAAAATATATTGCGATATGAAGGATAATAAGGAACCGTAGGAGTCAATGATTGCGATTTCTTCCAAACAGAACCAATCTGTTGATCTTGTCAAGCAATCGAATAATCTACGTTTGTCTTACCATTGGCTCAGGTAATTCAAGAATTAAAAATTAGAGAGAAACAAACATTGAAAAAAAATATTTGAAAACTATTTCGTCACTGTTCTCGTGATATTAGGGGTATTCTATGGTTATCTCACATATTCCTCTTTTTAAATAAACCTTCCGCCAATTCGCTCAGATTGTGATATTTACCGCGTGTCGATCGAGCAACGAACAGTATTCAAAGTGATTCAAAACAGCGAAACGTGAGAAGAAGCGTGAAGCCTGAGCAGTGATGCCAATCTCAAGGACATTACAATTACAAGGACTTTTCGTTTCTCTTAAACATGGAAATTTACTAGTGATCAGTGTTCAAAAATATATAGATATGTGTCTGTAATGTTACTTTTTATGACTTTGCTCGTACTAATTGTGTAATAGTGCTTTTTTATGTTCAATCTAATGCTTCAATTTTTCATTCCGTAGCCACGCGATTTGTTGGTACAAGTTAAGAAACTAGTCAACGGTAGCTCTTTATATGGTATTCAATTTTTTTCTAATACATCTATTAAAACGAAATTAATCTAATAATTAAATAAAACTCAGCATAAAAGTCCCTATTTGGTTCATGTAGGTCTCACAATACCCACTTATCTCGCAAATAAATATTTTTGACCGTAATATGAACTCTCTATTAGGGATAATCTCGCTATAACCACACTAACCCACACGCGTCTAACGAATTCCAGTTGAATTGCGCACTGTCCGAGTTTTGAGGCACACTTCCTTGTGCAACTGTCATTTTGCTTTAGAGTGCTATTTTTTAAGGAATTTCTTTTTATTTATTTTCTTGGTTAATTTTGATTTTCCATACTTAGGTTATATTAAAATATAATAATGCTCTCGGGAAAGACTGTGGACGAAATTTGTTGAAATTAGAACAAGTTCAAATTCTCTAGTCAATATTACAATTAACCCGCCGTTACTCGCGCTTATTTGTTTTACGCGGTTACTCGCGTGTTAGAATATTTCTCACATCCGGTAATAAGGTATTTATTACTTTATTATGGATGACACGCATGCATTAATATTCTAATATATTTGTTATTGAGTTGTATAACATGTATCGATATAAAATTGCGTAAATATTCCTTACTGGCACAATATTTGTTTCAATAGATGACAAGAAGTGTAAGGAATGAAATCCAACTAAATCATACAGTAAATTAAAGTCATAAAGTAGTTCACACAATATAAAATTTAAATATAAATGAAGAACAACATTAAGGTTCTTCGGAGCTACATATTTTACAGAGAAACGGTCTTTCCTGTCTTCTTTACACACGACATTAGAGTATATATTGCAGCGATGCTGCGTATATCCGTTTTTCCTCTTTGGACAATAAGCGCATTTTATTTTCTCTGTTTCAAGATCCTCCTTTTCATTATTTAGTGGACCTTCAACCCCAGTAACACTTCTAATTTTGTTCTTCAAACGAAGAGACAAGTTACTTATTGATGCAGGCTTCAACATGTGAGGTCTCGTAAGAGTTATGCTGAGATGACTCAGGAATTTTCAGTGAGACATCATGTCATTGGTATTTGTTTTATAAATGATCTGAGCATTGATTGCTACAATGTTCATCAAAATGAAAAATATCGTGAGGGGCCAACGTGTAATTATTCTTGAAACAATATTCTGATTTGAGGCGATCAACAACGTCTACACCTTCTTTGGTAATGTTGTAAAACGTTATTATATCCGGTTTATTTTGGTCTCCAGATTCTGGATCAATCACATCATCAAATGCATGGTAGAAATCATCAAATACATTTTTGTTCTTCATCAGGAACATACGAGCAAAGATGACTCCGATTTCCCGGCTTCTGTCCAAAAGCAAACATACTACTGTGCACTGGCCTACCTTTTACTGATGCAAGTTCTGGAGGAATTTCTCGTTTATTCTTTCGAAATGTTTCTACAACTGTCAGTCGATTATTCATATGTAAAGTACGTATTAGCAGGCAATACCGAAGAGAAAGATTTGTCCATTGTCACATTTCATCCTGTGATGTCAATTGGACGTATCAATTTCATAACTACACTGCTGACATCACTGGAAATCTGCTATGGTCCTTCAGGTTGTTTTCCAGAATGTCCATATTGACCGTGTAAAATGTTTTTGCATCACAAAGTGTATATATCTTTATCTCATACTTATAAGGCTTTTTCGGAATGTACTGCCTGAATTTGCATCGTCGTCTAAATGATTCTAGCATTTCGTCTCCAGTACTGTACGCACTTGGACTGTAGATACTTATACAAGCTATTTCAAACCGGTCAAATATTTCTCTTATTAGAACCAAATTGTCTTCCTTCTTTCTTTGCGTCCTTATTAGTTTATCATCGAATCTAATTGTTTGCAAAAGAGTGTAAAAATCTTCGTTTACTTATTGCTGCAAAACGCCGACATTTCTTCAAAGTCTGTTCTCGGAGAGTCCCGTGTATTTAGTGAATATGAAAATCGATGATTCGATCTAATTCTACGTTAGTGTAGGCAACAATATTAGAGATAGCAGTATCAGTGAAGAACACTTTCAAACAATCTAGAACGGTTTTCAAGTTTCTGCACTCATGTTTCACACCTGGCAGCCGCGTTACAATATTCTCTCGTGTCTTCTTTGTTGAAGGCATTCTGTGGTTCAACCAGAATGTTGATCCATCTTTACCCACGTAAGTTTCGCGATTTACTCGTTGAGTTGCAGCTCCCAAAACGCTCTCAGAATCGCTGTCATCTGACTGCTCTGTTTCGGTACCAAGATCTTCCTAGTTGGTTCACCGTCTGTGTCAGAAATCATATCAATCAAAACATATTGATCTTCCTCTTCTTCTCACCACATAAATATTTTCTCTTCCTACATATGCTTTTCTGTAAAAAAATGTAACTAACGGAAACTACCGCGAATGTGTACGGAAAGGTATATTAGCCAAATCTATGAATCATACTTTTGATGTAAGGTATACTAAAAATTAACACACAATGTGTGATAAAACTTTTCTGATCTTTGCGCAAGCATGACACGAGCGAGACAGAATGAAACACCGGAAGAAATTCTAAACATTTGCTTCGATGAAGATATCGCAATATATCTCGGTTGCTCGCGTGTGATAAATTATCTCATAGGACGTTATCTCACTACAATCGATTGAGTATAATTAAACCTTTTTCTACGGTCGCTGTGACGAGAACGGTGGTAGATTTCCAGTTCACCACCCGCCGCCTCATTACAATGGCGGTATCTTCATTAGTTTTTTGGTACAAACAAAAATTTCGGTGGTACTATCAGGTACAATCGAGGTACAAACGATTTATAATGTTTTCAAATGTTTTACGGTGGTGGCGGTGCCAGTGTGAAGATGACACCACCACAATAAAAAGTGCTGTATCTTGTAAGTGGTTTTGGTACAAACCAATGTTTTTGTGGTACAAATGTGTATAAAGTAGGTACAAACGAATGGTAATGGTTTCAATGGTTTTGGTTGTGGTGGTGGTGCCAACTTCACGGACACACATATCGCGACACCACTCTCTTAACAATTAATAAAACTGCCTGCACGGTTCTCGGACGGACCTGCACCATTCTCTTAAGCGTCTTTCGCAGTATTGAACAACACGACGAGTTAGAGGAATTTTTCTTTCTAAATTTAGCAGCAAGATTTATCCAACTTTTTCGTTACCAGAACCCGGCGATAAGGTTTTTTCTGGCGAAATTTCGTTTTGTGGCGTACGATTATATAACTTTCTCTTCTTACGAAGAATTCGTAAGGCGAGAAAGTAAAAAGTCTTTTTTTCAAGCAAAACTTAATAACTTTCTTCTTCTTCTTTATAAGTTTCTTCTTACGAAAAAGTATTTTACATGACGTATTTAGAGAAATGGTTTTTAGAACAAATTGCAATAAGAAATCAAGGTGGCTTACCAAATTGTCCAGTTTGCTTCATCTGTCACGTTTCATATACGAGTATCTACTTTCCCGGCCCATTCAGAGACGTCGAAGGGGAGCCATAAGGGAGTGGAAAGTTGAGATAGAATTTTGTTTGTTTGTAAGTAGTAAACAATAAATTGTTTGCCTCGAAATACGTCGGGAAAGGTGTTGGTAGTCAAAAAGTCAACAAATTAAAAGAAACGATTCCTGAGGGAGGAAATGAGGGGGAGGGAGGGAAAGAGAAGTAGAAATATTCAGACACAAGGAGCAAGAAGGTGCTTGCATCGAAAAAAGGGTAAAAAGGAGCAACTAAAACTCATATAGGAGTGTTTAGTTCGTGACATCATTGTCACACTGGGCATTATAGAAGGGGGGAATGTAAGGTGCGGCACCTAAATTTCCTAGCTCATCTCATTTTTTAAGCAGGTCTTGGACGCTGAGATCAAAGAGAGCGGGAGTTCCTGGATCCAAAGGTCGTGGTTTTGAAATCCGCCTTGGAATTAGAAGCTCTCATAGATATCTGTGGGATACCCATGGGAAAGATACCCATGGGGTGGGGCCAGTGTGGTCCAGTGGTTGGTTTAAGACAATTGGGAGACGCTACGCTGTTTGTGTTTACTATTTATTGTTTTAAGAATAATCAATATAGAGAATTTTGAAATTATATTTGAAGAATGTTTAACTTTTTTTACTATGAATTTATGTTACAGAGAAGTTGTACCGCACTGGACAAGTTGCAGACAGAGATAGAAATTTCAAGTTTCAATAAAATTATAATAATGGAATGTAGTGAAAATATGTATTGTGGAAGTTAATTTAACTATTCATTATTTGTTTTTATTTTTCTAATTATGTGTATTATTGATAAAGAAGACTAGAATAAATCAAAAGCTTTTAACGCCAAAATATTACTGATAGTTTTTCTTAGTGGAGTGGCACATAATATACGAAACACTACAAATAATAAATATAATCGTACAAATGATATGTATTCATGTGTGTGTATTCACTGTTACTGAAGTCATGTTGCACATCTACAGCTTAGAATCAAAATAAAGAGATAAATAAGAGATGATAATAAATAAGAGATAAAAATGATGTGCTACGGTTGTGATGGTCGTAATAAATGGGTGAGAAATATTCAGTGATGTGAATGTTGTGACAAAAAATTGTAAAAAAAATAGTGAATACAAAGGAAGGACAATTGAGATGGTGTCGTTAGTATTTTGATGAACATTGGCGATAACGTAATGAAGAACGTGGTATTCGTGGTGAGAAGATTGACTGATCGACGGGTGATTCCGGGGGCGCCAATATTAATCAATATCAATATTAATAGAGGGCTAGTAATTTATCGTGTGAAAGGAGAGTTGAAAGATAAGTAAATACAGATAAGAGATGTACAACTTCAATATTATTTTATATGACCAATTTATATACTGTATATCTGAAAGTTAACAGTTGTTTTAAATTAACATTAATCCAGTCCAACGATGCCTTATTTTACCTGACGAAACGCAGTCCCTCAGGACTGCTCTTCCCCCTGAGCTCGCAAATATTTCCACGCGCCTTTTCGCCATCTTGCAGAGGAAGACCACTGGGCGATGAAACAGGCAAAGATCCTTGATAGACACAAAAATATTAGAAAAGAAAGCTACTTAAAATTGTGCTTGAGAAAATTCTGTTTGGGTAAGTACAGCCCTGCTTTTGGAATGTTATTTTACTTTATTTTCGAAATTTCACTGAATCACTGCTGATATCGAAAGTACTAGTCTACGTAAAACAGAAACCAACCTAACAAGACACAGTCTTCACTGTACACGTCCATTCTTTGCCGATATTATTTATTATTTCTTCTCTTTTTGCAAAGAATATCAAACGATGTAAGAGCTCTCTCCATCATAGTTTAATTTAATTTCTGAGCTCTCTGATATTGCCCTTCGCAATTTTTCTTGAACTTCGGCCTTCTCTTTTGGATTCACACGCAAAACAACCCTGGCCATTTCGTGGGGATAGCTGCTTTCTTGAGTCTCTGCCCTTCCATACCCTCTTTCGTGACTTTTTCCATAGCATGAAGACTTGCGGCGAATTTCAGTTTTATCAAAACGAAGTGCACCAACCTTCAAAGAAATGAGTAGTATAAAAACGGTATAACAATTATTTCTCTTAAATGACTTGTATTTCGTTCTTCTATTAGGTACACAGCCCTTGCGGAAACGGGAAGTAATACGGTTGTACTAATCGCATAAAAAAATATATTCCTCGGTATCAAGCAACTATTAATACTTCTATCTGCTGCGAGAGTGAATCTTGAATTAATGACTTTCCAAATAAACTTCGTCAGTCTGCGCAAACCACGGTGTACACAGAAAGTGTAAACATAAAATGGAGTCTGAGCCTTTTGGGCATGACGTCACAAGGCTGACGTCCGGCGCCAAGGCCATACATAGGTGTTATTGGACCGAATCGATAAGCGTAATACCAAAAATGCAATAAGTGTCTAATAATATCTCATTATGTAGATTACAGTAAGAGAAATGTTCCTTTGAGGCCTTTGACTTCGAAATTCAGGGTTTCAAGGCCCTATAACGCTTCGTTTAGTAGTTGTTTACCTATTTAGAGTTTTACATTGCGAACTAGTGTTACGGGTTACATTTGATGTTATTATTTACTCGTATATTCATTTTATCAACAAATCTATCACATTTTTGAAGTCAAAGTGCAGTTCCTCACATATCCGTGAAATTCTCTCTTTTTTACAGACATCATTTATCAAGATTGGTTGCGTCTGAGGGCGCAAAATCCTATTGAAATAATATAGGAGTATTCGCTGGATCTTGTCACAAAGTTTTGACTAAGAAAATAAAGATGCACCGAGTTGCTGCGAAATTTGTGCCACACCTGATGACAGAGGAACAAAATGCCCAGCATGTCCAGCTTTGTCAGGAACTGCTTGATCGTTCAGAAGAAGAAATAACTATTTGTCAAAGATCATAACCGTGATGAATCATGGGCTTATGGTTGACATTCAAACAAAGGTTCAATCGTCGCAGTGAATGGCTGAAACTTACCCCAGACCCAAAAAAAGGTCACTAAGTTCGGTCCAAGTTTGAGGTGATGCTGACAGTTATTTTTATGCTAAGGGTGTTACTGTCCCAGGAGGTTTAAAGGGAAACAAAATTAGTATATTAAAGTTCTGAAACATCTGAGGGTCGCCATCCGTCGGAGAAGGCCTGAAATATGGAAGAGCAGTCCCTGGTTTTTCTATCTACGACAACACTTGTTAGAGCAAGCAAAGCTAATTTATACTTTTATCATCCATTTACTTCGCAAAGGTGCACGCTTAATGAGGCTCCTGCACCCTAGCGAATGAACAATGTACTTCGTGCTAATGCTTCCTCCAGCCTCCAACAGAGGTCGCAGGCTTACACTTGCCTGCCACTGCCTACACAGGGCCGCGACCGCCGCGCGGCTCCCTGAGGCATGACGTGGCCTCTCTAGTACCTGCCACCAGCGCGCTCTGTGACGGCGCGCTCCTCCTTTGTGTGAGCTTCTAAAAGCGTCTCTGTGACGTAGCAGATGTTCGTTAACTGACGCCCGGCCAACGGCAACCGATTCCTTCTCTGCCTGGACCTCAAGCTGAACAGACGTGTTGCGTGCTCCTCTCCTGTACATGGCTTTCGGCCCGAAAGTGTGGTCGTGCACTACTGCCGCACATGCCTGATTTTGTGTGACATGGCAAGCAATAGTGCCACATGTGATGGTAACATTGTTACACTGCTTTAGTGTTTGCATGCGGTGCAGCGGTGTTGCACGCATGTATTTGCAGACGCTTTTTCACCCGCTTTTTCGCCGTCCACGTGTGTGTGATTGTTCCCGCCGCACGTCCTCAGTGCCAGTGATGGTAACATTGTTACACTGCTTTAGTGTTTTGCATGCGGTGCAGCGGTGCTGCACGCATGTTTGCAGACGTCTCTTCACCAACGGTGCCTCGCTGTTCACGTGTGTGTGAATGT
Organism: Gryllus longicercus; assembly: GCA_038098605.1. Lineage (NCBI taxonomy): Eukaryota > Metazoa > Arthropoda > Insecta > Orthoptera > Gryllidae > Gryllus > Gryllus longicercus. The sequence goes on along the minus strand of JAZDUA010000436.1, from coordinate 270,268 downwards.
TCCGGCCGCACATCTTCAGTGCTGCGTCGTGAGAGCCCTGCTAACGGCGCTCTCCTGGTATACGCTCTACGCCTGTCTGCGATGGGCCAGGGGTCGCACCCCGCCCGTCACTGCACGCCAGCCTCCTTTTATTAATTCGCTACGCCAGCTTACGCCACGTGCGCGAGCTATATTATGTACTAATTCCTACGCCACGTGCGCGAACTGTGTTGTATTGTTACCTTCATGTTGTAACGTTCATTTACGCCACGTGCGCGAGCTATATTATGTACTAATTCCTACGCCACGTGCGCGAACTGTGTTGTATTGTTACCTTCATGTTGTAACGTTCATTTACGCCACGTGCGCGAGCTATACTGTACACTAATTCCTACGCCAGCTCACGCCACGTGCGCGAACTGTGTTGTATCGTTACCTTCATGTTGTAACGTTCATTTACGCCACGTGCGCGAGCTATATTATGTACTAATTCCTACGCCACGTGCGCGAACTGTGTTGTATTGTTGCCTTCATGTTGTAACGTTCATTTACGCCACGTGCATTCACTCACTTCTACTGTTACTACAGCTACATCAGCTCACGTCATGTGCACGAGCTACACTGTATTTTTTCCTTCACCATTGTATTGTGTTCCTTTTTTGCTCTATGTTCATAGGTTAAGGTGTACTTCTACTTTACAATATATATGTTTACATGTTCTATTTTCATTGTCTCATGGTAACAAGTACCTTCTCAATTTTCCATCCTTGCAGTCCCAGACCTGCAGTGGTAATTATAACCTGTTGTTGTTTATTACAGGTGTCTGGGTGGTCCTTCGCGCCTCACTTTGAGCTATTTTAGGAATGTTTGGGAAGGGTCGAATCTTATTCATTCGCACTCAGTCCACTCGCTCGACCCAGCCCATCCAACACTCCAGCACATTCAGCCCTCAGAACTCGGGCGTTTTTGGCTAATCACTCGGTCACTGTTCTCCCCTACCATCCTTACTAACCTGACCACACTCCTTGTGACTTTTTATTGATTCTCAAACTCAGAAGACCATTGAAAGGAAGCAGATATGAGACTATTCCCGAGATTATGCGGCGAAGGAGCTGAGAAGAGTACGAGGACTGTTTCAAGTGGAAACACTGTTGATATAAGTGTGTGCGTTGGGGAGCAGAGTACCTTGAAGGAGATACAGCTTGTAAGTAAAGTACCTTTTGTTTTTTGACGCCAATCCGTGTATTTTTTAACAGCTCTCGTATTGAAGACAAATGCTAGAGTTACCTGGTTCTGGCGAACGGAAAGCGTTCTTCAGAACTGAATTACAGCTTGTAACTTTCGTATGTAATAAACTTCGCACGGGGATACCAACTTTATGTAATAAACTGTACGTAATACCAACTTAACGTGCTGTCGAAATTCGCGTATTTCTTAGCTTGTACGTATGAGCGAGGCGAGTCTCCACGAAACTGCTCGGCTCCAAATTCTCAAAAAATGTGATCCCATCGCGTGTAAAGTTCGTTTCAAAGATTTCATGCAAGAAATGAATCTCTTTTCTCTTTCTCCAGCGCGGCAAGTTTCAAATGAGTGTTCTTTGTTCTTAATTAACCCTAAAATAATTGCCAAAATGATTGAAATCCCAGTAAGACGCCAAGTGTGAATGAATTCGGCTACTTATGTGCCAAGCATCACTGACCCCCTCCGAAACTTCATCGACCCTATGGGGTCGAAACCGACCCCGTTGGTTGCCTCTGCTGTAGAGCTTTAAAACTTGTCTCTTTCTGAAATCAATTCCATGGTTTACTGTGATTTTCTAATATCGAAATATTAATTTCTCTCTATCTTGAATTGTAGGATTTTTCATGGCTTCAGCTATTTTATTAACAGCGAAAACAATATCAGGACGTACAGCTTTAGTCAGGTACATCAAAGAACCCATCGCATCACGGTAAGGAACCACAGCTGTTACCATTTCTTCTCCGACGCGCACAACTGGATAAGAAACTCCTTTCGTCTCGGCCATTCCTAGTCTTTCTAAAACTTCTCGTGTGTAGTCCTCTTGGTCAATTACAATTAATCCTTCTTCTTTCTGCTATATTTTCACAGCGTTTTCTATTCGTTGCAATGAAACCCATCCTACTGAAGGTCAAAAACGTCATCGCTCCGCAACAGTGCTGCCCTACACGCGTGCAGGGCAGCCACAAATGAAACGGATTGTGGAACTGGGGTCAGCACGTGTGCGCTGCGCAGTGAAATTATAGGTAGCCGTTCTTGATCTGTAACTGTAGTACATTAGATTTTGAACCGAAAGGCCAGTGGCGGCTCTGGGATTAGACGTCAGGGAGGGCACACAAAGTTACAGGATCAAATAAAGTTAGGCATTTGAAATATTGTTATATTTGGATTGTTTAAGTCACATAAGTAAAATTTACAATCGAATTTTCTCCCCGGAAAACAGGCTAAACACATGATCTATAAATTAAATTGAGTATTCTGTTTTTACATTCTGTAAATCTATTACTAATTATGTAAAATTATATGAGTCTCGTAACAAAACTCTTTATAATGAAAACATACAAAGTCCATTCAATCTCTCTTCCGACATGGCATTTCTTAAAAATGTCTATAATCCTTTCAAAGTGGAAAAAGCTCTTTCGGATTCTTTTATATACCACATCCACCTCAGATTTCAGTTTGCTAGCTCACGAACGGAGAGAACTGTGAAACGCGATCAACCCTTTGTAGTGGGAATTTTTCTCGATATTGTCGGAACGTTTTACAATCAAAGAGAGAACACATGGATAAATTCCCCCTATAATTATTATGGTCATTTTCCCCTTTGAAATTTCCGTACAAAAGAGCGATTGCCATTTCTATCAGATTGTAAAATTTTTATATCAGGCCGAGGTGAAATTTTTATATCAGGTCTTTTTTTAGGGATTTTACAGAATTGCAAACCATTCTCAATCTCAATGCATATTACGAACTGGACGCAAAGATCGGAACACAGCACTCACATAGTTTGTCTACGGATCGGAAAGATGATGCCGACCATGTCGATTGCACATTACTGCCTGCACTGAATGCTTGCGAAAAGGCCTAGACGTAAATCAAGCGAAAATAATATTGTAAGTTCAAAAATTGATCAATAGACAGCGCCGGGCAACGAGGTTGCTACCTCCCCTGTCAGGCTGCTGGGCGGCGGCCGTCACAAGACGCCATTTGCCGATCCTACGTTGCCATTCGAGCACTCGTTGTCGGCCATTTTTATGTCAGTACGTTCCATAACAACATGGCGTTTAGGACACAGAGGCGAGTGTCCGCAGCTAATGAAAATCGTTCTACGGAACAAGTGGGAGTTTGAGAGCTAAAGTTGCGTTCGATTCGAAAACAACCCTATAAACCCACAGAAATTATTTTAAACAGCGCAAGAGAAGAAATACTGATCTCAGTAGGGGGGGGGGGGTAGTGTCCCTAGCGCCTCCCTGCCGCAGCCGCCACTGCGAAAGGCTTGTTCAGAATTTTTTGGTTATTGAAAATCACAAAACAATTAACAAGGGCATTTCCGCTACAATATGTAAATGTGTACGAGAAACATATCTTGGCACATATATTTTAATGATTTTGTAAGGGCGTTAATCACTATCTTTATTTTTTTAAATTTATTAGCGTTTCGAAATTGAGGCGTACCTACACTTTGGTTACTAAATAACACTGGATATGTTAACATGATATTCAAGGTTGACCAAACTGACTCTCCGAACTTCGCGTAAGTCATTAAAATTAATTTAAGTAATTTTTTGTAAAACATGATATATCAATGTTTACACTTAGAACATGTCTCGTAAAAATGCATTTTCTTGTAGCTATTTTCACAGAGAACAGCTACGCATTTGGTAAAGGGGCACACAAACCATTTTTCAAGAGAGCATTCGATCAAGCTTTATTCAAACACTCTTGAATGTTCACATTTCCCTACCTATGAGCCAGCATATTTACACCACGTTTCGAGATCTTTTCAGGAACAACGAATTTCTCGAACGATGTAAAATACTGTTTATTCGCGGTGAAGTGTCCAGTGGGACAGATGTTACCAAGTTATGACTGAGGCACTCATGAAAGGCGTTAAAAACGCCACACTTGCATCAGAGCGATTCTTTATACTGCTGCTGCCTGTCTTCTTTTTTCACTTTGCTGCCGAATGACCCATATACTTACACTTGTGGCATGCAGACTTCTGTTTTCACTTTGATCATTCTTTGATTTTCACCCTCGTCACTTTTACGATCAGTTTTCTTTTTTTGGACGACCGCTTGCAACAAAAGCAATTGATGGGGCTCTTTTAATCACGCAATTCAATCGCGCACTGTTTTCAAATCAACAAATTCACAGTTTGATTATTTCACCAAAATCGTGTCCCACAAGTCTTTAAAGTTGTCATACTCTTTTCTTGACTTTGACCACTCAAACCGTACTCAGACAGTGTGTTTGTTGTTTTTTATCATCCAGCATTTCAATTCACGAATACCTTCAGCAAATTCGCGACTGATGTCTTTGTCGTCGCGTATCACTCGGAAAAATGACACGATCAGCAGCGTATTCAGTCATTCCTAGCGCACCCGCCACCAAACTTGTCGCTTTCGCGTCGACCTTCATTGATGAGGAATTGCTATTTGTTCCGCACTGCTGCCAAAGACAGAGGTTGTCACATTATAATGTTTCATAACCATTAACTATATTTGTGTGCTATTGTTTTCCAATTTGTGAGGGGCCAGCTGTACAAGATTTATTTATTTATTTTTTTTTTATTGATCCATCTGTGTTTAATATGATCTGAAGGTGTACGAGGAATGGTCGAAAAGTTTCTAGCAAAAAAATCATGACAGAAATTTCATAACACCAATTTATTTTTCAATATAATAATTTTGTACACTAATATACTGGCTGGCACGATCATACAACTTTCGCAAACCATTCAAATAAAAGATTTTTGTTTTCGAGTCTAACCAGGACGTCACAACATCACTTAAATCGACGTTCTTTTAGGTCCTTTTCGGCGACTGGGAAAAGGAAAGTATGTTGGATCTACATTAGGAGAGTCTGACGGATGACGTAACAATTCGAGTCTGCAGTCGTGTACTGCTTCCTGGTTTGCGAAGACTGTTTGCCGGTGCGTTGCAAAAGAACACGGCGCGCTAAAATAAACTTTTCGCGTCCCCAAAACATCCACAATATTGTCACGAGCGCGCCCATGGAAGATTCAAAATGAAACCACAGAATGAGCGGAAGGGGACTGGATGGGCTGGAGGTGACGGTCATAGCAGGCCTCATGGGCGAGGCTGCGTAATAGACAACTGTGATAAATAACCCCCCTCCCCCAACGATAATCCAAGAGATAGTCGTAACAGTAAACGAGATGAAAGCTTAGCTTTTTAGATATATGAAACATTTACCATTCCTTTATTTGATATCATTGCACTTTACAATTTCTAAAACTTAAGCAGTTTTTCCCCCTGCAGTACAGTTAAATTAATTTAGAGTATGATGCATATGTGCAAAACTTAGATTAAAGCTAAATTTTTCGTTTGGCTGTCACATTTGTAAACCACATTTGGAGCATTTGCACCAAAGCCTCTGGACGTATGTCTCCCAAAAGGAGTTCAAAAAACGTGCACAGATACTGAAGATAGATTTAAGGGAAATAACACATTTTGTGGAAGTTAACTATTGATTTATTTTAGTTGGCAAGGTGCACAAGGTGTATTAAAAATTGTCAAACTATGCTATTTATGTGTTCAAAATATATTCTAAATAATTATATACTAGGTATCAATTTTGTAATACAAGATACAGTAGCAAAGCCGATGTAATATTCAAGTCGAATGCAGTGAAATAGTTTAGCTTCTTCAGTAGCAGCTCGTGAGACAATGGTACTGATGACAAAGTGCCTCTCCTACTCCCCATTTCTTAAAAAATTGTGGACAAGATTGATGATTATGGTTAAAACTAAACAAATTTATGGATGGAATTATTTCTTGGTTGTATTCCACACACCATTGCAACTTATTCCACACCTCTAATTTCATATTATTAATTAAACAAAATGAATAAAAGTTTTTAAATATTGGCTTAACACAACCAATCATAATGATTTTTTTCACAAAAATTTTTGGGGCATTTTTTCACTTTTAATAAAGCCTTTATCTTTAAGCCACAATGAAAAAAAAAGTCCAATAAAATACTCAGGGTGGTACAACAATAATCTCATTTTACATGTTAATATAAGAGAGACAACTTGGTAGATTGGAGCATTTAAACCAAATTAAAATGAAACTATAAAAAGGAAAAATTAAAATTTCTCTGAGACAAAAAGAAGCCACCTAGGAATTTTCTAGTAAAGATTGCAATACTGAAGAATGATTAACAAATGCAAGAAGTATGAACTTACTTCAAAGTATCCATAATTTACAACATTTTTACAGAGAAATATAAATTATCCAGTGGGTTTAGTAGAAAAACAACAACTTGCACAGAAAAAAGTATGTTTAATATAGAATTTTAAGAACCATCTGTCTACACAATTGGTTCTTAAAAAAATTTAAAAAGATCCCACCATCATACACTCATACAAAATCCTTTTTTTTTTTTTTTTGTCTCAACCCACCATAGTTATATTATTTTCTCTCATAACGGATAGGGATATGCATTTATGCCCACACAATGTTTTGCTGGTTACTGAAATAACCAAATGTATTACCCACGCCAGTTTTTTTAGAACTAGAATCTTTATCCCAATTTCTTTAGCATTAATTGAATTAAGAATAAAAGATAGCAATGAGTATTTTTGACCAAATCTGATAACCAGAAATGTCTCCTCTAATGTAATAGGATTTTTTTTTGCATTAAAAAATTGAGCTACAGAATGGATTCCTGTCCTGTCCTAGCTCAAACCAATCCCCACCCCTCTTCTCTTTCTAGCAAACAGAAAACGTTCGCACATAAAATAATCAGCTCAGTCACTTTGGCAAAGTCACAAAGGAATCAGAGATCTTGCGTTATAATATAGAAAATGATAAATCAATTGAAGTTCTTCAGAATTGCAAAGTCTAATTATTTTGTTAAAATATATCTATGAAATATGGTTCTTGATACAAATGAACTTTATATGTGCATATTAAATACTAACTTCTAGCTGTGTAATCCATTTAGTTTACAGGATAGGCACAGAAAAAAGAAAAACTATAACAACAATTCTTTATTTCAACAAAGCAATTCATTACAATTTACTTAGGTGTGTAAAATGAAAGAAACTTGGAAATGACAAATAAGATTAATACTTTTGGAAATGACAATGTAAAAAATTATGACAATATTATGAACTAACTTAGAAAGTTACAAATCACAGAAAAGTCATCAAATCGCCTGTGAACATAAAATATCTCATTCTTACACACACATGGGCACATTTATACACAAATCTTGTATGTTTCTACAGCCTTTCACCTTAAACCAAAGGAAAACGTGCTTCAGTTGCAACTCCACAATGATTATCTTTGTTACGAGCCATTTTCATATATCCCTTTTCTCCCCAACTTGTGCCCCAAGAATTTTTAATGAGCCAGTAGTCATAACCGTCATCAGTGGTTCCATAACCCACAATTAATACTCCATGATTCAAAATTTCACTACTGCACTTAGGTTCAAAGTACACACCTAAAATAAAATTAGAAACGATTAATTCACACTACTTAACTTTCCAACTAGACCAGAATGTTAAAACTATATATACTATTTGAGCATCTAGGGTATAACAGTAACTGCTTTTAGAATGAAAATCATTTTACAAATTGTCAAAGTTTAGCTCCTACTTTAAAATGTATAAAATTAGTTAAACAAACTAGAGCACAGAGGGTGTAATGCCTATAAATAGAATTGTGATTGAAATGTAACCTTTACTTTCAGTAGAGTTGCTTAATTTTTACACAATCATTAGAACTAGTTTGAAAAACAAAAAATCATTACTTCAAAATTATAAAAAGTAATTACATCTACTTTGATAATAAACTGAAAAAAATCTATTAATCTCGTCCAAATTACTGTGCGATCTTCCAATAATGAAAAAAAGTTCTACCTTCTCATAGAAATAAAAGATGACATATTAGAAACCTTACGTACCGCTGTGATACAATTGAAAAGACTCGTGATGTGCATCAATAGCCACAGAGATTGGTCCAATAGTAGCCACAGCCTCCATCAACCTCCTTTCACTACCTCTAGGTACATCCACAAAACCGGAGTCAGTAGCACCAGAAGCAGCAGGTGTATAGCGGCACTGATCATCCTGAAAATTCAAAGCGAATGTTCACTTATGCATTCTTAGCTGCAAAATCATCCATTTTAAATAAACAATGAAAGGGTATAACTTGAAAATTGGTCAAACCAAAATTAAAAAGCACAAAATTGGCATCTAATGATTTATGTTGTTATACTACCGCACCCCAATCTCTTCACACAGATCAGCAAATGGAATAAAAAGAACATACTTTTCAAGAGACAGTGTCAGGAGTAAAAAGTGTGTAGCTAATTTGTTTTTAATCGTCACAACCCTGCCACCTTTTTGGATAGACAGTTTTATTAAAAAAATATTGTGCACAGAAAGATCTTCTCAGATGTAACCTTGATAATGTATATAAAATGTTATTGACTGATTTAAATTGTTTAAAGAATTATTCATCCTGACCAGGCATCAAACCTAGGCCTCCTGGTTTACATTTAGCTTCTCTAACCACTGAGCTACTGAGCAGGCAATTATAGTTTAAGTTATACAAAGGTGACCAGATGGTAACAATTGAAAATTATAATCATCAGAGCATATCTATGAAACCTGAAGACTTAAGAAAGTAATTTCTAATTGATAGAGTTGGTAAAAAGTTACCATGTGCTCCTAATAAATTCAATATATACAAGGAAACAATTCATTCATGATGTTTTTGCTTGGTTGAAAACATTAAATTTTTAAGAGGAAGTTTAGAAATTATATAATGATACAATAAATCATATAATGAAGAAAGTAAAGACTCCAGAATTAAGAACGTCACATAAAAATAAATAATGAAAATATGGGAGTGATCAAGAATGTATGGAAGGCCCAACAATAGGCAATTTGGTTCCAAAATACTGCTTCAAAAGCACAGCTTAACTCCAAAGTTTCCTAATCCATGACACAAATGACCAAAATGTATAAATTGGAAAAAGAAAATGTCATAACAAAAACATGTGGACAGGCATTGGCATCATCTCATTATATTCATTGGTGCCATCTCTCGGACCTGAGCCTTGACTATTATAATTGTGATGCTAGTTTGTTTTCCTACCTGGTGCAACATGTACAGTTTAATTTTAGTCGGAGGGCATCTCTGAGATGACACAAGAAAATGGCGCGTTGACTGGGAGGGTGTGCGCGCTTCGCACTTCCGTCAGGCCGGCCATTGTTTCGCAGTCTCACGAGCAGACGTGTTACATATTATTCAACGGGCTTTATTTTTTAAACTGTATTGAACTCGTTCGTTATTTTTTCTATAACTTCACAATATATTCGAATAATAAATTTTAAAAAATGACAATATTTTTTCTTTAATTTTGAAAAATACATTTCAAATTGACCTACTTTTGTAGTTAAATTAATTGATTGTGTAATTTCGAGAATAAACAACTCAACACATTGCAAGAAAGCATTTCTTTTATTTCTTAAGAAAATATTAATATGTACAGAAATAACTTTTAGCTTCTAATCTCTCTTGGTTTTCTTTTGGGTGTGAAACCGCTCAAACAGGGCCGGATTTACCTACAAGCAAAACAAGCAGTTGCTTGTGGGCCTCCATTCACCAGGGGCCCCGCGTTTCGAAAAAATACGCATACCATATTTTTTGTCTGTGAAATAATTGTTAATCAAGTAGTCTACTGTGTAACAAAATGTACATCTGTACAAGAATATTTAGTAGACCCAAGTATCCTGAGTTTGGAGCATGATAAGCTGAGAAATCTTCCTTTAGAAGACATCATCGACCAATTTTCTGCAGCGAAGAACAAAAAAAAAAAAAAAAGTATTTAATGTAAAAAAATGTAACACAAGTAAAAATTTATATAAAAATATCAGGTTTCATTTGTATCTGTACAGAAAGTACTTTTACTATAATACATTTTTTATTTAATAAAGATGGGGCTATTTTTTCGGGGGGGGGGGGGGGGGGGGCAACACAATTTTGTGCTTGGGGCCCCGCACTACTTAAAGCCGGCCCTGCGCTCAAAAAATTCCCCCGGGTGGAGGGCCGGATTTCCAGGACAAGTTTTGCAGTAATAGTTTGTTGTTCTTCTCTCTTGTTTTCTGTGGATGCAAACTTTGCAGTCTCGATTTCCTTTCTTACTGTATATGGCATTAAATTTGCCATCAAGTCTGGTGATATCCAAAACATTGTCCAATTCAGAGAATGAGCGCTTCGATGTTCGATGATGTTTCCAAGCTCCTACTAGTTGGTTGATGAGTTTTTTTCGAAACAACCTTGCACGGATATCTTCCTCTGGAGAAGCCTGTTTGAACAATAGATAAGCGTTGTTGATGGTTACATCTAATAACCAGAAGAATAATTTCCTCCTCCATTTTGCAGTTTTACGCCCGAAAGCGTATGAAGTTGCGTAATGATTTGCTACGTCAACTCCTCCCATGAATGCATTATATTCGCACACTGCAACAGGCTTCTGAAATTCAGTATCTTTCCAAATTCCATTACACTTTTGTTTGCGAACTATGGTCTTCATTTTACTGTTATACAAAGTAGTTAGTGTACAAACTAATCCTTTGTCTTTCCAAGCAATGGCAGACATTTTTGATGTTTTCATAGATACAAATTCTTCTTTTTTCAAAGCTTTTGGTTTCATCTCAATTGGAAAACCTTTTCTAATGAAAGTTCCAGTCAAATGAACACCCAAACTTGGCAATTGTGGACTGGTGTAATACCTGTCTGTTAAGACATGCGCCCCTCTTCCTCCTCCGGGAGAATTCAGATATTTCGTTACCAGGTGCACTATTCTGCTCGTGCATGGTAAGACAGGCCTCGCCATATTCATACACGTGTGTGCACCAAAATACGGCTCTAGGGAGTATACATATCCATTTTTGGCATCAAACAGAACAAAATCTTTGATACCCCACTTTGTGGGTTTGTCTTTATTGTAAGTTTTGAATGAAACTCTGCCTTTGAATCCTATAGAACTTTCGCCCACAGAGATTTGTTTGCTAGGCGTGTAGTATCTTTGAAATTTTTCTTCTAAATTATTCATAATCTTCAACTTTTGTAAATTACTCGAACTGGCATTATCAGTGAACGTACCTTTCACTGGCACGTTAACATGCAGATTCCAAAACAATTGCAAAAATCGCTCTCTGCTGAAAACATCGCTGAAGAACGGCTGATGATCCAGCCAATTCGTACTAAAATAATCTTGCAGTTTCATTTTTTCATTTAAAGCCATGTTCAGTAAAACACCCAAAAATGCTTTGAATTCTTCATTGGTAACGTGATACCACGATGACCAAATACTGCGTTTGGTAAATGGCATGTTTTTCTTTACCTTTTCGTCTCCGTATCTATTAGTTTCTTTCGCAATGCCTTCAGTCAGGTCGTTAGAAAAAAATAATTCAAAAAAATCTAGTGGAGTTTTAAATTTATTACCTCTTGGTGGCTGATACCCAGGTTTTAAAAGAAATGGAATTTCATTAAACCCAGTGTCTTCTTGACGACAAGCAATCCACGTGTCATCACTGTGTAATGTTGCTGCTGTCGTCTTCCGCGTCTACATCAGAGTCCACAAAATCTGAAGAATTTTCTTCCACTTCAATACAAATAAATTCTTCATCAGAATCACTTATTATATTACATGTACTAAGTTCTTGTAGAAGTTTCTGTATATCTATTTAACACTTCCACACTGTAGAAACACTCTCTTAAGTAGAACAACAAGAATGAGTGTGGAAAAAATTCTTCGGTCAGATAGCGTCCGTAAGTATTTCAATAGATCAACTATTTTCGATTCACGAAGCCGTCTCATTGTTAAATGGTGATCTTATCTCGAAATATGAACGAAAAGTAGCTGTCATCTCCGAGATGCCCTCCGATTGAATCAAGGAATTGACGCTGTCATCTGAGAGATGCCCTCCGACCTGTAGGACGAGCCACCGTCCTGAGGTCTCCGACCTAAGCGCCGTCGACGCCATGTCATCATATAGATGCCTTTCGACATGAAGCACTTGTAGCTTATGAAAGCTTCCGACCACAAATGGTTAATTCAACAACAGACAGCACAATGGATGCGACACAATTTTCTGAATTTATGAAATTTCAACAGCAAATGCTCGAGAAAATATTAGGAAAAAACACTGATAAACCAGTGAGAACCAATCAAGGAATATCGGTAAATACTGCTCTTTTGCCAATTTTTTAATATTTCGATCCAACAAGAGAATCGTTTCGAAATTATAGATCTCGTTTCGAAAATTGTTTAGAAATGAAGAATGTAATAAATAACAAAGGTTACTGTGCAACGTTACTTTGAAATTATATCGATGCAAAATATTTCAACATGATATCAGCATTGTCAGCACCAAAAATGCCAAAAGAACAAATATACGATGAATTAATCAAACTTTTAGAAAAACATTTTGCACCAGAAAATAACGTTATTTTGGCTCAGCATTAATTTTAATAAAATATAAATTTGATGATCAATCTATTGCAGAATTCGTCGCAAACTTGAGAGCGGACATCGGAGATTGTCATTTTATTTCAGAATGTTCATGCGAAACTTCCGTTGCAGACATTTTTCTTCGAGCATTTGGGCATTTCTTCGAGGAATAAAGGACAACTCCATCAGGAAGCTACAATCGGAAACGAAAAGTTTTGAAGATATTGTTACTAAAGTAATAACCCTTGAAGCTTCAAATATCAACTCAAAGGAACTCGCTCAAAGGACCTCTGCATCGACATCAACAGCGAATATCAACAAAGTCAAAATTTCGAAGAAAATAACCACACAAAACATGAACATGACCAACATCGACGCAGCAAATTGCGCAATCGATCAAGTTCGAGGAAACGGGAATCAAGAATTGACTACGCTAAATTGGGCATCGATGGACTATGAGTGAGGTGCGGAAAAATAATCACCTTGTAAATGACTGTCGCACTAATAAATCAACTCACAAATGTTCTGAGTGCAAGAAAACCGATCATATTTCGAAGGTATGTATCCGATCCTTAATCGATCCGACCGAAAATCAAAACAAACTCATTCTGTTCAGGAAGAACCGGCTAATTCAATTCAACTGGACACGATACTCAAAGAGTATTGGCCATTACAAATTGTCGACATCTACAGAAATCGACCCCCAAACGATAATTTGAAACGCTATTACGCCCAGGTTAAAGTTGAAGAAAAATTAATCAAATTCGAAGTTGAATCAGGTGGCGGTTACACGATGTTGCCTCGATACAAGTTCGCCGATTTCAAATTCAATGTCGCACTTGAGCCAACACTGCGATTCCGATCGTACATGCATGATGTCTTCGTTCCAGATGGTCAAATTAACGTCGAATTAAACAGGAAAACCATCCAAGATGAAATGTACATTGTTCCGGAAGAATACGACGCTCTTTTAGGCCGAGTTTGAATCAGGAAATTAAACATTAATTTACAAGAAATAGAAAAAGAACTTTAAAAGAAATAGAAATTCGTAGATTTTTCAAATGGACAGCAGAATGTGAGGCAGCTTTTATTCACTTCAAACGGGAAATCATAAGTGATCGCGTAGTCATGCCATTCAATCCCGAATTGCAAGTTCGACTTGCTTGTGATGCAAGTCCCACAGGTATAGGAGGAATCTTATCACACATTATCAATGATCAGGAAAAGCCAATAGCTTTGCATCTCGATCACTAACCCCAACAGAACAAAATTATTCTCAACTGGATAGAGAAGCTCTAGCAATTTTTTTGGAACTGACAGATTTTTTCATATTTATTCGGACGTCAGTTTCAACTTGTCACTGACAATCATCTCTATCTAGGATTTTCCATCAACATGTAAAATTGCCACGGATGACTTCAGCCCGTCTACAACGTTACGCAGTTTTTCTATCAGGATTCGATGAAGTTGTATTCAGAAGATCTGAGAATACCAATGCTGACTGTTTATCGCGGATATCACTGAATGAATAACTTAAATCACACACGGAAACAGCTATCAACGAAGAAGTGAATTTTCTACATGAATTTACACTCAGAAAATCACATTCGAATCAATTCAGGAAGAGACCAAAGCTGATCAACTTTCTGGCATTCTCCGAGAACTCCAAGAAGACGAAACAACTGATGTAGAATTTACCATGGACAATGGCATACTTTTTAGAGGTCAACGCGTCGTGGACCATCAAAACTACAAGCTGCTGTTTTGGAGGACCTTCATCGAACTCATATCGGAATTTCAAAAATGTAACAACTCGCAACCCGGAATGTATACAGGAAGAACATAGACAAGGATATCGAACATTTCGTTCGAGCACGTTCTGAATGGGCAAAAGCGAAAAACAGTCCAGCAAAAGCTCCTCTACACCCATGGCAAGAACCAGAAGAAAATTGGCGGCAAAAGTAATTACATCGATTATGCAGGACCATATCGAGGACATAATTTTTTAGTTGCCATGGCGTTATAAGCTTTTATGAGCATGGGAGAACCGTCATAACAAAAACATGTGGACACGCATTGGCATCATCTTATCATATTCATTAGTGCACAGTGGTACCATCTCTCGGAGCTGAGCCTTGACTATTATAAACTTTAAGTTAGTTTGTTTTCCTACCAGACGCAACATGTACAGTTTAATTTTAGTTCAAATAAAACCATGAAACGAATCGGATGGTGCAATGTTTTTCTATACCTTTAGCAATCATATAACAATCAAGGATACAAAAAAGGAAAAGGAGGGTTCCGCAAACACGTTACTAACCGAAAAAAGGATTTTATTAAAGATATAATACTTGCCACCCCTTCATATGGGTATGATGCTTCAGTATCAATTCCTCCATTGTCTCTAATATACTGGAAAGCGAAGTCTATCACTCCTCCATGACAACCATAATTTCCATACCTTTCTGAGCAATCAATCAAATTCTGTTCACTGAGGGAAGTAAGAACACCTGTTTTTCGGTAGTGTTGTCCTTCAAGAGACCCAGTCTGAAAATCAAAATTATGTTTAATGGCATAATGAAAATAATCATTTTTAAATTACAATTCTTAATGTTTTTACTTACAGCACTAAAAGCCCAACATGAGGCACAATGGCCCTGATTTTTCACTTCAGTCACAGCCCCCAGATCTCGCCAATCAACTTTATCAGGCAATTCAACATTTGCTGGACTAATAAATTTTGCTCCAAGAGGCTTGTGGAGATCATAATTCTTCTTATTCTTTGTTCGATTGAATCCATTCATCATGTCGGCAAATTCATTATGAAGCTACAAAAGAAAAAATGCAATTTATGAATTATCATTAAAATTTAAGAATTTTTATATTTTCAATTTTGACATTTTCAGGTAAAATTGAGAAAATATACGTAAACCTTCTCTAAATATTACCATAGAACTTAAACACATGTGGAATATTTACCATGTCTCCATATTCGTTTAAGGCCAACTTGAAACTAACTTCCCCCTGCTCAAACCTAGCATTATGCTTGGCAATCTTTTCACGATTTTCCATGAACATTTTCATTCGGAATTTTTCTTCCGTACTGCTATCATACTTCTTTTTATATTGGACCTGCAAAATGATTTTTGTCGTATTAATCCTAACACGAGCAACAATGGAATCACGAAGAAAAAATATATCAAGAGAGTTTATGGGCTAGAAACAAATATAATTTATAGAACCTTAAATGTATTCCATTCTTCAATAACTAAATCGAGAAATAAAACAGCTTGGCTAGCACAAACCAATGCTAAAACAAAAATAATACTCCTCCTGCCCATTGCTCTATATTTTTGTTACCCTGGAACAAAGAAAACGACCCTAGAGATGATTTCCGAAAGCACCAAGAAAACACACAATAACCATTCTGAGATCGAGAGTAGCCAATGAAAGGCTCTAAATGTTGTGCCAACTAGTTACTTTTTAAAGCACAAAAACAAAGCAGATGTACCAAAAAAAATCACATCTCCGCTGTACACACATACAACTCTCGAGAACAGGATCTTCGACCTGAACGCCACAAACAACGTTTAGCCTTTATATATATATATATATATATATATATATATATATATATATATATATATATATATATATATATATATATATATATATATATATATATATATATATATAACTGACGTGTGACTTTGAAGCGTCAGACCTTTTGATCAGCTGGCCCAGGGCTCGGCAACTCTCATCAGAACCGGGGATTAAGCTCGAGGTTGCTACTATAGGAAGCGCTAGTGTCGCCGGGTGCAGCTGTAGGTTAGGCTCGTCAACATTCCCACTTATAAATTGGCTAATTGGTGAGAAATGCGAAAAATGTCTTCTAAATGTAAAATTATTCATAATCTATACTTATAAGAAACCTTTGAAGAAAGCGCGAACATAGACGTTATCGTTTGTAACATTATTGGCCTGCTTGCGAGACGCGAACTCACGCAGCAGCCACGCACATTTAAAGTATCTTTGGCAGCAAATCGCGTTTTAGTTCCTGTAATGAAGGTGATGCAGCAGTGCGCGACACCGTTATGGTCTCCATCAAGTTATATGGGAGTTATAGGGCCCTAAGCTGGCCTCTACTGCTGAATTGCCCTCACGTGACGCTGAGCTTATATGTACCAGACGTACACGAGCACACAAAGCTACAGAGGGGATGGGGGCATCCTGGTTCGTAGATGTATTCCAGTCAGTGGTGCCGTGAGCATATTAGTGTGTAACTATTAATTTTAATTTGTCGCGAAACTTTCAAGAAAAAATATTTTATGATAATCATTACAACGAATAAAATCGTATCGCATCAGGAGCTGAATGTAGCCTGCGACATTTTCATTAATCTGTAATATGTCATATTCGACCAAAACATTTTGAATTTTCCCTCTTGAAAATTCATTCCTGGATCCCCCTTTTATTCTGAATGCAACTAATGTTATAACAGTTACAGCAATATAATAATGTTATAGTAAAGGAGAAAGGTAGGTCTTCAGGGCTCAAGAAAACGTCCGCGTATGAATAACATCTATTTTGCCCATTATACTCCAGCCGTTTTTTAATAACAATATTTTATTTTGCAATTTGTTTGGGTATAAACATTTGGCAAAATTACATACACTTTTACTAACATAAGAGGAGTAAGGTGCATTGAGCGTACTCCTAATATTACATTTTTTCAGATTAACACACACGAAACATATTTGATAACCAAACTAAACAAACATACTAAAAATATACGATGATATGCTTATATAATAATAAAACCGAAAATAATATAACAATGTATAGTCGATATGTTAGGTCTAAAGTATGATAAGATTATCGTTTAAGTCGTCTGGTGGTGTCACTATTGTCTAGTAAGTTAATGGCAAGAATATTTTGATGGTTATGTAGTCGTTGTAAGTATTTTGCGCTGGTCTTGTTAATTTCTTCTTTTATTGTCATTTGTAAGTCTCGGTGTATTGTGGCGTTCGTATCGTACCAAGGAGCATTTACAAACTTTCTTCCCTTTTTGTCTTTGCAGCAAAAGAAATTTCTTCAATTTTTTACTCTCTAATATATCGAGTACATTGCCATGAGCAATGTCAAACAAATTGTCAATTTTGGCGACGAAATTTTGTTCCTTGCGTTTTAACATTGCAGATCTCTTTTTTTTCATTTTTCTTTAAATAACGCCACGCATCAAAAAGATTTTTTACTATCTTAACAATTCGATGCTACTGTTGAATTGGAATACAAGCACGTTTCCAACAATTCGATATGTCTTCAGCAACCAGTTTTGCATTTTCATGGATTTTCATGGATTGTTTTATGTTTTTCGAAATGATGATAGCCAAACAGAGCAAGTGCCTGACATTGCGATGGCAATTTGTCTTTTGGCAAGACATTGTTGCAAGGGCCAACCAACCACATTGTTGACCTAACCTAAAAAACTTTCATTTGTTAAGTCTTAAAAAACATGGAAAGAAATAAAGATTAAATACACACTTTTAAATAGTTCTTTGGTTTACCTAGTACCTGTTCCCGAAATATAAATGTATGCTCCAGTATCACTGCGTCGTAAATCTACTGCTCTCGAAGTTCTCCAAACGCACGGTCGGTAAGCTCACGCATTCCTGAACCGAAAAACACTTCCATCTAGAGACGCGCGAAATTTTTTGACTTTTTTGGCGCCACAAATTCAAACATTAAATGTAACAACTTATGAATTAGATAATTAAATTATTATACGCATGTATAATAATAGTTAAATAAAAAATACTAATATACCAATTCATAATTGTAATATCAAATTACTATAATTACAATACTTTCGAAAAATTACATTATGATAAGTTCACGACTCTGGCTAAAATTGAACTTCATTTATTACCTAACTTTCTAAAATCTAGAAACTGTGTCGTTGAAAAACTGATACCTTTGTTTTGAAATTTTTTAATAAGATTATTTAGCAATTTTTCACCTTTTTATGGGAAAATATATACATATAATTGAGTATTTATGAAGGTGCAACTTTTTTTATCAAATAGTCTTGTTTGTTAGGTCATTTTAATGATATTTTGTTACAAAAAATCAACATTTATTAGGCTTCTACATGTTTCTATCAATTTCATTTTTTTATTAAAAAATCATAAGAAATTAAAATTCCTTTAAAACCAAGCTTTTTATACATTAAATTATACTTTCACATGCCTATTTCATTATCTTTAAATTTTGTTAAAATTATACTGCAATCAACTGATATATCACTAGTTACATTTAAACGAATGTTTTTAGAATTATTATAAAATATATAAAAAATCGATGGTAGCGACCTCTAAATATCATTCAATTCGTTTGTTTTTGTGGGCATTTTAACCCAAGTTTAATTTGGGACATTGTAAAGCCGTGCGTCTATAAATATATGGATGACGCCTTTTTTTGAAGCACCCTAATATATATATATATATATATATATATATATATATATATATATATATAAGGAACAGATTCAATTACGGGAAATCTCTTCTTAGTATCCCCTAGGATTAGGAAACATCGTCGTCGGGGTCAACCTCGTGGCCGAGGATCCCTCAGTTTACTATTGCTGCCTCCGTCTTTCATGTGCTCGTAAATGACTCACTAGGCCGATCTTGGACGCTATCGCTCTTTGACACTCTGAGCAGGTGAAACTTGCATTAGTAGCTGTTGAACCAGCGTCTTGGCGAGCTTTAAAGATGCCCTTGTTTTTATAGCAGACATTTCTCCATTTAGATCTGTCTTGGCATAGTGTTTCCCACGTGTCCTTTATTCCAATGTTCTTTATCATTGCATGGATACCATCTTTATATCTCTTTAGCTGGCCACCCTGACGCCGTTTGCCTTCCGCTAGCTCGCCATACAATATCTGTTTAGGGGTTCTCTCCACTGACATCCGGATCACATGTCCAATCCATCGTAATTGGTTGCGAGCTAGAATATTTTCTATGGTGATACAGCCCGTTTGGTCTCGAATTCTCTGGTTGGATATGAAGTCTTGCCATTTTATCCCTAGAATATTACGTAACTGCCTCATTTGGAATTTTTCTAGGGTTTTGACATGCTTCTTGTAGATGGTCCAGCACTCACTGCCGTATAATAGTATAGACAGGACGACGGCTCTAAATACCATGATTTTAGTTCTGATTGTGAGATCACTGCAATTAAAGACACGATCTCTAAGCTTATAGAAGGCATAAGAGGCATTCCGAATTCGATGGCTAATTTCTGCATCCAGGTCTCCTCCGGTGGTTACTAAGATTCCTAAATAGTTGAACTGTTCAACCAACTCTATGGAAGTGCCGTCAATGATTAAACCATTCCTTTGTGGGAGTGTAGACCCACTACAGTACATAAAGAGCGATTTCGTCTTAGATGAGTTAATCTCCATACCTAGTGATTTATATACACTTGCAAAGGTGTCCATCATTCTTTGAGCTTCTGGTTCTGATTTGGCTAGTATGACCAGATCGTCAGCATATTGCAGTTCGGTTAAGTAGCGATTGCGGACGTTGCGTTGAGCTTTTAGACGGGCCAAGTTGTATAGACCCTTGTCAAATCTATATCTGATATTCATTCCGCGATCTTGAAGTGTACGGTCCAGGCTGATAATGAATGCAGTCATAAATATAGTAAATAGAAGAGGTGCCAACACACATCCTTGTCGCACTCCGTTTGATATAATAAAGCCATCTGTTACTCCTCCACTTGTGATGACTCTGGCTTCATTTCCTTCATGTAGGTCAGCGATAATGTTGACTAATTTTTGAGGACATCCGAACTTTAATAGAATTTTCCAAAGAGCGTGCATATTAACCATGTCGAAGGCTTTTCTTAAGTCCACGAAGGTTGCATATAAGCTGGAATGTTGCTCTTTGACCTTTTCCTGAATCTGTCTTAAGGTAAAGATCATGTCAATTGTACCTCTGTTTGGACGAAACCCAGCTTGGCTTTCAGGGAAGATTCTTTCCAGTAGTGGCTGCAGGCGGTCTGATATCACTCTTGTTAAGATTTTCCCCGCCGTACAGAGAAGTGAAATTCCGCGGTAATTAGTACAATCAGCTCTGTCACCTTTCTTTTTGTATATGTTTACTATTAAAGCATTTTTGAAATCAGAGGGCGATTTACCCTGCTGCCAGATCCTTTGGAATATCTCGGTAAGACGGCTGAGCAGTGAGGCGCCGCCATATTTGTAAATCTCAATCGGAATTCCATCAGGTCCAGGTGCTTTATTATTCTTAATTTTTGTGAGAGCTTTGGTGATCTCTTCTGTTGTTGGGTGTATAGCAAGGTGTTCGCAGACAGGATATTGCGGAATCTGGTCGATAACTTGCTGATTCACTATCGAGTTTGTATTCAATAGATCTTGGTAGTACTCACTCCAACGATGACTTATTTCTTTGCTGTGGGTAAGTAGGGTACCTTCTTTATTTTTAATTGGGCAACAGCCGTTCCATGTAGGTCCATATATTGTATTTACGGCTTTATAGAAGGCACTGGAATTGTTCTGATCAGCAAGGACTTGTATCTCCTGTGCCTTATCCTGGAACCATTTATTTTTGAGTTTACGTGTAGTTTGTTGTACAAGGGCTTTTGCCTTTCGATAGTCTGCTCTTAGTTGCATATCCTGTGGTTTAATAATGGTAAGCTTAAATAAATTATTCTTCTTCTTGATTACTGCTTCAATTGCCTGGGAGTTCTCGTTGAACCAGTCCGGGGATGTCTTTTTGGTAGTGGGCTTGAGTACTTTTTTGGTTGCTGTCTGAATACCCTGTGCGAGAGAGTTTCATTCCTCTTCAATAGTATTGTTTTTTCCAGAATGATGATTCTGTATATGACTTTGTAACTCATTTACTAAATCTGCCCTGGTTGTGGAGTTCATCAGAGGTGTGACGTCGAATCTAATTTGCTTGTTCTTGGTTGTTTGCGTTCCAATCTTCTTGGGTTCAATATGCACCTTACATATCAATAGTCTGTGATCGGTATCACACTCAGCTCCCCTATAGGCTCTGGTTACTCTCACTGTTCTTCGGTCTCTTTGCCTTACGATGATATGATCCAGAGCATGCCAGTGGCCTGATCTAGGGTGTTTCCATGTGCCTTTGTATATCTCTTTCATTTGGAATAAGGTGTTTGTAATAGTTAAATTGTGTGAGGCACAAGTGCTGAGCAACATTTCTCCATTTTCGTTCTGTTTACCAATACTGTGCGTTTACAATTACCCCATTCCAGGCTTCAAAATTCTGACCTACACGAGCGTTGAAGTCGCCCAGTAGGAATATGCTCTCAGATTTAGGGATGGAATTGAGCACTGTGTCTAGATTCTTGTAAAAATCTTCTTTAGTATTGGCCTCGGCATTGAGTGTAGGGGCATAACAGCTTATGAAGTTAATAGGTGTGCCTTTGAACAGGCCCAAGCGCAGAGTCATAATACGCTCATTTACTCCCATAGGGGCTGCTGTAGTTCCTTTTAGGGTCGTGTTTCTTATCGCAAATCCCACGCCGTGTTGCCTAGGGTGACTTTTATCACGACCTTTCCAGAAGAAGGTGTAGTTCTTCTCAATAAGTGAACCTACTTCTGCTATCCGAGTCTCACTTAAAGCTGCGATGTCCACTCTATACCTCAGTAGTTCTCGGTCGATAACTGCAGTTCTTCGTTCTGGGCGGTTATCACCGTCTAACATCGATCGTACATTCCATGCTGCGACTCTGAGTAAAGGTCTACGTCTTCGTATTCGCTTCATTCGTGATTGGTGCTGCGTTGGCCTGGGCAGGGTTTCCCCCCCGGAGATCCGAGTGGGGGAATATACTCCGGAAACATTTATTCCTGTCAGACCTGGCATCAATAGTAACTGGTGACTGTACATGAAGGAAGTACAGGGGGACTTGTACTGTATACCCCGCCTGCTGCTACAGATAGACATCCTAGAGCCGGTGGCACAGCTAGCTGCGACGATCGACTACGGGTGTCTATCCTTGGGTAGCGGTTATGAAAGAGGAATAGGAAAGAGTGAAAGAAGAGTGAAATGACTCCCTAGCCCTCGAAACCTAATAGCGTCGGGGTCGGAAAATATCAAGAGTTGACCAAGAGAGGTCTATAGGATAGCTAAAAGAAAGACGTGAGGTACAAGTAAGTGGAAGCAATACCCCACGTAGCTGAGTACCCTCGGGTTTGCCATGCCCGTCGCTAGGTGCGAGCCTTTGAGGGGGAATGTCTGGTTCGGGACCCCTTATTGGCTATTCGGGGTTGCCCTGATAACGAGCAGGTCGTTCAGGGTTTTCCGCTATCCACCACCTGCGGACCCGCTTGGTAGCTGACATCCAAGCCCCAAGATTAGGAAACATAATAACGAAACGGCGGATTTTGGCGACCTAAAACATCGCCAAAAATTATCAATAAAATACTCTTAAAATGTATTTAGAATGCTCTACAAGTACAGAGAAGTGAAGTAATTTTTTTTTTATCAAATCAACTTTAGTTGCGTTACTCAAGCGGTTAGATATATTACTGATGCAATTGCAGTGGCGGTTCGAGGGGGCGGAGGTATGCCCCTCCCCCAAAAAGGTCTAGAGAAAAACAAATGGTGAAAGTGCAGCAAAAATGAAAATGAGAAGCACAAGAAAAAGTTGTAGGTACGTCTAAAATGTTTCGAATATGTGTCTAAAATGTATCGCACATTCTGTCGTTGGCCAAGTCACGAATGGGAATCCTGATTCTCGCTGTATTTTAGCCCAGTGTTGCGAATGAATAATGCCTTCGACTGTTCTCCAGGGACACGGGACCGCTCATATCTCTATCTTTCTCCGCTTGACCATAGGCTTGACAAGAGGTGCTACGGCGACTTCCGCGTATTGGAACGTGGCCGACGCAACCGGAAACAGTGTTGACGGAGGAAGGTCTCTCTCTAGTACCAAGTGAGTGATCGTGGGCCGCTGTGACATTTCGCGTCATTACATTGTGCCCGAAACAAAAGAATAGGGCATGGATCGCTTACATACGCCTGGAGACGGCGCGGTTAATAAGTAGACTACTTAAGAAGAGAAAGAAAATATCTAAAACGTTCCAAAAGGTTAGGAACCTGTTAAAACAGCACATTTTCACTCCCAAGTTATAGAAAACTTCATTGCATCGTTAAAAGAAATACAGATTTGATTTTTTAGTATTGTTAACAAAGTAGTTACCCACGCTGCTGGCTCTACTCCTAGCACAACTTACAAAAGGGGAGCTCAAAAAACGTGCGCACAGTGAAGAGTCATTAAGTATGATCAGAAGCAAAACAAAGGGGCTATCTCAGCATTTGCTCAATGGATCAGCGAAACTGGACAAAAAAACCATATCGAGATGGATTAATCTTGTGTATATATTTTAATTATTTAATGTCATTTATCAATGATGTGATGTGGATTTCTTGTAGTGAGCTATTGAATGTGATTTCTACGTGTACTGACCCATGACCTTCTTATCACTCATTTCCTCTCATTTTTCCTTGCTTAAGTGGCTCAGGGCATCTACTGATATCACTGCAGTGTTTCTGACCAGAAGGTCCTAGTGTTTAATTCCCGAATGTGGCAGGTTTTTCTGCACAAGCTTGGTCAAATTCAGTCGCTGTCTGGAAGAGAATTCTATGGCCGTCTGCTCTGATCGATATTTTTCTATATTTTCTCCGATCAACAACAGGCGAATGCTGGAGCAATAGCCTAACAAACGGGCAACGGACCGCGCGCGATCTTTCCTTCATCTTCCTTTTTTCTATCTTCACCTCTTACTTACACACACATTGCACTCCACGCGACGGGACACCCGTCGGGAGCTTGTCCCAGAAGGACGATGCCTAGTTGAGGAAAACCCTTATAGCCTACGTGTGTGTCGGCATCAGATCTCATCATCCAGCGGGGGTTGATCACCGTCCCATCCCGAGGACAAACGTGAAGTGCACTTACGGGACTAATGCCCTTAGCAGTTGACGGGCCCGGAAACACGAAATAATGTAGTATGAATCAATACAACAGGAATACGCAGATCGAGAAAGAAAAATACCATCAGCAACTGACGCCTAATGTATGTGATTTCTACCATGTGTGTTTTAATAATAAACATGACTAATGCGTGTGTAAATATGTTCCTACGTTAAGTAAATAAGGTATGACAATAATTACAAATTCGTAAATAAATTGGCAGCAAATTCGTAAATAAAAAAGCAATTGTAATCTTCTATGCTTCTGTAAAGAGAGTTGCAGACATTTCGTGAACGACATTTGCTTAAAATGTATTAAAATATATTAGCAGGCCATCTTTAATAGACCTGTAGCTTCTAAGTTTAATACATTTGAATTTTCGGAATAAAATTATATTCGTGGCACACCCACGTAACAGTTTCATTACCAAATACTTTAGTCTCTAAAGTATTTGGCTTTACCTCGTCATTAAAAATTCATGTGTTGGTAATCCTTTACGATGTTCTGTTTTTCTATCGATAGTGGGAGAAGACCAGGGTCAGATGTGGTTGGACCTGGGTTGGAAGGATTTCATTACCAAGTTGAGGTTAGTAAAAGTGATAAAAGCCCAATGTTGGTTTCTTAACGCAGTACTGGTACAACAAAATTATATTTGGTCTTTATAGCTCGTCTTTGTGAGAGGAAATGGCGCGGGGGCAGTTTGATTTGTCTAGAGAAGAGCAGAGAATCTTGGAGGAAAAGGCAAAGCAACGAGCTGCCCTTCGTCAAGAATACATAAAACAAATTACAAATCCGCACCGACATGGTTCGGGCGAAGGAGGATATTTGGTAAGACCCGTTTTTCACTTATTGCATTAAGTACATGAAGTCATTGGTGAAAAAGTATATTAATGCCTTTGAATATAATAACACATTATAACAAAAGTATATTACCATTTCGGCTGTTTTCGTGAAAGTCTTTCTTCACTGTCATATCTGTCACATTTCATCTGCTGTTCATCTCTCTGTGCTCTACTCATGTTCACATGAAAAATAAATATTGTAAGTTAAATGTTTAATACACCATTTCATGATGAATTATGTATTGCATTGTATTGAGGGATTTATGTATTTACTTGATAATTATGTATTATATACACACATAGCAAAACATTGATAATCTGGATCAATTCAGATTGGACCCATTGTGGAATATCAGATTGTTTGAATTTTTTAATTAAAGCAGTAAGAGGTAAAAAAAGCTTTATAAAATTGTTCATAATTCACACGAATAGTTACAGAAGAGAGGGTAGCCAATGAATAAAACCAATAATATTAAAGTTTTACCATTTTTAAATACAAAAAAATACTGCACTGTACAGTAAAAGTGCAATAAATTTTCTTTTTGATTTTTTTCTGGAATATAATTTGAATTATTGCAACTCTTACTGTAGTTTTAAAAATTACCTAATGACAACTTTTTTCGTGGCATTTTTATTTTCATAAAAAGTTTTAAGGATTTTTTTTTTATTTGAGCATATGACTGTCAATCTCAAATGATGCAGATTGTTTTGAGTAAATTTAAGTTTTCTTTGTTGTGAGGCAGATGTGAAATATGTGTAATTTTTATTTGTTTTGAGAGTCCATGTGCAAGTTGTATGATTTCATGTGCTTTCCTTTTGCGTGGTAAAATGTCACTGTCGTCTTTGTGGATTTCAGATTAGAAGGCAATGAAGTTTGAACTATTCATATTAGTTAATAAAAGAGATATAAATAATATTCTGCTGTACTCATCACACTTGAATTTGGTATTTTGTTTCATCAGCTTTATTCAAAATGCCAAAGCTAAAATTATATAAAACTAGCGTACTTGTCTGAAAAATCTTGCATGTCAAATGCCACCTCTATCCTTCTCTATCCTTCCACTTCCATATTAAGGGGGGAAATTGTTAATGAAACTGGTTTATATTTAAAAACAGTATAGCGGTAACTTTCAATATACCTGCAGAGAATCAAATAAAAATAAAATGCCATGCAATTGATGCTGAAACAAATTTTTTATAAAGTTTTTTTTCATTATTATAGAGAAATGTTCTTGGAACAATTCCCATTACTTCCTTAAAAGTATCTTAAGTAATTATACCTTTTTTTTTTTACAGCTATTTGCTTTCTTTGGTAGTCACAAAAATATTAGAAAAAAATTGTACTCTAGAGAAAGCTAGGTAAAGGTGTCTGGAGGTCATTATTAATTCTTCTAATACTAGCCATATAATATCATTCTTTTTTATGACTTTGACAATGGTAGATTTCACAATCTATTTTGAAGACATTTTAGGAGAGTGGCAGTTGGAATGGAGTGTCAATGAATTGGGATTTTATGCAATTGGTGTCATATAATAATGAAACAATGTAGTATATCCATATAGAAGGTGAGTTTTTTATAATATATTTCATTAGAAAAATATGGGGTTGTGTTATATTCCGATATTAACCATAGTCGGTTGGGTTTAATATTATTACATTGACGTTCCATGCCCAGAAACTCGATTGCTGATGAAACAATAAGCTGCAAAGGCATCATATGTATCTATAATACATAATTATATTTGTGGACCTGTTGGCATCCACCGCGACTTTGCTGGTTAATTTAGAATGTTAAAGTAAAAAGAGAAAAGCGAACGACAGTGGAGAAAATGAAACAATAAAAATCGTTGCCGAGATTTTGTCACAGGATCGACGAGGCCGTGAGAACTTTAAGTTCCACGTCCGGCGAATGCGAATTAGCGTTTTGCAAAGAATAAAAAAAGTCATTGATAGAAATATACATTCCTCATACAATTACAGAGACAGAATGATAAAATATTTTCTTAGCTTCTGGGCCGACCATAAATTACAATAAGTAACGCAAATTTAGTGTGTTTTGTATAACACCTAACCGCCTGTAACATCCATCGCAACCCCCCCTAAAAAAAGTTACGAAACGCAAGATGACCCCCTTCATTTACAACTAATGGTGTTACAACAGCACATACATTCTCGCAACGTTACAATATCATTTGTACGACTGGACGCGCATATATTCCAAATTTCATACAAATTATAGGAAAACGAACTTGTTAAAAAATAGTCCTTGACTATTTTAACATCTAAATTTGTACAATTGATTTTGTATAATGAAAAACTATCTTCAATTTTGTAGTTTTTATTATTTTAATAAAGTTTTGTTTTGTTGCATTTTTCAAAGGAAACGAGCAGGGATCAACATGGGGCTAGCACCATATGTTTTTTCCTGAATACAAATATCTTCGAACTTGAAGTTTTACATTTTTTTTTCCATTTTTCGAAAAATCGATGTCAACGAAAATGAGACCTGCACCATTCTCTTAAACGTCCTTTGCACTATTCAACAACGAAATTTTATAAAAAAAATTGGATTTTTTTTTTTTTTTTTTTTTTTTGACAATTTTGAATACGTCCCAGGGGCTTTATGTGAAGTACTCCCTCAAAATTAAAATATAGGTTTCAAAGGACCGAATCATCAGCCAGAACCAGCCATTGGGGAATATCATTTTTGCAGAAAATCGGCTGAACGGTTTATACGCTCAGCGTTGTGCACAGATGGACAGCCAGACAAACGTTTTGCCGTCAATCAATTTTTCGGTAAGAGGGATGCACAAAACCTGGATTCTTCCTATACGGTTTAGAGGATTTTTTGTATTTAGCATCTGGATTTATCCATTTTTTTTACTTAGGTCCGGTAATAAGAGATTTTGTGTCGAAAATGCGGCGTTTGCCATAGCGCACGATACAATACTTTCTCTTGTGAGACTGTAACTAGTGGTGCTACAGAATGGCACAACTTCCGGTAACAGTTTTCTATTTCCTTTGGCTTCGGCTAGCTATGCGAACTTGCCAGCTTCCATCTTCGCCTTAAGTAATTTTTTTTAATGATCTTAACTTTTTGATTTCCTAGCAATGGAACGGAAATATTATTTTATGAATATTAAAGAACAGTAAAACCTCGTCATAAATGGCAATTTTCTTTGAAAAATTTGCAGCAGTTTTTAAGAAAATGGCGCTGATGCGCCACTGTAAATTCGAAATTTTAAGCTATTTTATTTTTCACAGAAATTTTTTGAGTTTTCGCAAAACTCAAATTGAAGTAATTTGAAGCACTTCAACTTACAAATACAATAATGTGTACAAATTGCCGGAAATGTGCATATTAACGGCGAGAGAGATCTTTCAGAAATAATTACATTTGTGTAATTTTTGGGGAAAAATACCCCGAAATGAACTTTACGTTATATTAAAGAGTGTATTTAGCACTATCCGTTCGAAAAGTTTCAAGAAAAAATATGGGACTGTTTTTGAGAAAATGGTGCTTGAGGGTTTTTGAAAATGGGGAATTTTGAGATAGTTTTCTCAGAAAACGGTTGTTTTCGAGAAACTTTGTGACATTAAAGCACATGTACTCATAAATATGATAATGTAAACAAATTGCTGCTAGTAGAAATATTAATGTCGTGAGAGAAGTCAAAAAATTACATGTTTGTAATTTTTGACAAAACAGAAGAGTAGAGAAATATGACGTTTATGTCAACTCATAGAGTTAATTTAGCACTATCTCTACCAAAAAAATGTGAAGCTGTTTTTGAGAAAATCTTGTTTTTGTAATTTTTTAAAATTGCACAATTTGCTCGCAATATTGCGCGAAAACTACTAAAATTTTCAAAAAAATATACATGACCTTAATGAAAGAACTCACTATGGAGAACAAATTTTATTGGAAGGAGAAATGTCTATTTTAAATTTTGAAGTTGTAGGAGGACGCCCGAAAAAAATTGAAATTTTCGAAAATTTAAGGTTAATTCTGAAAATCGGATCTCTTCCACCTTTAGTGTGTATTTTATTCTATTCTTACAAGAAATTTAAAGATAAGATTTCGAGCTGTTAGTGAGAAAATTTTTAAAATGTCCGGGGCCTTCACGTAAAGTACCCCCAAATTTTGAAGAATGATTTTGAAAATCCCAAAGCTTCGATTCGAGCCATGTGGACAAGTTTTCTTCAATTTGGAAAACCTCCTACGTTTAGGGGCTACTGGTGTTCACAGACGGACGTTTCGAAAAAAAAAAACAATATTTTTTCGGTATCGGCACCCCAAAACGTGTATTTCCGTTGGAATATCAAAATCGATTTTCCGAATCATTTCACATCTTTCCCTAAACTACGTATAATACTCCATATATACGTACGTATAAGGGAAAGTAAAAAATATTCTGCTAATCCCTTTTTCGGGTATTGCTATTTTTTTTCGAAAAACAGCAAAAAAGTTTAAAACTGCAAAATTGAAGATAGTGATTTTTGCCTTAGAAGGTCTGTTGAACAAAATTAGCGTTTAAAAAAGGTAATGTACATTTTTTTGTAAACGTTAGTATTTTTTGCGTAATTTCTGTTTGGAATTAGTGAATATTATTGGCGTACCGTCATAACACGTCATTACACTAACAAAATACTGATCTAGCAGTTTCAGTAATTATACTGTTCCATAAATGAAAAAATATATCGATTTATTGTAATTAATGAAGTGTAATTGTAATATATTATGCATCCTAACTCTTTAATTTATTTATATTTTTAATTTAATTTGCTTATATTTTAAGACTTTTGTGTAGGATTGAATAAAATAAATTATTTTAGATAATGTTGAAATTAAAACATAATTATATGCATTAGGTAACACAAAACTACGACCCCCCTCCCCTCCCAGACCTCCACGTAACACTCGAACCCTCTTTAGTGTTACGTGATTTAAGGACCACCCCTTAGCAAACATTTCTCGATCTTAAGTTTGCCTCTCTCTCCCGCGTTACTCGCCCAACGGAGATGCACAAGTTCGCAATTCATTCGATCACGCTAATATTGAACGATGCAAATTTCAAGTACACTTTGTTAAAGATCAGGTCGCGAACAAGAGCGCGACAGGAAGAAAATGATGACGCTTGTGGCGTCAGGCGAACGTAAATTCACCGCCCGCAACTTCGAGTGAAACTTCAAAAGTTGGAGGACGACGCAGTATGAGAGAAGGACCAAGAAGAAACTGTGATACAGATACAGAGAAACATGGGGAGAGGCTAGTGACAAAAACAGTGATATAGATTTTTTTATGGAACAAGAAAATAGTGGTAGCTCACATAATACTAAGATTTAACATTGTCATAAATGTGAATTTTCTAGTCAATTAGATAATTTGGAATTTTTAATCTTCTTATGTAGTTAGCATTAATTTAAAATTTTAAAACAAAGTCCGAGTCTCTTTAAAATTAGGGGGCGTTCTTGCGGTGCACAGGAAGTCACAGATACTCTCGTATTTTCTAGTTATTACTTTTCTAATTTCTTTGGTTTGGGCTAGCTTTTCAGTTTTGCATCACCCTTTTCACAGCCCCCATCTGTCGCCACCAAAAATACATCTTTTAATTTTTTTCTTTCTCAAATGACAGAACTGAAACATGTCGCTAAGACTATTATTTGTAGAAGAATAAAACCTCGTCCCATTCGGAAACTTTCGTTGAAAAATTTGGAACGGTTTTTGAGAAAATGTCGTATGAGCGTTTCTGAAAACGCGCATTTTCACGCAAAACCTTCGAGCTTTCGAGAAAATTATAAAGAAATTACATGAAGTATATGTTATTCACAAATTCAACAATGTATACGAATCGTAATGTAAATCTTAACAGCTTGAAAGATATTTCCAAACAATTGTGTAATTTTTGAAGAAAAACAAAGAACAAACACATTGGCATGAAAGTGGAATTGATGCTATGTTGTTGAGTTCTTTTGGCACTATACGTTCAAAGAATTTAAAGAAAAATTGAAGCCATTTTCGAGAAAATGCCGTTTGAAAGTTTCGGTTGTTGCGGAATTTTCAGCTTATTTTCAAAGAATATTTTTTTAGATTCAGCGAAACTTGATAAGACTTCATTAGAAACAGATGTACTTAATAATGCAGTTATCACTATAGCATCGCTGGCAATGTATTAAATATTAACGACGTGAGAATGGTGTGAAAAGAAATCAATTTGTGCAGTTTTAATTTTTAAAAGAAAAAAGGCATAGAGCAAAAATGATGGGTTCCCCTTTGTAAAGGCGTCTTATCCGCGAAACATATTCTTCGCGAAACGCTTCTAGACGTTGTTCTGAAGTGTACATTCTTTGTGTATTATCAAGTTGTTTATTGTAGAAAATTCATAGATTTTCAAGCACCTATTCCTGAACATACCGTTCCGTTCTTGCAGATTTATATTAGAATATAATTATGTAACTTTCGTAGATCCAAACACCAAAGATAACCGTTAGGAGAAAGACCCGAGCTGTATGGAGGATGTGTTTTTAGGGTCTGCATTTTCAGTTTTTGATTGATTCCCTCCTCCCCTCTTTCCAATATCGATCAGGTTTTTGTCCAGTTTCCAAAATGGTCCCTTGTTTTGCTTCTGGACATAAATATAGCTTCATTATGCGCACGTTTTGTTGAACCCTTCTTTTGCTTGAAGTGGTAGGAGTGTAGGAAGGGGAGTTACTATTTTGTTACCAATGCTGAAAAATCAAATCTGCACTTCGTTTACCGTTGCAAATAACTTTTCTATAACTCGGGAAAGAAAATGTCGAGTTTTTCCATGTTGGTAATCTCATGCTTTTTCTTAATTAAAAAAACATTTACTCATATTTCTACTATATATAGATAAAATGATGGGAAGGAATTCTGCAGCTCAAGAAAATGTGCTGAGACGATCTTCTCCCTCAAACGTCACATACCTTTTACCGTTTGTGTGTTGTTGTTGTTGTTGTTGTTTTTTATTTTATTTTTTTTTTTTTTTACTAAAATCTATTTCCAGAGTGGGACTGCCGTGTGGAGACGAGCGTTCTCTTGAAGGAAAAGAACGCCACTTGATAGAAGTTCTCTGCGTCGGCTTTGTATTGCTGGCTGCGGCTCCCACTCCTCTGCACCGGTCCCTGCTGTGGTTTCACACCTTTCCTGCTGGTGTTCCAAAATTCGGCCCAATTATTTCCCAGAAGAGAGAGAAACGACCTTATTGGCGGAGGGTTAATGGGAGATCGGGACGACCAGGTCGTTACTTGTCAATGATGTGTTCCCCTTTGTAAAGGCGTCTTACCCACTCGAACATAATGTTTCAATAAAGAAGCTATCGCCATACCTTTGCTTAAACCTATGAATGTGTCTAGTTTTATAGCGCATTTGACTACAAAAATATTATTACTGCTTGCTTCTCTTCTACGGTACCCATAACTGAACTCGCCACCCTTTTTAGACTGCCCTTCGCATTGCATAGATCCTATCAAATGTTGACATTCTAACAGTTGAATGCTTTTTATATGGTACTACACACTACATTTACCGTATATTTCACTTCTCTTTCAGTACAAGTTTTCACCCTATTGATTACATTTCTATGATTTTCATAATATATCACAACGAGTAAGAAAAGCGCTCAAAAACTGCCGCTGGCAAATTGTTCGAATCTATTATTGTTCAGTTTGCAAATGAAGGAATTGCCTACGTCAGTTCTTTGTACTCCTGCTCTTATCTTAGGTTTGTGATAAAATCTATTTAAATAATCCGGTTTATATAGCCTTCGCAGGATTTCCTGCAATGGAGAGGAACCAGCGCATGATTTATACAATGCTCAAAGTCGTTTCCTCAGTGCTCTAATGATTCTCAATATCGAAACGTTGATTTTTCAACAACATTGATTTTTGTTGATTCAATATTGAAACGTTGATTTTTAAACACATCCATTATTTTATGGTTTGGTTCGGTAGTGTCTAATAGAGAATTTATTATTGGTTTTTAAAAGGAATCAAGCTTTATTTGTTTTTAAATTATAGAATATTTATAAATTTGAAAACATTTCTCAAAGAAAAAAAAAAAACCGATTACTTGCGACTGTTTGCGGCTCGAATCTTCATCTTAGAATGAGTGACTATTGGTGCCACAGTACTTTCTTGCATTATTTGTTGCATTGCATTTTCGAAAATTCAAAGACTACAACGAAAATGCGACTTATGCCCTTGTTCCATCAGTCCATCAAGGCGTTTTGCCGTCAAGTGATTTTCCGGACTCTAGGACCCATAAAACATTGATTCTGACTACAGAACGTGTTAGAAGATGAAAATTACTATATTTAAACACAAGATTTATCCATTTTGTTAGTTACCAGGACCTGGAAATGCGCATTTTTCTATCAAAATATTTGTTGTTTATACTTGTGATTGTGCCCCGGAAAATGGCGACATTACGTCAGAAAAACTCTAATTGCCGGGACCTGGTAACAAAAGAGTGGGTTTCTATTCATAACACGTCACACGTTGTGTAGTGTAGAACCCATCTTTTGTTGGCCCTCAGTACGGAAAAATCAATTATAGACAAAATGTCTCTCTGCCTGTGGTCCAGACGATGATTAAACATCATCAGTGTTGAAAATGGATGTATTTTTCTTAATAAAATCTGTTGTTGAACAGAATCTGTTGACAGAACGTGAAATAAGGCCATGAACAGTTTTTTTCGTATATGAGTAGTTTCCGCGTATTTTGCGAAAAATACTATTTTTAAATTTTTAAAACAATTAAATTCTTAAAAACGACTTCAAAGATTTTCTTTACATTTTCATGGTATGTATCAAAGACGGAAAAAAAACTGGTGCTAATCTCATTTCTTTAGAACACTGTATTTTCGAAAGTTGCAAAAAATTAATGTTCTGAAACTCCAATATTGAAGATAACTATTTGTCTTAAACGAAACCTGTTCTTAAAAGTGATGTCTTTAAAAAAGTCATTTACACTTTTTTGGGGAAAACGAATTGTGTTCACGTTTTTTTGGCTTGAAGTTAATGCAACTTAAATATTTTCTGAAATTCCGCTCCAAGATCTGTGTTTAAATTTTATTCTTCGGACTTAAAATGAGACGGTTAAAAGAATAGCGTAGATCTAACTTTCGTTGAACTCTGAATTTTCGAAAATTGCAAATGATAGAAACAATGCGAGAAAGTATACACTTTTTTTAGTTCTAGTATCTTGCAGCGTTACAAAACCTCTGCACTGCGTAAGAAGTACGCGAGTAAGTACAAATTTCAGAAGGGCATCTGCCCCCGGCCACCTGGCAATGAACATCTGGACAAGAACAAACTAGTGAGACGCCACCAATGCCACTATACGATCAGGCATTTTAAAGTTGTGGGTAAAGCATAGACCTCTCTAGAGTTCGAAGGCGCTTTGTGCAAAGCAGCTGACGCGAGATTTAAATGTGAGGTGTTAAAGCATCAAAGTAGTCGGTTAGCATTTGGTGAGAGCACAAAATAGATGAAAATTTTAACTTGGACTGGCGTATCCTAACAGAATCATCCAATTATTTTCCAGGGTGTCCACCGGATTCCTTAAAAACCGGGAATTTGAAAAGGCCTAAGAAAATGCTGTTCGCTTCATCCGCTGACAATTGCAGATTGACCTTCACCTCATCACTCAGCAGAGTGCAGATCCCAGCGTGGGCAAACATTTTTCCATTTTTAATTAGTAGTATTATTTAAGTAACCGTGACAAATAAAATGAGAAAGTACCCGTTGCATTGTGGCACTCCTGTAGTACAGTTGTAAGATGGAAATTAAAATTATGCTAAAGTCGTGACCTCATATATTTGTCATTTGTAAATTCAAAATTTCTCAGGTACGGATTACTAAATTCCAATTAGAGTTTTTGAGCTAGCACTTTGTTTTGGTAGTCTCTTATTAAGGTTGGGAGAAGTAACCAACAATGTCGCCTTTGCCAAAATAATTGCTATCCTAACACACCTACATATCGTACATACAATCCTCATACATCCTAATAGCTTATGTGGCTTCTCCGACGCTTTAAAAAGTTTAAAAGCGTTTTCATCTTTATACATTTAAGTTTTTTTCATTTTATTTCTATAAAATGGCCGTGTCCCACCAGCAGACCGATCGTGAGACGCGTCGAAAGACACATCGCTTCCAACCAAACGAGAGCAGGGAGTGAATGACACTCGAAGTTACCCGATGACTAGTGTAAATGGAATAATATTTTTCGTTAAAAATACGACTGGACAATTCTCAAGTCCATGAGCAGTGCTAAAGATTGTTAATATGCCAAAAGGATCTTATTCAAATCCTTATATTTACAGATGTATACATAAGATTTAAAAATAGTGGTCAAAAATTTGTGTTTTATAAAATCCATTGGAGTCTATGCACAACAAAAATTGAAGACGGTATGGATTTTGCATAATGTGCACCTAAGAGTCAAGATACACTAAAATACATATTTCTGCATTCTCTGCACATGTGCTGTGTAATGTAACATGGCAGCAAACTCAGTACAATCAGTATTATCAAGAGCATTGTTGGAAAAAAAGCCACGATTTATTTTCCCGTACTATAACCGCAGTCAAGCCTCGTGATCTCATATTATCTGTTCGATAAATTTGTTACATTTGCCCAGAAACAATATAGCATAAAGTTTGTGTTGTTTCAGTTGTCGTTTTCCCACAGGACGTTAAAAGGAACTTGAAGCCTAACATTGGTCTCTATTTATTTAAAATGAAAAAAATATAGCAAGCAGGAGAAAATTAACATTTATGGAGAATTTTAAAAAAAATTCCAATGTGGTCCATAAAGTGGAACAACAGTTGTATACATTCGATCACACACTTCGACGTGCGCGCGCAGGGGGGGGGGGGCGTAAATACCGTAAAAAATTTGAGGTGTCTCGTAACCTTACGTAGTTAACTATTTTATTTTCATTTATGTTTATCATGGCCATCATTTTCATTTATGTTTATCAAATGATCTTCGTTCATAAACATCTTTAATTAATGTCGTATAGGTTTTTTTCAAAATATGAGATGTAATCTCGTAATTTTGTTTAAATTTTGAATATTTTTGTAAAATTAGAAATACGATAACAAAAATTCAATCATTTTCTTCAAAGTCTCCAATTTTTACAGTTTTGTATACGTACGTTAATACGGAAAAATCTGTGGAATATAGATTGAGAGAATTCAAGGAAAATACGCGTTTGGGGGTCTCCTTATATCGAAAAAGTGGTGTTTGCGTCCGTCCGTCTCTGTCGGTCCGTCCGTCCGTGATACTGTCGCGAATTGAGGGGGAGAGGGAAGACCTCTCGTGCAGGAAGTAAAGAGAATATTCTTAAAAGATGTTTAATTTACTCACCGGCGTAGTAGACTCTACGTCCTGGAAGCGAGTGGCGACACGACGGCTGACTCCGGCAGGTTGACACTTAATGAGAGGGGGCGAGATGTCAATCCTGCGCCATTTAATAACCTCGAAACGCTGGCGTCGGCAAGTGACAACTGGGTCACTCGCCCGCGGCAGCGTGTCGCGAAGACCGGAATGCCATTTCGCGACAGCACCCTCTCCCCAGAAAAAGGGCCGCGCCACCGCGGAGTTTGAGTTTAAAATACACATTATATACATCCCATGCAGTACGCATGACATTAGCCTTAACACTTCATAAAATTAAAAAAGTAACAAATCACAGAGCTTATACACTACCAATATATTTCCTAATGTCTTTGACTACCGAAATTACTGAGTATTTTATGGACGATTAATTTACTTAGATATGAACAGTAACCATTTATCTCTAAAGTTTGTTAATTTTAACAATTATTTTGTTACGTCCGTTACTTTATGAGAGAGTACTTTAAAACAGAAGTTAGCACCCATTTGAGATAAACATTTAGATGCTAATGATATTAGAATTGCGAATTGACCTAAAGAAAATATAAACAAGAAATCTAAAATTAAAAAATGTGTTTAATACATACAAAATTAGAGACAGTTACGAAATAATTTACATTATATACAGAACAAAAGAGAGAACCAATAATGCACCAAATCCGCTCTTGTTTGCAAGGAAAGGGGGAAAAAAACCGAGGGGAGAAAAAATATTAAAAGGCCTTTGATGGGAGCCCATTGGCTGCCGCCTGCTGGTGAGAAAGATGGTTCTACCAATGTTTCCTGACCGTCATAGGTTTGCGATCGCCATCGCGGTCGGACGAATTCAAGCATAGAGCTCATATTACAGAGAGGATCCATTTGCTCTGGCCATTGACTTCAGCCTGCTACTGGGAGATATGATTCAATCAACGTCTCCTCACCGTCATAGGTCTGCCTTTGTCAACCCCTGCCCGACCGCAGCGAGTGTAATTGCATGCGGACAAACCTGCACCAAGGGTAGGGGCAGTTAGAAAATGCAGAAATGAGGGTAAAAAAATACGCAAAGAGACTTAAAGAACAGGCACTCTTTAATGAGAACACCAATCGTTACAGGAAGTTTAAAAAAAACATTGCGTGGAGCATTTCTAGGACGAACGTACGCTTAGAGCGCGCCCGCGATGCACTGAAGGATGCCTTGCGCTGCAAAGAAGTGCTGTCGGTGTTGTGTCGCTCCTCGTGCGGCCTCGGCGCGTGGCGATCGCTGCCTCAGCGGAACCGATCCACAGCGCTGTCTGGCCAGGCCAGCAGAGCCAGGGCAGAGGCAGGCCGGTCGTCGCGTGCGAAGCAAGCGGAACTGTCTCTCTTAGTAGGCCAGTGCTTTTATTCTGCAATAAAACATTTCATTAAGAACCCTACCCAAGGTAAAGGATCGAAAAGGAAAGGGGAAATAAATCTGACAGAAAAGTGGGGGAATAGTAGGGTGTATGGACAAGGCTTCTATAATGATAAAGGCGATTTGGATGGAGAAAAAATCCATTTTAATTGCAGGTGTGCATAGAAGAGATGAGATCACCATAAGTGGCGCAGTTCAGTGGCCGGGAAAGCGTCGGTCTCCGGGACGTTGGAGAGTTGCCAGGCGACGCTGCAAATAGCACTCACTTTGTCTCCGCCTGGAACTTAAGAAATTGATAAGTTGTTTGCACTGTTCTCATTCCTTACAGCGGCGTTTGCGGCTTTCTGTGCTGCCGAGCGCGTAACTGGCCCTAAAGTGTAGAAAGGAGACGATTAACCGGGCAGACGAGTGGCAGACCGTTTCGGTGGGCCTGACGACTGAGTGCGAGCGTCATCTGTAGGTCGGTCAGGAGTTGCAGGGTTCCTTCCGGTTGAGGTGTCACCAGTGGCATTAGGGTTTAACCTAGGGATTCTGGACCGCAGGAAGTACGGGGTTCCGACTGATGCTGCTATATCAGGTTGCTGTCGGTCAGATGTCAGTCCTGGTGTGAGGAGGTCCTCTGTTGTATTTGTCATTGCCTGTATGTTTGTCCATTCTCCGTTTGCAAGATGATGTCAGGCTGCGGATCGTAAAAAGAGTCCGGTATTGGTGAAATGTTTGAATGGTGGGCGTCTATTTTCCTTCCCGTGGCTTCCTCCACGAGGTCAAATGTTACTGGTGTCCTAACTTTTGTGACTCTGAATGGTCCAGCCCATTTGGTGGCGAGTTGAACGCGTTGACTGATATTGATGGTAGGAAGCGTGCGTTGGCAGTTTTGCTGTTGGTCTTTCGCCATTTTCTGAGCGTTACACTCGGCAACGTGCGCATGGGCAATTTTGAGCCTTCTTTTAAGGACTTCGTGTGGTATGGCACTTCTTCTGCCATGCACGGAAGGGACGGCTCCAGTGTTTCTGCCCGAGGCATTCGAAAGTGACGACTGAACACGATAGGCAGGAGTTTCTTGTGTTACAGCGTGTACCGAGTTGCGAAATACGAAAAGCGCGTATGTTATTTGGAATTCCCAGTCTGAATGAGATTGTTCTATGGCGCAAGCTATGATATTAGCGAACGTCTGATGAAATCGTTCTATTCTCCCATTAATTCCTGGAATTCCGGTGCTGCAAAGGATGTGGTTGACATTGAGTAATTTGGTGATATTTTCTATGAGCGAGGATGTGAACTCTGTACCACGGTCTGATTTCAGGGACTCCGGTATGGAATAACGGCAAAAAACTTCTATGGCACGAGCCACTGTTTCCGTTCCATCGCGTGAACTCGCATTGGGCGGTCAAGATGTATGTGTTTCCTTGGGCGGATGGAGGGTTTATTGACCCCATCAGGTCGAGACCTAGGAATTGCATTGGCCGCACCGGTTCCTCTACATCTTGTATTGCTATGTCCGATTTCCTTCCTTTTCGTTTCAGACCGGTGAGACATGGCTTCGCACATCCGCGAACAACCT
This sequence comes from Gryllus longicercus, assembly GCA_038098605.1. NCBI lineage: Eukaryota > Metazoa > Arthropoda > Insecta > Orthoptera > Gryllidae > Gryllus > Gryllus longicercus. Next base: position 230,319 of record JAZDUA010000436.1, on the reverse strand, counting down.
AGGCCAATCAAAACTCTTTGTAATGAGTTGTACGGTTTGTAAGATACCGGTGTGGCCGGCCAGGATGTTATTGTGGCACATTTCTAGTATGTAAGGAACCGTGGCACGTGGTGCGCAGAGGACGGGTGTTTTTCCGTTGAACAGTTGAACAGATTTTTGCATAAGAGACCATATGCGTCATAAAAGTAGGTTTGTGTCAGTCCTTGGCAACAGGTTTCAGTTCTGAAGTTCTGCTGTTCCTCAAGTACTCTGGGTTTATCCCAAGGTACCGGAAGTTGGTCGGCAACATGCGAGATAATGTTAACCGGAGGCGCCCTGCTCAACGCATCCACGTGAGGAATGGATTTCCCTTACCTATGCTCCACGGTAAATCTATATTCGGACATATGCGAGCCATCTAGCTAACCCACATGCTAATAAGGGGATATATACCCGAGATGGGTTCAAGGGTTACCTCCGTGTGTTCGGGAGCTCGAGGTTACTCGTCACGGGAATTGTTCCCCAGGGAGCAGTGTTTACCGCTGGAGGCCCAGGTAGGTTCCCTAGACGCCGTTGGCAGGGGAAACGGGTTGGGACAAAACAGAAAAGGTGACGACTCAAAGGAAAGTGGTATGAGAAAGTCTGTGTCCATTGTGGAGCACAGCTAGTTTTAGTTGTTTTACTTTGAGGTGTCAAAATTCATGGGATATCTTCTAATATCGTGTCTGATCTTTTGCCCGCCTGAGTGCAACAATTCGACGTGGCATGGACTCAACAAGCCGTAAGAACCGCCTTGCAGAAGTATTGAGCCATACTGTCTCTATAGCCCTCTTTAACTGCGTATTGCAGATGGCAGGTTTTTGTGCATGTACTGATGTCTCGATTACAAGTCAAATGATAGGATTCATGACGGGCAACCTGGTGGCCAAATCATTCGCTGGAATTGTCCTGCATTTTCTTCCAACCAATCGCGAACAATTGCTGCCCGGTGACACTGCGAATTTCAGCCTTAGAATTCCATCGTCTGGGAACATGAAGTCCATGAGTGGCTGCCTAATGGTCTTCGAGTAGCTGAACATAACCATTTCCAGTCAATGTTCGGTTCGGTTGGCCCGGAGGACTCCATCCATTATATGCAATAACAACCCATACTATTGTGGTGCTACCACCAGTTTGCAGGGTCTTGTTGAGAAATTAGGCCCATGCCGTCGTGGGGTTTTGGGCCACATCGAACCCTACTATCGGCTCTCAACCAACTGAAATCTCATCTGACGTTACGTCCCAAATTAATTTCTGCGGGTTTTTCACGCAATGTACCGTGCCAGAACCCACTGACAACTCTACGCAAACGTCGCTGCTGTCGGTCATTAAATGAAGACGTCGGCGTCTGCAATTTGCGTGGTGAGGGGTTATGCCTGTAATCAGGTATTCTCAGCACACTCTTGAAGATATTGTAGGTCACTGAATATTGAATTCACCAACGATTTCCTAAATGGAAGGAGCTAACTCCGGTGTCTACCTCCAATTACCATACCGGGTTCAAAGTTTGTTAATTTCCGCCATGCTGCCATAATCACGTCAGATACTTTTTCACTTAAATAAAAGTGAAAGCTTTGCTAGCAATGTACCTTCTGTACGTGATTGTACTGCCATGTGTATATTTCCTTCTTGCTATCCCATGACTTTTGTGACCTCCGTGTGTATACTAATACTATTTTTCATTTCAGTTTGACTCTGGGATTCAACGTTTTATGTCTATGAGGACAACAATGTATGACCACTTTCGACCAACAACTAAAGCTACCGGATACGGCTTTGCTCTTCTTGTTGCTCCTCTTGTCTTGTACACATGGTGGTTGAAATCTTCAAGAGTGAGTGTGATTGCTGTATTAAACATTTTTTCTTTCAAAATTAAAAACAAATATATACATTAAGAGTTGTTATTAATTCCCCATCATTTAGTGAATCCCCTTCATTTTGTTGCGAAATAGCAATAGGATAATTTATATATTTTGGGAGTTTGTAAAATGTTCAAATATTTACATACATAGGGGATTTATTTAATATAATAATGTGCATTCGTGGTATTGTTGATCTTTCAGTAGTGTCAACAAATCATTTTTAGGGCCGGTTTCATCAACAGCCTGAGTAAAATTGAGAGTAGTTACCCGAGAGTAACAATTTACTCTAAGATAGTAACTCTCGAGTAGAGTAAAAGCGTTTCATCATGCTTCTAGAGGGTTATTTTACTCTAGAGTACATACTCTACGATTTACTCCGCGAATCAGCTGAACACGCAGTATATGAGAGCGATTCAAGAGGCTGTGAGCGAGAATGACGTTGGGAACCAATGCGAACCAACGCGAACCTTTGATTAATCCCTTATATTCTATCATTCATTTCAGTTTCGGAGTTCTTGGCGATCTCTTAGCGTTATAATCTTGTGTGGTGTAATGGTGATTTTAGTTAGCGTAATTTATTTCTTAGTTTATGTATCTTTACTTAATAAATATTCATTCTTTTCTGGAGATAAGTTACTATTTTATTAGCAATGCAGAAAATGAAATTTGCATTTCGTTTATCGATGGCGGTGCAAATCAAATTTTTGTATCTCGGGAACGAAGATGTTTAGTTTTCAAATGTTGCTGATCTCGCGTTTTTCTAAATTATTATTATTATTAGTTGTTTTTTTTCATTTTTTATTATTTATTCACGATTCAACTATTTGTAGTTAAAATGTTGGAAAGGGATTCTGGAACTCGAGAAAACGTGCGCAGATAATCTCCCCCATACGTTACATACAGATTTTACTAAGTATATAAATATTTCTTAGTGCTTTTAGTCACTGTAGTTATCATAATTTATTTTGTTATCTTATATTGTACGTACTACCTTTATTTCGTATCCACATGGTGAAAAAGAAATTGACAAGCCCTCTATAGTTTACAATGTATTTGATGAAGTTAAATAGCTGATTTGGTCAAACATAACCTCGTGACAAAAACTCGATCGTTATAATTAAAACCAATCCATTCTCTTTCGCACCCTTTGTCTTCGCACTAGTGGATAATATTCCGAATCATTGCTGGAATCGTTTTCAAATACTATCATTCGTAATCGTCGAGCCATAACAACACTTCGGAGGTACATGCACGTTGAAAATTGAGCATACTTCGTACTTAACCCGACGGATTTTCGCAGTGTAAAGTTACTCTCGAATTTACTCTAGTGTAATTTATTTACACTCTAGGAAAGTGATGGTGAAACGCTCCAAGAAGTTACTCTCGAGTAAACATGATTTATGCCGGAGTAAACTCTTACTTTCTTGTTTGGTGAAACCGGCCCTTACTGTATTAAAATGATATTAAAAATCTTCTTAGTGCATACTGTTACTTCAGGTAAATCAGTAAAACGGGCACCGGGATTAAGCGGTCATTTCAGTTGTTTTTTCGTGGAACCTCTTGGTTCTTTCATAGGAGAAAAAGAGGCATGATGAAGTGGCGAAGCAGTTCCACCAATTATTGGCATTGAAAACGGTCTTACTCGCCACTTCCGTGCCGTATTGTAAATATGTGCCTCACAATGTGCTTGAAAGTAGTGAGCACACACTCTACTGGGATTGCTCCATTATCACTGACAGACACGTCGGCGGCAATAGACCCGATAGGAACGTACGTAAAGATGAAGGGTAGAAATCAGCAGGTTTTTCTTATCGATATATCAATACCCACAACATATCGGGAAAATATCAAGAGAAGATCCAGAAGTATACCGATCTCGCCCATGAAGTCGCAACTCAGTGGAACTTCAGTGAAGTGACAACTGTGCCTATAATAAGATCAGCTACAGTAGTGATCCCGAAAATGACACTTCGGGCACTGGAGTGTCTTCACTTGGATGTCAGGATTGTATACAATATGCAAAAGTCAATAATTTTGAATACATGCCGTATTGTCAGAAGCCATCTAAACCTTCAGTAAAGAAACCACACACCTGGTCATCATTCCTCTGTGTGGCTGGCATACCGACCAGTAGATACTGTGAATAATGAAATAATAATAATAATAATAATAATAATAATAATAATTAAGTGTATGGCGCTTTTAGTTTAGCATTACGAGCTGAGTAATTAGGAAAATGCAAAAAATTTTGTTTTTCGGGCGACGAAAAAAAAACAACAGCCGAGAAGACGGACTGCAATCAGAAAAGATGGTCAAGAATAGAAAGAATAATTATAGAAACTAACTAGGGCGAGAAAGTCTGTGCTATTCTATAGTACCAGTTGTTTTTTATCTATTAAAATAGCTAATTTTGTACAACAAACTTTATCTGACGCAAAAATCTATATCTTCTAATTTGTAGTTTTGAAATGTTTTCACAATTTAAAAAAACAGTAACAAAAAAACTAGCAATACCCGTAAATTGGACTAGCACCATATTTCTTACCGCCCCTTATCACATACGTGGAGAAAATTAACAGAAAAAAATTAGAGCGGTTTTCAGGATTTTTTTTTTTTTTTTTTTTTTTTTTTTTTTGTGAATTTGAAGCCGACATTTGTTGTATCTAAATGTTCGTTCAGGATCACGTTTTGGCAGTGTGCCAACCCGTTGGCGGGCGATTCAAATGTGTGTTTGTGTTGTGTTGTGATTGGTTGTTTGTGTGGGGTGTGTGTGTGCGTGGCTGGGTTGGTTTTGAGGGGTGGGGAGGGGGAGGGGGAGGAGAAGAAGGAAGAGGAGGAGGATGTGGTATCGCGTGGAGGCGGGAGTAGAGCGAGGGAGCCCCAGCCGACGCCAGGCGGAGGCCCGCCCGCTCCACGGTTTGTGTGTGTGTGTAAGTGTAAGGGTTCGCGAGTTCGAATCCGGATCCAGGTCCAGGTCCAGGTCCTGGACCTTCACCTTCACCCTCACCGTCACTCTCTCCCTCACCCTCGCTGGGAAAAGGAGTGAGTGTGTGGGGCAGAGCGAGGAGAAAGAGCGAGAGAGAGAGATCGAGAGAGAGAGAGAGAGAGAGAGAGAGAGAGAGAGAGAGAGAGAGAGAGAGAGAGAGAGAGGGAGTTTCCGCCATGATTCGAACGAAGAAGCAACGGGTGCGGCGGACGGTGGTGCGAGGGGGAGCGAGAGGGTGTGGTTGGAAGGGGGTGATTGGGCGTTGTGGTGCAAGGCGGCGGACAGTGGATCGAGGCGGAGAGGGGTGGAGAGGATGGGAAAGGACGGAGGGAGTGGGGTGGGGAGCTTCTCATAATGGCTGATGGTCGCTTCGATCCCCGGTGCGCACTTGTCCCTTTCCTCAAGAACAATGCCGCCCCCTCCTTTTTGTAAGTACTTCCTTGTAGGAGAACAGTGGTGACGTTGACCTTGTTGGTTGATTTTATTAAATCACAAAGTTACGTACTCGACAGCGTTTTGGACCTCGTTTAAAAGAAATGTCATGGCCTGCGACGCAACTTCAATAGTGATTAGGTGACGTCCACTGTCGATATCGTGCATTTCGGAACTTCTCAACTTCCCTCAGTCCGTTTCAGGGGAAAGAAAGGAACAAGTGCAGACGGAAATATTTGTCCGAAGTAAAGGAAGTTTTCAATTGGCTGACCATTAAAAACGCATCTGCAGCATTTCAGTATTGAAAATCAATAAAAGTGCTTTTCCTACGAAAAGTATCGTGTCTTTGAAAGATTTACTTTATGTTAAAATCAGTAAATTGGTTTTATATTTTAAACATGCCCTTACATTAACTTCAGAATAGTCTATTGTATGTTTAGTTTCTTCTGTACTACTTACATAGAATGGAGAAAGTATTATAATGGTGGGACAGAATTAATGGATTCTGGGTTCCTGATGCTGAAAAAGTGGACAAAAGTGGATACTGGAAAATCTTTTAGCAGTAACCAAACTTCGTTTCTTAAAAATTTCGATTTTTAAATAAAAATAAATTCAAATTTATTCATTTCGCTTAAAACAAATACTAATGATATTATTTATATATTTATAATATATATTGATGTATTCTAAAGTCCGTATGAATAACTTAAGTTCGGTTGGCAGAGCCTAAAACAAAATTTGTCTCTTTGATGTCAGAGTGAATTCAGTACCTACATTTTTGAAGAATCTCGAAGTAAGGCAGTCAGTGAATATGAAGATGTTTCATTTCATATGCTAAAAAACACCAGTGTTTTAGCAGTAATTAATATTAGCAATACATAATTTCTTAATCGATTTGATGGAAGCACAGATACTTGTGATATGTCTTTTCTGTAATATTCCAATTTTGTCGCAGCCTTTATGTCGTAAATTAGAGACAGTACTGTTTTTTATGTCACTGTGTTTTCTAGATTCGAAGTGCTGAAGACTCGGCAGATCATTAATATTATTTGCAAACCGCGAAGGTGACTTAGGTAATATTTTCATTGTTAACTCTAAAATTTATAAAATTTCGAAAGATCAACATTTTTGACGTCATGTTTTGGATCCCTTAGTATAACTACATTAATGACGCTTAAGAATTTTATTCAAATAAAATTTATTCTTCACAATTTATTTAATTAATATCACATTTCTGTTGAAAATATTACTAGTTTGTGTTTTTGTTTTTTGCAAAAACGTGGTATATTAAAAAAAGAAAGGGTTAAATTTAAGTGAAAATAAGATTTGAATAATAACTTAATTCATTTTTAAATATTTATTTTCATTAGATGCTGATATGTCATCACCGGTTTCTCAAACTTGATGGGAATCTTAGCGACAATTCCAAAGATTATCAACGAGCCTCCAGTTGAGTCTCAAGCAATAAAACGGATTGTTCTGATGATAGCATTGTGCATCGTCGCTTTTCACCGCTTCCTGATGCTGGCGCTCAACGTAAACGCAGCGAATGATGTCGCCACAGAAGCGGCGCTTTGTCCCGTTTTGGCGCACAAACTTTTGCTGCTGGTGTCTGTAGAATCAAACGCCGAGACCATGACTAGTGCACCAACAATACCGGTTGAAAAGTCAAAATGGAAGAAGGGAACAGACGCAAGTGAGCCGGCATTGGCTGGAACGAAGAAGATAGGAGCGCTAAGAGCGACCGAGTTGGTAGATTCCCTTGGAGGTTTGGTTGATGAAGGAGGATTGTTAAGGAAGCTGCCTGACTTGGCGCATTGGGAAGCATCTTTGGGGACGACGCATTGGGGGCGCCGCAGGCAGTACGCGAGGGTTGCAAGGGAGCGTGGGCGACAGGAGGCGTGGAGCCCGTCGGGGCGGAGGGTGGGGAGGGAAGCGGAGCAAATCGCCCACTTGGAGGCTCTCGTCCGAGCGAGCCGCCTGCGCCTAGTTCGTTTTTCGGCCGCCGGCTTCGTCGCCGTCGACCGCCCGCTGCTGGGCGCCATCGTCGGCTCCCTGGCCACCTACTTGCTCGTCACCGCGCAGTTCGACTACATGTGACACGTGACCAGTACTTATGCATCAATAAAATGATCTTTATGTATGTACTAATGTACTTAATGTATCATATCTAGGATACGTATGGCTCTTCATCAAAATGGATTGATTTACGAGTAAATAGCTATTGAATATAATGTAGGTGCGTGACGATACTGAGTGTCGTAATATGTGAAGATTTGGATTGCATTTCATCTTCAACCTGCCGCTTCTTACGGGATGCTTTACTTGACTGACATGACTCAAACGCCATAACGTGAAGAGCCTGGTGCTGATCTCTTTCTAGTTCCAACTCGCAATATGAACTCCGTTATTGAATGAAAATATACTTTACAATTTGTTTCTGGACCATCGTAACTATCTTATTTATTGTATGTATCGTCTCGTTTCTACATGTCTAACTCTAAAGGAAATTATTTATGATAATAATTTGTTCTTCATGGCATGTTCTTGTTTGTTCTTTGTAGACCCTTTGGCGAATCCCATTTTTACAATTGTTCGTGTTTGTAAGCGACTGTTTCGTAACCTGTCATCCACGAGCAGGTTTATACATCGAAAGGTACACCTGCTTGTGGCGCTTGCTAGTGGTTAGAATAGCAGTTGTTCACAGTCCAAGTTCATAAGCGCTTCCTAAAAAAATCAAGTCAAAGGAAGAATAAAATAAGGACTGCGAACAAAAGTATGAAATCAGATTGACATATTATGAAATTACCGAGAATAAATGAGTGTTACATTCACAATTTAAATGCTCCAAAAAATTGAAAATTGAGGAAGTATGGCCATTTTCCAATTAGAAATGGGTTCAGGCAATTAAACGCGGATTTGGTATCATGAGAAATTTTTAGTTCGTCCGCAATCAAAATCAGGAATACTTCTGTACAATTAACTGTTTTATCCAGTATCATATTGTTCCAAGTGCACTGTTAAAAAGTCTACTGACCATATAAACAAACTGTTATTCAGTAAAACAATAACAAGGGCATAATTTTCTTCTCACTAAAAATAATGAAACCACACTATCAAATATTTATTTTTTATTTACTTTCATTTTTATTATAAATGTCCAATGTCAAATTTTCATTATCTTACTCTATTCATAACACTCCATGATTTCTACATACACTAAACATGCACTAATAATTTACTTTAAAAATAACTGTGATAAACGTAACTGTTTACATTCATGGTGGTGATTTCAACCTATTAATTTCTCATCTTTCAAATCACTTGCAGATTTTATAAACTGCCTACATATATTACGATTTAATGAAAAAAAATCTTTTCTATTTAAGACAACTTAAAACTTTTTGAAATATATGATTGATTTAATGTATATTAGTTGGTGATTACATAAAACTTTTCTTTGTACCATTAAAGTGAATAAATACAGAAGGGAAATGGAGAAAGAAAAAGAAGATGAGGAGGCAGAAGAGAAGAGTAAGTGTGCATCGATTGAAGAGCGGGATATTGCGAAGGATTTTTATTTGCCATTACATCTTTACCCCGAATGGTTGAATAACGTAAAATTGAATAAAAGTAATTGACATTAAATAAATTAACTTTCGCGCGCAGGTTGACAATTTCATCTACCTCTCGCGAAGGAGGTGGTGGTGGAGACCCCACGGATCGGAAACCGTTGTAACCATCACGCCAGCAGTGGACACGGCTAATTCTAAAATAAACAGGAGCGAGTGGGGGGGGATATCCGTTGGAACATCCGCAGGTGGCGGAGACCCACGCGGATTGCGAGCCTAAATGAAGAACGTTCAACCGCTTTTCCAAGCTTACAGCAGTGGACACGGCTAATTCTAAAATTAAAAGGAGTCCGTTGACACTTTCTACCTCCAGCTAGAGGAAACCCCACGGATCGCGAGCCGTTGCAACGTAACCGCTTTTCCAAATAGTGATCACGGTTCTAAAATAAACAGGAGTGGCGAGGGGTGAAATGGTATAAATGTAGGTGAAGTGGCGGATCGAGGATTATTCTCTGAAATTCAATTACAGATGGAGTACGAAGCTGCTTGTGTTGCTGCTGCAGACATTGTAGAAGCGGGTTTCGCTGGCGTCACAACCATCGCTGCTCCTGCAGTGACACCTGTCACTATTGGTGAAACACCTGCTGTTACCACCGGTGCTACTGCTTCTGCTGCTGCTCCTCCCACTTGCGCTCACGTCTCCGCAGTCACCACTGTTGGTATTTCTAACGCAGCAAGCACCCCTACTTCTTCTTCATCACTTGATTTAAGCGCGTTAAACTCTGCTGTAGCATTAAAGGAGGTCCAAAAGTGGGACACTTTAAGATTTCAAAGCATTTATCAAGTGAAGAATCTCGAAGTTTTTGAGACTAGATACGGGCGCTCGTTGTTAATCACTTTATTTAACTTCCACACCCGATCAGACACGCTCCTGTGAATGCCAAAGCGATTCGACCAACTCTCAGACGAGACGGTCGAGTCAATACGCTCTTCCAACAATATAGGACTCTTATACGGAGGAGCACGTGGTCGCACTCACGAGATTTCATTTACAAGCTGGAACAATGAGTGAGGAGCACCAGCACCAACACCAACACCAGCGCCAGCAGGTGCAGGAGCAGGAGCAAACCTTTCCCGAGTGTGAGGAAAGAGAGGAGAATACAAGCCCTGACTTTGAAAGTAAGTACATGGTGGGGAGGGAGGTGGAGGGTGATGAGCCCACTCTCCATCTCGTAAAATCGCCCTCCACTCCACACACACAGTCATGATAATTTCCAATTTATGATAATCCTTTGTAAAAAAAAATGCAAGTTCTTGTGCAACACAGCATAGGTATAAAGTGAGTCGCCCCGCACTAAAGGCCTTGCGAGGCGACCACATTCAGTATATAATGTTTGAAAGATTCAACCAAGACACTGATCTTTTTGAATCCGTTATTTTAATTTTGGAAGCGGATTCAAAATCTTCTTTCCATAACTTGTATGAAAGAGTGCATAGCGCTAGCGCCGACTTTGTCCGAATCAGCGTGAGCAAAAAATTATTTTTTGACAGTATAACTAATCAAATTCTCTTGCTGATGAAAGACAAAAGACGTGTGTATGCAGTCTTTTCTCCTTGCCGTTTTTGTTTGTACCATTCACAGACGTGCAAAGAACAAGTAGAGGAGGAGGAGGAGAACGAGACATTGGCAACACCTCTGCTGACAATGGAGATGGAAGAGGAGCAAGAGACACCGTGAGAGGTGAGAGGGAAGAGAGAGAGGGGGAGGAGATAGGGGAGGATAGTGATAGTGAAATAATATTTCGATCGGATGAGCATCCTGACAGAGGTAATATTATTTCAGTATTACAAGTAATTACAAATTATTTGAATAGTTTTAGGGAAGGAGAAGGATGATTTGCGCACCGGAAGGATGAAGGAATGATTTGCGCACCGCGTGGATAAAGTTTTGTGACGAATCTGTGATGCAAATAGCGGATGGAGCGCGATTAGAAAAGGCTTTAGATTTCAAAATTAATCGTCTTCCGCTTTATAGTTGTGAAGTGGAAAAATTTTTAGGAATAGAGTGTGCACTCGTGCTATTCGAAACGTTGGTATAAATGATCTTTCTCTCTTTCTACATCATTGTTTTGTATTTTTTGAGAAACATGTTTCACAATCACTTTCCAAACACGGCTCTCTCAAAGTCGGTGTGTCTCTAGGCACTGTTTCACATTCACACACTAGTTCAACCAACAAAAAATCAGACCATGAAATGTTTTTTTAACACAAATTCCGCTATCATACTTCAAAACACGGATCTCACTTCTTGGTATGCGGAGCATGTGTCACTAGCATTGCTGCGACGTCTGGAAGAACACCAGGAGCGTGACTCGGGGTTTAGAGGTCTGGCTCACAATACCTGTAATGTCAATTATAAGAACCCATATTACATTTCAGTTGTAGTTCACGGATTGTGTAACTACGACTCTAACTTTATGATTGATGCTTTGCGCGAACGGAACATCATCTGTCCTGACACAGGTGTTGCGCGTGTTTCTAAACCAGGTCCCATATCGCTACTACCTGACAACATTGAACGATACAAATCTTTCATTAAAAAAATACCTATTCGGGATCAGCGTCCAATACATCTGCGTTTTATAGATTCCGTCAACTTTCTAATGAGTTCCTTAGAAAAATGTGCTTCTTTACTCGAAGACAAAGATATGAAAATTACGCGGGCCCGTTTTCCAACAGATGAGAAATTTAAATTGATGCGGGAGAAAGGAGTCTTTCCTTACGAGCACGTGACCAATGCGCGCGTGTTAGATGAGGAGTGTGTGCCTTCGCGGGAAGCGTTTGGAAGTCGTGTAGCGGGAACTGAAACTATTTTGGAAGAAGCATCATACGCGAGAGCACAACACGTGTGGCGCACGTTTCAATGTAAAACATTAGGAGAATATTCCGACCTGTATCTAAAAACCGATGTTTTACTTTTGGCAGACAATTTCGAAAATTTCAGAGCCTTGGTGATGAAGACATATGGTCTCGACGCCGCACATTTTTTTACACTCCCCTCCGCCTTGTTAAAAACGACTGGTGTTAAACTCGAACACGTGCGACACGTAGAACATCTGCAGTTCATTGAGCGCAGTATTCGTGGCGGTGTCGTACACTGCGCACTCCGTTTTGCTAAATCTAATCATCCGTATATGACGAAATATGACTCGCATCTCCCACCATCCACACTTGTTTTCTATGATGTGAATAGTTTATATTCCACTTGTATGTTAGACAAATTACCTGTGGATGGGTATGCATGGTTCAAACCACCTCCCGATTGGGATGTTCGAAATTTACCCGAAGATGGTGATGAGGCTTTTTTACTCGAAGTTGACTTAGAGTATCCCGAGGCATTGCGCGATGAACATGCGGATTATCCGCTATGTCCAGATCATTCCCATCCATGTTCATCTAGAACCAAAAGACTCATGACTACGCTTCATAATAAAAAGAACTATGTTCTTCATTCTAGAAATCTCACTGTATCTTAACCTTGGACTAAAACTCAAAAAAATTCACCGCGTGTTGCGTTTTCATCAAACGGCTTGGATGAAGACCTACATTGAAATTAATAGTGCTAAGTGTTATGACCAGAAAACAACAAAGATAAACACGGTTTCTTACGACGTGTTTTATTTCACAATCCAAAAGAGCAAATCCAATAACAATAGCCAAGTTCTAACAAAATTCCAGAAGAGAGTCCAAATACGTCGCTAGATCACCAAATATCCGTGGGGGAGTCCAGAGTCCGTTAGCACTTCGACGTATCACTTATTCACAATGTCACTCTCTAATCACTTGTAGGCGCTCGCTATCGACTGCCTCCTGCTTGCCCGAGCGGCTCTTTTATAGCCCGCTCGAGGCGAAGGTCCGCTGGCCAACCCGGTGATACGGGTGGGTTCTCGCGCGCCGCTGTCTGCTCGAGCGTGACGGTACTGCCGCGCTGTCGGACAGCGCACTCTCTTGGGCGGTATTGGTACCGTCATCCGGCGGCAACTTTAAGGGTGTCTGTTCGGCCACGGCACCCTCCGCGCCCAAATGCGTTGCGTATGGCGCAAAACGCACTGAACGGGTAACCCTCCTGGGCCGGAGTTCTGTCCTGGTCGAACAGGCGGATTCTCTGCTGCTGCTGGTGGCTGCTTCCTCCCGCGTGTCCGCTGCAACTGCTGGTGTTCCAACGGCCGTGCGCTCCTGTGGGACATAAATTATTTCCCTCATCACTTTCCTGCGGAATTCCTCGGGTGATATCCACGGCCTGTTGTCTACTTGACTCTCGTTAGTTCGAGGTCTGATCTGCCCCTGGTGGCGTGTGACCAGCCTTTCTAAGGTTCGTACCGCATAAACTCTGCTGCCTCGAATCTCTTGTATTACCCCGGGCACCCATGCTGGCTCTTTCTTAAGTGACTGAATATGTACCTTGTCACCTACCTTGTATTTTGGTCTAATACCTCCAGCTCTATGCGGGTCGCTAGGGCTCAGCAGTGACAGCAGGGTCCGGGGCTGCCTGCCGTGGAGCACTTCAGCTGGGCTTCTGCCCGTTGAGCCTGGCAGGACCCTGTACGTTGCCAGGACCCTTAAGAGTGCTCGGGACTTTGGTGTCCCCGCTGCCCGCGCTTTCCCCATAGCAGTTTTGAAGGTTCGGACGAACCTCTCCGCCTCTCCATTAGACTGTGGGTGGAAAGGCGGTGCACAGATGTGTTGGATGCCGTTGCTCGCACAAAATTTTGCGAATTCTTGGGACGAAAACTGCGGACCATTGTCTGAAATCAATACCACAGGTAGACCCTCTGTAACAAAGATCCTCTCCAGCATCTCTACGGTCTGTGTAGAGGTGGTGCTTCCCATTTCAACCACATACGGGTAGTTGGACTTCGCGTCCACTACCACCAACCACATGGACCCCCAAAAGGGGCCGGCGAAATCCACGTGGACCCTTTCCCACGGTTCCGCCGGCTCCGGCCAAGGTGTCAAGTCTTTGGGGGGGGGGCGCTTTGATTAAGCTGGCAAGCCTCGCATCTCTTTAGCATTTGTTCAATGTCGTTGTTCATACCTGGCCACGTACAGTGCCGTCGCGCCAGCTGCTTCGTACGTACTACCCCCCAATGCCCTTGATGTAACAATTTAAGCACTGTCTGTCTGAGGCTCTTGGGTATGATTACCTTTGTGAACTCTTCGCCCTCTAACAATAGAACTCCAGCTTTGCACGACAATCTGTCTTGTTTGTTAAACCACCTGGCGTTGCTTCTTAATCTTCTTGTTGGCCAACCTTCTCTGATGAAGCGCCGTACCTGGTTCAACTCCGGGTCCTTGTCCGTCTCCCTCGCTATAGTCCTTGCCTCTAACGGAAAATCTGCTAGGTTTCCCAGATCCTCCAGGTCCAACTGGAGGCATTCTTCTTCAGACGCGTCGAATTCTGGGTCTGGGCCGGCGGGTAGTCTAGACAATGCGTCCGCGTTCGCGTGTTGCGACGTGCTTCTATAATGGATCTGGTAGTCGTAATCTGCAAGAAACAACGCCCACCTCTGCAGCTTCTTGGCTGTGGATTCTGGGATCTTCTTCCCTGGGTGAAAGAGTTGCACCAGAGGTTTATGGTCAGTGATGATGTGAAATTTGGTCCCGTAAAGGAACTCGTTGAATTTTCTCACCGCAAAAATGATCGCCAATGCTTCCTTCTCTATCTGGGAGTAATTTCTCTGGTGTTTGTTTAGAGTTTTCGACATAAAAGCGATTGGTCTCTCGACCCCTTTTCCATCTTTTTGGGATAACACCGCCCCCAGACCGTAATCTGAGGCATCTGCCGCCACAGTTGTGATCCTTCCCGGGACAAAATGATTAAGTCTTACCGTGCGCAGTAACTCTTGTTTTAAACTGTTCCAAGCTTTGTTGCAATCTTCCGACCATACAAATTTGACTCCTTTCTTTCTCAGATGGTTTAAAGGAGCTGCTATCGTCGAAAAGTTTCTAATGAATTTATTATAGTAGTTAACTTTGCCTAACAGTGCTTGCAGCTGTTTTAGATCTGTTGGCGGAGGCATCTGAATAATAGCTTGTACGTGCTGCTGGGTAGGGGCTATCCCCGTGCTGTCTAACACGTGTCCCAGAAAAACTACTTTTTCTTTGAAGAATTCACATTTCTCCTGATTTACCTTAAAACCCTTGTCTCGCAAAACCGTGAACAACTTTCTCAGGTTTTGTTTATGGTCTTCTAAGCTGCGTCCTGTGACGATGATATCATCCAGATAATTGCAGCAACCATCCAGGCCCGAGGTAATTTGCTCCAGACAGCGCTGGAAGATTGCTGCCGCTGAGTTTACCCCAAAAGGCAATCTGTTGTAGCTAAATAAACCGAGCGGTGTGTTGATTACCAATACTTCCTTGGCCGCGGGATCCAAAGGTATTTGTAGGTAAGCATCCCTGAGGTCTATTTTAGAAAACTGTTGTCCGCCTGACAGTTTGTAGAAAAGATCTTCCGGCTTGGGAATCGGATATTGCTCAACTTCCACCTGTTGGTTCACCGTGCTTTTGAAGTCGCCACACAACCTAATCTTCCCGTTCGATTTTTTCACTAGAACTAAAGGCGTGGCCCACTGGCTCACTGTTACTGGCGTAATCACCCCTTCTTTCTGCAGCCGTGTTAGTTCTTCTTTCACTTTGTCCCTCAGTGCCCATGGCACCGGTCTCGCTTTGTAAAAGCGTGGCTTATGTCCCTCTTTAAGCTGGATCTTAGCCTGAAAGCTCTTGCACTCTCCCAACCCGGGCGAAAACACCTCCGCGAACTCAGAAACTAAATCCTTGATGACGTGAACCTCATCCTGGTCTGATACCTGGTTTACCTCGTCTACGACTCCAAACCCCAGTTTATCGAAGGAGTCCAACCCCAGGATATTCGTTACGTCATACCGGTCGACCACTAATATTTCTATGACTGCCTGCTTGCTCTTGTATGATGCTTGCACGCGCACACTTCCTAACACCTTAATGGGCGTCTTCCCGAAACTGGTCAATCTTTTTTGTACTTTTGCGTAACCGGGAGACCCTAAACGGCGGTACGTGTTTAGATTGATCAGCGTAACCGGTGCTCCCGTATCTAACAGGAAGTCTACTGGTTGACTGTCTAACTTAATTCGCACCGTTAATTTTTTCTGCCCCTCTCCGCTAATGACCTCACTAACCATGGCTACCTCCATGTCTTCTTCGTGTCTTGCGCTTCGTGCCGCATGTCGTTTTTGTTCACAGACTTCTTGGATGTGGCCCACTCTCTTGCAGTAAAAGCATTGTGCTTCCCTGAACCTGCACTCGGCTCTATTGTGATACTTCCCGCAACCTTTACAAGATTTCTTTTTCTTGAAAATGTTCGCACTTTTCCTTTCCTTTGAGTCGCCGCCCCACTTTGCCGACTTTGCCCCTATCTGATTATTTTGTCTACCTTTCCTCACTTCACTTCTTTTCTCTCGCGCCGTTCTCATACTGACACTACTACTTAAACTGTTAACACTGTCTGAGCTACTGTCTTTCACTGAATTGTTATCGGTAACACTACACACGCATGATCCGGCCGTGATTTGGCGGGCTGTCTCACGCGTGGTCTCGTAAGTCTTGCACAAGGTTTTTACTTCTTCCAATGAAGGATCTCCCTTCTGCAAAGCTAAAAACCGAATTTTGTCCTCCGGCGTGTGCAAGACTACCATATCTCTGATCAGTGTTTCAGCGTATGATGTCTCTCCCTCTGCTGGCGGGCATTTGAATTGACACTGCCGCGCCAGGCCAGCTAACTCTGTAATCCACTCGCAGTGCGACTGTCCTTCGCTTTTCCTGCACTGGAAGAATTTATACCTGGCCGCCAGTACATGTGGCGTTTTGTTAAAGTAAGTGTCTAATTTGTGTTTAATTTCTTCCCAACTCCACTCTGTTGAGTCTCTTTCTGGGAGTAGTTTTCCTAACAAACTAGTCACTTTGCTCCCAACGCAGCTTAGAAAAAACGCTTTTTTTGTTTTTGCGTCTCCTACCTGGTGACATAATAAATGCTGTTCGAAACTTTCTAGGTACTCTGACCACTCCTCCGAGTCGGGCTGGAAGCAGTGGAATTGGGGCGGGGGGCGTCTGTTGATTGCTTCCAACAGAATCGCCAGCTGCTGCGCCTGCGCCTCTGCTTGCTGCCGCTGCGCCTCAGCTTGTTGCCGTAGCTGCTGCGCGAACGCCTCCTGTTGCAGCTGCATCTGCTGCTGCATTAGTGCTAGCATTTGCACTATCGGGTCGCCGGCCTCCATTTTAGTTTTCCTCGTCGCCAAGTTGTTATGACCAGAAAACAACAAAGATAAACACGGTTTCTTACGACGTGTTTTATTTCACAATCCAAAAGAGCAAATCCAATAACAATAGCCAAGTTCTAACAAAATTCCAGAAGAGAGTCCAAATACGTCGCTAGATCACCAAATATCCGTGGGGGAGTCCAGAGTCCGTTAGCACTTCGACGTATCACTTATTCACAATGTCACTCTCTAATCACTTGTAGGCGCTCGCTATCGACTGCCTCCTGCTTGCCCGAGCGGCTCTTTTATAGCCCGCTCGAGGCGAAGGTCCGCTGGCCAACCCGGTGATACGGGTGGGTTCTCGCGCGCCGCTGTCTGCTCGAGCGTGACGGTACTGCCGCGCTGTCGGACAGCGCACTCTCTTGGGCGGTATTGGTACCGTCATCCGGCGGCAACTTTAAGGGTGTCTGTTCGGCCACGGCACTAAGCACGCAGCTGCCACCTCAGACTTTGAAAAAATTTAAGTTGATTAGCAATGCTGTCTTTGGGAGAACATTCATGAATCCACGCAACATGGTAAACATAAAATTTATCACAAATGAAAAAACTGCTCTACGCACAATTGCATTACCAAATTTCAAACGTAGTATCATAGATGAAAACTGTATGCTCGCGGAAACTTTCTCTACCTCGCATGTCATGGACAAGCCACTTATTGTCGGTGCATGCATTTTGGAATTGTCAAAACTTCACATGGTTAAATTTCATTATTGTTATATGAAGCCGCGATTTCCAGAGCCAGGTGAATTAATGCTGTGTTACACGGATACGGATTCATTTTGCTACTTCATTCGTTCTCAAAAGTGTCCTTATGCGTTGATGCGCGATGAAGGAGAACATGTGTTTGATACAGGTGAATACCCTCAACCCAATCGCTTTGGCATTCCCAATCGTAACTTTCGTCGAGTAGGTTTCATGAAAGATGAGCTTGGAGGTAAGAAAATAATGACAAGGTTCATAGGAACTGCCGCAAAACTATATGCTATTGAAACGGAAGATTTAGAACATGGTAAAATTGAGAGCAAAGTAAAAGCGAAGGGTGTTAAAAAAGAAATAAGTAGTAGTCTTAATTTCGAGCACTTCGAGCGCTGTTTGCATCACAAAGAACCATTGTTTAGAACACAGTTTTCTATTAGAGCTCAAAAACATATTGTTTACACATTTGAAACGAGAAAAATTGCTATTGCTCACCAAGATCAAAAGCATCACGTCCTCGAAGACGGTATTCACACGTTACCGTGGGGTCATTATTCATTGCGCGAGGAAAATGAGGTAATGTGAGATCTCGAAAGCACATGTGCATATGATGCTCTCTCTCCTCTCTCTCTCTCTTCTCTCTCTCTCTTCTCTCTCTTCTCTCCTCTCTCTCCTCTCTCTCCTCTCTCCTCTCTCTTCTCTCTCTCTTCTCTCTCTCTCCTCTCTCTTCTCTTTCTCTCTCCTCTTTCTCTCTTCTCTCTCTTTTTTCTCTCTCTCTCCTCTCTACCTTCTCCTCTCTACCTTCTCCTCTCCCAACACAATCTTTGCATTCCATTTACTTCACGGCACTTTTTTGTTTGTTTTGTTTTGCACTTGAACCTTGCGTTTTTTGTTTGTTTATTTGTTTGTTTTAGTACTGATTTCACCATAACTACAAGCTTGGGGTAAAATGAGTGATGATTAGGTTTTAGTTATTTGATGTAATGATTGTAGTTTTATAAATTATTATGTGTATTGTAGATTTAAATAATTTACTGTTTTGTCATAATGATAGTAATGATTTTAGTTTGTGATGGTAGTAATGATTTTAGTTTGTTACTACTAGTATTATATTGTCATGATTGTCATTTTGTATTATTTGAATGTCGGTGTTTTAATCATGTTAGAGCAAATAAACACAAGAAGTATTTTAACAATTTGTGTGTTTGTGCATCAAATGTGAAATAAATAATTTTATTATTTTGTATATCACGAAGATCATTCAATTAGTGTGTGATTTTCTATTTGTTTATGTGTTGTAATGTTAGTGTTTTAATCATGTTAAATACTTTTATTTTGTATGTCACAAAGATCATTCAATTTGTATGTTCTGTATTTTTTTAATTTGTCTATTTGAATGTCAGTGATTTAATCATGTTAGAGCAAACAAACACCAGTAATTTGTGTTTTATTGAAATTAAATGTGAAATAAATAACTGGAAAATAAACTTGATTTTTTATTCACCTTCCCCACCCATCCCCATTACTTCATTCAATAGGAATAAAGTAGAAATAAAAATGTAGGAATACTTAAATTTTTTTTGCAAAGGATAGGGAAATGAATCCGGAAAAGAAAGAAAAAATCAGAAATATAGTAATATTTATTTATTTAGTCTTCATAATACATCATCTTTAGATATCCAACTATTTTCAGAGCTTGGGAAACCGAGCCAGGCTACCTTTACTCGGTTTCCTTTTCGTTGAAGAATCTTCTCCACAAGGTAAACATTGGGCACAGTTGTTTTCTGTAGTTCTTCCCTGTAGAAACCTCCTGCGATAAGTGTGCCGCGTACGTCTTTTAAAATGTAGGTGGTGGGATTCGTGCGTTTCACCTCACGCACTTTAAAAATCTCAGTCGACCAGTTTGGTGTGTAACCCTTTTTAAATACATGTTTAAACTTGCTTATGCGAACAGAATCTACTTTGAATTTAGAATGGCGAGGGTCAACACGTTTGATTCTGTTGTAGGCGGTGGAAAGGAGAGCTGTTGGGTGCTTTACATGTGCAGGTCGCATACCAATGGTTCTGTGTATGGAGTGATTTTAAGCATTGAGGAGATCATCCAATCCCCGCACCCAGTTGTAGCTTCCGCGCGATGTGAACTCGCGGTACATTCTCTCCTTGAGCGTTCTAATGAGTCTCCACTACTGCGGCTTTTACGCTACCATGCGTAGAGTAATGGTTTACACCGTTCTTTCGTGTCCACGTGCTGAAGTTTGCGTTGTAAAACTCTCTACCTCGATCTGATTGAAGATTGCGAGGGAAGCGACCACCGCTCTTGGCATATATTCCACTAAGAGCTTGCGTCACTTTACCGCTTTTCGTTTTCAATGCTTTTGCCCATGCGAATTTTGAATAGACATCGATAACAATCAAAATGTATTTGTAACCCCTGTTGTATGATGCTAAAGAAGACAAATCAGCAATATCTATCTGATGTAGATCATCTTTTCCCCGCGTGATGATGGCGCGTCTAGTGAAGCGATGGCACGCCGGCTTGTGTAACTCCCGAGCGATGCGTTCGCGAATATTCATTCTCTCTCCCTCATTTACTACGCAATGTGCCCCTCTTCTCGCAACTCCTCTTCTATAGCTAAAATTTCGTTGCGGTGTCCTGTGTGACCCGCAGCTCGGGAAGCGAGTAGGAGATCCAATCGTCTTACGAGTTCGTTTGGATCGTTCCAATGAAGGTATTCCACGCGGGCGGGGTGTCGTTCTTCTTTCCAAATGTGATATCCTTCTCCTGACACGATCGGTAGATGTCTAATAATATCTCGAAATTTTTTTGTTGAAGTAGTATTGATTTCCCCTTGGGATGCATATCCAATCCTGTGAGCGCTGGTTGCATTTAACAAGTTCGCGTATTGATTGAGATCATTCGAAGTGTATTCTTTGGGTTTCAACATAAAAATAAGTTCTAGGAGTCCGGGGTGGCCTTAAGCGTTAAATTTCCAGCTTTTATTTCATCCCCTTCAAAGACAATAGGCGTATTCCCCTTGACGAGAGTATTTTGGGGTTTTAACCACCGAACACCGAAAATTTTATCGTAATATTTGTATTTTGCTGGAACAAACAGATTTTGTACATAACTTTGCAAGTCTTTATGCATAGTATTGAAATTTAAAAAGTCGGCAGGATTGGGAACCTCTTTTTCATTTTCTTCTTCCTCCGTTCCATTCCTCTCCACATCTTCCTCTTCTCTTTCGTTTCTTCACTTTTCTAAATTTTCTCTTTCCTTCATTTTTTTTGCTTGAAGGTGGGGTGGGTGTTTGGACGAGCGCCGACGGCGGTAGCGGCGGCGGCGGCGGTGGTGGCAGCGGCGGTAGCCGTGTTTGCGGCGACGGAACGAAGCCCTTGCGTAACAGGGAGAAAAAATTTCTCCAACGTTTGCCTCTCCTGGCCCCTCGCCTCCCGCAAAGCATATGCTTTACGCCGCACGTGTGCCACAGCGCGAGCCAGCCGCCGCTTGAGCGCCTCCTTGGTTTTTTTGTAGACGTTTTTTCTGTTGGTGTTTCATCGTCTACACTCTCTCATATCACATGTTTGCGGAAGCGTGCGCGATTTTATAGCAGACGAGTGTTGTCGTTTCCCCACAAATGACTTGTATACTCATAATCTATTTCTAAGATCAAGTTGGGGTTGGAAACATCTTTCACGGATACGTTCAATCTTTCATTAGGATTTACATCAAAGGTGGTTCCAGGATGAATATCGATAGATTGCATCGCCAGCGTTCCCTCTCGTAAAATGCGGAATTCAAGCTTGGCGCTGTTTGGTGTGATTGATAGAATGCGTACACTACCCTTGAAACGAAACACGTAGTCTGTGCGCGTTAGCGTGTTGCCGAGAGCACCAAAGACGAAAAGCACGTCACTGTCGCGGCGTCTCACTATGCGCGCGAGGTACTTGATACGAAGCTCTTTCAACTTTTTCTCCAAAAAATTCAATGTCACTGCATCATCATTCTCGCGAGGCTCACTTAAGTCTGCAAGACGTTTGTGACGAGCCGACAATGTTTCAGCTTCTTCGTTTACGAGTAGTGCGTTCGTGCCCCCACCCATAGATTCTTCTGTCATACGTCTAACCTCTGAGCGGCTGGGTGCGTAAGCCTCGACGAAAGAACGTGTTGTAGCATCATCAGGCTCCACTGGTTCGCCGAGATGGGCTAAACGCGCTCCCTCTGCTTCAAACACTCCCTTAGTCCCTTCGGAAATCGCTCGCCGGTCGAGACGTGTTCGTAACGAGCTCACATCGCGGGAAAGCTGTTGTGTCTCTTCTTTCTTCGCTGCATAATCTTCCAGGAAGGCGCGAGTCACAGCACAAGTCCTGTAGAGCCTCAGGATCTTTCAGATCCTTTAAACGCTTGTTTTTAACATCCACAACGTCTCCGTCCGAGATAAGGCATGCCTCCCGGCTTGTGTCTACGTATTGCTTAGTACCTGCGTCATCGTTTGCTAGGGGTGCTCCCAGATGTGACAATCGCGCACCCCCTGCTTCAATCACCCCCTCCACATCTTTGGAAATCACTCCACGGTCGACGCGTGTACGTAACGAGGACACATCACGGGAAAGCTGTTGCGTGTCCTCTTTCTTCGCTGCATACTCTTCCAAGAAAGCGCGAGTCACTGCGTCCTGCAGAGCCTCAGGATCTTTCACATCCTTTAAACGCTTATTTTTAACATCCACAATGCCTTCGTCTAGGGTAAGACAGGACTCTCGACTTGTGTCCACGTATTGCTTAGTTGCTGCATCATCTCCTGCTTGGGGTGCTCCAAGATGTGATAATCGCGCACCACCTGCCTCAAACACACCCTCGATCTCATTGGAAAGCACCCCACGCTCCAAACGCCCGCGTAATGCAGACAAATCATATGAGAGGCGTTGTGTGTCCACCTTCTTTGCTGCATACTGTTCCAGATAAGAGCGAGTTACCGCATCCTGAGGACTCTCAGGGTTTTTCACGTCCTTCAAACGTGCTTTCTTGACATCCACACCGTCTACTGCGAGGCACCTTTCCCTCACCGCGTCGACGTAACGTTTGCTTGCTGCGTCGTCAGGATCTCGAGGCTCAATAAGTTTGATCAAACGAGCTTTGCTGGCACTGATAGTAGTCTCGTTCACGCGTTGTACCCCGATTCTCTCTTGCAATTCACTCAACGCCTTCTTTCGTTCCTCAGCAACGTTCTGAAGCGATGCCTCTGATTCTTCGCGACTGAGTGCGTATTTCTTCAAAAAGCGTTTGGCCACGGCATCCGCATCCTCTGTGGGGTCACTTACTCCCGTGAGCCGACCCTCCACACGCACAGCGTCACCTTCGCGAACACCGTCGACACCTCTTACTCCACTCAAGGCATTTATACGAATATTAAGATCATTGACGTCTTTTTTGTAGCAACATCAGCATGCCGACCATCTACATAACTCCGGTTCTCTGCATCATCACTTCGCTCGGGGTCGGCAACACCTCTTAAGCGCATGCCTTCGATATTGAACACATTGGTCCCTTCCATTTTGCCTGAAAGTAATTTTTCTCTCTCGCGTTTCAGTTCGCACTCGGTGTTTGCCTTCACCCAGGCTTTTGTAACAGCATCTTGACTCTCCATTGGGTCGGCGAGCATGGTGAGGCGGGCGCCTTTCGCACACACTTCTCCCTCCGTTTCCTCAATCAAAGCCTCCCCTCTCAATTTACAGAATTCCGTTCGCGATGCTGCATACTCCTCCATGAAGCTCTTTGATACCGCATCTTGAGGTAATTAGGTTGTGGAATATCTGTTAGGCGACCTTTCAAGTGCACCAATACTCCCATTTCCTTTGTGTCTTCCACACGAAAGGCCTTCGCTAGAAGGTGCTCTCCTTTCGAAACGTCTCGCAGATATCCCAACGTCACTGCATCATTCTCGTCTTGTGGAGCCGCTGCGCCGATGATGCGTCGTCCCTTCGCATTCAACACATGTCGATCGTCTTCGGGAAAGAAACACTCTACCTTCTCTCGCGGGTGTGACGTCGGAGGCGGGCGCTGTCGTCTCGCGTAGACTCTGTATTTGTCTACGCAATGAAGGATCTGTATCGGAGGATTGCAAAGCCGCCTCCAGATATCCCTTTGTACACACATCACTCGGCAGTTGGGATCATCTACGTTCTATCATCTAGCGTCCATTAAAGTCGAAGTTGCCTTGTGCGTCGCGATTCAAATTCCTCGAGGTGATCAGAGCGCGGTCGAAGTGCGCCTTTGTGATCAAGTCATTTGCTGCAGTGGGGTCCGATACGACAGTCACTTTCACGTTGAAGCTACCAAAGCCCTCGTGCGTACGCGAGCGGGACATGATGGTCTCTCTCCCCTCTCTAGAAGATTCATTCTCTTTATACTTGCACAAAAAACTCATCGAATCGATTTCTATATCGACCATTCTCAAGAGGACGTGTTTTATCAATTACCAGGAAGCCATGTGCATCTTCACACCACGCATATCTACACAACTCACAGAAACGCGTGAAAGTCATGTCAGCTCACACGTGATCTCGATGGATATTTCTTAATTTTTTTCATCCTGTCGACACAACACCAGAAAATTACTGTTATCTCGTACCAAATGCTTTGGAATACTATTGTAAGTTTGACATAACAAAAACACATCTACTCCCCGATGTCTACCCGTACTAAAAAATTCTTCCGGACGTTTCTGGTTCTCACAAGCCACGTCGTCAAACACAAATACTGTGTTTGGCAACACCTCGCGAGGATGCATCACTTCCTCGTGGTTAGAGAACATAAAAAACCCATTCCCTTCACTCGACTAACAATATATTCCAAAGCTTTGTATTTACTCTGATCCGTAGTAGGAGCGTAAACATAAAGATTCCTAAATTTTACTCCGTTAGGTCGTACCAATAAATTATACAAGATATTCGTCTTTCCACACCCGCTCGGAGCCGCCATCACACCGTATACGCTCAGGCAACAGGGGACCATGCACCTTCTCCTTCCCTTCCTCCCCCTCCTCTTCCACCTCCAAGCCAGCCTCCTCCATGGGAAGACGTACCCGTTGCTTCTTCGTTCGAATCATGGCGGAAACTACCTCTCTCTCGCTCTCGCTCTTTCTCCTCGCTCTGCCCCTCACACCTCACTCCTTTTCCCAGCGACGGTGAGGGAGAGAGTGACGGTGAGGGTGAAGGTCCAGGACCTGGACCTGCACCTGCACCCGGATCCGGATTCGAACTCGCGAACCCTCACACTTACACACACACACACACAAACCGTGGAGCGGGCGGGCCTCCGCCTGGCGCCGACTGGAGCTCCCTCGCTCTACTCCCGCCTCCACGCGATACCACCTCCTCCTCCTTCTCCTCCCCCCTCAAAACCAACCCAGCCACGCACACACACACCCCACACAAACAACCAATCATAACACAAACACACATTTGAATCGCCCGCCAACGGGTTGGCACACTGCCAAAACGTGATCCAGAACGAACATTTAGATACAACAGACATTATACAAAAACTTCTTGTTTGATTAAAAAAGTGAACGTGACCTTTTCTAAAGAGATAATTTTGTACAACAGACTTCGCTTGAGCCAAAAAAATTTGTTTTGTACTTTTAAAAATTATTTTTGCAATTTGCGAAAAATCTGGGATATCACAGAATATGGGACCTGCACCATTATCTTAAGCGTCTTTCGCAGTAATAAACAACAAAATTTAATCAAAAACTTTAGAGCATTTTTTACGAAATTTTGAAAAGACCTTAGGTGGTCCGTTTCAAGTATTCCCCAAAATTAAACATCAGTTTCAAATTCCAGGGACCGCAACACCAGGTTGATCGGTTGGTGAATATCAAATTTGGAAAAAATCGACTGATTGGTTTAGCCGCTAGCATTGACCACAGACAGGCGTTTGCTTCATCAGTTTACTTCAAGAAGTAGAAAGATTCAGACACAAGGAGCAAGAAGGTGCTTGCATCGAAAAAAAGGAGCAACTAAAAACTCATATAGGAGTGTTTAATTCGTGACATCATTGTCACACTGGGCATTATAGAAAGGGGGAATGTAACGTGCGGCACCTAAAATTCCTAGCTCTTCTCATTTTTAAGCAGGCCTGGGAAGCTGAGATCACTGAGGGCGGGAGTTCCTGGATCCAAGGGTCGAGGATTTGAAATCCGCCTCGGAATTAGAAGCTCTCAAAGCTGTCTGTGGGTTACCTATGGGGCGGGGGCAGTGTGGTCCAGTGGTTTGTTTAAGACAAGTGGGAGACGCACCACTTTTTGTGCTTACTATTTATTGTTTTAAGAATAAGCAATATAGTAGATTTAGAAATTATATTTGAATGTTTAACTTTTGTAACTATGAGTTTATGTTTTCAGGATTCTACTGAGAAGTTGTACCGAACTGGGCAAGTTGCTTACAGAGATAGAAATTTCAAGTTTCAGTAAAATGATTAAAATGGAATGTAGTGTAAATATGTATTGTGGGAGTTAATAAAACTATTCATTATTTGTGTTTCATTCTTCTTTGATTATGTGTATTATTGATGAAGACAAGAGTAAATCAAATTGATACGCTAACAAGTACACTGCCGACCTGGTTATACCTGGTGGGAATCATTATTACAATTTAAAGACAACGTAAGAAAGTTATATACATTTAAAATAGTGAAATAAAGCAATTTCACATAGTGACAAATATTCTGAATAATCAAAAGTTGCTGAAATTGTTGAAGTTGAGCCAATAGAATAAGATGAATTAATAATTTATTGCGTGTCCCCCAGGTTGCCCCTCTGCACACAAACTCACGAGATATTGTGGCGTCACCAAATTTTATTATATAAAGATAGTTTTCTCTACGGAAAGAAAGTAGGTCGCGAGACTGGGCTGTGTGTGCACGTGTTCGGGTAGCTGCAAGCGTTGCTACTAGAATTAGAGAGACAGATCGCCGTGGAAAATTCCAGGAACAGTGCGTCTCGATTGGCTGACAAAAATTGCGACCCAAATAGTTTTGGCCTATGAGACATCTCCCGTGAGGGAAGGGGCAAAGCTACGGGTCTTGAGACGTTTTCGGGAGGGGGAAACGGAGGCGAGCTAGGCCGGGAGCTGAGTAGAGAAAAACATTATTAGGAAGAAGTCCTAGGAGAAAAGAGGTGGCTCTAAGATTATTAGAGAGAAATTATAGGAGAAAAGAGGTGGCTCTTAGATAAGACTCGGAGTAAGGAACATTATTGCCGTCTCAGGCCCATTCAAGCCCGCATTATGCCCGCCCGGCGCCCGTGTCTCGTCGAGCTGACTCTGAGCCCGCCCGCCTTTGACGACTCCGAGCCACGCCGCCAGCTGAGAAGCACCGAATGGGGAGTCGGTGACCTGACCACCGTCCTGCCGTCGCCACATCACGCCGTCAGCCCTCACCAGAGCGAAGGTGAATCACGAGACGAGGACAGTCATCC
This sequence comes from Gryllus longicercus, assembly GCA_038098605.1. NCBI lineage: Eukaryota > Metazoa > Arthropoda > Insecta > Orthoptera > Gryllidae > Gryllus > Gryllus longicercus. The sequence goes on along the minus strand of JAZDUA010000436.1, from coordinate 202,926 downwards.
AGCCGGTTTGCGGAGGCGCCGACAAACAGCGATGATAATCCGGCATTTACCTGAAGATGAACTCTCTCCCCTGATTCAGTCACGGGGTTCCTTCGCTGGGTAGTCTGGCGAAAGTTTCAGCGTTGCCGCGCTCAGGCAGTTTTTTTAATTATTGTAGACAAAACCCCAATGTTAGTGTTAAGATGTTTATTCCTAGCTATTAGAACTATGTGCTCATTGCGTAAAGTTGGTAGGCAGTCTTTGTCTCTCTCTTGCGACGTGTAACTTCCCTGGCAGGTAATGGTGTCAGGAATAAATTAATTTTTGCCCAATTAATGAAATGATTTAATAGATAACCTCCCTTTTCTTTCATACATTCATTATAGTAATGAACCAGCGACCCGGCTGAGCTATAAAAGTTACAATATGAAAAGTGATAGCCTTCTTCATAGAGGGCCTAGTAATTCCGTGTTGAGAATGCACTCCGGTGTGTGCATGAATGTGTGCACTTTTGGCGCAGGCTACGAAGGTTGCCTTTTATGTTTCGGGATTTGGCAATCCTGGTGTTGCAATCTGGCAACTGACAGATCTGTCGTAAAGTTGGATGTTTTGAGGTTATTCGTACTCAGAACGTTTTGACATACGAGCGCTATTTGTGTTGTTTACAGTAACTTAAAAGATTCATCTTGGCCCAAAAATGGAATTAAATCGTGAACATTTTTGTGCGATTATTTTTTACAACTTTCGTCGTGGATTAACTCAGCAACAGTGCATGGATGGACTTAATTCAATTTTTGGCGATAAAGCTCCATCAAGGACCGGTGTTTATCGATGGTAAGGTGAATTTAATCGTGGTCGTCGTTCACTCCAAGACGAATTTCGCGAAGATCGTCCAAAATCAGTTGTTCCGAAAACCATTGATGCTTTGCGTGAACTGATATTGCAAGATCTTCATATGACCTATCGTGAGATTGTGACAACCTTGGGCATTAGTGTGACCAGCATACATTCAATATTGCATGAACATTTGACTGTCAAAAAAAGTTGTTCGCATTCGATCCCACACAATTTGTCAATCGCTCAAAAAAAGACTCGCGTCGATTGGTCGAAAGAAATGCTGAAAAAATACGATCGCGGTGCTTCGAAACACGTTTATGACATCGTGACAGGTGATGAATCGTGGATTTACGCGTATGAGCCCGAAAGTAAACAGCAGTCGACTGTATGGGTGTTTCAAGATGAGCAAAATCCAACAAAATTTGTTCGCGCACAAAGCACTTCCAAACAGATGGTCGCCTGCTTTTTCGGAAAAACTGGACATGTCGCAACCGTACCACTAGAACGACGCAGAACAGTCAATTCTGAGTGGTACACAAGGATTTGTTTTCCAGCTGTCTTCCAAGAAATCAGGAAAACCAACCGCGGAAGACGGATCACTCTTCACCACGACAATGAAAGCTCTCACACATCGGCTCAAGAAACTGCATTTTTGTGCACCCAAAACATCGATTTGATGAGTCATCCGCCGCATAGACCTGACTTGGCACCGAATGACTTCTTTTTATTCCCGTACGTAAGAAAACAAACTGAGAGGTCAACGTTTTTCGACACCTGAAGAAGCGGTTGCTGCATTCAGAATGCATGTTTTGGAGATATCTCAGAGTGGCAAAAGTTCTTCGACAATTGGTTCAAACGTATGCAAAAGTGTATAGATCTTAATGGTGAATATTTTGAAAAACAATAAAGTGATTTTCTATGATTATTATTTGTTTTTGTTCTCTAATCCTGAAATATAAAAGGCAACCCTCGTATTCCAGACAGACAGTCGAGAGCTAACTCATTCTTGACCCCTCGCTTTGCACTAGAACTATAAACTGCGAGTGTCACGGTGCACCCCACCTATTTTGTGGCGGGCAAAAAGCAAACACTTCTCTGCTATTTTCTTATACTCTTCAATTATATTTGTTTACAAAATGACTTTCTTTGTTTAAAAATATAGAATGGTAACTTCCAATGTACTTTTAGAATATAAAATACAAATAAACAATAAAATTGAACGAGTTGAATTGTTGGGAACGAAGTTTTAATAAAGTGTTATTCAGTGTTACTGCCATTTTCTTGGAATATATCACAGTAATTTCTTAAAAATATTTGGCGGAATTTGGCAACCTTGCTTGGCCGTTAGCTTTTCGCTTTCCTTGATAGTCATAAAACTATTAGAAAAGAATGCAACATAGGGCCTAATTCATAGTCGTCTCTTACACTAAGTTCCCTTAAGTAGACAAATCGAATTCATAAACAGCCCCTGAGTGAAGTCTAAGTGAGCACCAGTTCATATAAGCAAGGCAGCCTGCTCCCTCCCTTAAGTGTCCCTTATGGCTCCCTTGCATCGCCTGTCATAACCAGTTACTCTTTTACGCGGCGTTTACCGACTATTGAATTTATTTTGCTGGTGTTTGTATTGTGTGTGCAGTTAAAACCTATCATTTGTGTAACGTGTTATGGAAAACTACTTCAAAGATTATTTTGAGTTTTATACTAGACACATCCTGCGAAATTCGGAGATGTATATTAGAGATACGAACAACCTATCGGAAATGTAGAATGATGAACAATTCCGAAAGCGGTTTTGTTTCAATAAAACTACTGAAGTGGATACACTTGTGTCGATTATCGAAAAAGTCCCAATGACTAAAAGAAGATTGCCGATTTCCTCCGTATTAAAAGTTCTCGTTGCATTAAGATGGTATGCAACTTCGTTCAGGAATGTTTCCAAAATTTGTAACTTTTATTCATTACTGATTTATAAGACCTATTATTAGTAATTATGAATTTCGCTAGATATGCAGTGAAGTAATTTAAATTGTTGTAAAATGGAATTTATGTTAATGCTATACGGGGTTGACATTTTCAATTACATGAAATGTTAATAATTCATTACCACTATTGGCAGACTTATGTTCATACCATGTTAACATACCACCACCTAATGGTCATTAGTTATATTAGAGCATAAGTTAACGTTGAGGAATAAATTGAAACTGATGTTAAGTATTATATTACAATCCAATAATGCACATAAATAATGAGTAGAAAATGCACAAGACATTGCAGAGATTCATTAAAATTTTGATACGAGGTTCATGGATTATATTTTTTACCAAACATTTATTATAAGGATTTGTAATAAATACATTTTTAAAATAATAACATCATACCGGTGTCAAATAGTCATTGAAATTATATGAAAATCATAGATTATATTGTTACAAATCTGCTTGTTATTAGTGATTGGTAGTAATCACATTAGTAAAATATACCAATATCAAAACCTCGTTTTGTCTGTATGAGGACATATTAGAGGTAGTAGAAGTATTTCGACGCGCGCGCGACACCAACTCTACGTAAGTGTCCGCCCCTTGTTAAATTCGACGCTCCTGGTACAAGATGAAGTGTGTATGTAAACTCGGTTGCCAATAACTTCGAAACAGCTGCCGCCAATGCCATGTTGCCACATTTCCCTTTCGCTTAAGGGAATACTCATTTCGCGGTCGTAAGGAACGTCTATAAAATACGAGCGCCTATAAGTGAACACTTATTTGGAGAAAGCACTTATCACTTAAGGATTCGCTTATCCTATAAGTGACGACTATGAATTCGCCCTTAATGTTGTAAATGCGAAAATGCAGGATCGGGCAAGTACAACCCTGCTCATGGAATATTATTTTACTTTATTTTCGAAATTTCACTGAATCACTACTGATATCGAAAATACTAGCATAGGTAAAACAGAAACCAATCCTAACACGACAGTCTTCACTGTAGACAGTCGTCCATTCTTTGCCAATAATATTTCTTTTCGCAAATAATATCAAACGATGTAAGAGCTCTTTCCATCATAGTTTTGTTTAATTTCTGAGCTCTCTGATATTGTCCTGTGCATTTTTTCTTGAACTTCTGACTTCTCTTTTGGATTCACACGCAAAACACCCTGGCAATTTCATGGGGATAGCTGCTTTCTTGAGTCTCTGTCGTCCCATACCCTTTTTCGTGACATTTTCACAGCATAAGGACTTGAAGCGAATTTCAGTTTTATTAAAATGAAATGCACCAACCTTCAAAGAAATTACTAGTATAAACACGGTATAACAATTATTTCTCTTAAATGACTTGTAGTTCCTTCTTCTATTGGGTACATAGCCCTTTCAGAAACGGGAAGTAATACGGTTGCACTAATCGCATAAAACACAATATTTCTCGGTATCAACCAACTATTAATACTTCTATCTACTGCGAGAGTGAATCTTGAATTAATGACTATCCAAATAAACCTCGTCAGTCTGCGCAAACCACGGTGTATACAGAAAGTGTAAACATAAGATGGAGTCTAAACTTTCTGGGCGTGACGTCATAAAGATGACTTCCGGCGCCAAGGCCATACATAGGTGGTATTGGACAGCATTGATAAGCGCAACAGCAAAAATGAAATAAGTGTCTAATAATATCTCATTCTGTAGATTACAAGAGAAATGTTCCTTTGAGGTGTTTGACCTCGAATTTTAGTGTTTCAAGGCCCTAGAACACTTAGTTTCGGAGTTGTTTAACTATTTAGATTTTTACAATGCGTCCTAGTGTTACGGGTTGCGTTTGATGTGAATATTTATATTCGTTTTTTCAACAAATCCTTCATATTTTTAAAGTCAAAGTGCAGTTCCTCACATATCCGTGAAATTCCCTCGTTTTTTACAGACATCATTTCTCAAGATTGGTTGCGTGTGAGATGCGCAAAAGGTATGTATCCTACTGAAATAATATAGGAAACCATTTGGGGGAACTGACGAGTCACGGAGCAGGTATGCGGGCTCGGTCGCTCCACGCAGCGATGTAGGGCCCAGAGCATACACAGACGGGGGAAGTGATTCAGTTCATTCATTCTAGGATTATCTAAGTGCGGCAGAACTTGGGCAACAAACGGAGAGCTGATACCCTCTGCCCCTAAACCACCCATTTCCAAAACTAACTTCTCCCGATTTTCCCGACCTTTCTAACTCTTTAAAACAGATATCTGACACTCAATCCTCGACCACCCAAGGAACCCTTACTCCAGCTACCTAACCCTTTTGACTTTCCAACCAAACCCCAGCGACAAAATCAGAAAAGGCATGTTTCGACATCAGGCATCTTAGACTACAAGGAACTTGGGACTCACGTACAAGGACAAATGACTGCAAAATGTACATAGACACAACTGGTTATCCAACCAAAGACTTAAATTCCTCTCAAAGAAATTGTCGATAGATTACTTCAAATCTATTCTGACCCACGACTCAAAGGACTTTACTGAACTAACATTACGTTTGAAGTTTCCGTCGTAGACAATTGCGGCATATTTATTTCCCGGCTTGTATCCCCGTCAAATTGTACATCGAGAGAAAAGAAATTCCGGACTTTGGAAATTTGGCATGATTTTCGTTGCTACCTACTACCCATTGTACTAAAGAAGCGTGGGATTTAAGGGGAGCGTTTAAAGGTGGATTTTCTACGTTTTTGACATAAGTTCTTTAATTATCAATCTTACCGAAAATATGTTCTATACAATATTAAAGTAGGCATTTCCTACAAAAAATGTATAAGTTATGTTAAAGATTTTAAAATTAACCCTTTCAAAGTTCGAATAGCTCGTTTTTATTTAGACCAAGGTCTCCTTTTTGATATCTCCATTATAAACATGTATTATGTTCCATTATAAATATGTACAATGCACGAAAGTAATTTTATTTCTTTTACTTTTATCAACAATACATTTGACCAGGAGAGATGCCTCAGGGCATCAACTGATGTCACTGCACTTCCTCTGACCAGGATTAGATCTCCTAGATTCGAGTGCCGACGGGGCAGGATTTTCGATTCTAGGTCGAGTTAAGTCGGTGCCTGGAGGGGAATTCTGGCGGACAGCTGTTCTGATCGATAGTTTTCCGTGGTTTATTCAATCAGTACTAGACGAATGCCGGAGCATTACCTTACCAAACGGTCCACGGACTGCGCGCGATCTTTCCTACCTTTTCCTTGACCTATCCTCACTCCTTCACACTTACGCTAAAATGCTCTACACTACCACACACGCCAACAGATCGGTCGAGAGATTAGAGCTTGTCCGTGCTGGGGCGGTGCTCCACCTGTGAGAGATTACTGGGGAAACTCCGCTAGCCGACGGTAGGTCGGCTCTGGATCACCGCCACCTCTAGAGGGGAAAACATCAATACATGACCTCACCTGAAATCACTAACAATCAATATATTTGCTTATTTTGCGCAAAATCGTCTACATTTTACATCTTTTAAATCTTATGTTGTACAAACTTGTGAGAATCCAAGGTCACTGGGTTGGACATTACTTCGGCTACGAAAACAGATAATCTATAATTTATTTGATAAAAATCGAATACAAAAATTTTGTGAAAGGATTGTGTACATTATCAACATAAAGAAATATAAGAGTACAAATATCGTAAATGAAATATCCAATGATTACGGAATTGGGGAAAGTCGCAATATTTCTAAAATCACCGCACCTGGAAAATGCTTGAAAAAACTGAAGATGGAAACATAACCAATCTTGACATTTATGTTGAAATAGGAGACGGCTGACAAATATAGACAGATCAATTGGTCATCAGACGAACACAAGTCTGCACTTTATGCGGCCAACCATTCCCCGCAGAAGATGCGCTCCCTCGAACTTCACATCATATTGTATCAACTGCACCAACGGCCTACTATCAGATCTTTCCTCAAGCCAGACTCCGACGTCAACAACTCTATAACCCATATCTCCCCTACTTCTCAAGCCGTTTTCATGAACATCAAATCATTCTTTACTTTGCTGAATTCAAATTTTGATAATTGAGTTTAAGTATTCAAACCATGGCACACTGGGACAGGATGGGTTCAAAATGGAACAAAAATATTTCCAGCTGAAAATTGTCCCACTATTCATACTGAACATTCATTTTAATAATATAATGTTTAATACTTACTTCGCAGTGCTCTTAGGGGCCACAAAATTATTTATAGACCATAGATTTTCTCCTATAGCCCCAAGAAAGTTTGAAGAGTTACTAATATGGAATCACACGTTAAAATTTCAAAACATAACATTTATTAATAGTTGCAAAAATAATTAGTGCATGAAAGAATATTAATTTCATTGCATTTACAGATATTGTATTCTTGGTTTTCATCATAATCACTTTGATCATATCTTATAAATCAATGGTCGACTGCAATAAATCTTGAGCTTCCGGCCAAAGTTCTACTTGTTTTTTGCCACAATATATCCTCAGACTTGTAATAAGTGGATCAGACATTACTAAGAGACGATAAATTAGATTGCTCATTGAGTTCACACGAGAATTTTTTCTTGTGTGATGCTCTCTGTAATCACGTATGTTCTTGTGGCGCGTCTTTTGTGCCTCTTCTGAAAGAAGTCCAATTGGAAGGATTTTATAACTTGTGAACCGTGAAGTAAAAGTTTATGAACACTTGCTGGAAGGTAATACTAAGGATAATTCTTTACAAATAATCTTGCTGGGTCCAGAGCATTGAGATTCAACGCTTCACTATTGACCTGCTTCCCACAAGAAATTACTTGCAAGACAATATAAAATCTTTTTCTAATTTCTTGATTTACTCCGGTGATAAGTAAAGCAAGTTTTGAACCTCCTAAAAAGCAACGTGCTGTGTTACCGTCATTTGCTATTTTCGCTTCCGCCAGGCTTTGCTCTTTCTACTCTAAATTCCATTTGCTATACCCGCATTTACTGAATATGTTCTTTTCGAGATTTTAATTTTTTTGTCATTTCCTCTTCCTTATCATTTTTATTTTTTTTATTTAAATATCTAAACGACTTTTAATAAACTCTAATACAGATAGTTTATCGGTTTTTTCGGTCCACAACACATCTACTGGATCCCGATGACCAAACTGGTGCATTCTTAAAATAACAGGCAATACGTATTGCTAAACGGAAATGAAAACCAACAAAGACCAAGAGATCGCGGAGCATTGGAAAGAAAATGCTTTGTTCCTTTTTTTCGGCGAGTGGTCATGTAGCAGTTCTTGCACTTGAGGACAAAATGTCAGTGACAGCATACTGGGACACAACTGCGTGTCTCCCAAAGGTCTTCAGGGCCATTCAGAAGACACGGCCAAAGAGAGGTGTGCGTGGTCTCCTTTTGCATTATGGCAACGCGCCAGCTTACATAGCTAAAACAACCGAAGTTTTTTTATCAGAGAATTATACAGCACCCCCTACAGTACAGACCTAGGCCCCAGTGACCTTTATATTTCCAAAAGCTAAAGAAGCAATCAGAGGACGCCGGTTTGAGACCTCAGAACATGCAGTAGCAGCCTACAAAGCATTTCTAACAGAGCTTCCGAAAGAACGACGTGCAGCATTTCAAAAATGCTAGACAGAGGATGGTCCGCTGTGTAGATGCTGGGGGGAATACTTCGAGAAAATTTAATGGTAAGAATGAGTTTCCTCTTCTTTAAACCTACTTTTCTGAAAACTTTCGGGGTGCTTTTTTTTATGAAACGGAATGTCTTGTAAATAAGAAATTTAATTGTTTTAGTGACAATTTATCTTCTAATGTACTTCTTGAATTATATAATTTCAAGCCTAAGTGCAATTACTTAGTTATACATTATAGAGTAGGGCCGCAACTCAAGGAATGTTTATAACCTTAAGTCAGTGGTGACTGGTGTCCGATCAAACTGGAGGTTGCAGCTTCATCGAATGACGAAAATGTAATTTCTACACTTCAGAACACTAATATATAATAAAATGTAAGCTATTCATTGAAATGAATTAAAACGAAATTGAATAAAAATCAATATGCGTAGTGTCATTGTCAAGTACATTCACCTCCAGTGTTTGCACATGGACTATTGTTCGGGCCTACACAGCAAAGCAGATAATTACACATACATTTTGTTCACCTGCTTGGCGCTGGTCAGAATTTGCGCGATGCCTTTCTCACGCTCTCGCGCCGCACCGGCGATGTGTGGGCGCCCTCCGTCCGCATCTTTTCAGGCCAAGGGCTGCTCGCCTGCGAGCGCTCGCCCCACTCGGCGAAACCCTTTGCTGTCCGATCACGCCACACTTTCTAAGCCGTTCCAACTGCCAGAACCTCCTAATGCTTCGAGACTCTTCGAGGGCATTTCAAGTATTAATTGGTGATAGGCTGTTGCCAAACCCCTTCATGCGCCTCACGCGCAAACGCACCTCCCAGCACGTCGCCGTCGGGGAAGAGTCAGTCTGAGTTGATCACGGCATCAATGCACACGTTCCACTCCGTAAGCAAAGCATATCAAATTTCCCTTACGTAAAGGCTTTTTGAATAATATTCACACTGAACATAATGTAACAACTCGAACACAAAGGGTTAATTTGTGTATCGGAAGCTATTTGAACTGTGCCTCTTGAAGTGTTCAACTGTAGTGAACCCTCCGAACTGTGATTGGGTGTTCGGTCAATCATCACATCTCAAAATGAATAAACTTGTTATTGTGCAACTCGTCTGTTTCTTAATGAAACCGAAAAGCAGCCTGCATCGTGTACGAACTATCACAAGGAATTCGAGACTGCTTGGCAATTAAACCAAAAAATGCAGTTCACTCAATCCAACGCAAGTAGGCCTAGGACAACTATTGTTTGGACACGTTTTATATACAAATGAAATGATTTTATTTCGAAAACTTTACTTATCTGGTGTACATTGCAATAATGAATAATCTTCTACACAAATTCGTATTCACAAGAACGCTCGCAAAGTGCTGACCAGTTGGGGCATCAATCCAGACACAAAGGGACTTCCATCCAGAACGGCCATTTTTACATAAAAAAGTCATGAAATGCTCGTTTTTATTAAACAAACCTAATATCAAATGAGACCGAATTCTTCAAATATCATAAACAATGCATTAAATACCGTTGCAGCTAGCGTCAGACGAAGACAGAATATTGGTATTCCTCTCGGATTGCCTCGGACCCCGCGCTGCACTCGGCCACAAGACCCGCCACCCACTTGGTTGCGTCACGAAAAGCTCTTTGGTTTAAAAACGAGTCCATTATACGTCTATATTGCTGCAATACCTTGAATATTGAATATCATGAAAAGGAAATTGATATTCCTACGATGTTATAAGATCTTTTTCTTTTGTCTGGGATTGTGCAATCGTCCAAAGTAAGCACGAGCTGCCTCTGGGAAATAAATAGAAACAGGAAAGTTCCTGCAGCTTCTTACCTGAAGCTCACTCTCTGCTGTGTTGACGTGGCAGCCAATGTTGCCTTGAAAGAGGCAAAGTCACGCGGTTGCCAAATTGCCAAAACAAGAACAAGTGCTCCCAGATCAGTGAGCTCTAGTCAGGGTCAGATTTACGCAAAGGCACAGGAGACAGGTACCTAAGGCGGCAAAATTTGAGGGGCCGCAAAAATTGAACTCAAAAATTAATTTATTACCAGGCTGATGATACCTTTTGCCATATAACTTGTGATAAGTCAAAATGAGCGATGATTACATTTTCAGAAGTCAAACAGTAAAGATTTAATTACAATTACCGAAACGGAGTCTACATATTACATCGATATAAATTTTCGAAATTATACGTATTTAAATATATGTAATTTTGAAAATCTGTTTGAAGCTGTCTTATTTCGTTTAAAGTTTTTAGTGTTAAATGTAGACATCTAAGTAATTTTAAGAATTGCAGGTGGAGCAACGTTAGAATAATAAATATGGATAATTACAAAAAGCATAATGAATTTGTTATTTTATACATCAGAATACATAAATTAAACAATAATTAATTTCCAATTAAACAATTCCAAATTAAACAATTAAATTAATTTAATTGAAAATATTGAACAAGCATAAATTCCTAATTAAATTATATTTAATTTCAGTCATAAACACGTATGCCCAGCAACATAAATTACAATTGTCATTGAATACAACTTTTCCCCTTATTTAGGGTGTTTGAAAAACACAGTCGGCAATTGTTGCATGCCTACAGGTGATAAAATTGTTAATCCGCTTTTGGTGTAATGTTGAGATTACTGTCTCAGATATGGGTGGCAATTTAAAAGGAAGACCGATGTAATAAGCCCCTTTACAAGTACATGGCGAAAGAGGGGCAGCCAGGGATGTCAGGGGCGGATCCAGAGACAAATTTTGGGAGGGGAAATTAAAAATGTGTTGGTCGAATGAGTCATTACAGAGTTTGTAAAATGTCGCAGGCTTCAATCAGCTCATGCTGCGATACGATTTTATTAGTGTTAATGATTATCCGAAAATGTTTTTGTTTGAAAGTTTAGTGAGAAGTTAAAATTAACAATTACTGAAACATTTTACTGGAGAGGAAATTTCGCTCCCCGTGGATCCGCGCCTGGATGAATAGATGCAGCCGTGGAATTCTTCCATGATGCAGCGATAGGTCCACGGCGTAAGAAATCTTACAGAGTGCATATGTATTCCGGAGGGCGATGTTAGGACCCATATTAGATCACAATACCCATAGAGTAGAGTACTGTTGTATCTCTCTATGACAATATCTCATCTTATGGTAGGACCATGGCTTCGGTTCATTGAAAAAGCGGTTCTGTACTGTTCTTTGAGATGAACCGGCTCATTTGAGTGGCTCGTGAGCTGATTGGATTGCCCATCTTTGTTTGGAAGTGTCAAATTCTGATGTTTCGCATAGGGAAGTGTTTTTTGTAGCTGGTAATTTGTAATGTGCTGTTATTGAAAGAACCGTTCTTTGGAGTAATTGGCATAAATAGATCTTAAAATTAGTTCATCATGAGCATGACAATTTCGGCTGTTCGTCCTAGAACTAGTATTCTTGATAAATCGTTAAGTCGCGGCCGAGGAGAAGTTAGTTTGAGCTGCTATGCTTTACTTTTCTCGGAATTAGTGCAATATTGTCAAAATCGAGTATATACTGTACCCGAACTTCAAAATAAGTATGTGAAATAATGTTAATAGTAAATTGTGTGTAAATTCTGTAAAATGAGAATAATTATTAGCCAATTCTTCTTTAAAATTTTAGGTTAGCTGAAATGGGCCAAGAAGTTGGGGTGAAGCTTATTGATCTTTTCTTTGTGAGAGAAAAGAATTGTAAACGTGAAATAAAGTTATTGAATATGCTCTTATTTGTTAAATCAACTATGTGGAAGGTGAGTGTATTTTAGTTAAAATTTAATTGTTTTTCGTGAAATTGCACGTTTGAGGGTGTTTCAGTGGCCTTTTTATTTCTTTTATTGCAAACATTAACCCACAAGTTCAGGGACTGGTGTTTTTACAGTTTTGGATTTCTCACCACTGAATAAAATGTTTTCATAAATTATTAAGCCAAGGTTGATTGTAAATTTTCTTTAGGAAAGTAGGCCTATTGTAGATGAGTTGTTTTATTTTATTATATTGTGTTTAATTTTATTTATTGACAAAGAGGCTAAGGCTAATAAAATATACAAATACAATTTTAACATTAACAGACAGCTGTTTATAGATTTTAACAGTAACTAATATTTACATTTTTATTACAAACAAATTTTTGAGATTCTTGTACTTATAGAATAATTATTCTTCAACATCACCATAATTATTCCCTTATAATTTCATATCTATTGTAATCCAGCCATAAAACCCACCTTTCCTCTAAATGCTTTAACTGATCCTAATTGTTCTATTTCTTGTGGTACTTCATTTTATAATACAAGTCTCTTATTGAATACTGAGTTTAATGACTTACTGCTATTTACACTTTTTTGCTGGAATTTATTTGATTATCTAGTTGAATAATTGTGTTCATCTAGGTTTTTGTTACTAAATGTTCTAAATATTCTGGAAGCAATTTATTTTCCTATCTACAGATAAACGTTAACACATTCCTTTCCACCTCATTTTCTATTGATAAATAGCGTAATTCTTTTAACGTTGAAATTATGTTTTCACTAAACCTTTAATTTAATACTGCTCTCATTCCATTCCTCTGTTAAAGTTTCATTGAAAACTTGCTATTTTCTTTTTATTTGCCATAGTTAGAACTGTAAAACAGTACTTAATATAAAGTACCAAAATTAACATTTATAACCTTAACCCCCCTTTCCTTTTTTTTGAAATAATTATTCTTAGTTTGTATAACAAATTAACTTTCTTTGCTAATTTGTTGTTTATGTATTCAATATGGTCCTCTTAATTTAACTCATTATCAATAATCACTCCTAGGTATTTGTAATTCTTAATCCACCCCAAATCTGAACCCATAAGCCCAAGTGTCTGAAACCAGTTATTTCCAGTACCATACACTTTGTTTTCTTAACATTAACACTTGGTTTACATACCAAAAGTAATTCTTTATTTATTATATTAATAACTAATAATTTGTATGTCTTTTCCACTTGAATAAATTAATGTAACATTCGCAAACATATGTACCTTATGTTGTCCAAGCACCCCAGGTAATTCATTTGTATACAATAAATGTATATAGCTGTGGTCCTAATTGTCTTTCTTGGGGAACAATATGCTTCACTTCTTTCTTCTCAGACACACCAGTATTAAACAAAAACAGTCTGATATCTTTCGTTTAAATAATTGTCTATCCATTCATAACAAGATTAACATGTAAACATCTTGTAGTTTCTTCAGGAGTAAATTTTGGTTTATTGTTTCAGGAGCTCTTTTATAATCCAAGAACTCTGCTACCCTCTCCTACTCCCTCTCCTCTAGAGTTGACACATACTCACCCGGAGATTTCAGGAGCGGGGGGGGGGGGGTATGTTTTATTTAACATTTACACCTTTTTTAATTATACAATCATAATTTTAATTTATTAGTTTAGAAACAATCAAATAAATTACATTTCCATAGTCAACAATCTATAAAACAAATAATAAACGATTACATTAAAAATAGATTCTCTATATTACTTTTCTGTAATATTTATTTTTAAAAACTAACTTTTCTTCCAAGTACATTTGAAACAGCTTTCATTAGTAAGCATTGTTTATGAATTTGTGAAATTTGGCGCAAGACATATCATAGTTTAGTTTCGTAAAGAGTTCTGCTTTGACTAATTTGACTCTCATCCTGTTTCTCAAATCGGACCAATTGTTTCCCATAATTGAGAAAATTCGTTTTACGTAAGCATTACTTACGGGAATGGACAAAACCCTGCCAACAATTTTGGGAAGTTCTTTAAAATAATCTGATGCAGAAAAAATGTTGACCCATGTAATGTCTGTCGTATAGTCTTGAATTTCTATTTTGGAGTTTTTGATACCGCTTGTATTTCATTGTACAAATTATCTTCGTTAATATTTGCATTTACTATTCCTGCAACTTGTACAAATTTGTCAAAGCAAATCTCTTCACCTTTCTTCAAATTGAGAATATTAAAATACTGAAAGGGTCTGTGATCATAATTGTACCATTTTTCTAGATAATCAATTGCCTTAGTGTAAACCTTTGTTGCTTCTTTTTCGAATTTTAATTTACTGTTTCTGTCAAGTTTAAGAAAAGTTAATTTAACTTTACTGTCGAATTACTTATCTCTCAATCTTGCTTTTAGTTTCTCTTAATGCTATCATAATTTCGTGTACATCTGAACTTAATAGAATTTTTGCCTCCAGAAGTTTAATTGTTTCTGACATTACATATATAAAATGATGTATTACAATAATTAAATAATATTTAAACAAAAAACATTAGTATTTATGACTTATTAATTATTTAAGAGATTAAACTAATTTCTTATAACTTTTGTCGTATTCAAGAGCTGTGTCTATAGTGAGCCAGTAAAATGTGTAGAAATATGTAAATTCATTTAATATTTGTATTTGTAATTTATAAAAAAAGAGAAAACACCAACAATTTTTATTTATTTCTATGAATCTCATTAAGTAAAACAATATTTAATAAAAATAAAAAATTGAAAATATAGAAAATGCGTGCAAATCCTTGAAATCTAAGAATTAGAAACATTTGAACACGTAGTACATTCAATATTGTGCATGACCCGGAGATGAAAGTAGTAAACCCGGAGCCCGGAGATTGGTCATGAAACCTGAAGTCTCCGGGTGAAACCGGAAGAGGTGGCAACTTTACTCTCCTCTGTCAATCACTCTTAACCAAACCTCTATTACTAATTGCTATGTTGACTCTGTGCCACGCTGTTTCCTAAAACCTGATTGATGTTCTGTCAATACACCATACTTCCCAATGTGCCCTAATGATGTTTCAATTTCTATTGTCTGTAATTTTTTTCCTTTTTTTTTTTTTTTAATCACTGGTAGTGTATTAATCGGTCTGATCATTGCATTTTGAACTCCCTTTAATTTTAGCAATAGCCACAATTACTGATGTTTTGAATGTTTTTGGCATCATTCTTTGATTGAGTGACGTGTTTACAATATCAGGTACAGTATCTCTAATCACTGGCCAGAACTTTTTAATAATTTCATTTCTGATCCTATCCGGTCCATTTCTATCTTATGTTTTTTACAATTCTTTCATCATTTTGCTAAGTAACTTGATTGAAGCTCATAGGTTACCATCATTTGCTTTCCTTTCTAGTTCATAGACCTTTACAACAAGTATATTTTCAACTATTTCATTCACACTGCTGACAAAATATTGGTTCAGTTTATTTGTCACTTCATCGGAGATAAATACATATTCTTCCCCAAATATGACGTATTTTATTTGTTTTGTTTCTACTTTATACAATGTCTTTTAAATGCTTCTATAATTTCTTTGGCTCATTTTTCTCTTTCAAAACGGTCATTGTAATATTTCCTGTTTTAGGGTTACCCTACATCCTTTTTTCTCTGAACATGTCCTCTTTTTGAAGTAAGAGAAACTGTCTGGGTGGATTTTACAGGAAAGGACAAAGAGTCCTCTTTTTTTATATTGGAAAGATGATACTACTTTCAAATGCAACCTTGATATACTACTTTTAAATGCATCCTCGATATATGATGTACGAAGGACACTGCGTTTGTTTCAACTTTTTCGAGTCCTCAATATCGTAACAGTTCTTTGTTGTATAAACAAATGTCATTAATATTACCTTTATAACAACCACTAAAATCCATAGATCAACTACAGCTACATTTATGTCCATTTCTCTATGAAATGCAACGGTACTACCATCAGCTGGTACAACATATTGTACAACGTGTTGTATGATGCTGCTGCATGTATATGCTGTGCTCTATGGTGTTAATACTGTTCTGCTGGCTGTAGAGTTAATACTGCTTTGTGGTGTTTGTTTCGAGAAGCAAAGAATAAACCTTGTTTAATGACATACTTAGAAGTTCAGTGCGTTTGTTGCAAGATTCAGAGCAAAGCAAAATTTTAATTGTTGAGGGACATTTCATCATCCGCCAAATACTTTTGATATAAAAATGGAAAAGACTAATGACAATGAAGAAGGCTTATGTGATTGTGAAAGTGATGACAATGATTGAAGTATTTATGTTGTTGGTAGTAAGTATTTTGCCTTAAAGAATGATTATTTTGAAACATTTTCCATAAAGTATCCTCTTTTTTTTTTTTTAAAGAAATGTCCCCGTTTTTCATAATCGAAGTATGGCAATCCAACCCTCTTGCTGCTTCCCTCCAACTATTTACAAAATTATTTCTACATTGTTTATACAGATTCCCTGCCTGTTCTGAGCCATGACCTACTAATTTTAATAGTAAAAATCTACTGTATGTTATATCTCTTTGTACCTTTTTCTTTCTGTTGAAAACCACAGACAGGCTTTTCTCTTACCATCTATCTGATCTTCTAGATTCTTTTCTGTCCAAAAGTAACAACAATATTTTACAAAGTGGGTACTGAAATTAATTACTTATTTTTCTTTCAGAGTCTGTTTGGAAAAGAAGCAGACAAGTTGGAACATGCCAATGATGATGAAAGAACGTACTATATAATTGAAAAAGATCCTTTAGTTAATAGATTTATATCGGTACCCAAAGACAAAGGGAGTCTAAATTGTTCTATATTCACTGCAGGAATAATTGAAGCAGTTCTAAATGGATGTGGTTTTGTAAGTTGCATGATTATGTATAACTACCATGATTAACTCAATGACTGTCCATCTGTCTTAAAACTTTGAATTATATACAAGTCCACTTTAATTTTTTTGGATTAATGTGTAAATTCACTCTATAGTTTTTCTGTGGTGATAGTTTTTATATGCTTATGATCAGTTGAACATAGGGAAGAAGCAGCTTTACAACTCTTTTAAGTCTATCTGATGTTTTCATAGCTAAGTTTTGCAATAAAAGGCTCTGAACACACATGTTAAATTTCAAAATCCTGGAGAGCTTAGAATTTCTTCAAGAGTTTTTTCCTCCCTTTCCCCTAGGCAGCTGGATTTTAACTGATTCTGCCTCCCCTATCTTTTTCTTGTATTCTTTCTCTCCATCATCTACTTCCATTTGAAACAGTCAATGATGAACCTACCAGCCCTGGAGCTCCCTACATGTTTATGTACCACTTTTGTTGATAGAAGGGGTGTGGTATTCTCTTGCAGTTCAATGATATAAAATCTTGCAACTCTTTACCATTTTTCTTCACAATAGTTCTCTGTATGGACTTGCCGAGTATTTTATTGAAACAGTCCAAATTCTGGCATTGAAATTACCACTGACTATAAGATATTCATTTTGTGGCATATTGTGTGCACCTATCTGAAGATTTTGTAGAAGAGTGTAGTATTTTCAGATTTTCCAACATCTAGGGCATTAACTTGTAAAATATTAAATTTAATCTTCTTTGGAAGTTTTAGTTTAATACTTATTATTTCTGAAACAAAAAAAGTAGCAATGCATTGTGTTCGTTAAATCTTTTTTCACTAGTATGGCTATACTGTTTTTCTTTTAAAAATGGATATTCTGACTTACTGCTCGCAAGTTGCAAAAATATTGTTATTAGTGTATGGAATTAATTTTGAAGTACATTTTTGTTTTTTTTAAAAATTACACAAACGTAATATTTTGAAAGATGTAATATGCACATTTCCAGCAATTTGTAAACACTATTATTTGTGAGATAAAGTGCTTCAAGTGAAGTTTGTCTAAAATTAAAAACTTTTCTGTGAAAAAGTGCTTCAAATTTCGAATTTACTGTAGTGCTTAAGCACCATTTTCTTAAAAATGTCTGCAAATTATTCAAAGGAAATTGCCATTTAGGAGGTGGTTTACTGTTCTTTAATATTCTTGAAATAATATTTTTGTTCTATTATTAAGTAACCAAAAATTGAAGAAACTTTCAAAAACTGTATCTTGAGCGGCAATAGATTGCAGCTGACAAGATGTGGCAAGCTCATATAGCTAACTGAGACAAAAGGAAATAGACTAATACGGGAAAGTCTAAGCCATTCTGTAGCAATACTAGTTTAAATGGTTTATTAAAGTTAAAAGGTGCACATGGTTAAAAATCATCAAGTTTCATTACAGCTATTCCTGAATTTAATAATATACTTTGTCAATAAACTTAGATAATGAAGACAGTCAATGAGATGACCCTCTTGGTTTTCCTTCTTCTAACTTGCCAAGTATAGAGAAATTTTAATCAGAGAATAATGTGGCTGCTCCTCTTCGTTAAGATATAAAACGGTTTCACAGGAGTGGCTTTGTAACTATCCACCAGAACAACTTTATATTATTTGTTGTCCATATATTTTTGATTAATAAAGCACGTACACTGTGTTACTGTTTCTCAATCTCAAGGTTATTTGTATCATTGTAATATGTTATTCTAAAACTGCCTTTAATTTTGAAAATATGGAATTAGAGTACTACTACTGAACATACCTGAAAACATCCCCACACACAAATGTCAATACCTTGCATTATATTTTGTGTACATCATGTAATGTGTGTTGCATTATGTTACAGCCTGCAAAAGTCACAGCTCATTGGCACAAAGGAACCACTTACATGGTGAAATTTGATGATTCAGTTATCACAAGAGACAAGCAATTAGAAGAGAGATGAAATTGTAGAGTGTGGATTTGTATTATCTATTATGTACCAGATAAAATGTAATGTAAATATGTTTGTTTTCAAAAAAATAAATTTTCAATAGTTGCAATAAAGTATTTCATCTGCTCCTGTTTACTCAATAATTCTGGCTGACAGGGCACCACACATCACCTTGTGATTACAGGTGAGGGTAATCAGCTTTTTTTATGACATGCCCTTGTTTTCAATTCTTGTCTTGTCCTTTCTGCCTGGCATTTTAGAATTTTTTAGGAATAGAATTTTAGAATTTTATATATATATATATATATATATATATATATATATATATATATATATATATATATATATATATATATATATATTGTAAGCAAAGTGGCTTAGTCGGGATATGTCGGGCGCCAGGTTCAGTTCCTGTAACGAATGGATGGAAGTGTAGGGAGGTCATGAATCAGTCCATTGAATCATTTCTAATAAAATTGGATTTATTCCTGGCACCATGAGCTGCCAGGGAAGTTACAGGTCACTAGAGAGCGACACAGATTACTTGCTAAATTTACGTTACGAGCTCATAACCTTAACAGTTAATGAACAAATTTCTTAACGCTAACATTAATAACTTATTTCTAACAATTCATGCATAGTTTAACTGCAATACACAAGGCCTGAGCGCGGCCACTCTTAGTCTCTCTCCAAAATGTCCTGCGAGGGAGCCCCGCGTCATAACTACGGGAGATAGTTCGACTCCGGTTAAATACCAGATTAATCACCACTGGCTGGCGGTGGCTCCGCAGACCGGCCGGATGGCGGTCCTCATAGACGAAGACGGCGGGCGGTCTCAGGTCACCGACCTCCCACGGGGTGTTCCTCCTCAGCTGGCAGCGTGGCGTGGCGACGGAGTCGTCAAATCGTGCGGGCTCAGTCAGTTGAGGACACACGGGTGCTGGCCGTAGTTCAGTGCGGGCATGAATGTGCCCGATATGGCACTAGGCGGCGGATGCAGATCGACTTATGCGGAAATTACGCGGGATCTTGCCATCTCCCGCCCAAGTTTCCTCCGCGGTAAATCTAAGGTGAAGGATGTTCTCCTTCGTAAGTGTTTACTCGAGAGTCTCCTTCCTAAGTGTTTACTCGAGAATCTCCTTCCTAAGAAATCCTCTCTAAGAATGTCGTTTCTCTGCACATCTCGCGTTCAAGTTACCTCTGTTTCCCCCCTCCCAAAACGTTTCCGAACCTGCAGATCTGCCCCTTCCCTCACGATGAAACATCTCATAGGCTAAGAGTAATTGCGTTCTAATTTTGAAGTTCTCCAATCGGGTTGCATCTTTTACGGAATTTTCCAGGGAGATCTCTCTTTCTACCTCGCCCCCCTCTCTCTCTCTCTCTCTCTCTCTCTCTCTTTGTGAGCGATTCCAGAAGCTTCTCTCACAGCTGTCCGAACACTTGTTCGAGCGATTGCGTTTTTTTTCTGGGCCATAAATTTGTCAGCGGAGGCTGATCGGCAGCCTGCGACTGTTGAGTTGTAAATAACCCCTTTGGGAATTTGGATTCCTTACGCGGGCGCGTATTGTTCGTCTTGAGTGCCCGGTGGCTCGGGTGGCAGCGTTTATGACGGGTCATAAATGTGACCGCTACTAATAGACACCCCCGTCAGCGGTCGGTCGGGCAGCTCTCAAGTGGGGCGCGGCCTGGCGGTCGTTAAGGCTCTTCGCAACAAAAGCCCCGTCCCGTGACCTACTTAACTGTGATGGAAGCTATTTCGATATAAAATTATTATAATATTATTTGGTGACGCCACAATATATATATATATATATATATAAATTTGTGATAATATTATTAATATTATAATCACTTTCTTCTGAAGATTCGAGCATTTGACATCTACTCGAGAAAACGGTGGTCAGCTATTCCGTTTAAATCTTTCTTCTCTCGATTCTCTCGCTGCAATTGGCTGAATGTGTGATGATGCTACCATTAGCACAGTAAATTCTAGATTTAAATTTGAGTGAAAAAAAAGAAAAGTAAAAACTATGTGACGTAGGGAGGAAAAGATTATCTGCGCACGTTTTCTTGACTTCCAGAATCCCTTCCCGTCATTTTAACTATAAATAGTTGAAAGATGGGGAAAAGTAAATAAATATAAATAATCATAAGTTTTTTAAAAAATCGCAAGATTAGTAATATTTGAAAATATTTTCTTTTCCGATTTATAGAAAACTTATTTGCATCGGTAAACGAATTGCAAGTATGATTTTTCTGCATTGCTAACAAAATAGTAACTCGCCCTTACCTCTACTCTTACCATTACAAGCAAAAGGAGAGTTCAACAAAACACGCGCATAGTGAAGCACGTTTACGTCCAGAAGCAAAACAAGGGGCCATCTCAGCATTTGCTCAATGGATCAGGGAAACTGGACAAAAACCTGATCTAATAATTCATCTGCCGGAAAATGTCCGATTATGAACGATTTCTTGCAATAGAAAAGATCGTTTATAATGTCGGAATACAAAAAAATCAATTTTATTGGAGGTATTGAATTTACAGTTTTTCATGAAAATATAATCGTTTTCAATATGTTAATATTTAGCGGTGATCTGTTTACTAATATCAGTGGCGGCTCCTTGCGACGCGCAAGGTATACATTTGTGATAGTTCAATACATCTAATAATAATTTTAAAAAATGAAACGACTCAATATTAATATGGTGGAAGTATTATTAATCTGGAAACGTATAAAGAATATTTCATTATCGTGGCACGAGCCATATTTCCGTTTCAAACGTTTTCTAACAGCCCGTGCGCCATGCGAATTGTAGCCAATTACCAATAAATTTCAGTTCAATTAATTCCCTATTCTCTTATTACACGTGGACCATATATCCATTTCTATCTCCACAAACTAATTACGAAATAATTCTACTTAATGCCTTGACGGCCATCGATCCTCATTCTACGAAATCTGGCAGAATTATGTCCAAAATTGTTCGCTTTCACTTCCTATCTGGCTTAACCGATTCACTTGTTTCATTTTTATTCATGTTCATCGATGCGAACTTGTCGCACCATAACCAAGCATCAAGCATCTTTTGTTCCCTATCAACAATGTCCTATATTTACGAATAGCTTTATTTACGAAAAATTCTTAAATTTTCAAAATTTATTGTATTCAATTAATATTTGGATTTTCCAACGCCTTATATTCTCAATGTCTCAGTTTAATTTACGTCATTGCGCAATTATATTTCGCTAGATATTGACATTGTTGGGCTTCACAAATGCCAAAAATTCCATAACGTATTTTGCCTTTTCTCACTGTGATGATTTGGAAAATGATACAATTGAATTATCCAAAAACTGGAAAGTTGAAGAGAAATTAAGAGCTAAACGAATGAAGAAAATGAAACGACATTCTGATTAACTTTGCGAGGTTGAACGACTTACTGATGGCGGCGAAAGATGCTAAATTTAGGGGAGGCGGAATCCTGTAACACGTGGTGTAGCCAGAATTCTTGCCTTGCGGGTCCTTGATACCCAAAATTCGATCAACAGCAAAACGTTTGTCTGTGAACAACGCTACCGGCTAAACCGTTCAACCGATTTTCTTAAAAATTTATATTCTCAAATCGATCTGGATGATGTCGCGGCTCCTTGAATGTGAAACCGTTATATGGGGGTACTTTACAAGAAGCCCTTGTGACATCAAAATTTTCATCAGAGAAAGGACGACCTGACAGGACATGCAGAAGAGAGACGAGTCCATACCTGAGACTATGGGAACAGTTTGCGTAAGGAGTGACGCATCGACTCATCCCGAATATACAAGTATAGGGAGGGCGAAGCAATGACGAGGTGGACTTCCATCTAACATAGCTTCTGACTGGACTTTTTTTTTCGGCTTAGCCGAAAATTTGCAGTTGTGTTGCAGTTCGCACGTATTTCGCGTTTTACTGCTATGTGTAAGTGGCTGGTGTGGGTTTGATGAACTTTGCAAGGATGAACGACTTACTGATGGCGGTGAAAGATCCAAACTTAATGTTTGCTATGCCTTAGACATCGCCATTAACCAGTTCGGATTTTGTGTTGCACAATACCCTCAGAATATCAGAGGGAAGTGCTTCTCTTTTAGAGGTAGAGTTGCGATGTCCCCAGTGGCGAAGCGTGAGATTATTTTTTGTATAAGCAGGGTCACGAACATGAACACACATACTTAATTTGTAAAATATCAAATATTACCAAGCTAGAGATCAGAAGACTACAATAATATTATTAATTCAGTCATGCCACAATACTGAAATCAAGAATATGTCCTTGTGTATTTCTCATCCTTTTGTGAAATATTTAATTTGGGTCTGGCTATTTTTTTTCTTTCAATTGCACTTTTTTGTTCAAAAGTTACTTCAATTGAATTACTCAACAAAAAGTTAACTGAATCAAATGAGTCTCCATCTACACTCGCAGAATTTAATTCGTCATGTGGTTCTAATCACGTAAACCTAATCTATTCCGTATATTTCAATTACAAAATAAAAAACTAACACATTGTACACCGAGATATACTGTTGTTGGTCGAACGACACTTCACCCGTAACCTACACGCCAAAACGCTATTCAAACGGCTTACGAAATGACCCTGTTTGATCTTTCCACACCACCACGACTAGGGGATTCACTTACTCGCCGCGATGCCAACCTACAAATACTTAAAATCAACATTTTCTAAATGATCGGGTTTTATTAAGAGTTATCATAAAGTTCAATAATGTGCAAGAAAAAATGAGCATTCTCAATGTTGTACTTTATGAATAAGGGACAGAGGAATTCAAATACTGAAATTTGAACTAATTGAATGTTTTACTCGCGATGATTGAAGTTGCTCAATGACCTCTAGCGGACATTCCCGGAAGTTCCACACAAGCTGATAGTGAATGGTGAAGGCAGAGCTTGCCGGCAGTTTTTAATCACACGGTAGTAAGGCCCGCAACAAACTACACCGAGAGATGCTTGCGAGAAATGAGGAAAGAGGCCGATGAGGCTGCGTCTAAACAGAAATGGGTTATTCGATGCCTCGAAATTCCTTTATGTGCCATACGCCGAGAATGGTGACAGCAGTTACTCAAGAAAAAGGTAGCATTTGTTGCCCCTTTTTGCATTATGATTCTCTTTATATGTGTGGAAGTCTTTGATTTACGTTTCCTAGCTAACGTGTTGTTTTTCGCCCAAAAATACAAAGATATTGAAATAAGGGTCCAGCGTATATACACGGACAATCAATTCATCGACATTAGGACGTTTTATGATTTTGAATACAAAGGTGTAAATTTTCACTTCTTTTGTTCCAAAATCACTGCAGAAATATTCTGTGTCTATTGTTTATCGAAAATTCTTTTTCAACACTTCAGAGAAATTCTAATGATTTATTAATGCTTTTCGAAAATATTTTATCAAACTTATTTTTATTTTTCAACACTGCACTTTATAGCTAATTTTCCTTTAAAAATCAAGACAATCAGTTCTTATTAACTTTTCTACTTTAAATTTAATTCTCAACCACATACAATCTTTTACAACAATACATTGTATTTGAGAACTGTACATTCAATGTAATATGCCAAAATATTAACCAAAAAAAGTGAATTCAATGTAATTGTACAGAAACATTCCGTGTATATGCACAAACTGAATGCCCAATTATGACAAAAAAGTAATTTTGTAACTAAAAATCTTCCTACGCTCCACGCAATCAGACTACGCAGCAGAGAACAAACAAGATGCAGTACATATGTCCCTTATGCAACAACGCAGTTCGGGAAAATGAATCAGAGGTGCGACGGCATATGCCAAAAATGGCACCACCAAAGCTGCGCAGAATTACAACAGGGGCAAATAAACGCGTTGAAAGCAACGTACAGAAAAGTCCAGCAGTGATCGCAATAAACCAAATCAAAAACATTAAGAACCTATCTATCAAAACTACATTGCGACTATTCAACGCAAAAATTCTCCCGATAATGACCTATAGAATTGAAGAAATATGGCCACATCTAAAAAAAGAGGATCTACATGTCATCGAAGCAATCAAGGCCACCTATCCGAAAAGAGCAGCATGTGTCTCAAAATACACTCCTAGATTAATATATGCTTTTACCAATGAAACTTTCCTAATAGAAGCCATAGGGTTACATTTCTCTCTACCAGACAATGAGGCATACACATAGAGTAGAGATATCTCTCCTCTATGGGCATACAGGGTTGCTATGTCGGAGAGGATACAAAAGAGAAACCTATTAGACAAAGAATTCTATTCCTTGGATCCCATCATATTCAGAAGTTGGATGAGACCCAACCAAGAAATGTGTCATGTCCACGACCGGATTTTCTATAGGCCTAGAGCTAAGATCAAGAAGAGCCTACATTCAAATTGTTAGCAAAATTAAAATTACACTATTTTAAAAGCAGTGAACACTAAAACACTGAACTGAAAATAAGGAGAAATTCTACACTTATGACTAATAAATAAACATAAAAATGTGGTGGTTAAGATCAACGTGTTCGGCTCGTTGGGTGTGTTCGTTTGGGTATACTAGATTGCACCAAAGAATAGTTCATATGCTCACTGATTGCTATGGCAAAAATTGGCATGCATTATGCTACTAAGCACCGCTTTGTTCTTGCATAAATAAAGTGCTAATTAGAGTAGATTGGAAAAGACAAATGAACAAACCCTATTGATATCCCAAAGTTAGATTATATGCGTTACTTCGATAATATAAAACGTGTTAATGTTATTAGAAAATATTCTTATTTTAGGATTGCGTACACGATCATTTGATTCTCGGCTTATGAGTTCAGTAGGTTCAATACTTTAGTGAAGTGTTTATAGAACATTGAAACATTTGTTGTGACAATATCTTCATTTCGCAGAATTTAATGCACGTTCTGAACATAGTTACCGGTAACTTCAATGCTATTGGCTGACCATTTGCCCAATAGAATTTATACAGAACAATGTGGTGGCACCAGAAGTTGGGCAAATAAGGCATTCCCTTTTAACATTAAATGCTGTCTCTTTGGCCTCTCCAGGTGGCAAAAAGACACATCGCATGAAATATGCATAAGAACAGAAAAAGTAATTGGTGCACATAAGTACGGTCTTGGCTAAAAAGTATCTTTGTGAACATTCAATTATCTTTTTTTTTTTTGTGAGATATTTCTCACCATCTTCAAAATTCTTTGCAATACTCGGTTTACTCTGCCTACCCTGATGCTTTGCCACTGGATGTCCCTCAAAACTTTTGACGCCCATTGACGACTTTGTCAGGTGCAACTCTCATTATCACTAATTTCAACCAACTCTCTATAAACATTAAGACTTTTTTATCTTTTATCTACACCTCCTGATGGATGTGTCTTTTTCACCCTCTTTGTGAACTAAATATCAGGGATCATTAGTAACAAGAATTATTATATTTACTTTATAATCAAATATTCACTGAGATTTCTAGTATAAAATTTTATTTATACAGTTTAATTATTAACTTGTACTATAATTATTTAATATTTTGTAAAGAAAGCTCCAATTGATGGAAATATACAATATCCAGGTTGCTATGGCTCAAAGAAGTCCTTCCATTTCCCTCATGAATTGCATATATGCATCATCTTTGGTTTGTTGACTCTGCACTGGAGTTGGTTTGGGAACCAATGCTTCCTGCCTTGATTCTGAAAATAAATTTATACAAAAATTAAAATTTTTTAAACTTGAAGATATTCTACATACAACACACTAGATACAGAGTGAAAAATATTGTAAGAATCAAGTTGTCCTTTTGTCCTACACATGCTTGAGCTCTCTAACTTAAAGTGGAATCTTCATTTGCAAGGGTCCATTCCATAACAAAAGTGATTAAATGAACAAATCTGACCTATGCCACCTTTATAAATGCATTTTACTCCATTCTTACAAGAAATATGAAGAAAAAAATTTGAAAATGTCCGTGGGGCTTCATGTAAAGAACCCCCAAAAATTAATGAACGTTGTTCAAAATATCAGAGTTTCGACTCAGGTCAAACCGACCGGAGTTTTTTCAATTTGGAAAAAAATCATACACCTAGTTTAGGCTCTAGTATTGTTCACATACACCACACGGACATTTTCTTGTCAATTGAATAGAATCCAACCAAATAGGAAATCTGGCTACACCATGTGTTAGTAGAGGATTTTTTCCCTGTTATTTAGCAACTGGATTTATCTTTATTTTGTTATCAGGGCTCTGCAATTAAGGTTTTTCTGCTGAAAATCCGCCATTTTTTGCGCAGCATTACATAACTTTCCCTATACTATGTATATATGAGTGTATACAAGAAAATAAAAATCAAAGCAAATAACAGAATTTTTATCTGCACATAAAATAGTAATATGTTCTAAATTTTGTGAATTACTTAACATGAATAACATAAATTGTATATTATTTTTATACCCTTCACAATTATCCATTTACCACATGTGAACAAAGAAAAATTTGTTTTCATTATTTCAATTTTTTAATTTTTCTTAGACTCCCTTCCCTGACATTACCTGCAGACAATGGAGGTTCTATTTTATTTACAGTAAGATGTAGGTACATACTCAGCATACAAATACACAAATTGTATGTCAATCGAAAAGTGTGTTCACACAATATACTGTCCATATACACATGTACTGAAACAGACATTTAAATCAAGATAGAAAGAGCCAATTATCAGATCCCCTTCTCCAGTGCCTGTTCTCGATCTTGTCTCCTGAGCACGCTAGTGATGCATAATGTCCGTTACACCACGAAAACTCCAACTCCCTCCAACAATAAATTGTTCATTGCTTATTGTGTCAAACTGTGGGAAGCATGATTGCCCTTCTGAGCATTAATCTCTTAGGATGGCTATAAAAAAAAAAAAAAATAAAAAATAAAACACCATTTTCTCCAGGTATTCATCAGTGTATTTTAAAAGAGTTCTTGTAGGTCAAATAGGCGATGGAAATCAAGATACTCTATTTTTTCACAGTCCAGCACAATTCCAGTTAGTTCCCTTTCAAAACATTTATTTCTCGACACAATACATTACAAATTAGAAATTATATACTCTTCTGCCTTGGAGAGAAATGAGAGGCAGAGTGACCTTGAAAGTAATAACAGATCTTAACAGTCCTTGATGTAATGATCATTTGCTAGTCCAGCATCAGAACAGTGTAGTGCATGCCAGCCACTCTCAGAATATGAGACTACAGTTTCAGCAACTGGTTATCTGCTAAAATCTACTGGTTACTGGATGTTGAAGTAATTTCTATTGGTAGAGTCAGAACTTTTTTTCAGAAGATTTTCGCAGGAGAACCTTTTATCAAAATAAACGTGAGCAATGAAGATAATTATCTTTACAGCATTTGGAAACACAAACACAAAAAAATAGATTTATTGTGGAATTTTCGAATGGGTGCTATTTTGTTTCTTCGTGTCCTCATGGGTTCCTCTTCTTGTCTTCTCATTTCACTCTCAATGCAATCCCTTTGACTGTTATGAACAAGAGTCATGTGGTGGGTGCAATATGTTTGGCTATCGCCACTTCTCTGTGCTGACCCTGCTGATCGGGCAGTACTCAGAGCTGTTGGTCAAGATAACTTTGAAATTATGGAGAAAATCCTATCATAACCAAATGCAGACAGAAAACTAGGAACAGGTCAACCAGTAAAAGGCAAGTAACAAAAAAAAAAAATAAGAGTTAGGTCGGTCCTAACAAGACTTCAAGGACTCCAGCATCCTCCAGCAAGGACTTTGCAGGATTGAAAAGTAAACCGATAGGAAAGGTCAGTGTAACCATAAATTTCTTCTTGAGACAGTCCCTCATGAGAGAGAACTTCCCAACTCTCCTTAGGCTAACTAGCGATGCATAGAGAATTTAAGAAACCAACTTTGGTCATTCCTATGTAGAAGGCATTGAACCAGACAATAAGCATTTATTTTGTAGCAAAACCCTGAACTAACTTGTAGAAATGCGAGACCAGCAATCCATAACAGCAACAAAATATCAAGTTGGTGTGATGAACAAAATATGAAACTGTTAAAGTTATCTCAGGAATCATTTGGCCCTCGCAAAAGGCCAGATTAACAGAACAAAAATGGCCTCGTATTTGTATCGCATGTTGTTTCTTTTAATGCCCAGCAGCTTACAATGATAATGCACTAAATATCTTTGTATGCAATTTCAATATTTAAAAATTATACTTCAGTTGCTTCAACAACTGTTAATGCTATTTTGACTACCTTTCATTTTAATTCGCAAAACAGTGTTCTATCATTCACATGAGCATGCCCACTGCATGAAATCCTGCAATCAGGAGTATGGCTTTCTCCACAAGAATTGTTGGCAGGCTCTGTGACTCAAGAGCTAAGTTGCTCGCCTTTCACAAAGGAGGTCTATGTTCGATTCCCAGACAGTCTCATCGTGAAATTTGTTCTGACAAAACTATGTTTGGCTGCATAACAAGCTCAGGGGTTTAGGACACAAACCCTGTGACATGTATTAAATCCTACCACTTTCCTAATTCCTTCCCAATTCTCCAATTCTGGCTGGAGATGCTACCTAGTGGTTGTCTTGACAACTGACTGCAACGAGACTAAGCAGCAGACCAACATACTATTAATGGGGGATTACTCCTTAAAAGCAAGCGTTCAACGCACACCTCGGGGTATGGAGACGTTGCGTGAGTACAGACACACATTCCTTTTTGCCTCTGTAAATCCCAGTAGATGCAATTATAGGAAGGATATTAGATCTTTGCAACCTGATATGGAAAAAGGGAGAATGGCCAGTGGATTGGCAGAAAACGATTTTCATTCCCTTACCAAAAAATGGAGACACTCAGGAATGTGCTAATAACAGAACGATAGCACTGTCAAGTCATGTAAGCAAGATCATGCTGAAAATAATAAATAAAAGGCTAGAGCCTTTTATAGAAACAGAACTGTCAATAGAACAAGCTGGTTTCTGAAAGGGCAGGGGAACCAGGGATCAAGTAGCAAACCGAAGATGGATAATGGACGAGAGAGAATTCCAAAAAAAACCTATATTTATACTTTTTGGAAGGTAGAAGCAGTAACACAGTCAGCCCTCTTTTGGAACTACTCTTTCCACATTTCATTAAGTATTTTTCTTCTTTGTATGTTTCCTCTTATATATAAATATAAAATAAATTTTTACCATAAAGAGAAACTAAACAAATTACCTGGCAATAATGATTTTATATCCTTCCTCCTCTTGTCTTCACGTTTCACTCTCAATGCAGTCGGTAAAAATCTGGTCACATCAGCACTCAGATTTCTAGAAACATAGTTTGATGTTATACACGTCACTCAAATTCAAATATTAAAGCAGTTTTATTTTTAATAATTATACCTTATTTGAGGCTTTGCTTCAATAGTTGCACCTTGTTGTTTCTTAGGAGTTTCAGTGGTACCTGCTTCAGTTCTAGTTCGATTTATTAGTTGTGGAGCAGCACTCAAAACATTAGGTGTTGCAAGTGCAGCGCTGCCAGTAGAAGGAATCTGAATAGATGTCAGAGGAGTAGGACCAGCTGATGTAGGAAGCGTAAGTCCTGGAATTGGAAGGCCTGATGGAAGTCGAGGCGGTGGACCAGGCAATCGCAACATTCTTGGAGGTATACCTGTTAGAACAAAATTTATATGAAGTTAAACAGATTATTTTACTAATTAAATTATCACTTAAAGTAATCTTTTTTAATTTATTTGAAAACATACTGGTAAAAGTCTCTAAGTCAAATATTAAAAGCCTGAATTTATACAGTCCTTATTTGCTCTTCAAATTAATAACATATTCTTTGAATTTTCCCACTGCTTCATACAAAAACAATGAAAAATATCTGAAGTAAAACTCAAAGCACCACTCACATGATGTCAATGTTTTATTCATTACGAAAATCTAACTAATTGATGCATATGTACAAGATTGAGTACATCAAAGCTGAATCTATTTATTCAAAACTTCTTTGCCAATACACCAGTGCTCAAAACATTGTAATTTAAAGCAATTTCCTTTTTACTGTGGCATGAAAATCTTGGTGAAAATTTCATTAAGCATCAGAGCATTAAGATGTTATAAAGTGAAGGAATCGTGAAGAATTAGTTGAAAATTTTCAACTGATACAACTGAATAGTTATCAAATTATACATGAAAATACTGACAACGTATCTACATACTAAATTAATAACCTCATTACTTTGAAGTCTAATAAAAATAATAATAGATAGAATTTGAACTGCATACACATAATTTATGACATACTTCATCTAGTATGAAAACAAATTTTGCAGGAGGTAACAATAGGTTGCAACAATAAGGTCATAAACATAATGTCATCTTAACCTTCTTGTAATATAAATACTAACCAGGAGGGGGCCCAGGAGGCAGGCGGAGTCCAAGTCTTGGAGGCAAGCCAGGAGGTGGACCTGGAGGAAGCCCTGGTCTTCCTGGTGGGGGCCCAGGAGGCAGCCTCAAAGGAGGCGGTAACCCAGGCCTCAAAGGAGGTGGCCTGAACATCATTGGGGGTAATCCAAGGGGTGGAGCCGGAGGTAACACTGAAGTTACCGTTGACGAAGTATTGGTAGTCTGGCTTGTAGGAGGGACAGAAGCAATATTAGGAGGTGGCAGGCTTAAATCAGTTGTTCCAGTTCCTGGGGGCTGAAGGATTTGGGATTCATCAGATTCACTGTTCTGAGGTTTTGAAGGTACACTAGAACCATTAGTTGGGGGCGGGGCATTAGTTTGCTTGCCATCTTCTTCTTGGGGTTCTCCTTCCAGCAGAGATAAACGTGCAGTTAAATCAGCTGCTCTATCTTGTTCACGTTTCCTATGAACTTCTTCCATCTATTAAAATATTACAAAACATTTAAT
Organism: Gryllus longicercus; assembly: GCA_038098605.1. Taxonomy (NCBI): domain Eukaryota; kingdom Metazoa; phylum Arthropoda; class Insecta; order Orthoptera; family Gryllidae; genus Gryllus; species Gryllus longicercus. Next base: position 170,943 of record JAZDUA010000436.1, on the reverse strand, counting down.
ACAAAATTGTATTTTTAAATAAATAAAAGGATAAAAAATACAGCACTCTGTACCTCTCTCATGAACTGATCAATGTCTTGCCCAGCCATTGCCAACATTTTCTGCTGCAAAGTAGTTGGCTTAGGAGCTGGAGGAGGTGCAGCTCCTGATTCTCCTGTACTTTCAGTATCCTTTTCTTTATCTTTTCTATTTTCAGATCCCTTTGAAAGATTATCATCTTGAGAATTTTCATCGTCAGCAAACCTAATAACACGCTGACGAGGAGGAGGAAGTCCTGCAACTGCAGCAAGCTTTGCTTGTATATCTGGTTCATTTAGGGCTGGCTCTCTCTCCGAAGAATATCCATCATCAGCTAAAAGTACAAGCCAAAAAAAAAATCATTCAACCTTTCATTCATAGTCCACTCACCATGCTCAGCTTCAAAAATTAAAATTATAAGACTATTGAAAACAAAATACAAACAATCTGAAAAATATTTTTAAAATTAAGCTCATAATATTACCACATTAAGACCCAGAGTCTTTGGTAAAAATCAGTTCTTAGAATTTGAAGTGAATTGTTAATTAGCACTGTTTAACAATTACACATACATGGCCTAATTCAAATCTTAACAACAAAAATAATTCACATAAGTAATGGAGTGCAATAATGTTAGTAATAATATCATGGAATAAGATAATTAAAATTCAAAAAGCAAGCCTTTAAATTTGAAACATTTCAATACTTCCAACACCAACCTTGTTTTGCCACTTCCTCTTCATCATCTGAAAGATCTGGAGGGGGACCAGGAGGTACACCAGGAGGTTTCTTCTTTTTGGGTGTTAAACTTGTGTAGGCAGAAGTCTTCTTTAAGATACCATGAGTAGGGGGCAGTGGTACAGAGGGCTGAGGTACAGCCGTTAAACCAGGAAGTACGGCATGTGGCAATCCGATACCCAACAAAGGATTGGGAACATCCGTAGGAAGAGGAATTTGAGAAGGAAGACCCATGTATAATGATGGATCATTAGGTAACTGAAGTGTGGGCAAGGGGATGTCATCCACTTGAACTTGCTGAGCATGCCGAACTGATTCAGCGTAAGTAACCATTGCCATTCTACGTTTCTCATACTCAACTTCCATTCTTTTCAATTCTGCCCATTTTTCTGGATCATCTTTATCCTATGAAAAATCATACTATTATTTAACCAGAGATCTGTTTATCGTAAAATATAGTTCATTTAAAATAAAAAACATTCAATTTTTTTCTAATGTCCTACTTACATACATAGTCATCACTCTATCAAGAGTTTCTTTCAGTTTTTTCCTTTTGTCTTTCAAAACCTTTTCATTCAAAGGTGGAGGTTGAAGAACATTGTATTCTGTAAACAAAAATGTGAAATTTACTAAGACAATTTAGTTTATAATATTTCACCAATGTGATCGACCCAAAGAAACCATCAAAGCAATGTACCTCACAATTTTGAATGTGTACCTCTAACAATTTTATGCACTACTCAATGAATATATTGCCAATAAATCACAAGTTCATCACTGAATACTTGCAAGCACAAATGATTTGGAGAGAATACAGATACTGGCACTGACGTTTGTGACCAATGGTGCAAAACAGCCACAAAAAAGTTATTTATAATGAAGTAATTTAAAGAATAATTAATTACACATACGACAAAATTTACCTCAACCAAGAATAAAAGTTATTGGTAAGATACAGAAGGCCTCCGACACTAAGTGTCTGAGCAGCAAATAAATGTTTTTTTAATTAAATGAAAGAACAGAAAAGAAATGAAAAAGGTAATAATAACTACAATACATAAAATACAATAGCACATACCCATTTGGTCAATTTTTTCCATTTCTGCAATAAGTTGAACAGGATCTTTCCCTTTCAGAACAGCAGCACGAACCATCTGTCTTTGTTTTTTATTTTTCTTTAGTTCTTTTTTCCGAGCTTCCTTTCCTATTAGAGAGCACAAAAGAAAAAGTTTCACAATTTAACTCAGGGAATACTTTTGACAATATCAAATCATTCAAATTCTTCATTGTCTAACACTTCTTGAAAACTTACGTGCTTGATCTGTCGGATTCATGTATTTACCACTCTTCGTGGTATTTATTGACCTGCGGCCCATCTTTGCAAATGTATGTTTTTACTGCAGTAATATAAATCCCACCAATGCCAGATGTCTGAAACGATTTTGAAAGGGACACTACGTGCAAAAATACCTTTGCACTCTCTTCATACGATTAAGAAATGAATCTATTTTCAAAATAATCTACTTAATGAACAAGTTGGGGTAAATTACTGTTAAATGAGAATGTTAAGTAAATACGAGTGTGTCAATAACACACTAATCAAGCATTTGGTGAATATCGAAGAATCGAGCACATTAATGCCAACAGATCACTGCGAATAGCATAATCGTAAAATTGTTAATAATTAATACAACAAACAAGAATTAAAACACGGTCACCACTGATCAGTGCCGGTTGACTCTTCATTAAATCCACCACTAAATTCGTACGACAAAAGCAATGTCAAGGAATATGCCATAGCATTTTCAACTCTTTTCGACATCCATGTATATAAACCAAACATATACACTGGTGGTCAGTAGCGCGCTCTATTGCACATCCTTGCTGGAACACAATGTTGTGAATGACGTCACAACGTTTGGCGGGAAAATTTAGGGCGGCATGCTATAAAAGCGAATACTGACATTGCTCATGAGTGCGCGTAAGCGTTTCCTAAGGCCCGGAACAGACTACACCGAAGAATGTGTTTACAGAAAAGTGCGACGTAAAATGTGGAAAATTGAAACAAAGACCCTCACGCACTTGAAAGAGCTTTCTCGTTCGCCTCTGCTGAGGCGAAATCGCTGGAGTCGGTCAGCCATCGAGTTTTCTCGGACACATTTTTACTTCACTTGTTAATAACATTTAGGCACTCGCTGCGGCAGGAAAACACTACAAAGTGCGTAGAAACGAGTGAGATTATAAATTTACAAGTAAAAGATGTGATAAACAACTAGTTTTTCAATTTATTCCTTGATTTTTAAACGGAAATGAACCAGAAAACACTTGTGTGGAAAATATTATTTCTTGTAAGAAAGCAGTTCGTAATGAAAAATATAGAAATAAAGATTTGAAGCAAGAAACTTGAAAAAAGTATTTTGAAATAAATGAATTAACATTTATTTTTTCGTAATTCACATTCATTTATAAAAAAATTAATTAATTGTGAATTTTAATATGATTTTTTTGATCGTTCATCATTTATTCATAATTCAACCAACAAATCTTGTAAAACAAACGAAGTAGAAATATCGGAGCTCAAGAAAATTTGCATAGAGACATAGATTGTACTTTTTTTTAAATGTGTTGCGTCTGAATTGATGCAACGCATCTCCAAGCACCGGGGGGCTTTGAGCGCTTTGCGCTTAGCAGTAATCCTCCATTAATTAATCGCGCTATTTATAGGAGTAATCTTCCATTAACATTATCTGGCATTTAATGTCATGTCTCGTCGCAATCAGTTGTCAAGAGGACAGGTAGCATCTCCGCGCACGCTCCTCCTAATACACGCTCCTGCGTCACTACCCAGCGGCCAGAATTGGGAAGGAATTAGGATGGAGGTAGGGTTTAGGACACTTCACAGGAGTTGGACTTGCCCTTTGTGAATCATGCAAACTCGTTTGAAGGAACAAATGGGGTTCTACAAGGATTCCACGGGAATTGCACCCGGAACCTCGGTGGTGAAAGGCACTTCTTCAGTGATGAAAAGTACTTCTTCCCTATACGTCAGATACAGCTCCTGTTTTTACATTAAATAATGATTTGTATGCAATGCAATAATGTATTTCTCTTTAGGCAATTCGAACTCGTTAAACGGATGGTTTAAGATTATGGTAACAAAACAAAGATTTCACGGGTTAAAATTACACGAGCATTTAATAAAACAAGAAATGGGACTCGCGGCCTATCGCATAGCTAACTGCTGTCACCACTCTCGGCTAGTGGTACATAAAGGCATTCCAAGACATTAAACAACGAATTTCTATTGCAGCCTCACCGGCTTCTTTCATTTCTCGTCGCACATTTCTCGCCGCACGTTCCTCGCAACACATCTCTCAGTGTAGTCGGTTGCCGGTTTAAAGCATTTATAAGTGTTTGGTTGTATTGTGTGGTTGCCGATGTTTCTGTTTTTTATCACGTTTGTCACCAATGATATTTGCTTCCTTTCGTCACAGTGTAATAAATGAACCGTTCTCTTAAACCGTGATGTCGGTACTGTCTGTTGATCTCGTTCACAAATTTTACTTAAAAAATCACCATTCTATACTGCGATTTTTCCAACTCTTCCCCTGGCAAGTTTCAGCTAACAACATTTTATCCAATCGGGAGCTTGAACGTCACCAGTGACGTCACTATGGTGACGTTGAAGCTCCCGTTTGGATGAAACGTCAACAGTTGATATCTGCCAGGGGCTGAACTGGAAAAATAGCTATTATAACTGCGGTATATATCAATTCACTACTTTTTAATTTCAAAAATTGTTCGAAGCAAATACAGTAAAAATTGTGAAAGACTGTATCGTTTGAGCTCAACATTTTCTTCTGTCTTTTTTTTAGATTTCCTGCGAACTTATGTTTGAAATAAAAACTGTAACCCTTTAAGTGTGTGTGACTTCTGACAGAAAATACTGTAACCCTTTAAGTGTGTGTGACTTCTGGAACGGGAATGGGGTTTTTCAATAATCGTCTTTAAACTTTTACAAACAAACATTTAATATCTCATATATGATTTGAATGATGGGTGATTACGCAATATTTTATAATTGCATCTTCTCTCCAGCTTCGCTCAATTATTGTCCTACCACATTTTAGCGGGAATAAAGCTGATGAATACCATTCTTGTTGTGGTCCGGGCAGTAGAACACACTCAGCTGGTGGTGTTGACCGACGGGAAGGGGCGGGTCGCCCAGGACAGCTGCTGCCAAGACCACGGCCACGCTCCAGCGTCGCCGCGCTCGTCTCCCTTGCTCAAGTTGGACCCAGGGATGGAAGCCCCGACCGTCAGGCATCCACGATTTGCATCGGCGATGATTAATTGGAATTCATCTAATTCCTGAATCAAGCGATCGCGGACGGCTCACTACCGTAGCGCGGGCTAAGCCGGCCTGTGCCACGGAACTGAGCACTGACGAGACTGGCATTGACGTGCGAGTGCAGCTCACGGCCAGCGAAAATATTTTCTAAGTGCCAGGAACTATGTCTCTCGAATATCACTGTTTTTGGAACTGAATCTCTCTTCGCGAAATCTCGAGAGTTAGTGCTGTTGGAGCTTCTCTCCCGTCATCACGAAAACTCCGGTACCCGTCCCCTTCTTCAGAGAGCCTCCTTCTGATTGACTGAATCAAATTTTAGCGGAGCGTGGCGGGGCGGAGCTTCAACCAATGACGCGGGATCCTTCCTAACAGCCAAAAATCTTCGTTTCGCGTCGTGGGCGAGGTTATTGTCTCGTCCGGCAAAAAAAATCCGTATCCTATTTCGAACCCACACGTGCGCCGCAGTGCGTTGTGTCGTGTATCCGTCTCCCCAAGTGGGTGTAATTGACGTCGGGGATCTTTCACGTGTGGGTGGGGAAAGGCACCCTCTGAGAACTCGGTGGGACCTGGTTGCTGACACAGGGCTCCCTCCTTCCAAACTACGCGGGGGTGTACTGTCATAAATGTCATAAAGTACCCCTCGCCTCAATAGAGCCGAAGGGACAGAGGTCAGGTATCGACGACCTCCAATGCAGCTGTGGCATCGCTGGGTGTTCGCGATCTTATTATCAGAAATTCTACATCGGATTCGCAAGAGCTCGTACCGTTACAATACAATCATTCAAAGATGGAATAGGTTGTATGAGTAGCTTGTCTCACCTAAAAATTACATTTCAAAGAAACGAAGAGGTTCCGAAAGAGACAAGGAAAATGACATGTAGAAACGAAACACGAAGTCAAATGAAACAATGAATTCCATAAAAGGGAAAAAATATTTTCTTCAATATTAAATATTGACAATTTGTTTCTTTTTTTACAAATTTAGTAGGAACACATGAATGCATCTGTTGTTTAGGCTTCGGATATTTGCTAGGTCCGTGAATATTGAAGAAACCATCTATACAAATTTCTTTTAACCATTCTTGATTTTGTCTTTGTTTTGAAAATATACTCTTTTCGCAACTTTAAATTTGTTTATCAAAACTTTTGGCTTTGTTCCTGTTCCTTATTTAGTCTAATTTTCTCACCAAGAATTAACGTTTTCAATTTGCCGCCTGAAAAACACTTGACTAACACTATACCTGTAACTCATCGAATTGAACAACAGTAATCATTTAGATCCACTGAACCCAAAGCATACATTAAGGTAATCATTCACGTATAGGAAACCCTCAAGGGAAAACCTTCGGCATTTTCTTGGAGATTTCCTCTACCGAACACCTGCCCACACATGGAGAACTTTTTACTGAAGGCAATTCTCCAGGAAAATGATTTAAGAATTTTCCCCATGTCATTAGTTCTGTCCTATGTATTTGAATCATGATAATCTTAAAACAAACTTACCATAAGCAATGTTCATTCTCAAGCATTTGGATCAATTTTGTTAAAAATTTGCCAAACATGACTGATGGCATGAAATTCTCAAGAACGACTGAGCATCAATAAAACTCTCAATTAAGAGGTCGGGGAAATCCAGATTCAAGGTCCAAAAATAATTGAATTTGGTTTTGTATTTTTCGGTATCTCTCCTCTTCCGCGGCCCACGCAGGGAAATATCCAAAGGCTTGGACAAGCCGGGAGCAAATCACGCTCTCGTGTATGGGGACCTTTACAAGAACTGTGCAATGATCGCTCTGCGCGTCTATGCTTCCGTCTCACGGGCTTGTGAAGATCAGTATTATCTATATCTTATATATAAACATCAATGTATGTCTGTTGGTTCGAGCTTAATGCACTGCCTCTGCCGTAACGTTAATCCAATTGCGATAAAACTTTGTGAAATTATTGCCTGCACTTGTGGGAAGGATACAGCAGACGCGGATTCAGAGGGAGGGCAATCCCCGCTCCAAGTTTTCAGTAACTATTCATTTTGACTTGTACCGAAACTTTCAAGCTAAAATATTTTCGGCTAATCATTAAAAGAAATAAACCGTGTCGCACCATCAGCTGAGTGTAGCCTGCGGCATTTTACAAAATCTGTAATGACACATTCGATCAAAACATTTTTAATTTCCCCTCCAAAAATTTGTTTCTGGATCTGCCCCTGATTCATCCCTGGCTGTACCTCTTTCGCCATGACCTTGTGCAGGAGCTTATTACATCTGCCCCTAGATATAGGCATTGTACAATTATTATAACTCCGCTAGATGGCGCTGCAGCACAAGATGACCCTTCATTTATATAGAATTCTCAACACCTAAATATCATTGATGCTGAGCATCTCCGTGTGACTTGGGTCGAGGCAGAGTAGGACATGAGGAGCCGGCGGCGTAAGAATGAGGGGAGATGGAAAAGGAGAGAGAGGGGAAAGACAAAGAGAGGGGAAAAGAGATAAAAGAAGAGGAAGAGAAAGTGAGAAAGTGAAAAAGAGAGGGAAAGAGATAGGGAAAATAGTGTAGGAAAAGAGAAGTGGGAAAAAGAGAGGGGGAAAAGAGATAGATGAAACAGAGGGGAAAAGACGGAGAAAAGGAGTGTGTGTGTGTGAGAGAGAGAGAGGGAGAGGGAGGGAGAGAGAGAGAGAGAGAGAGAGAGAGAGAGAGAGAGAGAGAGAGAGAAAGTGGCCGAAAGCTGAAGCCTCAACTTACACCCTTGTAGCAAAGAAACAGCTGCACATTAAAATGGTTAGGTTATTCAATCCTTGTTACGCACCACATTACACTGATAGAATATACAAAATAACTCATGTGTGCAAAAGAAAATAGTGTTAACCCTATTCAAAGGAATTGAAAAAATTCAATTGAAAAAAATCGTTTCTGTCATTGGTCATTTTTTTCAAGAAAGGAAACCCAAATATTACAATAAATATTTCTCCCTGTTGCTATTATTGTCTATTTATCTAACAAATACGAAAGGGAATCGAAAAAGAAAATTTGTTAGTGTTATTTAGGATGGTTTATCAAAGTGGCGTTTACAACCAAAAATTCGCACGTTTAACTCGTTTAACAGAAGTTCTACAAGAGTTCAAAATGGTCTCCTCCTGCGTGAACGCAAGGTAGGCATCTGTGCCGAACGGCGTCCGTGACGCGCACGTTGCCCGGTTGTACTACCTTCATTTCTGCCTCCACGCTTTCAATGCGCCGAAGAAGGTCAGCACGATCCTCGACTTCGGTAGCGGTCTTTCATGAACCCACAGCTTTAAAAGCATTGGGAGTACTTGATTAATAAATTTCAGATACTTAACGCCTCTTAAACGCTCGGGTAAGATATGAGGCCTGAGGACAAATTCACCCACAATGCCAATTGCACATTTACAGAAAATCACTCTTGATGAGCAACAGTACGTGTAATTTGCGGATATTCCTCGGCCCTCACATGCAAATTGTACATATTAATTGTGTCAGTTAGTGTAAAACACCGCCTTATTTATTCAAAGAACGGAATTCCCTGTTTTCTTTGCATTTTCGCAGGAAATCCCTAGAGAATTGAAAACAACGTTGTATCTACTGTGCAAATGCTACACCCGCTGGAAAAGTCGAAATCACTCCGCACGAATTATTCGTCAGACGAGGGACTGTGATGCCTTGCCTCGCACGCAATTTGCCGTGTGCTCGCTTCCGCAGCTTCTCGGACAGCATTAGGAATTTGATTTTTCAGAGAAGTGGCGAGGCCGAACGCGAGGTGAAGCCGCTTTCTCCTTTGCCATAGCCCACGTTACACGAGTACAAGCGCGTAGCCCAACGTTTAACGTTAATTATTTACAAAACTAAAAGTCGAAGTTCATCCATGGATTGGATATAAAGGACTAATTTATATTATAGCTTCCATGATATTGTGTTTAATACGAGAATTGAATTTTAAATTTAATTTATGTCTTGTATTTAATTTTTAGAAATATCTGCATTGTGTATTGTATGATTATATACATATCCTGACTTGTCATACATGGCGTATGCTATGACAAATATATAAAAAATTTAAATAAATAAAAAATCCAATTTTGGAAAATTCAGTCTGTACATAACATGTGGGATAAGGACCTGATATGTTAGCATCGAGGACTGAATCATCCTGTATACGATGATTTTCCACAGCATTACATAACTTTCTCTATTCTACTTATATTACTCTGTATATAAGTACATATGCGAGAAAGTAAACTAGTGGTCCTACAAAATGTCACAGACTTTCTCGAACTATATAACTTTTTAATCTCTTTAGTCTGGGCTACCTTTTCGGTTTGACACAATTTTTCTAGTTACCATTTATGTATTTCCGCCAAAAAAGAACATTTGCACATTATCTAAATATTTCAGTCTTCTAATCGTAGAACTAAAATATGAATTCAAGAATATTAAAGAAAAATGGCTTAAGTTGGTACATCATGCAAATTTTTGTTGCAAAACTTGGAACAGTTTTTGAGAAAATTTTGAAAATTACGTTTCCCTCATTCGATCAAAATGAAATCCCCATCTTGTTTGGGACACCAGTCGCCACGATAATCAAGGGCTCAAAAATCGTTGATTCTATACATCGTGTTAAAGTAATTTACAACATATTGGAAAAAGATATATCCACTTTTTCTCTATCAGGGCTCATTGGGGGTTAGAACTCCAGTGAATGACGTAAATGTAATTTCCAAAAGTCCGAACACAAAGATGTAATAGCATTCATGCAAATTAATTAAAACTAAGTTGAATAAAAGTTTATATATAAAACATTACTTACACAATTTTGAGTAGTCCATGTTAGGTATGTTCACCTTTCGCGGTCAGGATTCTGGATGTGATTTTCAGTGGGCACTCGATTTTTTGTATTAATTATTCATTGAATGGCCAATAACAGAATTCATACAAAATAAAAACGATCTAGGTTTCGAAAATACTGCTCTCAGGCTCCAGCACTTTACAACAAGCACTATTGTTTGGGCACGTTTTACACTAGTTGATTTCATAATCTTAGTTGTTATTTCTGCTATTAATGGTGATAACGAATATAACTATTTAATTTCGAAAATTTCACTATCCTGATATATTGTATTTATAAAATATCTTAGAAACATACTCGCATTCCCACAGACGCTCGGAGAATAACTCAGAATAACTTCAGATTCTTCTTGGAAGATCATTGCATTCACCGGAAGCCACAGAGGGACAGAAAGAGGGTTTTTATACCAGATCGGACACCTTTGCACCAAAGACTCATCAAATGTACAATTTGAATGAACAAACCAAGGTTAAAGGAAAATAAATTACTAATATATCATAAGTAATGCATTCAATACCATCAAAAACAGACTCAAATTATGTGTTTTCAACAACACGCGAATTCATAAAATTACGATACAGCTAGTTTCCGATCAAGACAGAAAATAGGTTTTGCCTCGGACGCCGAACCGCGCTCTGCGGTCAGACTCCCACACTTCTGCGTTAAACGACGGCGACCGGTTGCTGTGCGAAAACAACCAGGACCATATGTTGAAGCATAGAGCCAAAGTGTAAAAACAGTAATCGGAGTAAAAGAGTTTAAGAGCGAGACATGACGCATTGCCTGCGAGAACGACACGGTGGAGAGATCATATTTTGAGCCCTCTTTAATTTCAAAATGTCTTCGTGTACATAAATATTGCTGCAATATCTTTAATATTGAATGTCATTAAAAGGAAAATGTGTATTCCTCACTCATAAGATTTTTTTTAATTATCTGGGGGTTGTGCAACCGTGCAATCTAAGCACGAGCCGCCATTGTCAGAGCCTCACTAGTCGAAATATCGCCGTTTTTTGCCGCAGCATAACATGACCTGATCTATATTACGAATATTACTCTGTATATACGTACCAGTACAAAACAAGTCAAAAGTTTGTTGCGAAAACAAGCTTGAAATCAGTGCTCGTGCTTAGGTTGCACAGACCCCAATCAAAAAATATTTAATATATTAGAAATATAGATTCTCGTTTTAACGACATTCAGTATTGAAGATATTGCAACAATATCAATATAAGTGAAATCATTTTGGAACCAAAGAGCGCCCAAAGACGCCCTGTGGTATCTAGTGCCCTCCCAGGTATTGAACTACACTGTCGGCTTTTGCCTCTTTTTTTGCGATTACTCGATTCATCTTTGACCCCTTCGCTTCAGCACCTTTCAACATAGGGCCTTCGATGTAACCAATTTTGTCTTCGTCTGATACTAGCTGTAACTCAATTTTATGAATTTCTCGCGCTATTGAAAGTGCAAAAGTTCAGTCAATTATTGACAATATAGGATAAATTATTTATAAAGTTTGGAGAATTCATTTTCTTTTGATATTAGGGATTTGATTCAAAATGTACATTTGATTATGACTCCATTGTGTAAAGTTGGCTGTTATGGAAGGAAGTCCCTTTCTGTCTCTCACGGTGGGTACGTTCAGGGCTGCAGTTACAGCTGAGCTATACTTGGGTTTTTATTTCTTCGTGCGAGGCCTTGTCTTCACGATGAAATATCTCACGGTATTTCTCGTCTTTCTCGGTCGTGCCGTCTAGATGTCGCATGATCGCGATCGTGACGAGCAGTGTTGGTGATCATGCGACATCTACCGGCACTAGGAGTCAGACTTCAGGCACTACTTTGCATCACATATTAGCGGGAATTTAAAATGCAACCTGCTGCCATCACCTCGTGTTTTAAATGTTGCATGTTTTATTTCAACTACAACTTCACCGCGTTATTTTGGATTGGTCACCATTGAAATTAACTTTATGCCTTTTTCAAAACTTTTCTTATTGGCACTGCTTGGATCATGGAGCTAGGAATACTTTCTCCAGGGCTTGTTTGTTATGCCGCAGGGCGGAAAGCGACGTCTGCACTGGCTTTCTAAAAGTAGTGCCTGATGTGATCTCTTAGCTTGTGACGTATCTAGTGCTGAGCAGAATGAGCAATCATCGGTGCGGAGGAGCAACACACCAATTTCCTTGCATCATGCGTGAAATACAATTTCTCGTGCTTTACTATACGTAGCGCGGGAGATTCGAATTTGCAATTTTCGAAGAGCAAACCGCGAGTGCGAGTTCTGTGAAAAGGCAAAAACTGCAATTCTAAAAGTGTTGTTCGCTTTGACATTTCAGAAAATTTTCCCCAATCCACGAAAACGCATACTTTGAAAAAGAATACATTGAATGATTTAAAGATCTAATATTGAAAGAGTGCATAAAAAAATATCCAGCTTCAATATTAAAAGACAGGTTTGTGGAAACATTTGAACTGTTTCATCATATAATCCAAAGTTAAGAAAAATTTGCTAATATATGGTTATAATGCATCTCAAATTATTTAAAGTGAAGATTTAGAAATACATTGCATTATATAATAAATTTCTAGCGTAATGAAAAAAGCCTATACCATATTTTAAGAGAACTTTACTGCATTTGAAAAAGAAATCAAAATTATTTATTTATTTATTTATTTATTTATTTATTTGTTTATTTATTTATTTATTTATTTATTTATTTATTTATTTATTTATTTATTTATTTATTTATTTATTTATTTATTTATTTATTTATTTATTTATTTATTTATTTATTTATTTATTTATTTATTTATTTATTTATTTATTTATTTATTTATTTATTTATTTATTTATTTATTTATGTTTATTTTCGTTTATTTTTGTTTATATATTTAAATTTCGCGCGAAGACTGTAGAATTTATGGTTATAACATTGTACCTTCTACCCACTAGCAGTTAATGCGTAAAAAACAAAGACAAAATATTCTAATGTTTTGAAAAACATGTACGAAATGAGTAAAATATCTAATATAAAGGAATACTTTGCATCTATTACAATACTTTACCTTCAATATTGAAGATGCAGCTCGGATTAGAAAAAAAGCGTAGTGATTTTCATATTTCCAGAGATTTTTATGCAAAATCATGACATATTATTGAACAAAGTTCAATGAAACAAAATGGTTTAAGAAAAAAAATGGCCTGAAACTCAAATGTACTTAAAATTAATATTTTCAAAAATTACTCATGACGTTATTGAAATATATAAATTTGAAGAACATATTTCATTAAGAAAATATCTGGATCTCCATTAACGAGGATGTTTTTTGTGAAGTACGTACAACCCCTAAGATGTAAATTTCTGTTTAAGTTTATAGGACCTGCGACATCAAGCAGATCGTTCACGGAATATTTATTACGTTGAAATTCTACGTACCACGTTCTATACACGCTACTACACTATGTGTTGATTTAGATTTATTTAATAAAAAAACAGTAAAAACTGTATGTGACGTATGGGACGGGGGAGATCAGCAGAAGTGTGGCATGTATTGTAAGTAGGTCTTACTATAATATGTACGTACGGTTTAGGCTATGGTGTTTTTCATAGATAGACAAACGGATATAAAAAAAACAACACGTTTTCGATTTCATGATTTCCAAAACGTGCATTTCGCGCAGTGAGACACTCTTTGCACTACGGTTACAAGAAAGTAAAAATATTATTTACTTTCAGTATTGCGGAACCCACTTCACGGTTGTTTTAGAAGTAATTGAATATTTATTTTTGTAATGCATTTTTATATATGTTTAAATTTGTAAAGGGTATGAATAATTTCATTTGTATGTCTTGTTCGGTAGGAATTTTTATAACTCGGGTTTTCAAACTCCCGCGAATGACTAGGCTTGTTTCCCAGCAGTCGGAATGACTGAACAACCTCGAACCTCGTAATATACTCTCTGTGAACAACCTCGAACTCAATCTCAAAGTGTAACGAACATGGCTACTGTTCTCATATTGCTGTTGTAAAAATTTTATGCTGATTGGATGAAGATATTGTGGTTAATGAGATTGAATTTTTGTCCTTATTTACATAATTTCTACAAGAATTAAGAGAATCTATTCGAATTTTCGAGGAGACTATAAAAAATTGATGCAATTTTTTAAAAAAATACGTTGTGTTACGCAGATAATCGAATGCCTTATTTTGCGTCGTATTTGATTGTGGTTGATTTCCATTCTGCAGATAAACTATTAATTAAAAGGAGTACAGAAAGGTAAGTGCTGCATGTTATTTACGTCTGCAAATTAAACATGCTGTTTTCTGCATTTGTTCACTCTTTTAATTTTTTTATTTATTCCATTTTTGCGAAGATTTGATATGTGATTTGCGATATGTGATTTGCGATTTGCGATGCGAAGATTTGATATGTATGTGCAAGACTTGAAGCTTCAATACTTTTGTGAGTTGATGATATATCATCTCTGTATTATAGTTAAAATTGTGATTATGATTTCAGGGAATGTCAGAATGGCTGAGGAGCTTCTGCCAGCCAGTCTTGAAAAGCTCGAAATTGACTCTTCACGGTAAGCAGTTAGATTTAAATGGATTTCCTTTATATTTTATGAATTGTTGTTTTAACAAGTGTTTTCCTTGGTTTATTTTCAGTGAAGGAAACTCAAAAAAGAAAATTGTGAATCCATTTCGCCGTGAAAAGAGTGCAGGTAAAATGAAGATTACGGCAGTTGATGAGACAGATCTGTGGACATCATTGAGCCTATCAGGAGAAGAATGTGCTAGTCTGTCTTGCAAATGCAACATCCAACGCTCAAATGTGAAACTTCATGCAACTCGCAGTTGGAATCATAATCAACGAAATGAACATAGTATTAAGCCTACCATTACTTTTAAGAAGAGTATTCTTCAAAAAAGTAAATTAGGATTTTTATCAGGTACTTCAAACTACAAGCAAGGGATTCAATCTAATAGTGACAGAATTTTAAAAGAACCAGTGCTGAAACTTACAAACTATCCAAAATCTTACCTTTCAAAAACCAGTGTGCGAGCATCTCCAACAGTTTTGAGAAACTGTAATCCTGTTGTTAATGAAATTCTAAAGTGTAAATATTCGGAAATTAACTTGGTACCTTTTGGTCAAGGGAACCAAAAATGGCAGGATTTCAAATCTCTGCTTCCAAATCAGTCACAAGAACTTGCTTCAAACTCCTCTGTTTATGATAGTTGTAACTTCCGTGGTTTAAGGTTGACTGAAGAACAGACAAAGTTACCACATCACAAATATGAAGATGACAGTAAAGATGCAGGTATTGCAGCCAAAAATCGCTTAAGGTCTGAGATCTATACCTGCAAAAATTCCAGTAGGCAGACTTGCTCGCAACAAGCCCGAATGACTGCAACAACTTCCAACTCTTGTGATGATGTTACAATTGATGAATTGGCCAGCTATTTTGATATTTTTGTTCATATCCCCAAAAAGATGTCACATATGGCAGAAATGATGTATATTTGAAGTAATCCACTTTAAAGGCTGAGTTATTTATTATATAAGACTGTTTCAGAAGATGAGATGTTTTGCAAACAAAAGCTTGGCCATTTTTTACTCCCCCCCCCCCCCTCCCCAGTTTATGTTCACTGAAGAAAATGATTTATGAAAATTTAAGTGTATGGTTTACGATTAAGATTTTACTTATGTTCGGGTGTGTTCTGAACTTCTCTATCATAAGCCATGTGTATTAGAAGATCAATTTTTCTACCAGTGTGTCCTTTCTCTCTCTATTTTTTTTCTTCTTTCAAGAAATATTTGGAAAAAATAATTGGTTGTAGAGCAGAGTTATACAGAAACTTTATCAGGTATTTACGATATTCTTTGGAATCAGGATTGCTTAATATTTCAGTACCCATAAAGTAATTCAATTCAGAATCATCTTAGGTTAAAGTATATCTTGTAAAAATGTCTGTATTTTTAATATTGACAATAACTGTAAATACTAGGAATATTGTTGTGGAAGCTTTCTTTCACTGATTAAATTTTGATGTGTTTTGATGTATTTATTTTAATAACAATATGAAGGTTATATCCATAAACATAGTACACCTTCAAGCATTTATAATTAAATTCACAGAATAAATCCTGATTCCTCACCTGCTATTCCTTATATTAAGTGTTGCTAATTTTCACAACTTATTGAATTTTAAAACTTTTTCCTAATTTTTAATTTTTTTTCGAACTCTGTACTTGTTGATTACCAAAAATGATATGAAGCCTTAAAAAAGTGAGATTTTATGGAAGTAGCATTTGGATTGCACTTTAAATAAAATTCAAGGTTTAAAAATTCCTGAACTTCATCTATTGCATGTATGAATTCAGCATTGATATAAAATTGGTCCCAAAAATCATTAACATAGTATAATAGATTCTTGTTTGACTGGCATAATAGTTGCTTTGCTAGACAGATCTTATGATGCTTAAAATTTCTGATTTAGAATTTTACGATTGTTATTGGTCCACCTGAATATAATAATCTTGCTAATCTGTGGTGTCTGTTGTTACTCTGAATATCAGTGGTTGAATATCTCAGTTTAGTGTTGCTCAAAAATGTTTGGACAAATCAAATGATTGTCTCAGTATAATATAAATTTGAGAAGAAGAGTTTCTGATTAATTCAAATTCTCACTTAAGAGTCGTATCAATCTTTGTATGATTTTTTCAAAGTTAATCAAATTTTTTTAAGTTATGAAACAAATCAAATTAAACTCTTGTGAACCCGTTCGGAAACTTTCCAATCCTTACTTATGTACAGTAAAATCTATGATGCTACCTCTGGAAGGAAGGCACCAGCAATGCCAAAAAAAACTTACCAGAATGACTATATTTTATCTACCAATATGTCACCTTACATTGAAATGGAATGGCTTTTAGAGATCAGCAAGTGAGTTTTTTGCAAGAAACCTTTCTGACACTTAACTATGCGAAGGTACAGTGCTCCTTCATGGATCAACCTTGTGAAAAAAGAGCTAAAAAATCATTTTCTGGCCAATGTCAGTAAAAATATACATCCTACCAACATATGCAACCTCGGGGAATAAATGGAATTTTAAGTTATAAATGCTGAATGCATGTTTCATTAGTATTTGTTTCAGAAATTGTGGGAATTCTTATGTGGTATTGTCATAATTGTGTGAATCTCTGTCAACTTAAGGTGTATGTGTATGTATTAAGTTGACAGAGATGACGTCCTTTATTACTTCATTAGTTTCATAGCAATAGTAATTAATATGCTTTGGAGTTGATACTTCATTCATTGCAATGTTTCCAAGAGATTAATAATTAGATTCATTATTTTGTTTTGGGAAAATTTCATTGAATATAGGTTACAGCAGGCCATCTTGGCAATACTATGAAGGTTAAGCCATGACAAAACTATTGAAGGAATTACCATGTTCAGTTTGCCTGAATTTATAAATACAAAATGGATATTTTATTAAATATGTTACCATAACTTGAAGCAATATATTTTAATTAAAGGAAAGGAAAGTACGGTTATTACTATTGTTGCATACAATTGCTTACCAATTGACGTTCAATACGAGCATTGATCTTGTGAAATCTGAATGATATAATAGGTTGAATTTCTTTGTAACTAGTATTTAAAGGCTGCTGTATTGATAAAAGTGAAGGCTTTTGATGCATTGAACATATTCAATTTGGTGCTAATCCCTAGTTTCAAAAGTTAAATGTATTTACCTTCTCATTAGAATTTCAGTTTGCTGAAACAAAATTTAGTAGTACAATTATACTACAAAGGAAAATATGTTCATTTTGATTACCATAATTAAGTTAAAAGTCAATTTGTTTGTGAGGATGTAATAGGATGAAACAGATATCCCTCAAGAAATACTTAGCTATTATTAATTATGAGAAAAAAAAGGGGCAACATATGCAAACCTTACTTATCTGTGTGTTTTAAGAACTTAGTTAATTAATGTTAAATCATAAAAAATTTGTATCAGTTGTTGCCAGGGTAATATTTGGGTAATTTTTATTTTGCCAAAATAATTACTTTTTATACATTTTTACACTTATTTTCAAATAACATGGCAGAGTCTGCGTAGGTTAATAAATATATACTTATTTTGTGTAAGAAATTGCATTTTCTTTTTATATGAACATGTAAACAACCCTTCAAAACATTCTAGGAGCTGACACTTTTCTGAGTGGTTGCAGTTTTTTAATGAATTGCCCAATATCCAGTTGAATAGAGATCAGTAGATATTTTGCCTCACAATGCCCTTAAAAAGAGGTGAGGTTTTGTTATTTTATAAAGTAATCGTTGGATGTTATTTTTATGAACTTCAGTACTAGAAGACACACAATATATTACATGAATGAGCACTTCGCCTTTTATCCATACTTAACTGCTCTTTGAACCCTCTAATGTTCATAGTAATTTTGTGTGCATGGCAAAGCCAGAAAATATTTTTCCAGTGATTATTAAAAACACTTTATTCCATTTTCAGCGTGTCTCTTCCTGAAAAATGTATTTTATCTCAAAAGTTATATCTGTAACTCGAAGAGAAACTACATACTTCAGGTCATGTCACATATTCACATAATTTTCTTGTTTCACACTTTTACAGAGCTTCTTCATACATTATTTGTTTGTTAACTAAACAACTACAAATAACAGTTATAAACAAAATCAAAACAATCAAGTGTTTACCTTTCCTCATCTATCAAATATCACTTAAAATTGAAATACAACTAAAATATATAAACAACTACAAATCTCTTGCATAAATTAAGAAATTTAAATTCAGAAGATCAATTTGGAGAGTGACAGTGTTTTACCTGTATTATTTTGTCAAAAATACTGTGGCAAACTGCATAACTCTGCTATTCAATAATATAATTTGCTATTGAAGTAATAATTTTTGAGAAAACCTGGGAAAAACTGTAGCCCTACCTATCAGTTATGTTTTAGCTGACAATATTAATATTTTTGAGTTTTACATTGTTATTCTCTTTTTTCTTCTTTTGTCAAATACATTTTGATTATGCAAGAAGCCATTTTTGAAAGAAATATTTCTGCAATCCAGCAATTTCATAGTGTGGTGATTAAATGCTTTAAAGATGCTGATTTGTTTCCAGGTATTCATAAGTAAACATATTTCATTAATTGCAAGACTTATCATTTATTTAGTGTGTGGCAGCAAAATAATTGCTTATTTCATCAGTTGTTATGAATTATTTTTTCAGAAGAAAAAAGTTCATGTTTTAATAAAGGGAGGAAAAAAAAGTGGTTGAGTTATTATTTGAATGCATAGAAAGTAATTACAATTTTTATCAATGCCTTTAATAAATTATGAATCAGTTTGTGTGTGCATCATATAATTATAGTGAAGTAGTAATGTAACCAATGATTGATCTGCCAAGTTGATTTGTGAACCAGGAAACTTAAATTCCTTTATGTGAAGAAAAGCGATCATCTATTATGGAATTTTGTTAGATATTCCAAAGAATTGGTAGCATTTGTAACTTTCAAAAGGCATGTAACACAATTTTCATTTGAAAAAACTTTCACTTTATTTTCATTTTGTTTATTTTATTGACTATAATCAATTGATGAAAATATTACTGCGTAATCACCCAACAACTTTGCTACGACATATTTATAGAGATACTCATTTATGAAATATAAATGTTTATACTTATGTTTGTCTCGGGAAGAAATAATGGAATATTTGTTTCTTATCAGTTTTTCACATTTCATCATTCACTCTTAAAACTAAATTCCGATGTATTTAACAAAACAGATGTATTTGATTTATAAATTATAATATAACATCGGGGGGGCATAAAAAAACTGTAACATGAGAGTACACACCATATATGTACATGTAAGTGGCATGAGTTATTGCACCATGAGTAAAATCAGAAGAAACTTTTTCTCCATTTCAAATATTGTGGATAAGTTAGGTCACAGCTAAGTTGTTGGATACTCCAATCCTTTTGTAACTGTTTATCTGTTCCTACTGGTTCGTTATGTAATTCAATAGTTTTCATATTAGCTGCTAGTCCATCTGAACAAATTCAATTTCAAAGCTTTAGTTTAAATTCAGTTGCCTTCAGAGGTTTGTTAACTTTCTTCTCTCAACTTTTCAAATGCAAAGTTTTAGAGTTTCTGAATTTTCCCAATGTGTAATTTTTTTTAATGAGTTTTGTACCTTCACTTAGCACTATTTGTGTGTTCTATTTCTACATTGGAAAATCAGTATTATAAATCTATAGATGTTGGGCTAAGTAAAGACATTTTCTGGAAATGAAGATCATCCTTGCTTTATTATTGATGAAAAAGTAGGAAGGGAAATTGCTATTTTCTGGTGTTTTTTAAGAGTATAATGAAATTGAAAGAGAAAACAAAATGAAGTAAACCTGTGGATCTTCACCAGCAAAAACTCTCTTTTTCTCTGTAGAGGGGACAATATTTTAATATTGCAAATTGTAACCTACTAATGTGTCAGCAAAAGAATGCAAGAGATTTGATTTGCAACTTGAAAGCCACATATATTAATGATAATTGGACTTATTGCAAATGTTCTTTGCTCTGCATGTGTATGAAAAGTTAAGGAACAAGAAAAGTTCCTTACTATTGCAGAGAATTGAATCACTGGCTATCACATCACTTTCAGTGCTATTTTTTTTCATCATCCTGGCAGAGCAACACAGAGAAGATTGTGGCCTTTGTTATGAAACTCTTACCATTTATTTATTTACGTGAAAAAAATGTTAAAATCTGTGTGACATGTTATGGGGAGAAGTTAATTTGAAGTTACATTTATATCCAGAAGAAAAGGGGCCATCGCGACATGTACTCAAGGATCAGGGAAACTGGACGAAATCCTAATCGAGATGGGGGTCATTGACCCAGAAGCTGAAGTATAATACGTGTTACAGATTATTTACACATGTACAATCCAAAAGATATATAATACATTAAATGTCACTGTCAAAATTAATATTACTTTCCTTTTGAATGCTCGGTATAGTCTCTAATTGTATAGAAACAGTTGTGCAGCAGAAAAGATTTTATTTGGGATTTTACTTATGTCGAATTTAATTGTTTAATGTCATCTGGCAAGGTCTTGTAAAATAATGTACATGTATTGTGTGTGTGGATATTTTGTAGTGACTGTTGATACTGTCGCCCGATTAATATGATTAATACGTCGACTATTACAGTATTAGATATCAGCGTTTGCTGAAATTATATCCCCGCCCTTAAGTAAGTCCTTTTTGAAAAAACACTGGTTCATATATAAAGAGACAAGGTAATGGTAAAATACCTAGATTATTAATGGATTGCTTACAAGAATCACGTGGGCGGGATTTGCTTATTATTCGTACAATTCATTTTTGTAATCTAAAAGTCTGGGAGTAATAAGATGTATTTCCCCAGAATATTATGCCATATCTCAGGCGGGAATGAACATTCGCAAAATATACACGAGCATTGAGTGAAGTCATACATCGAGCATGAGTAAATTCAAAATGAAGTCCAAACTATTAATATTTTGAAAAATTGTACAAGAAATGATATAACAATCTAATATTGAGGAATTCACTCAGTATACAAGGAACCTTGAGCTTCAATATTAATTGTACGAGGCAAATTAGACAAAGCAATAATAATATAATAATAATAACAATAATAAAAACTAATGCAATTTTGCAAACTTCTGCAAGTTTTTATTAAAAGGAAAATATCCCATATTATTAACCAAACTTATCCTATTCGAGTAAATACTTAAGAGCCGTTTTTGAGAAACACTTTTATTTAAAACTTTTACTTTCTCGCTCTTACTTTGTAAAAAGAGAAAGTATCGTGCGCCGGAAAATGGCGATTTTTCTACAGAAAAGCTTTTATGACAGGGTCCTGGTAACGAAAAAGTAGATTAATCGTGTTCCTTAATATAGTAAATAACTTCCTCTATCAGATGTAGTAAAAATCCATGATTAGTGCGTCCTTGAAACCGAAAAATCGATTAACAGGAAAAGTGTCTGTCCATCCGTCCGACGGTGGTCGAAGCTAACGCCAAAAGTGTTCAGCCGGTTTTCTCCAATATTAATATTTCTCGATCACTTTAAAGGAACGCGAAGTCCTCTGTGGGATATTAAGAGGGTAAATGACGTTAACAAAATATTATTTTAAACTAATCCAATTTTTTAATAAACTTTGTTCTCGGATAGGGTTAAGGATGCTTAAGAGAATGGAAGCAATTTAAAAAGTTCATTTTTTTTCGGCATCTTCCTACAACTACAAAATTGAAGATAGAGATTTTTTCTTGAATGTAATTTGTTCAGATCTTGAAAAAAAGTCGTACATTTTTCGAAAACGTGAGTAGTTTTGGCGTAATTCTGTGTGAAATATTGGCAATTTTTTTTAAAAACAATTATTCTCTAAAAGGGCACCCAATTTTTTCTTTAAGTTTTCTCCTTTTACTTATCAAAGAATGTTAAAAACATTGGTGCTAGTAACGTTTATAACGAACTACATTTTTTTTAATACGCAAGCAGTTAACATTTCAAAACAACAAAATTGAAGACCAAGATTTTTGCCTTAACCAAAATCAGTTCTACTTCAAAATTAGTTATTTAAAAAAGGCCATATACTATTTTTTTTAAAACGAGTTTTTCGCGTAATTTCTGCTTGAAATTAATTCAATTTTTTAAAAAAATTCTCAAAACACGCTCCTTTCCAGCGGAAAGAACGAGGAACGCTCAAAAGAATGGCACGTTTTCGTTCAACCTGAATTTTCGAAATTGAAAATTTAGAAATAATGGATGAATGTATCCACAGTTGTAGCATCATTAGTGTAATATCGCCTATATTTCATTCAAAAGGTGCAAAAACTATTATAATTAAAAAAAAATATGCATGACGTAAATCAAAGAGGTAATTGTGGAGTTCAAACTTCATTTCACGAAAAAAAAATCTTTATCTTTAGTACTGTCATTGTAAAAAGTAGTCAAAATAATGTCAAACTTTCGCAAATTTCAAAATTTTAGAGTTCACAGTGAAAATTTGATCTTTGACGTGTTTCATCAGTATATTTCGGAGTTTCAGAAAATTTGGAACTAGTGGTGCTAGTTTGAAATTTTTTAAGAATTAAACTAGTGGTGCTACAACAACACATTCCTTCTGGCATTATTTGTGACTTCTCACATTATTAGCAGCACAATATGCAGAGAAGCAAGAATAATTGTACATATAAATTCAATATCCAAAAATTAAGGCCATTCAGTATATTCTTTATAAATGCTTTGAAAACTACGATACCATTACGTAATGACCATGCTTATGCATAACGGAGTATATATTCTTTCTGGCTTTAATAAAGTTGAATGTATGATTTTATTGAAGATAGATACATTGTAAAATTAACGTTAAGCAAATAAGCCTTATCTTTTCCCTCTCCCATCCAAGTAACCGTCCGAAGAAATTCTCGGAATAACTTCTAAAACATCCATCGCTGCATTGTTTGGCAACGCCACGTACGCTAGTAAGTAAAATAAAAATAAAATAAAATAATAAAAAAAAGTAATAAAAGTTCGTACAAAATTATAGTAATTCATTTTTTTCAAATTTTCTTTCGTATTACATTGAAATCGTAGTTTTAAGAGAGAAAACCTCATTCGGCTCATTTCAATTAAGGTTTGCGTAGTGTTTGAAAAAAAATACACCAAAACATTGAGAATACACATTGTAGAATACAGTAAAAATCGAATTAATATTGAAGGTTATCATTAGTCAATTATAATTAAAATATCATTAATTATTTTTCATATCCCTTTGATCTATTCCTGTGGTCCAAGAATTTTTCTCGTGGCTTACAGTTGATTGGTTACCGTTGTACATTTCATTAATTTTAAGCAACAATTACGAAAAAAGTACTATTTTTTTCAAAAAATTGTACATTATTTTTTTAGTGAGCTGCTTTTTAGAACAGATTTTCTTTCTTAAAATTCTCTATCTTCAATTTTGTAGATTTAAAACAAGTTTTTGCAATTTCCAAAAGTTTGAAGAGTACAACCAAAATGAGATCTGCGTCATTCTTTTAAGTATTTCTTGTTCTATCTATGAAAAAAATGATTCACAGATTTTCACAGTTAACTCTGAGTTTTTAAAAATTGGAAAATTTTGGCATTTTTGCGGCGTCTTATGGGAGAAAAAAACATTTTTGTAATTTTTGAAAAAACAAAAGAATAGAACAATATGGCGTTAATGTCATCTTATCTATCCCTACGAAAAATTTGGAGAAAAAAAATTGGAGCCGTTTTTGAGAAAATCTTGTTTATGTGTATTTTAAAAATTGAAATTATTGAACGCAATATTACGCGAAAACTTCTAACGGTTTCAAAAAAATGTATATGGCCTTAATGAAAGGACTAATTATGGACATCATATTTAATATGAAGGAAAAAAACTCTTATCTTCAGTATTGTAGTTGTAGGAAAACGCCGAAAACAATTAATGTCGGGGTGGGGGGAGTGGCCCGATATTGCGGACAAAGAGGAGGGACTTGTCGCGGCGCATTGTGAGTGGCGCTTAATTTAACTCCGGAGCCTGTAAATCTAGTAGCTCTGAGCTGGCAGAGAAGCCTGATCCAGGCTTCATTGAGGAGATTCCCGAGAAGGGTAACTGCGTTCTGGCGGGATCCAGGTATCAGCCTGTCGGTGTACTTGTGCGCCGGCGTGGGGGTGCAGATAAAGGCGAAAGCTCAGGCGTTCGCCCCGGGAAGCAATCCTCATGGTAGAACAAGTAGAAACCACGCACGGTATGCGGATGGCTATGCAGCGGCAGAGTGGAAGGATATAGCGCCGGTCGAGGACCCCCTCCCCCGCGCATGCCGACGCGCTAGACAGTACCCCCGAGGGTCGTGTGGGTGAGAGTAGCGGCACCAAGCCGCCCCATGACCGCGAAGGCGGACTTCTCGCCATCGGGACCTGGAACTTTGAAAATGTCCTAGGGGCTTCAAGTAAAGAACCCATGCAAAATTTGAATAACGCTTTTCAAACTCGCATAGCTTTGAGTCGGGTCAGATCGAACAGGCAGTCTTCGTTACAGAAAATACCCTATGAATAGTTTAGGCGCTAATGTTAACGAACAGGACATATAGCGACATATAGCATATAGCATATAGCGACGCTCAGCAGCTTCGCCTGACTGCTGTGACAGGACAAGGGCTACCCCACCTACGACGAGTGGGGTTAAAGAAGTTAGTCAGGATAGGAACTCTCAATATTGGGAGTATGACGGGAAAAAGTAGAGAGATTGCGGATTTGATGGCAAGGAGGAGGATTAACATACTTTGCGTGCAGGAAACAAGGTGGAGAGGCAATAAAGCTAAGGAGATAGGTGAGGGATATAAACTGATATACAGTGGAGCAAACGGACAAGGAAGGAATGGTGTTGGAATAATCCTGGATAGAGAATGGAAGGAACATCTAGTAAGAGTAAACCGTAGGGATGACAGGATCATGAGTGTTGGTCTTGATATTGGGGGTGCAACGACAAATATCGTATCTGCTTACGCACCTCAAGTAGGTTGTGATGACGAAGATAAGGAAAACTTCTGGAGAGCCCTAGACCAAGAAATAGGAGAAATACCAACTGACGAAAGATGTTTTCTTGGTACAGATCTCAATGGGCACATTGGCTGCGAGAGATTGGGCGTAGAGAGAGTGCATGGTGGCTGGGGACTGGCTAGTCAGAATTTAGAGGGAGAGAGAATATTGGACTTTGCTGTTGCTAGCGATATGGCTGTGATTAACAGTTTCTATAAGAAGACTGAGAACCAATATGTTACCTATAGTAGTGGTGGAACAGAAACTCAGATAGATTTTATATTATGCAAAAGGAATCATCTTGTGGAGGTCAAGAACTGTAAAGTTATAAAGGGTGAGAGTGTATCTAGTCAACACAGACCTGTGATAGTAGACTGTGATTTGAAGATAAAAAGGAAAGGGAAACAACTGGGAGAGCGGAAGATTAAATGGTGGAAGTTAAAAGATATAGTTCTTGCGGAGGCCTTTAAATCTGAGGTTCTGGGGAGGATTTCGACCAAAGAGAAGGCTAATGACTGGTGGGAGACAAACAGCAAAGTTATAATGCGAGTGGGAGAAGAAATACTTGGAAGAACATCAGGAAAGGGGCAGCCCGGAAACAAAGAGTCGTGGTGGTGGAACAGCGAGGTGCAAGAAATTATCAAGGCAAAGAAGGAATCCAAGAAACAGTTTGACAGAGAAAGGAGTGTGGCAAACAGGGAAGCGTACAAAAGAAGTAAGAAAGAGGCTAAACGGGCTGTTGCAATAGCAAAAGCGAGAGCATTGGATGAGTTGTACGACGAGTTGGATGCACCGGAGGGAGTAAACAAGTTGCACAGAATAGCTAAGGCCAGGGATAGAGCATCAAAAGACTTTACACATATCCGGCAAATGAAAGATAGCGAGGGAGTTGTGCTCAGAAGCGAGAAAAACATCAAGAAGAGGTGGAGTGACTACTTCAGCAAATTGCTGAATGAAGAGCGTCCAAGAGTTGATAGGGGTAAAGGAATTGCAAACGAAAATGTTACAATAGGCATAGAACGGGGAGAAGTTAGTGAAGCTTTAAAAAGAATGAAAAATGGCAAAGCTGTAGGGCCGGATGGTATACCAGTAGAAGTATGGAAGGCCTTAGGTGCGGAAGGTATAGACCTGCTGCTAGATCTGTTTCTTAAAATATATAAAGAGGAAAAAATGCCCGATGTTTGGAGGGATAGTGTGTTGGTGCCACTATATAAGGAGAAAGGCGACATCCAGGACTGTAAAAACTACAGAGGAATAAAACTGGTCTCGCACACATTGAAGATTTGGGAACGAGTGATAGAGCAAAGACTGAGGAAGGAAACATCAATATCAGAGGAACAGTTCGGCTTCATGCCAGGAAAGGGTACAACGGATGCTTTGTTCGCCCTGAGACAGTTACTGGAGAAGCACGGTGAAAAGCTGAAGGAACTACATCTAGCCTTCATAGATCTGGAGAAAGCATATGACACAGTACCTAGAGAGGAGATGTGGAGGTGCATGAGAGTGAAAGGAGTGCCGGAAAAGTATGTGCGGCTGGTGAAGGACACGTATGATAGAGCACACACCAGAGTAAGATCAAGTGTGGGACTGACGGAAAGATTTTCCGTGAGAGTGGGAGTACACCAGGGATCCGCTCTGAGCCCATATTTATTTAATATAATAATGGATGTGTTGACGGAAGGAGTGAGAGAACAGGCCCCGTGGACTATGCTCTTTGCAGATGACATAGTGGTGGTAGATGAGAGTAAAGATGGATTGGAGGATAAACTGGAGAGATGGAGACAGGCAGTCGAGGAAGGAGGACTCAGGATAAGCAGAGCAAAAACTGAATACATGTGGTTTGGAGGAGATGGCAGGCCCGGAAGCATCACACTACAGGGGCAATTACTGACTAGAACGGGAGAGTTCAAATACCTCGGCTCCTATGTCAACGAGAAAGGGGAGCTAGACAGGGAAGTTAACCACAGGATACAAGCTGCCTGGATAAATTGGAAGAGAATGTCAGGGGTGCTGTGCGACAGAAGGATTCAGAGGAAAATGAAGGGAAAGGTCTTCAAAGCTGTTGTGAGGCCGGCAATGATATATGGTAGTGAAACCTGGCCGGTGAAGAAGGCTCAGGAAAAGAAGTTGGAAGTGGTAGAGATGAGAATGCTGAGATGGTCAATGGGAAAGACCCGGAAAGACAGGATCCGGAATGAAGTAATACGGAAGATGGGAGGAGTGATCGAGGTTTCAAAGAAGATTCAGGAACGAAGATTGCAGTGGTTTGGACATGTCATGAGAAGGGAAGAGGAATATGTGGGAAGGAAAGTGAGTAGTATGCAACTGGAGGGGAAAAGAAGGAGAGGGAGACCAAAGAGAAGGTGGAAGGACTGTGTCGTGGAAGACCTGCGAGAGAAAGAGTTAATCGAGGAAGATGTGTTGGACAGGATTGAGTGGAGGAGAAGAGTAAGGAACAGCGACCCCTTACCACTAAAAGGGAAAAGCTGAAGAAGAAGAAGAAGAAGAAGAAGAAGTTAACGAACAGGACTGATGAACGAACGTTTTGAAAAAACACTATTTAGGTATAAGGGAACACCAAAACGTGTTACCTGTTAAAATCTCGAAATCGATACTCCGTATAGTGGTGCTTCAGAATGGCACAGACTTTTTCATAGTACTTAGTTATCTAATTCCCTTGGTCTGGACTTGCTTTAAGGTTTTACCCCCATTTTTTAAATTTAGCAAATGTATTTATCCACTTTTTTGATTCCAGGGCCGGGCAAAACGAGTTTTTATCACTATTCACTATCACTAGAGGACCTTTTATCACTATTCTTTCAAACAAAATTGGAGCCATTTTCGAGAAAACGGCGTTTGATAATTTCTGGAAATGCACAATTTTGAACTCATTTTTACAGGAAACTTCTGAGTTTTCGAGAAACTTTATCAGACATATTTTGATGTACGTGTACTCATAAATGCAATTATAAGCAAGTCGCCGGTAATGTAAATATTGACGCCGTGGGAAAGAGGTCAGACAATACATTTTTATACATTTGGAAAAAAAAGAATAAAGCAAAATGGCCTTCATATTGTTTTATACACATTTAGCCCTATTAATACCAAACTTTAAAGAAAAAAATTAGAGGAGTTTTGAGAAAAACAGCATAAATATTTTTTTAATCGTGCCCCCATTTCACAAAAAATTACGGGAAAACTACTAAAATTTTCAGAAAAACGTGCATAACCTTATTGAAAGAACTAATTGTGAAGAAAAAATTTCATTGGAAGAACATTTCTCCATCTTTAATATTGTAGTTGTAGGAAGACGCCGAAAAAATCCAAACTTCTATAATTTTCGAAAATTGGGAGTTAACAGTGAACATTGAACCTGTTGTCTTTATACTTGCATTTTACTCTATTTTTTCAAGAAATTAAAAAAAAAAAATTGTGAGCTATTGTTGAGAAAATTTTGAAAATGTTCCATGAGCTTTGTGTAAAGCTCTAAAATTTAAAAAATGTTATTCAAAATTTCAGAGCTTTGTGTCAAACCAGATTGAACGTTAAATATTCATTTTGGTAAAACTCCGATGAATAGTTTAGGCGCTAGTGTTCAGATGGACAGAGAGACGAAAGTTGTGCCGTAAACCAATTTTCCGGTATCAAGGACCCACAAATCATGGAATCTGACTACTCGTGTTAAAGCAAGTAATTTACTACATATTGAAACAAGATGTAATAATTTTTTCTGTGTTAAGGCCTCGCAATACGAGTTTTTCTTCTTTCTCTATACCAGTGGCGGAGCCACTCCCAAAAGGCCTACAACAGGGTCGCCCAGCGATCGGCTCCGAAGAGTAGCCGTTGCTTGCTCCCTGCTCTTTCTATCAATTTTCTCTTAATTCAGGTCACGCTGCAAATCACTTATTTCTACTTGAAAATCACAAGGAACAAAGCCTACATGAAGAGAAAAGGTGTAGCAATTATATTAATATATAAGAGTAAATCAAACAAATCCTTAAATCAAATTTCAACATCCGAACGAAATGTTCTGAAAGCATCAACACATTCCAAAATTTGATATTTCGTGAATGTTTTAAGTTAAGCTAATTTTGAGAAGAATGAGAGGTTTTTATTCCCAATTGCAAATTAAACTTCATGTGATTAAGTACGGTTTTGCAATCTATTGTGACATGCCTGGTTTGAGCGCAAGCGTCGTACACTGGCAGACGGGCAGATAAATTGACAGACCGTAACCAATTTTTCAAATTGCGTAAACCAATTTTTCGGTGATCAGGATACACCAAACGTGAATTCTGACTACACAACGAATGAGAAGTAATTTACTTCTTGTAGAATCAACAATTATCCTCTTTTTAGTTAACATTGGACCATAAATTTTTATATTAATATTACAATTCTTTCGCTTCACTACGTACGTTTGAAGTACGCGATGAAGTAAAAAAAAACCTACTTCGGTGTGACGATCGGACCCGCAAATGTAATTCCGTCAAAATATCGGCATGGATATTTTCACAGAATTACGTAACATTCTTTATAACACGACAGCCTCCTACGAGTACCACAACCACATAATCTGCACATAATGCGCGATAGTGAAAGTAGGCCCTAAGTGTATTTGGAAAATACGATCAGGGAAAATAACCCAACACTTTTAAATTTTATAAGAAAATGTTTAATAATCACATGAACTGAGACTGATTATCTTATCTAATCCTTATCACTTTGCCTTCAAAAGCTATTGAATTCACCTTCTAAGTATTAATTCATTCTGTATTCTGGGTGAATCTAAGATGTTGGTGTTCGCTTTTTTTTCAGTATTAGTTATAATAATCGTTCGTTTACTTAATGCACGAAGTCCACCATCATTGTATGGAATCTATCAACATTCTTCCAAATTCTACTATGTCAAATTAATATTTATTTATATTATTCTTCTTATACGAAAGGTATTACCCAATCAAATATAATTAACAATATTTTCTGTTTTTTTTCTATTGTAAAGTGGTCATCTCGAATGAAAATATTGATATACTGATTGTTTTTAAATATTCCTTTTTTTCTCCTGATAAATTCTATTATGAATATATAATTTCAGATGCAGAATGATATCCATGTTTTAACTAAGAAACGTTCTCAGCATTCAGGGTATGGATTAAAATCAAAAGTTTCTTTGGAAGAAATGGACATGAAACAATCATTGGGTTCACATCCGAAGGTATGAAATAGATTAAAAATGCAATTCAGTTAACTGTATATAGTACGAATATAATATAATTAATTGTTGTATTCCAGGCAATTGATGCTGTATATTTCAATCTTGCTAATAGCAATGGATGGCACTTAATTGTTGGCACTGCAAGTCGTCCGCATGATGTAGTAAATGGATTTCTTTATCTTAAGGTTTGTTGGTGTGAGCGTGTGTGTTTGTTAGTGCTTTTTGTGTTTTTTTTTTTTTGGTTTAATTTCCACACAAAATAAAATTCCTAAATCATAATATTCTAAATGAAATAAGTGGTTAAATATTTTAAAATACTTTGAAAATTGTCTCTTTCCTTTTTATACATTCAGAATACTTTCAGTACACCACTTTGTTTTTTGACAGACTATTTTTTTAATAAATGAATTATTTAATTTAAAGTCATTCATGTTCATAAATTATGTTTTATTAAAAATATGTTAACGTTTTTGAGACATGGTGTCGCCTCACCTTCAGGTAAGTCTGCAATGATTTATTATATAATTATAAATATATTTTATATTTATTATAATATTAATAATTATATATTTTATGATTATTATAATATTAATAATTGTATATTAAATCATTGCAGATGTAATTGAAGATGAGGCGACACCATGTCTTGAAACGTACCATTAACAGATTTTTAATAAAAATCATTTATGAACATGAATGACTTTAAATTAAATAAATAATTTATTCAAAAACTAGTCTGTCAAAAAACAAAGAGGTGTACTAAAAAAATACTGAATGTATGTGACTGAACTTAAGATTTGTGAACATCCTCAAGGTTTTGTTAAAATAATCAGTAAATTTCTTTGAATTCTCGTATCAAATGAATAAAAATAAGGTACTAGTTATTTTAATTTTAAGTTTATCTACATGTTTGTGCAAAAACAAGCAAAAGGAAAGAGTGTAACGGGTTTTGCTATAAGAAAAGATGTGCAAATAATTGATGCAAATTCATATTCAATATTCTACAGGTACCTGATATTGGACTTCTTGTTTCTCCTAAATTACCTGACACAATGCTGTTTCGCTCAAAACTGGATAGAGAAAACTCTTATGGTGCAGAGGGACTAATACTGTATCCTTTCCAACCAATGAAAGTGTGGAAAATTCAATACAA
Source organism: Gryllus longicercus (assembly GCA_038098605.1). Lineage (NCBI taxonomy): Eukaryota > Metazoa > Arthropoda > Insecta > Orthoptera > Gryllidae > Gryllus > Gryllus longicercus. The sequence goes on along the minus strand of JAZDUA010000436.1, from coordinate 138,950 downwards.
TGGACCTATGCAGTAAGATCTTTTCTACACTAAGGAAAACTGATAGTTTTGTATTATTTAAAAGACATAATAGGTGAAGAACTCAATAAATGTGTTACTTGTGTATAAGGGATTATCCCCCGGGGTGCATTTGACAGATTTAAGATGAAATTAGAATTCCTTAAATTATTATTCTCTAAATTCCAAAGAAATCAGCAGGAAGCACATACAATCTGAAACACATTCACCTTAACACATCCATTACCATCAATCATAACTTGGAAATGTGCATATTAGGCCCTAAAACTCAGCTTTGAACCTCTGTATCAGCATAATGATTTATGTTTCATAGGTTATAATATACAAAATGAGATCTTTTGAAACTTTGGAAATTTGGCTCTTCTGGGTACTCTAATGTATATAATAGTTTATTGGAAATGAGGACATTCTTGGAACCTACATAAAATTAAATTAACTATTTGATATTCAGTGCAATTTAGCCTTATTGTGTGGAACTGAATCTTTCTATTTGATAATAAATGCTTAGCAATGTTTAACCATAAAAGTATACAATGACCCATGCACCTATAAGATGTACAGTACTGTATTTTTGAGTAGCACAGTTCGAGACATGGCTATTGAAAGTTACAATACATTAATATCTATTTTCACTTTTTAAACTATGATTTTCAAAGTGTGAAATGTTTGCAAGTATTCAACTAGTAATATAAAGAGAGTGAGACATTTCATGCAGTTAAAAAAAACACACCAGCATGTTTTCCATAATAATGAATAATTCTTTTTCCACTTCAGCCTCAAAAGCATAGATTCCTCAGATTGCTTTTTTTCCAGCATACATATGGAGTAATATATGTAGTATAGAGAAAGTCATGTCACGCTGCACAAAAAAACAAGCAGGTTTTTTTGTCAGAAAAAAATTTATTGCCTGGACCTGATAACAATAAGTCGATTAATCCAGTTGCTGAATTAAGAAGAAAAAAGGTTCTCTAACACGTGGTGTCACCAGAATCTCTGTTTTGTGGGTCCTTGATACCGAAAAACCTATTGATACCAAAAAGTCTGTCTGTGAACACCACTAGCGCCTAAACCATATATACAATTTTTTCAAAATGGATATTCTCCGATTGATCTGGCTCCACTTGTGCCGTGTTTTTGAAAAACTGTCTTACAAAATTGGGAGTTCTCTACTTGAACCCCCCCAGACATTTTCAAAATTTTCTCAAACATGGGTTCAAATTTTTTCTTCAGTTTCTTGTAAGAACAGAGATACACTTATACACCCTTGTCCCTTCCCTCTTTTGTTTGAAGCTGCACACACCTATGACAATAACATTATGGCACGTGTATAATCATCAAGACACTGCTGTGGTGTTCTGAAGAGTTTCTCTGCAAAAGGACATCAGAATCATTTGTTCATCTAAAAGAGAAGAAGATGATGGTGTATTTTTTTTACACATGAAATGACTTTGTCTCTATATATATGGGTATTTATGAATAAAATATGTAAAGTATGTGTAATACCCACATTTGATATGAAGTGTGTGTGTATTTGTGCCTGTTTCTCTCTCTCTGTGCAAATGATTTGTACGGGTGTGTGGTGTGCACTCACCCACATAAAAATCGTATGGTGCGTTTGATGCAAGAACATATCCTCCAATTTGAATTTGAATGCATTCTTATTGTAGCATATATGGGGATCCAGAGAACAAATTTGACGTAAAATTGAATGCAGTATGGAGTTCTGATTTGCCATACTTTGATTTTGATACTGACATGAACAAATACTCTGTGGCAAAGAGCATGGCATCGGAACCTTGGAGTAGAGAGTATTTTAAAAATCTCAATGAGTAAGCTACAATGCATTAGTTTCTAAACAAATGTTTTTATAATAAAATACAGTTCAACAGTTCAATGTGTTTGATTTCCAGATTTCATCAGACTCACTATGAACAGCATGGAGATGCTCACATACAACTACATCTTCAAGAAAAACTGTACAAAGTAAAAGTAAATGGTGTCAGGGACCATAGTTATGCAGAGAAAAGAGAATGGAAATTATTTCATCGTTATGCTTTACACTTTATCACTTTAGAAAGTGGTGTAAGAATATCAGTGGGAATTGTTTGCATGCCACTTGCCTTTACACGGTTAGTAAAATAAGCACATGTATGATGCTTATACCAGTAAAGAAAATTTTCATTTTCTCATGACATGCTCATTGTAGTGTTCAATCATCACTCAATTAAAGTCATGGACAAAATCAGGACTCAAGTTAGGGATGGGAAAAATAATACTATTTCATATCATTGTAGGAGGATAAGAGGAATTCATGATACTCACACCACCAACAAAAGGTATTAAGTATTAACTAACCCCCAAATAAATTTTACTTTACTGAGAACATAAAAAGTGACATAAAAACTAAACTGTTTGTTTACTTGAAAATGTTAAGTACCAATTCTAATTTTAAATTATTCAATCTAAATGTTATTTGAAGTCTGCCAATATATTGTCCTTCCCACTCAATGATCCCTTCTTTACCCTACCTTTTGCTATGCCTATGCTCAATTCAAAGATGGAATGGTCATAAAATAATTTTTATCTCTTGATATCAATTTGTTCAATATCAATTGTCCTTAAGAGGTATTTCTTTCCAGTATAAAGAAAGGATTTATACCTATTTTACTTATTTTAAAGGAAATATCTTTCATTATAAATTTTGGAAATCTCAATTTAAACTTAATTTTCCACATGAAAAATAATTTGATTGATAATAGAGATTTCATTTACAAAAATTACATCAAGTTCTGTTATGTAAAAGTTACAATATTTTGTAATAAATAGCTCATTTCCTTAATTCAAATTTTAAGTATCAGGTTCTCACAAAGAATATATTGTTCGAATTTCATCAATATGTTTAGGTTGATTGTCGGATATTTGTATTCACAAAACGGAGAAATAGTGAGTGTTCACAAATGCAGTCTACAACTTCCTCAACATGGAAACAACGGAAATCCCCCTTCTGACTACGGATTTTCATTTGAAGCAGGTACTGTATGGAGAGAGGAATATTATTTTTCACTTTCTAAATTTCAAATAACAACAAACTTTCATTGTTGCAGGAGGACATACATATGATGTGCAAGTGAATGTGTATGACAGAACAGAATTTTATATTGGATGGGAATGGGAAGCTCGAGTAGTTGAACTACTTGCCCAATTTACAGTCAATGGTGTGAGAGGTTGGGGTGCATGTGAATGGCAATATCGTAATGTGAATGGACGTCCTTTACAACTATTGCAAAGTGATCCTACCTGGACAAAGGACATTAATAAAGGTTGACTGAGAATATATGAAAATTTCATTTTCTTTATGTATTGAAAATTAATTAGTACCTAACAAATATATTGACATAGTTTGAAGAGCATAATTAAAATAAAGAAAAGTTGAAAAGAAATTACAGTAAGTGCTCATGTAAATAAATACCACAACAAATGCTCTTCATTAGATTTATTTATTTAATATTTACAATAACAGGCTTGTGTTAATTAAATAGTTTCATGTCATAACTAAATTGCAGGAACATCTGAAACAACTTACAGAATATACATATGTACTAACATTTCAACAAATATTAATATAACTGAGATAAAATATGGACATTTGTTTTTTCTGGTTTTAGCTGATTAGAAAAAATAAACACTAAAGAAGTCACTAAAATGAAAATAAATTTCATTAAATAAAGAGAATTTCCTAGTACAAACTACATAATTTTTTTTTTAAATTAATTATTAATATTATTATAATTATGGACAAACAAAATTACTTCTGATATTAAATTGATTGTAATTCGATATATATAATGCATATGTATCTACAAAACATTTTTCAGAACTCTCTCCCAAACAATAAAGGTTTTTAGCAAAAACAAGAATTTTGTTAATTCAGGATAAAGGAATACGTGCAGCTGCTTCTGTAGGATCAGATACACAACATGATAGTAGACAGATAGATGGACGTGGGTTACAAATTGAGGGTCGCAGAATTAGAATTCGAGCTGCGCATCTCTCCAGTAATAATGTCCACTTAAGTTGAGTTTTATTTTCAAGAGACATTGATGAAAATTGTTTCGCCTGTGAATAAAATATGATATATGTGTATATATGTATATATAATTTAAATAGCTAAATCAAAAATAAATCTAAAACTTCTCATATACCCCTATAATTTTTTCATAGAAATTAAGAAGAAGTAATAAACAGTGTAATAAACTCTGCGAATGTAACATGATAAAAAAAAAATCGGTGCGACTTTAGCTTTTGTTGTATATACAGACAAAATTGTGAAGCTCTATAATTCATTGACATAACATTTTAATTAAAATAGTGATTATTTGGAATGCATTGTAAAATGAGTGCTAAGGACATATTTATGGGGCATTTTCATGGCAAGCTATACAATGTCATTTGCTTTGTTTCTATGGAATATCAACCTGCAATCAAGGAACATTACAAGCTATCTGACATGTAGACCAGCCAAAGTATGATGCCTCCAATATTTTCTATTGGAGATGAAACTCTTAAAATCCATTAATGTACCTTATGGGCATTCTAAAATGAAACTACAGTAATCTCATTAAATCACTGTATATATCAACAACAAAAATATTTTCCAACAAATAAAAATGCACAATGGACATTTTAGTTTATTGAAGATATTTTGGTAAAGTTCTTTCAGGATCTAATCTGTGAGCACATTTTGTTTCAATTATCAAAAATTCTAGCATTTTGTGAATCAATAATAAACCCTTAATTTTACCCTGATTAATAAACATTATTAATAACCCTTAATTTAAATAAATGACTTGTAATTTATTATTATTATTATTATTATTATTATTATTATTATTATTATTATTATTATTATTATTATATTAGTATTATTATTATTTTTATTAGTATTATTATCATCATTATTAGCTGTTTAACTATACCGTGCATTTCAAGACTCTCTCAGCACTCAAACCATTGAGTCGACAAAACTCCAAGGATCCCGTATGGTCTGTAAGAGAGACTCGCAGATCAAATGATGTTTCAATAGATCCTCTAAAAGAACCATTTCCAACACGACATTCTGAATTCATACATAATTCGTTTTCAACTGGAAGTTCACAACTGTTACTGCAAGAAAAACACACTTATGATAAAGTTAACATATTAATTAATACTTATTATAAAATTATACGTACTCAAATATACAACACAATTAAATGACACATTTATGTCCTTGACAATAATGAAGACTTTTTATGTTTATCAGAATTTTATTTGCCAATCTCTTCCACCTGGGTTAGCATTTTGGTTTCCTCCCTCCTCCCAGCAGCTGCCTATGGTGCCTTAAAGACATTTTTGTACATTTCCTCACTTTTTTAGTCCCATAATTACAGAATTGAAGTATGACTTTAAGAATATTATACAAGAGTAAAACCTGGTCCTATAACCAAATTTTCCTTGAAAAATTTGGATTCATTTTCGAGAAAATGTTGGAGTGATTTTGAAACAACACAATTTTGAGCAGACTTTCACAAAAAACTTTTGATTTTTTGAGCAACTTCATAAAAAATCATTTAAAGCAATTGTAATTACAATCGCAATTACATAATAAAAACTGCTAAGTATTAACAAAAGATATTTAATAACTAATTTTGGGACATTCTTGAGAAATATAAAGAAAACATCAAAATGGTGTTTTTGTCGTGTTATTTAGTTCATGCAGCACTATTCGTGAAAAAGTTTAAATAAAAAATTTGAAGCCAAACACTACTAATATTTTCAAGAAGATGTGCATAATATTAATTAAAGAACTAATTTTTTGGGGGAAATTCAATTGAAGAAAAAATCATAAATATGAAATGAATTCTTTGAATTTTGCGGGTTCTTTACAAGAAGCCATATGGGCAAACTCAAACCTTTTCCAAGAAAATGAGCTTAAAAAAGCATGATTTCAGAAACACACAAAATTTTCCTAATACCAGTTGCATACTACGTTTTACACTTCTATAATTTTGTTAGTTGCAATCCCATAGTAGTATTAGGTGGCGCCAATAGATAGCAGCAGGGAAGAGGGAGGGGCAAAACACATCAGCACATACTTTCTCGTATCATTTCTAAATTTGAAATTTTCGAAAATGAAGAGTTCAACAAAAATTAGACCTGTGCCATTTTTTTAAGCGTTTCTATTTCTACCAGAGGAAAGAATTTAAAGAAAAAATTTAGAGTGGTTTTTGAGATTCTTTTTTTTTTTTTTTTTTTTTTTTACACATTGCATATTTTAAATTATGAAATTTATTTATTAATATAAAAATTATGAAAGTTTAAGACAAAAATCTCTATCTTCAATTTTGTAGTTTTGAAATGTTAAAAGTTAGCAATTTTCGGAAATACAGAGAATTCGCCGGAAATGAGACTAGCACCTGCCACGGACAGCGCGCGATCTCACCTACCTCTCCTTGTCCTATCCTCACCTCTCACACTAACAATCACTACATTACCACACATGCCGGGAGACCCGTCAGGAGCTGAGGGCTTGACCCGGCTGGGGCGGTGCCGCGCTGGTGGGAACTACTTGATTGGAGAAAAACGCCCGCTAGCCGACGGCTTGTCGGCGCGGGATCTCGCCATACAACGAGGGAAAGATCACCGCCACCTCCCGAGCAAAAACATGCATGACACTTACGGGATTAATGCCCTTGGTAGTTGATGTGCCCGGTACCACTAAACAATCAATCAAAAAACTGATGCGTGATGTCAGGTCGAACAAGGTATGTACATGGTACCTAGGGGTGCACAGTGAAGCACATTGGGATGATTTTGAATTAGAGAAAAAAAAAATCCTTGAATCTAAACAACCTATTTTTACTTAGATGTTGACCCTGACAGAGCGCATGCGCTAGGCGCACAATGTTCTTGCACGAAATAGATGAAAAGTGACTTTCATTTTTTGACTTATAAGACAGGACTTTTGTCAACTTATTTTATTTTGTGTGCCTGTAAAACCTTTCGCTAGTTGGACAACGCTGTTTTAGAGGATCAGGACGGGAACAGGTAAGACGGCAACACTGCACCCGTAACGCGCTTCAGTCAAATCGAGCGGCAAATTCTTCGCAAGAGTTGTGACACTTCTGTCGGTTTACTTGGCGCAATGTAAATATCCTCGCTCCTGAAAAACCTTACCTTTGAAATTAACCAGATTTCGGGTAGTTTTTGTGTAATTTGCGAATGAAAAGTAGGATTTTTTTTTCTCAAAATTCACTCCAATTTTGTTCTTTAAATTTTCTTCACTTATGTAATAAGAGCTGGAAAAAATATGAGGCTAGACCCAATTTTGGGTACCGCTCGGTTTTTTGGGAATTTCTAAAAAGTATTTCAAAACTACAAAATCGAAGATTGAGATTTTTGCCACGAACAAAGTCTGTTGGACAAAATAAGCTCTTTAAAAAAGGTCATGAACAATTTTGCATTCTTTCTGCAATGAAATATATGCAGGTTTCTCACCATTTATGAGTCACTAGTAAAAAAAACTGAATGAATTATATGAAAAATAATTTAATTTTAATTATAATTTTCTATTGAAAATGCTCATTTAATTCTATTTTTTCTATTATTCTATCTCGCTTTTTTCTTTTTTACTCAAAATGAATTCACAATGTATTTATTTTTAAGCAATTCGCAAAGCTTAATAGAAATTTCGCAACAATCCTGCATCGATATTTGAGAAGCATTTGTTTTGTTAGTATTATCTTATCTCTCTTTCAAGAAATCATGGACACTCTTTGTTAAAAATTGTAATAAGTTGTAATATGCATCGTATCTGAAGTGTGGATGTTAGAAGTCAGTCATGAAATGAAACGCTATCGGAACTGTTGAACTTACGACAAAAGGCAACTCATGAATACACAGCCACAATTTTTGTAATTATTTTGATGTCAATTGCATACATTCTAATAACTGTAAATTTTCCTTCCCTGGCTATGCGACCTGATGATGTTAATTGTATATTGTACATAAATATTATTTATTATTTAATAAATAAATCTATAATAACACTTCAATAAATTCTATTTTAAAACATGAAATTTTTCTATTAAAAGTATGTAATTATAGTACTCCTTTTGTATGTGGCACTATGTACTTGCATCAGGGCGGGAACCCAGTGTGCAATGGCCCTGATTATAAATACCACCTGGAAGTGATACATTTAAGTCATTTGTGATTCAAATTATTTAAATAACTGTAATTTATGTTTGAAAATGAGAAATACGTAAGGAATACCAATTTCCAGTAAATAAGTAATTGTTAAGTGCTTTCTGGTTTCAAGAAAAAATAATCAGACTTATGAAAAGAAAAGTCAATATTTTCACATACCATTTAGTTACAACCATTGGGGCAGAACCGTCAAGATCCATGTGTGTTATCAAGCAATATATAAGAGCAGTGAATTGTGAATCATCTCCACTAGATCCATCTTCACTGTTGAACTTACAACGATCCAAAACTTGTTGTATGGTCATAACTTGGCGTACACTTGCAGCTAGATCCAAAAAAAAATCTTATTTAATTTAAGATCAAGAAAATTTCTAAATTTGATATTTTGGTTGCAATTTTATTTAATCGGGTTACATTTAATTTTTAATTGGATGCTTTAAATGTTCTTAAAAAACGGGACAAAATGATAATAGAAAGTCTGAGAAAGTGGAAAAAAGAAAGAAAGGAAAAAGAGGGACAAAATGAAAGTAGTAGTCTCAAGAAATACAAAAATCTACAGAAACTAGGAACCACATTCAATATGACACAGAAATATTCCCATCTCATTGACAGAAAGAATCCTGGCACACAGCCCTTAACCAGTAAGAAAAGCTTAAATAATGAACAGAAAACAACAGTGGCAGCTTCTTGGGGTAGGCAAGGCAGGCACTACCTCACCTAATGAATATGTTTAGGGGTTGAGAGACAAATTTAGGGAGGGGAAATTCAAAATGTTTTGGTCAAAAGTGTCATATTACAGATTTTGTAAAATGTCGCAGGGTACACTCAATTCACGCTGCGATACGATTTTATTCATTTCAATGACTATCCAAAAATATTTTTGCTTGAAAGTTTCATAACAAGTTAAAATTAACAGTTACTGTAAAATTATAAGGTGGGAAATTTCCCTCGTATCCCTTCATGTGGATCCATGTCTGACTTAGCATAAGTACTTACGATCAACTATAGAATTTGCTAATTTGTCTAAAATAGCATTAGCATGTGTAGGAGTATTCCAGGCATAATTTCTCAATGCTTCAGCTTCAGCAACATTTGGATTCTCAGTAATAATTGTTGAGCTTCTATCCACAGCTATAAAGCAACGCTTATATAAATTCCACTCTATTCTCACATCTGCTAGAAAAAGAACTAAAAAACACAACTATTAAGATAATCCATGTTTTAACATTGAATTAACAAAATCAATAAGAAATATCCTCTTTTCTTTTAACAGTACATTCATATTAAAAATAATACCTGTGTCTCGAGGTTTCCAACTATCTGCCAGTTGGACAATATCAGAGTTCCAGATTTGAAATGGCAATTCATCACTAGTATAGTCCATTACTATGACAACACGATTGATCATTTTACGACCGTCTTTAGTTGTTATTGTACGCATTGGGTCAACCTTAAAAAAATGTTAGAAGTTTCTTTATATTTTCTAATCAAACACTGATATTGAATAAAATAAACTATATCTTTTGTACTCACACTTCGAACAGCCACTAAAAGATCGACAGTCTCATTCCCTATGTGCGCACCTTTACTGTGAATATCTGCTATTGTAAAAATATTAGTGATAGGTTTCGTTGGATAGTTTTTTAATTCAAAAAAAGTAGTACAATCATCTCCTTCATGATGAATTATTTTACCATTGCTATCTGACATTGTAAGCTGAAATGGACTGATAAAAAGATATATGTACATAAAATGTAATAATTGCACAAATTTAGGTTAATTTTAATGTATGAACATTATAACAGTGCATTTAGTGAAAAGAGTTGAAATTTTTATACATGTGTTTTCATACCAAATTATTTACACAATAAAAATAATTATTGCAATTAGAAAATGAAAGAAATTGCAATTAGAAAGTTTTTATGTTATTTTGCATTTAAAATATCAAATGAGATTACCTTGATACAAACGGTCTAAAATTGTCATTGGTCGTTCGCACTGAAATCTTAGCATTAATGATATCAACTGGAAAAGAAATATTTTAGTTTAGATTTTCTAAGAAAATATTAATAAAAATGAAAATGAGAACTCAAATTTAAATTCTTATATGTAAATTTTTTAATATTAATTCAGGTATCTTACCAACATCACCTACGTGAAACAAATCAGCCAGACCATTGAGATGAGGAAGGGAACCCCAAAAGGTAACATTAATGAAATCTTCAAGTGAGTCTCTCACTGTTATATCCCACACTGCCCTCTGACCATCCAAACCTAAATTGGAAAGTAATGTATCCAAAAAACAACTTTATATTAAGTGAACTATAAATTTTACTTTGGGGAAATTAAAATTATTTTTTATAAAGATCTTTGTAGCTTTAATCTTTCTTCCAAATTGAATATATACAAAAATGTAAAAAAAATATTCAAATAAAAACACAAATGTATCTAAACAATTACACAAAAAGTACATTACAGCAAATGTCTCAATAATATCAGCTCCATCACACAGTGTTAACATTTCAATTTTTTATTAGATTTATAATTTTACCCTATTTTTTTTTAAGAAGTGAATTTTTATCGTTTCTATTTAGTTTTAAGAGCCAATACAAAACTGTCTGAATTTATCAATCTGGGTCTTAAATTAAATTCCGTACACACCTTCTTTTTTTATTTTCCTCGGTGTCTGTCTCCCAATAATAACTCCGACAATTAAATTATCAGTTAATCCAGGCTTAAGAGCATTTATTGAAACACGAGTAACTCCACCGAGAGACATTTTAGCTCACGACACACACAGAAGTAATTCGTTTTAACCGCTTTTAGCGATGAGGGTGCGTTTTATTCATTTCTCGTCGGTGATCTTTCCAAGATCAACCAAGATCCCAGTGTCTAAGAATACGAAGCTCTCTGACCTGAGAGCACTATCATGAAAGAATACTAGGAGTTGTTCTATGGCACTGTCATGGATGGTTTTAATCTATGGTAGAACTATGGAAGAATACTTGTTCTATTGTTGCAAAAATATTATTCTATACTAGAACCACTGATATTTATAGACGGTGTATTTTACGCGCACGTTTTCTTAGTATTTGAGTATAGAGAAGTATCCTCTGGGGACGTTTTCTTAAGCTCTAGAATTTCTTCCCAACATTGTATTAGTGGGTATTAGTCTCGTATGTAGTTCTGTGCATGGTGGAAACCATGATCTGATGTAAATATTATATATACATTTACATCTTTAACATGAAAGAATATGTTCTATGTCACCCCAGTATAATATAGTATACTGTTATACCATGGTATTAATCTATGGTTGACCCAGTCTAATAATTAAGACTGTGGTTATACCATGGATGAATAGGTGTTAACGTATGGTTATACCATGTATTCATCCATAGTTATACTGTGATGTCACTGAGCTCCTCAGTCTGAGCATACTCACTATCTCGATGCTTTAGCAGGATTCGTATGATTGGTTGTAGACGGTCGGTCAAAGAGTCTCTCATCTCGGCGGGAAACACAGTATCATAAGCACGACGATAAGTTTTTATGTATACTTTTGCCATAGAACTATTGACTTCGTGATCATGGCTGATGTTAAGGGCGGGAAACCTTTCGCGTTATAAGTATTCGCAAGCGATCAAGTGTTTGGGACGAAAAGGAATTCATGTGGGATTGGTAATTGATAAAAACAAAGGATAATTGACCGTTGGTAATGACGAATTGTTAGTAGAAGTTTCTTTTCTATGTATGAAAAATATTGGAATGAGAAAATGAATTTTCGTATGTTAACTTTATGTGCATCCAATTTTTACGCGCGTCCCTGTTATTGTATTGTCGAATTTTTAGAGAGAAGCTGTGGCGCATAAAAGGATGTTGCCGATAATTGTCAATGAAAATGATTTTCAAATTTCAAGAGTAATCTTATAAAATATTATTTTGCCAAATTAAGAGCCTTTGGAAGTTAGCCACGCATAATTATAAAAACAATGATTAAAAAATCGTCAGACTGAGCTGACCTTCAGTAATATGAAATAAAATATGTAAATATTCTGAATGAAATTATATTTTTCAGACATTCCAATTTGAAATTCGAAACTGCTTTATGTGTGATGGAGGAGCAAGTATTGGTTAACATATCCAAGTATGTAAAATATACACAATTTGGTTAATGGTTTATTTGTTGTTTCATGTATTTGTTATCTTGTTTCAGATTATTTCCTCTTTTACATTCAACTTACCAAGCCATAAACTTCACTTATCAAGTGCTTGATGTTAATTGTTACGAACAGCAGAATGTATTAAAAAGATGGATTTTGCCAGTTAAGGAAGAATCTTATGAATGCACGTGCACACCAGATTTTGAGGAACCAGAAGATATGGTAAACGATATACAATCTGCTGTAGAAAGAGCTAAAACCACAAGGAAAATAATGAAAGTCAATGATAAGCAATATAATAGAAGTGAAGTAACAAATTCACCGTTAGAGAGCTTAAAGACTAATCGCTTTAAAGTTGCTCAGAAAGGAAAAGTAAATGATTCTATTAATAAAAACAGTGAAAAGTGTTCAATTAAAAGTGTAGGAAATAAAATTAGTGCAGATGAGAGAGATATTCATACCCATCATGTGAAGCAAAGAGAGCCTAAATTGAGAACGAATATTAAGATAAATAAAGCACATACTTTCCAGACTACATATCAAAAAGACTTTTCTGTGAGAAATTCACACAAAACGTCACAGACAATTGCAAATAGGATGAAGCATCCTGTAAAGCAGTGTACAACAACTGTGGACATTAAAGTAGAAAATGCTGCGAATGTTGACAGTTTATTAGAGAAAGTATCTGCAGGCTTTAGTAAAAATTCTGAAGTAAAAATGAATTCTTTTCAGAATGTGAAGGGTGATAATTGTATTTTGCATGGTGAAATCTCTCAACGTGTTGTTCATAGATGTGTTAATTTGAATGAAGCTATGAATTCACTCGGTGCTCCTCCAGAGTTGGTGAAGTTATTAAGAACTTTCCATCAGTACGTTAATGTTGCTGATAAGTTACAATTGAAAAGAAAATGCAGTAAACAATCTTTTTTACAAAAATTAAATCAATCGGTAAGTTAAAAATTATTTTCAGTTTTTTCTTTAAGGTACAGAAGTGTAGTGCATAAATGCATTGTATGAAAAATTCATATAGAAAGGTAGTGTGTAAATTGAATTAAAATTTACTGGTTTGAATAGAACTTAACATTTCTGTACATGTACTTTTTGTGTTTGTAAAACACTAAATATTGTATTGCATGTATTTCATTGGGTTGCTGTTCTAAATTTTCGTGGAATTCTATTTATATAATTGTGTGTATTGATAATGTGTGAATGTAACAGTCAAATTTGTAATGTCCAACGGTAATAGAAGAACAATAATTCATTAATAATTGCCATAATTCATTAATAACATTTACATGTGTGGGTACACATAGGGGTCCCAGTGTTTTGGTTTTCTCATTGTATCTTCAGAGTGGAATTCAGATTCTCCAGAGGGATCAGATGAATTACTCAGTCCACTTGACATTCTGAAATTTCTTGGAGCTCATAATAATTAGTACAATTATTGTGCTCGAGAGTGATTGATAACTGGCAATCAAATTGAGTTTTAAATTTCTACAATAATGGTGCTAAAACCGTGCCCTTTGGGAGTTTGTGCAAAAAGTCTGTCTTACAGTGTATTTTATTTTAGAAGTAGTTTAAATTTCTACTTAATTACAAACTTAAAGGCATGGGTGATATAAAAAAAAAGTTTTTGGATATTTTAATAATGACATAGAATGTCATTGGGTTCTCTGCATGTTGGTACTAGTAGAGAGTACTAAACTCTTATATTATTGAAAGTAATGATTGTGTATGTGTAGATTGGTAAACTAAACTCTTGCTAATGGTTCATGGAGAATTTGAAACATATTTTAATTTTGGGGAGTACTTTACAAGAATCTTCATAAACATTTTCAAAAATTTGTAAACACTATTGCATTTGTGAGTGGAAGTGCTTCATATGACTTCCCCTGAAGTTTTTCGAAAACTCAAAAATTTCTGTGAAGTAGAACTTTAATTGCTTAAACACCATTTTCGTAAAATCTGCTCCAAATTTTTCAATGAACATTTCTTTATAGGATGAGGTTTTATTTTGCTTTGCTACAATGCTTCAGTGGTATGAATGTGAGTAAGTTGCATCAGTAGTGACGTTGGGTCTGAGAGACCAATGAGACATTTCTTCTGAATTGTTTTAAGAAATGAATTTTTATTCTTTGTTAGCAAAATATATTTATTCTAGATGAGAAGTAAAACAAATTACATCTGATCTTTAGACAAAATCATTACACAACATATCTTCATTTGATCTTATATTGTAAACTGCAGGACCGCTGGTAAATGTGTAGTAATAATTTTATATTTCATGAAATTCAACCTTTTAAATGTATTTTAAAATTTTGTAATATAACTAACTCAAAATTCCCCGTTCTCAGAAATGGTTAAACGCCAATATCTCAAAACCGGCTGAAAACTTTTTCTTCAAACTTTTCGCACGTATAGTGTTAATTACACTGTTTAAAATCACAAAATTAATTTTAATGTATTATTTCGTGGTGTTTTTTTTTTTTTTTTTTCCTTCTTCCTTTCAAAAATTACATCAATTTTTTTAATATCTCTCACGCCTTCAATATGCACATTTTCAGTTACTTGCAAACATTATTGCATTTGTTGAATGGAAGATGACTTCTAATAATGTTTTGTTTTTTTTTTTTTTTTTTTTAACTCAAAAGATTTCTGTGAGAAAGAGCTTCAAATGTCTCAAATACACTAACGCTTAAACGCCATTTTTCTAAAAACCTAATTCAATTTTTTCAATGAAAATTACCATACAGGACTAGGTTTACTTTTCTATAATTATCATAAAGTAATATTTTGGTTACTTCATTAGGAAACCTAAAAATTTAGAACATTTTAAAAACTGTATTTGGGCGGCGATGGATGCTGGCCAGAGAGTGCTCCAATATCGAAAATCTAAGTCAGATAGAAGAAATTAGAAAACTATCTACTTCCAGAAAGTGCCATTCTGTTGCACTACTAGTTTTTTTTTCTCTTATTCTTCGTACAGAAAAAGTTATGTAATGCTGCGGAAAATCGATTTCGACTTCAACGGAAATACGTGTTTTGGGGTCTCCTGATACCGAAAAAGTGTTTTTTTTTTTTTTTTTTTTTTTTTTTTTCAAAACGCCTGTCCGTCTCCGTCTGTCTGTGAACACAACTATTGCCTAAACCATACGTAGGATTTTTTTCCAAAATGGATATTGTCCGGTCGATCTGGTTCGACTCAAAGGTTTGCTATTTTGAAAAACATCCTTCAAAATTTGTGGGTTCTTGAGATGAAGCCCCTGACAGATTTTCAAAATTTTCTCAAAAATGGCTCAAATTTTTTTCTTTAAATTTTTTGAAAGAATATAATAAAATACACTTATGAAGATTGCATGGGTCCGTTTTCACTTTAAACTGTAAAGTTTCGAAAATTGCAAAAGTTTGAATTTTTTCGTCGTCCTACAACTACAATATTGAAGATAGAGATTTTTCCTTAAAGTAATTTTTTTTTCCATATTTAGTCCTTTCATTAAAGTCCTGCGCATTAAAAATAATTTTGCGCAATATGTGCAATTTCAAAATTTAACAAAAACAAGATTTTCTCGAAAAAAGCTCAAAAAATGTTTCTAAACTTATGATGGGGATAGTGCTAAATGTACTCTATAAGAAGGCACAAATGCCATATTGCTCTATTTGCTTTCTTTCAAAAATTACAAAAATGTATTTGTTTTACTTTTCTCCCGCGTCGTTAATATTTACATTAGCGGCGACTTGTTCACATTATTGTATTTATAAATGCCCGTGCTTCATATAATGTTACATAAAGTTCCTCGAAAAGTCAATAGTTTTCTGTGAAAATGAGCTCAAATTTACGCATTTTCAGAAAAGCGCAAGCGCCATTTTCTCTAGGATGGCTCCAATTCTTTCTTGCTACTTTTTCAACTGATAGTGCTAATTACACTGTTAAATATGACAAAGTTAATTTTAGGGCATTCTTTTGTTTTTTCAAAAATTACAGTTAAAAAACACCTCTCCCGCCGTTAACATGCACATTTCTGGCGATTTGTAAACACTGTTGAATTTGTGAGTGGAAGAGCTTTAAATGACTTCCAATGAAGTTTTTCGAACACTCAAAAGTTTTATGTGTAAAAGAGCTTAAAATTTCGCATTTATAGTAACGCGTAAACGCAATATTCGTAAAAACAGCTTTAATTTTTCAATGAAAATCGCCATTGAGGACCTTTATTTAATATTCTCTTAAGTAATATTTCGGTTCTACTATTTAAGACCGAAAAATTGTGAAAATATTTTTAAAAATATACTTTGGGCGGCGATAGATGTTAGTCGGCAAGAGTATGTGACAAGATGGAATATAATTCTTTCATTACTGAACACGATTGGAAGTATTTTCTCTGACCGTTCACTGATGTCAGATTCACAGGCGAGCTGAAAATATTCGACATATGAAGAGTCTTTTGCCTTGGTTTCCTCAGCAGAACTCGAGCGATAGAGAAAAAAGCGCCCGACCGCGAAACAAAATCCGCCACGGATTCAAAGCTGCCGCGACGCTTGCCTGCCGCGCAACTCGGAACGTGCTCGTAACGTCACGTGACGAGAAATTCCCGCTGCGGGCATATCGCCTGGGGTGAGGATCTTCGGCGCCGGACTGTGGGAGCCTTAAATTCAGCAATAGGAGAACGTGTGTTCTGTTAGTTTCTTGTTAAAACCATCAAATTATTTGTTACTAACATTTGTGAAATCTGTTACAAATTGAGATTTAGAAGAACATATTCTAGTTTTCCTTCTCATTTTTAGTTTTATGATATGAGTGTTAAATGAGAATGGGGAAAGTTATGGAGCATCAGTATTTTGCTAGTTCCAGAGCATGTTTTGCATGTTAATTTTGTTGGAATATTGTTAAATTATTAGTAAACTTTCTTAGTATTTTCTGTAAGCACCCACTACTTGTTTAGAACATTAACAGTGTGGTACAAGGTTATCTCTAAAATGTTCTTTCTACTTTTTTTTTAAGAATCAATATTGGCATCGTGCAGACTCTGAGCCTGTTATTAAATTGTGTTTGCGTTACCTTCTTGCATTTGTTAATATTATACCAAAGAAGTTTGAATGGAGTGGAATCAACCTCAAAGAAATGGAAGAGGAGTTTAATTTGCTAAGTCAAAGTTATAATAAAAGATTAGATTTCAACGAACAACTTTCTGAAAACGTGTTTCTTGTAAGGAAGGAATCAGAATTAATCGTCTTTGAAAATACTGCCAAAAAAATACATTGGGCTTTGACTGGAGTATGGAATAGAAAGTGTTGGAGCATGTTCTCAGGTAATGGAAAATCATTTGATATTTTAGAAAGTTGAAATTAATCATTAACCATGTAATTGTTTAAACATTAAGAAATGCAATCAATATACTTTCTACTTTTCATTCTTGGGTAAAAGCAACCACAATTATTTAGAGTATGCATACTCTTCCTTTTGGCATACATGTAGTGCATAATTAGAAAACTGAACAAAAACATTTCATGTACAAATATCTAAATTCACCAAACAAGTATTCTGACTATTGTGCCTATGAAACTAATGCGTGCATAAAAATAATATAAAAATAATCCAAGGGAAGATAGTAGACAACCTTTTGGTTTCTGTGTCTTCTGCGAAAGGCTGTGCTGAAGCTCTTCATTCATTCAGTTGAGAGGACAATACATTTTAGAAAATGCCAGAAGTGATAGATTTCGAGTTCTGACGAATTATTTGGCTAGCAGAAATAGAAACTTATGTGTTGTAATTTAATGCGTGAATTCATAACAGTGCACCGTATAGAAAGTAGCGCCCATGGTGAACCTCGCACCATGTGTAGACGATCGCCAAGGCGAGCGGCAGGGAACGATGCAAACATTTCGGCAGTGACTCTAAAAATGCTGCCGAATTTAAGGCAGACGCGAGGGAACAAGTTGCAGACAAGTGAGTAATCGTGTCCACACCAATAATGACCGGAGGAAGAGGACGAACTCGCAGAACTCCACCGCCGCCATCGCTGGAGGAACATTTGGACCGTGGAGTGATGTAAGAGGCTTCATCTCTGAAAATGCTCACTCCCGGTGAAATCCCCATCACCTGATATATTGCATTATTTCTCTTTCGCTGACTAAAGTAATAAATGGATACTCAGAGTTTCGCTAGGTAAACTCCCCCTTCCCCTCAGCCTATATCCTATAATTCACCACAGTACCAACTGACGCGCCTCCTTATGAATAAACTGAAATCGGTTACCGAAGAAGCACAACGTATCTGGCAGCGGTTATCGCTAGATTTTCTTTCCGGCGCAACATCGCTTTACAAACGATTACGTAAATATTTTTCGAGAGTACTGTGGCTGATATTTCAAAAATGTACCGCCCATAGCTGTGGTTTCGCACTTAAAAATCTCGTCGACCAATTCCGGTCAATTACACTTTACCGCACAAAACATATGATAGTTTAAATTTTCGTACCAATTATACTAATTACTTATCAATTTCACGTTACTTCCACCCTTTACCAGTAGTTTTAAATTATAAAGAGGCGCCGTCGGTAAGGTTGGTACGAATATTACAACCCGAAACCAATGAACTCTTCCGTTACAAAACGACCTTTCCCTCCTGACCATGATCTCTTCCCTAGGTAGCAACCAATCCCTTGCCCAAAACTCTGCCTTCCACCCCCTCAACAACCCATTGAAACGACAATTATCCTAGATGACTAACGCATAGCATACCATACCTATCTGGAAAATTCACTGGCAAATCTAGCCAAAACATCGTGATTTCTTACATACAATAAATAATGTGGCTGATATCGTAGGATGGCAGAATCCCGAACTATTTGCTCGAGCTCATTTGGACGGTTCGGTAAAGCGCTTATCTTCATTATCTCCTCAGCTTATCCAGTTACAACTTGGACTTCGTTACTTTAGTAGAAGAGGGAGGGAGAGAGATTACAGGAAGGTGATGATTTCAACGAGTCGAATATTTTCAAAGATGGCGGCCTCTTACCGCTTTTTTGTTTCAAATTCGGTAAAAAGATTATTACATCAGCAAGTGATGGATATTCACTTCCGCATTTCACGTTTAAGCAATTAAGTCTCATGGTGAATAAAAGAAGGCAATCAAATGAAAGTCTTAAACTATAAGTTATAAGTTGTACTGTCTCTGATTTGAAAAAAACTGTCGTTTTACTTTCTCGAACACTACTTACACATTGTAGAGAATGTTACGTAATGCGTCAAAAAAAAAACTTAGTTGGTTTTCACGGTTATTTCTGTATTTTTGGAAATTACAATAGTTTGAATTTCTTTGGTGTATTCCTACAATTACAATATTGAGATAGCGATTTTTTCTTTAAATGAAATTTCTTCTTCAAAATTAGTACTTTAATTAATGCCAAGTTTATTATTTTGAAAGTGTTTGTAGTTTTTGCGCTTTTTTGAGTGAAATATGGGTAATGTTAAAGACAAAATTTTGTCAAAAACGGCTCCAAATTGCGTCTATAAGCTTTTACTGAATACTGAATGCACTGAAAGACATGATATGTACACCATTTTGATATATTCTTTTGATTTTTGAAAAATTACTCGTGTAATTTTTTTAGCATATATCTCAATTTATATTATAAATGTATTTCATTGTTTAAGCGTCTTTTAACACAAGTTTCTAAGTGTCTCTAATGATGGTTTTTCACAAACCAATACGTTTTTTACTTTCTCGTATACGTACCTATATTGGTAGTAATATAGAGTAAGTTATGTAATGCTTCGGAAAATTGAATTTGAGTTTTCAAGGGAAAGGCACGTTTTGGGATCCCCTAAAACCGAAAAAGTTTTCTTGTCAAGATGTCCGGCCGGCCGCGAACAACACTAGCGCTTAAACTATTTGTAGACTTTTCCAGAATTAATATTCTAGGGTCAATCTATTCCGGCTCCAATCTGTGCGTTATTTTGAAAAAACAATTCTTTGAAATGTGGGGACAACATGAAGCGAAATTCTCAATAAGGTCTCCAACATTTTTCTTTAAATTTCTTGTAAAATAGTGTGAAATGCATTTATAAAGATAGCGTAAATCCTATTTTCATTGTTAACTCTGAAATATAGGAAATTTCAAAAGTTAGAATTTTATTCGGAGTCATCCTACAATTACGGTATTGAAGATAGATTTTTTTTCAAGAATTAGTTCTTTCATTAGCGTCACGTATTTTTTGGAAGATTGTAGTAGTTTTGGAAGATTGTGCTCTAACGACATTTTCCCCAAAAGTCGCCAATTTTTTTCTTTAAACTTTTGCACGGATAGTGTCAAATATACTGAATTTCAATATCATTTTGATGTATTATAATGTTTTAAAATCTACACAACTTTGTTTAAAAATGTATCTCATGTCATTAATGTGTTATTCCGAGCATTTTGTTTACGTTATTACATTTGTGAACACAAGTACTGCAAATAATTTTGAACGAAGTTTCGCAAAATTGCAATTTTAAAAAGTTATATGAAAATGAGCTCAAAATTGCAAATTTTCAGAAATGCTCAAACAATATTTTCTCAAGAACAATTTTTTAATGAAAATTTGCATAAAAGACCATTTTACTCTTATTGTAATATTATTAAAGACATATTTCAATTGTACTATTAAGGGACCGAAAAATTCAGAAAATGTGAAAAAATGTCCTTTTTGGCGCTGGTAGGTAGTAGCTGGGAAAAGGATGGTTCAGTAGCTAGTCTGGGCAAATGAGATTTGAATTTAAATTAGTGTGATAAAGACTGTGTCACTCCGTAGCACCTCTAGTTTTTCTTTTCCACCTGAAAAGATCCATCTTGTGTAGAGATGAGTACACTTGACCTGTTTAGTCTATCTTTCCATTTACAATCTGTCATTTATTCTTCAACTTATTCAACAATGGCGGTCCACATAACATAAGAAAATTATATATAGCGTACACATTTATTTTCGTGTACACGTATTTAACATTTTTTTGTTTTGTAGGTTTGAAAGACATGCTCAAGATATCTTATGGTAGTAAAGAAGACTGCTTGGCACTCCACCAAAAAATTCAAGATATTCAAAAATTACAACTTCAAGTAGAAATTCTTATATTTCTGAAAAATAGTTTTCCTTTCTTAAATGATTTACAAAATGACCACATAGCACTTGCTCATCTTTACAAATCCTATAGTGCACTGTGCAACATTTCATCTGTGATGGTACCTGTTCTTCTGAAAAATTAAAATAATTTATGAATATGTAAATTAAATAAAATATAATAGGAATGTGTTTTGCAATAAATGGTCAGCATAGATATGTGGAAAATATGTTATTGAAAGTATATGCATTCTTTTATTGGTAGATCAAAGATTTTGTGTCCTAAATTTGTTATAATATATTTATTTGCAGAGCAAAATGTAAACGTTCAATAAAATGAAAACATTTATAAAGTACTGATTGTGCTAATAATTTCTTTAAAATATTGAGTATTGCAGACATGTCCAAAATGCAGGTTTATTGTTGGAAACATTATGCAAATGTATTCCATAACAGAATGTCCAAGAAGTATTTGTTCTTTTGAAAAATGCTGACTCCGTAGTATCAGAGAATGTGTGTACCAGAGTACGGTGTCTGTGACGGACGTTCCGTATAGTAAGTATTCTTATGTTGATGTAGTTATGTTATCTGAGGGAGGGACGTTTGAATTGTGAGCGCTTAGAAGAGCGAGGAATCCGAAGTCTTGAGTGCGGGGGAAGTCTCGGGGACGCAGAAAGGACAGTATCACGGAGGTGGGCCGCTGAGAGTCCTTCAGAAAGGAAGGCACTACTCCAGTGATTTGTGAGCGCACCCAAAAGTAGTGTACGGCCGCCTATAGTGGCCAGGACCAAATCAAATAAGAATAGGCAGGCAACTTACGGAGACAAAAGGAGCGCATTACAATGCTACTAGCGGAGAAATGCCAATGTCGAGAAAATAGAAAATGTCTACTACCCTGTTCGCAAACAACACCGACGCCCCCTACGGCAAACGTAATGCGAACTTTAAATCCAACGAAGGTGCAGTGTGATGTGAAGGAAAGTGCACCAGATGGTTCCATAGTAACTGCAGGTATAACGAGAGTTTGATATCCTAAAAAGACCCTCGTGCAACCTAATATGGATGTGCAACACCTGCGAGGACTACCTGAAACAAAATCACGGAAGATGAAACTGAAAAAGATGAGGATGGAGATACAACAAAATAAAAGCTAGTGGTTTGAAATTGTGAACATTTGGTGTGAAAAATAAGCAGAATGCGGGAAAGGAAAATAGTTAAAAGTTAATCAATAATACGATACTGATAGCGTTGGCAAACAAATGGATCGAAAAATATATGATATTAATTATTAAACACAATGGCATTATAGTATTCTACAAATATATAAATGTATTCGCTTTTATTACCGCGAATGAAAAGTCATTATTGCCTTTTATCTGTGCGGCGTTGCAACAATGGGTAACAACCAACAATGATCGTTCATTCGTTTTCACATTGGACACAATTTCAAATGAACTAACAAATAGGCCTAATATATAAATAGGATTAAAATGAACTATCCATCCTGCTGAAGCATCCAACTGCGTAAATTGGGAGCGGGCGACTGAAGGCTAGCAATTATATTTTTTGTTATGTTACGTATCTTCAAATACTAAGATCCCTTCCCCGAGCGCGCGTTTGCTGATGAACCTTGTGCGACGGACTGTTACATTAAAAGTATCCGTTAAACAGTCGCAAAAAATCAAAATTACTAAAAAAATGTTTTTCTAACATATGACTATTTATATCATTGAATTCGTCTGTTTATAATCATGATAGAAAAAATATGTAAAGTTCTATTTGAAAAAACAAAGTTACCTCAAATATTTCATAAAATACACGTGATAAAATGGAAATGAATACACATCAATTAGCCCCATTCCCCCATGCACTTATGTGAAAACTGCACTGCAATACATTTAATCGTTCAAAAGTTGGTGCTAAAGTTACGTGACTCACCTGTATACTACGAAAATATGAAGCAAACACTACCACATGTAGATCTTTAAGTAAATCTAATTAACAAGTGCTTCACTGAGTGGCGTAATGTTCGGGCCTGTATACAAGAGACCCGTTTTAGGGGATATTTTTGTTTTTTAAGACTACTTATGCTAGATTTACACTTTTTATAAAGGGGGCCCGGAAAATGTTTTGCGGGCGGGCACTTATTTCGTTACGCTATTGGTCTCACCACAGGAAAAATCCCTCAATGATGGAGAACGCTACCCTGAAAATGCTGTATGCTGAAAGGAAGATCCGAACAGCCCGGAAGAGTATAGAGTAATAGCACTACAAAACAACAAACAATAAACAACAAACTTGACCCTAGAACGGATACATAAAAGTCGCATAAATTACAGCATACATGGGGTTACTGGTAACTCCTGTTTTTTTTTCAAAAACGTATAAATAAATTTTAAATAATGGTTACAGAGGGTGTTTCAACAAATTTATTAATAACTTCAGATTACATTATGCATGTAGTACGTCTTTTCGATGATCATCACATACAGGTTTATGATACTTATAACACTGTATTTGTTTTCCTGTCACAAGGGGCACATCTTGGCTGCTTTCCAAGACTAACTGGAGTTTGCATATATCTTCAGTAATTCCATCTTTTTTCTTTGCTGGAAGACATAAAATATTATCTCTGAGTTCCTAGTTTAAATTCTTGGACCAGCGTCTTTCAAGGTTTTCTCTCGACATTTCAAACCCCAATTCCATAAAGAAAATTGCGTCTTTTAATTTTTTTCTTTTGAGACATCTTAAACAGTATCAGAGAATTGATGCCAGCCAGCTTCATCAAGAATTCCAAAGAAGTACCTAACTGGCAATGTTCTGATTTTTCTTGCAACAGTATAGTAGTGAAGTATTTTGTCGAAAATGTCAACTCTCCCTTTTGAAGAGTTCTACAACTATTATCTCAGGTTTCTTTGTGGTATTATTTACTGTTTTAGTAGGATACTGTAAATAAAAGCAATCTGATTTGGATTTCTTCGGGGTGAAAGATACCAAAGTCATATTCTTCTGAAAAGCGAATTGTGACATCTCTTTGGATTTGTTGAGAAGAAACTGTGATGAGATTTCTTTTATTATTCCTACTACTGTGAGATCATACTCTTTTAGCATAGTTTCAGCTAGTGGAACGACATGAACAAATTATCCATGGCGATGTTCCTGTTTCATGGAAACATTAAGTGAGAGTTTTTACATATTGATTTAGCAATGGCAATTTAGCAAATTTTGATACCATATCTGTAGGTTTTGATTGATATACTCTCTAAATGGGCAGTGCCCACGAAATCCCAGTAGCTGTTCATCTCTGGTACAAAATGCGTGTGGTGTTTAGCCAGTAGTACAATTTCCAATGAAACATGCCCAGAGTTCACAATTGGAGCGAACTTATTTCGATTTCTATGTGTTTTGTAAAAACGCAAGCAATTTAACAAAAACTTAAATTGAGTTTCACTCATGATCGGTAAACATGATGGCATATTTTATTGAACATTTCTTCAACACACAAATGTCCATCTTTGTGTCATAGATATTCTGGCATCTGTGTACTCCCTTTCCCGTCCTATTTCTTGATTAGTATATTTGGAAATTTCTGAGATATCTGTGAATAAAATTTTCCAGCTCTCAAGTTCTGACGAAACACTTTTTTGCCACCGCATAATCTTAGAACAATACTTCTTAAATCTAAATAAATCCAAATCTTTGAGGTGTTTGTGTGTCGAGGTTCACTGGAAATCGAAGTAAATCCATTTTTCAGCTTTAACACATTCTAAGTTAGTGCAGGTGCATCGTCGATATCTGAAACTTCGCTCTTCGAAATAACACTACTGTATTCACTTTGTATCGAAGCATTATATTCACAGTCAGTAAAATGACTTTCAAAATCATCGCTTTCATTTTCACTAATTCAGCGAACAATCTGCTCTTCACATTTCGAATCGTTCACATTCATCTTCATCCTTGACCTCGCGAACAACACAACGTAATCAGCATACAGAGATTACTAGCCACCTGAGCACAATATTTCCCTGAGTCTCAATGTAAAACTGAAACGAAGTAAATGGCAGTTTAACGTACTTCCCATTGTTAGAGAATACACAGTGTTTCACGTTTGCCAACTTCAAATTTTAAAAGTTGTACGTAGTTGAGAAGTGAGATGGGGTTACGCGTAACCCCTGTATACATTCTAGGGTTAAGACACTAACACAAAGGCTCACACAAAGACGTATTACGCAAGTGGAAAATGTGATGCCAGATCAGTAATGTATATTTAGGCATGGAAGGTAAACAATCATGAAAATAGATGCCCTCGTGAAGAATATTCTCACGCAGCTAGATAAACAAAAAAATTTGTCTTTGTAGATATCTCTAAAGCAGTAGGAGCTTTTGTTATACGTTTACAAATTAATGTTTTACGTTTACAAATTAATGTTTTGACAGTGTCAACAGATGTATTCTACGCAACATGCTAGTAAAAATTGCTGAAAAAACATAGCTAACGAGGCTTACCTTAAACATAGTGACCGAAAATTATATACAAATAGATAACAAAATAAATGTATCTGACGACATGGACTAAAGCGAAGGGATGTTACGAGAGAATCCTTCTAACGCACTTATCGTTATAATAATGCTGGATGACCTGGACAAGAAAGTAAAAAGCTCATCAGACAATGTAGACATGTACCGTAACAGTACATCGATTCACGCTGTAAGGAGACGTCCTTAAATTACGTAACGCCAAACAGGGGAGGGTGTTTGAGGCAGAGTTACCTGTGTTACATAGGGGTAGGGGGAGTTAGCTTAGTTCTACGTGGCACCAATTTTATTACACATTTTCTGAAATAATTCCTTTTTTTTTCTTTCAGTCTTATACTAAAATATTAACTATTTTTTTAAATTAAATAAAGTGAAAGATGTGTAAACTGTCACAATAAATGAAAATCTTTTTCATTACGTTTTTGATTGAATCTGTAAGATTACGAATAAATATTCAAAACTCCTGCGCAGCGTCCTAAACCTTACCCGTATCCTTATTCCTTCCCAATTCTGGCCGCTGGGTAGTGACGCAGGAGCGCGTGAGAGGTGCATACGCAGAGATGCTATCTGGCGGTCCTCTTGACAACTGACTAAGGAGAGAAGTGACGGACTATGTAATTAATGGAGGGTAACTCCAAAAGGGCGAAGCGCTCAACGACCCCCAAGGGATTTGGAGTATTCCGCGCCGCACCCGCCGCGGATCTCCTGCACCTGTCTATGAGGCCCACTCACGCGAGCGAACTGCGGCCATCATTATTGCCTTGGTATCAGTGAGGCGTTACAGCAATGTGTTGCAATACGCAACTATGCCCGCTAATTCCTGTGGGATAACATTTTGCAAATTAGATTTGATGTTCGTACCCTTGGCAAGAAAACGAAAACGGATAAAAATATAAAATGAAGTATAATATTGTTATATTCATCAAAATTACTGATTTTTTACGCGCTTCACTCTTCATTCCCACATCTTATTATGCGAAGCGAACTCATCTATTCGTTTTAACATTTAACTCAATTAAAGGCCACAATTTAAAACATGTTTTAAATAAATTATAAAAACATTAATTTGTAAACGTATAGCAAAAGCTCCTACCGGTCCGGATGGACGAGATCGTTAAGGCAGTAGTGCCGTCGTACCGAAGGATCGCGGGTTCGAGTCACGTCTCGGGTATGGTTGAATTTGTGTTCGTCCTTTCACCCCCTAGCATCACCATATCATGTCAACTCCATATACCGTTATCATACCGTTAAATGCAATAGTGGTCGTTAATAACTCAGATGTTGAGGCGACCAGGAATATAAAGAAACTCGAATGTAAGAAACGATCAAAGAAATATGAAATAATATAAACATTCAAATAAGCATCCCGCTGGAATTACCCCACAATATTATTTAAGAAGCGCAGTCAATTTGGGAGCGGGCTATTATGTTTGTCACAAAATTACACAGAAAATACTTATGTTTTCAAAAAATGCATCATGACCTTATTTTAAGATCTGTTTTTTATGAGCACATTTAATTGAGAAAGAACATTGTATCTTCAGAATTGTAGATAGTTGCCAAAAATTTTTAAATTTTCGCAAAATCAGTCATTTTACTGAACATGAGACCTGCAGCAGTCTCTTAAGCGTTCTTTAAGCTCTCTGTGATCCCAATTTAATTAAAAAAAGTGCGGTTTTTAAGGAAAAGTGGTTTAAAGAAAATAAAATTTGTATTTGACAGAATTTTACAAAACACTCTTTAAAAAAAAAAAAAAAATTGAACATGACCTTATTTGAAGATTGTTTTTGATGAACATGTTTCATTATGAATAAACTTGTAGCTTCATAATTCTAGTTGTAGGAAGCCGCCGAACAAATTTTGAATTTTTTCAATTTGAATTTTTCAATTGAATTTTTTCAATCCGAAATCAGTTTTTATAACCAACATGAGACCTGTTGTATTTTCTTAAACGCCTTTCAACCTATTCAACAAGAACATATTATCAACGATAGAGCCATAATTGAGCCAAAATTGTTTAAACTAAATTATAAATTGCCTATTTTTATTCAATGTTACGCTATACTCAAATTTTCTAAAAATTGTAAAATGATCTAATTTCAGAATCTATCTTTAAGGAATAGTTTGTCTAAAAGGTCGAGCAAGGAACGGACGTAAAATTTAAGGCTGCATCAGCTGATATCGGATATCGACTGTCACTGACAATATACGCCCTACAGCGCTCGCTCACAGCTGATTGTGGTTTACAGCTGTTCAGCCTGCTCGGTCCATCACAATTATTTCTACAAGTAGTTATAGAAAAGTCCGCTGAGGTTGTGTTCTTGTTTTTAAGCTAAAGTGCCTTTCCAGCGAAAATGGCCAATTGCCGAAGTGTCGTAAAGCATTATGAGTACGATCTGTTTAAATTTTATCCGAAGTCAGAAATTATTGTGTGGTATTAAAATGATATTATTTTCAGGAAAATGAATGTTCAACAATTGGGAGATTTGTGGAATCACTTCAATAGAAAAGGACCAACAGTTGATGTGCTTCGAGAAATCTTAATGTATTATATTCATCATAAATATTTCCCGCCTGTAATGCAAAAGACTTGTGATACATTGCTTGCCTCTGTGGATTTAAAGCATGTATCCAAGAAACAGAAAAATATAATTTTTCAAATTATGGAAGAAGTGAGTGTATACCTGGAAAGTAGTATTGTTGAACAAGTCACTTTTGCTTCAGATAAGAATAATCATACTTCATTAGTTAACTGCATTCTCGTTGGAGGTTTAATTCCTTTATTAGATGAAGTCACAGTAGAAAAATTACTTAGGTATGTGAAGTATGTTTATGAAATATTGATAAGATATTTTACTTTTTAATACAAGTTGCATTTCTTCTTGTTTTGACCTTTTTAATTTATTTATGTACATTAACTTTATTATTAGGTACTTATTTACTTCTTTAAACTGTGAAAATTTTTTTAGCTTCTTTTGTTATGAAATTATAAAACATTTTCTTTGAAAACTGTTTTTTATTTACAGTTTCCTAAAAAAATCAGAGGTGCCTGTGGAGGAACGAGGGAAACTCCTATTATGTTTACTTGTTATTCATGGAACTTACCCCACTTTAATATCATCAGAAAATTTATCAAGATTGGGAAATTTAATGGAAACTTGGTTTACCCCTGTACAAAGCAAACCAGTTGCTTCTTCTGTTTCATTGTTTGGTCGCTCTGATTCGTCTGCAGCCACTGAAGTTGATGGCAGTTGTGCTGGAGAAGTACACACAGTGTTAACTTTAGGTATGGGTGCCGAATATTAGTTTCATTAATTTATTAGTAAAATTTGTAAATAAAATTAAAAAATAAAGTATAGAAATATTTTAAAATTATTTCTGTTCATGCTTCCAGCTAATAACTTCAGTGACAATCATCTGATGAGTATTCATTGTTTCTCCACTATTCGAGAGTGGCTTGGAAAACAGATGATTCACAAGAATAGAAAACTAACAGAAAGTTTACGAGAGTACTGTAATCTTGTTGTAGAACAATGCTTTAGGCCTGCTCGAAAAGAACATGATATTGCGCTTCAAAAGGCTGTGCGTAACTGTAATTCTTGTTTATGGTTGTTGCTGTTTAAATTCTATTTAGTGAAAGTTATGTAATGTTTGTAGTAATTGATAGAACTTTTATTGTCTTCTTTAAGGTGTTATGTGAGGTTCTTGATATAATGAGTCAATTGGTACAGATGGATACATCAAATGGGCCTCATTGTCTAAAAATAGTTAAAAGAATTCAAAATAATATTAAAGAAAATTTTAAAGGAGATTATCGTGATATTCATGTTTTTGTTCGTGTCTTATCTTTTCTATTAAACTTCGGTAAGTGATAATATTTTGTTACTTTTAATTTTTTAAATTGCGAATTATATGTTGTTAACCAGGGATTCTTCAAGTATGTAATTTAATTAAATCAACACAAATTGCAGGAGAATCGACAGGTTACAATTCACAATTAGTTTGTGAATATTTTTTGCAAGACATGGTCTATCGTAGTTATACATCTGGATTGGCTGCCACAGATACAATTCTATTTCTTTTAGAAAACAGGAATAAATTGATAGCTCTTCAAGAACCATTACTACAACGATTTTTTCCCAATATATTAAAAATTATTGCATGTCATCCTTGTGTTGTAATTGAAGAATTCATTGAACTACTTCCCGACTTCATATCGCCATCTACTGCAGTTGAGGTATATTGAAAACCTTTATGCGTTATTTTTGAATTTTTATTATAATTTTTTTATAATTTATAATTTATTGTGTCTTGCCGGTGTTGTTGCCAAAATAAACAATTATATCCTCTAGAGAATTATTAAATCACTGCTGAGAATTTTATTAAACAGCTATTACTTATTCATTTAAATGAAAAAGGGGTCTATTTAATTGCACCTCCTTAACAGTTCTTTCATTGTTCATTTTAATTAAACTGTATAAACTAATGAAGAAATAGACTAGTAAATCTAAATGCATAACTAGTATGTAAATGTTATTGAAATTTCAAATATTTTTCTAAATATTCTAATAGAACAGATAGTAAATTTTGCAGATGTGAAATTAAAAAGACAAAATTTTTGTTCAAAAACTTTTATGAAATGGATAAAATTCAATATAACACAATATTATTTATTATGTTACAATATAATGCTGGATTCTATTCCAAAATCCAATACATATTTTGCCTTTTTTGGAGTTTGTTGTTTTCAGCTAGTGCCGTTAAGGTTCTTCCTAATACTATATAATCCAGACATACTAAATATTGACATAGGTTTAGTGAAAAATATTCCAAAGGAAGAAAAGTAATTTCTATTTTACCTTCATGTATAATTTGAGTCAGAATTAAATATCATTATTTGTAACAGCAGCTCCTTGCTTCCTGTCAACTCATAAGATGTTACATTGCTCACAGGATTAATTTGTTTGCATGCTTCACAGTGAAAATCACATCACTGAGACTGTAGCCCTCACAGAATTAGAGCATCAAAGTACTGAAAAATTTAAATTAGCATAGCAATTAAAATTTTATAATTGAAAATGATTACATAATTGCATTACACTAAGTAACAAATTCTCTGTAGATAGTACACTTTCCCTGCTTTCTGCCTAGATTCATATAATTAAAAATAACTGATATGGTTTTACTGCTCTGATACAGGGGAATCTGAAGGTATAAACTTTTATAACAAAGATATAATTTTTTTATAACTTGTTATAGGAATCAATTAATTATACAAATTTCAATGG
Organism: Gryllus longicercus; assembly: GCA_038098605.1. Classification (NCBI taxonomy): domain Eukaryota; kingdom Metazoa; phylum Arthropoda; class Insecta; order Orthoptera; family Gryllidae; genus Gryllus; species Gryllus longicercus. Next base: position 107,609 of record JAZDUA010000436.1, on the reverse strand, counting down.
GATTATGATAATTAAATAATCAGTTGTGTTGTGTGATGGTGAACATTTTGTAAGTGATGTATGTGAGGGATGGCTGATTCATGATTGTCAGAACAGTGATTTATTTTACTATTGCTTTCAGGTATTTCATAGTATTTTAGATCTTCCTCTTCTTGCAGCAACATTATGTCTTCATCAAGCTCCCATGTTAGCACAAGCAGACAGTGCGGGCTCTATGGATACAGAATGGGCTACATTACTAAGAAGAGCCAGAAGTATAGAGTTTCAGCATGTTTTCAATTATATGATGAGAATTGAAACTGGGCAAGAAATTGCTCTTTCGAAGTATGTTCTTTAAAGGAATATTTTCTGTGAGAGCATAATTTTGAGAGTTTTTTGACAAGTTGAGACTGCCAATAGTGCCAGTAGTATTTTCCATTTTATTCATCTTTTAGAAAGTAATTTATTTATTTTTAGGATGCCAGCATATATGAAATTACTACACAAGATAAGTAATCATAGTCTGGTGATCACATGTTGCCAGATTGTTTCTCTACTTTTGGAAAGTTACTATGATGTAATAGAAAAGTGGAAGAATGTTTCTTGCATAGCACCAGTTGTTCTCGATATGTTTAATCGATTACAAGTTCTCTATGATTCTCCGGGTTACATACCATCTGTTCACAGGTGAGGGGAAATATTCTTTGCATGTTTTCTTTTGTTATTTAGATATTCTTGTACAATTCATATTTATTACCTATTTTATATTTTTTGTAATTACCATTACAGTTTTCCAATATGGACTATTGGTTATCCATTTTGGCAATGCAATTTTCATTTTAAATAATTGTCATTGTGAATTTTCTTTTTACTATCTGTATTTGAAGGAAGGGTCACTAAAATGTAATGGAACAGGAATGATGTAAAGAAAAAGAAATTCTTTTTTGACAAAAATGTTACAAATTTTTTCCCAATTTTTGAAAATACAGTGTGTGCGCCGAAAAGGGGACCAGTCCTACTTTCTTTGCTATTCTTTGAATACGTACGTGGGGACATAAAGAAAAACTTCGGAGCCATTTCTGAGAAAATAATTGTTTAAAATTTAAAAATTGCATACAATTGAAGCAAAATTACTCCAAAAATACTCATTTTCAAAAAATTCAAAATTAACTTGTTTGAATATGTTTCTGATGTTTGATTAAGAAAACAATATTTTCATAATTTAGTTGTAGGAAGATGCAGAAAATGTTTGTATTTATGCAATTTTAAAAAATCAAGGATTTCAACAAAAATAAGACCGCCATTCTCTTAAGCTCCCTTTACCCTATTCAAAATTTAATAAAAAAAATAAAAATTGATGAGTTTTATTGACAAAAAATGTTTTAAAAAAATTTTAAAACTGTATATTTCACGTGAAACTCCACAAAAACTACTTCAATTGGCGAAAAATTGTAAGCGTCCTTATTTCAAAATCTGTTTTTAAAGAACAAATTTTATTAAGGGAAAAAATCTCTACAATTAGTTGTAGGAAAAACCTGAAAAAATGTGCTTTTGCATTCTCAGGGCCGTCATGCAAAGTACCCCACTTCCCAATTCAAATATCTGTTTCAAATTCTATACCTGTGTTTTCATAACGTGGCACCTCAAGGCACGGTGAATGAAAGAGATATTGCTTGCCAACACAATGCTCTGTGACGTCAAAAATATCTGCTCTCCTGCTCGGAACCGTGGCGCGGAGCAAAGATAGTGCCGGAGGCGGCGGTGGGCATACAGTGTTTCATTGATGGGATATGGGGAATTTCACGGATATGGGGGGGAAAGTTTCGCTCGATAATTACGTTTTTAAATGGTAATTTAAAATTATTTAAACGTTTATGATTGAATAAAAAATGAATAATTAAAAAAGAAATGTAGGTTATTTCATAACACAAAGCAATATCAGACTGTATTTATCGTTACCAGTGCTGTAATTCCACTTTGATTCATTTAACTCGCAACCTCTTTTGGAGAAGACTGTTCTAACATTCTAATACAATATTTTATACTATACTTTTTATAATGTAACATTGTAGTTTGTCTCGAACCAATAACACAGGCACACAGAATTAAAAATGTTTAATAAGTAAAATAAAAAAGACCCGAAGACTTGACACATATTTCACTATGTATGTCAATGTGCTAAATCCTAATCTTAAGCTAGAATTGTGCTACCACCCTCCAGTTTTTTAACATATTTCCCCCCCTGTCTTATTGCAGATTGACAAAAGCGGAAATAATTTAACTGATAGAATATTTCACAATTACAGTACACACAGTAAAGCCACTAGTCAAATTAAAAACCCCAATTCGTAAATCTCTATTATCAAGAACCTTCGTCTTCTTTGAAATATATAATCATATACCGATAACATTAAAAAATAGTAAGTTTAGATGTAGATTTAGATTTATTTAGTCAAAAAAACAGTAAAAACTGTATATGATGTATGGGAGAGAAGATTATCTGCGCACCTTTCTTGAGTTCAAGAATTCCTTCCCGTCATTTTAACTATAAATAGTCGAAAGATAAGTTAAAGTTTAAAATAAATAAATAAAAATAAATTTTCAAAATCTCAAGATTAGCAATATTTGAAAAAAATCTACATTTTCGTTTCCGATTTATAGAAAACTTATTTGCATCTGTAAACAAATTGCAAGTATGATTTTCCTGCATTGCTAACAAAAGAGTAACTCGCCCTTACCTCTACTCTTACCATTACAAGCAAAAGGAGAGTTCAACAAAACATGCACATAGTGAAGCCACCTTTACGTCCAGAAGTAAAACAATGGGCCATCTGAGCATTTGCTCAATCGGTCAGGGAAACTGGACAAAAATCTGATGGAGATGGAGGTCATTGACCCGGATGCTGAAGTATATTATTTGTTACAAACATTAAGTCTTTTTAAAAAAAATATACAATACAAATGAAAAACTAATTCAATATATATCACCGTTTTGTTAAAATAAACATTATTTTTTTGATAATCAGTATAGTCTCTAATTTTATAGAAACAGTTATGCAGCAGAAAAGATTTTACTTTCAACCTAAATTTGTGAATCGACTTCGATTGTTTAATGTCATCAGGCATGAACGTGATTTTTACGACATGTGTTGTAATTATAAATATTTGTATTGAAATATGTTCCTACTGTTAAGTGAGTCACTTTTCACAAATATTACAGATTCGTAAATATATAGGCAAGGCATTGGTAAAATTCCAAGATTAATGAAGAGAGGCTTGTAGGTATCATGTGGATAGCATTTTGTCATTATTCAAATAATTTTCTTTTGCAATCTAAAGGTCTGAGTACTACATGACGAGTTTCCCCAGAATTTTATGTCATATCTCAGCCAGGAATGTACAATTGCAAAATACATGTAACGAGCTGCATGAGGGCTGACAGAATTTGAAAGAATTCTGAATGTGTAACTTAATGAACTTAATTTAGTGTTTAATTTGGTTAGTTGTACATTCCATTTGAGGTTTGGCTGAATTGAGAGACCTAGAAATTTTGTTACCTGAACCTCAGCTAATTCCATATTGTTCATTGTTCTTGAATATTTTCAAACGCAAGATAAGGATTTGGATTTTAAATCATGATAATGATATAAACAAGTTAACTGAAATATTGCATTAAAACATAATCAGACTCCCCACTTCTCCCGCAACTATAGCGGAGCTAGGGCTCAAGAAAACGATAACGGCGATTAGTACATTACGAGTATTTTCCCTCTATTAAATCCTGTTACTACGAGGCAGGTTTTTAAAACATCTTGAAGGCCGGAGATAATAGACCAAACGAGGGCCGTTTGCCCCTAATTAGTGCTTTGCGAACTTCTTTGTGATAAAATAAAATGTATTAGTTAAAATTGCTTAAACCCGAAATCGGAATTCGTGAAGTTTTGCAGCGTATGTGTTTTACGAATCAAAATACATTCAAATGTCATTGGGCGGTGAGATGGTGGAAACTTATGCGGGTTTACCAAAAATGTTTTACTTTTTTATGCCCAAATAAAAGTTATGTGTTTAAGTTGTATTATAAAAGGACTATTTAAATTTTCAGCACTAATAACAAAATGAAATCGGTGAATTGAATGTGTAATAAACAGCATATAAAATGTCTAAATTTTTTACTTGTCTCACAGGTGTTTACTTCTGCATTTCAAGCAGCTTTTCAAGGCTTGTCCTGGTCTGATATTCTCCATACCATCAGAAATAGTTGAATATGTTTCAGCAACCAAAAATTATGATGCTTTTCCACAGTTGTATATCCATATAATTTATGTTATTGGTGAACACAGCACCAGTGCTGACTGGTGAGTATTTATTAGTTTCCATGTGTTTTCAACTGAAATAGTTTGTAAATAAGAATCATCAGTTTTCAGAAAAAACAATATCAAAATTTTAATAAAGGCTTTTTTTTTTGTTTGAATTAATTTTTTGAATCTTTGTGAAATGATCTGTTTGATTAATATTTTAATCTTTTTCTCCAGGGATACCCACAACAGACTACAATTAATACAATATTATGAAGTAATTGAATGTACGATTTACCAAATTTTGGCCCAATTTGCTACAAGTGAATCAGTGTGTTTTGAACTGTTAAATGTGGCTAGCTCTACATTAGCTAAGGTAATATGCAATATTATTCTTGAAATATTAATACTTACAAAGCATTGATGTTAAATGTTTGTCCTAACTCAAAAAATTTCTCCTTAGAGCATAAGATATGATCCAATCATAAAAATACTTGAAAACTTATTTTAAACACATGTTGTATTATCAATCCAGGCTGAAATGAAAGTTAGTTGCTTCGTCTGAAAAGATAACTTGCTGAGGCTTCCTTTTGACGCAAGCATATAACCAGGATTTTCTTTCAAAAGGAACTTACATTTTTTCAGGAGAGAGAGAGAGAGAGAGAGAGAGCGAGCGAGAGAGAGAGCGAGCGAGAGAGCGAGCGAGAGAGAGAGCGAGCGAGAGAGAGAGAGAGCGAGAGAGAGCGAGCGCGAGCGAGCGAGAGAGAGAGAGCGAGCGAGAGAGAGCGAGAGAGCGAGCGAGAGAGAGCGAGAGAGAGAGAGAGCGAGAGAGAGAGAGAGAGCGAGAGAGAGAGAGAGCGAGCGAGAGAGAGAGCGAGCGAGAGAGAGAGAGCGCGAGAGAGATATGTGTGTGTGAGTGTGTGTGGATGTGTGATAAAATAATCCCACAAAATTCTTCCTTCTTATTTTTTAAGGTGCATAGAAATTTAACATACAATTTTATAAATTACTTTATTTGTCCAATATATTAAAATTTGTTCTATTTTAATCACAGCATAAAATAACATTAGGTTGTTAATATATAATCCAATTAAATGACACAATGCTTAAATTCTATTAAACTTAATCTTGTTTTTGAATCGAATCTTGAGACATAAGGAGTCACGAGCCAAAGATTGTGTCAGTATAACTCAGAAGTACATTTTTTTAAGTACAAACAAATTTTTATTTTATGAATTTAAATAGAAATCCTATGAACTCCTCCCCCCCAAATAGCCCCCATCATACTTTAAAAATTCCACCAAATCTAGTGGGGAAATTCACAAATCTGGCAACCCTGCCAGATAGTTAAAAAGTGTACATCGAACTGCGTATCTATTATTATCTTTTAGGTAGGTATTCATAGCTTCACGATTAGCATACAGCAGTAGCATCAAATTACCATACCATAATAAAAATATTGCATAATTCATCATTCTTTTTTTCTTCAAATTTTTAATGCATATTACTTCAAATTATTTTAAAGATATTTTTAATTGAGAATACTGTGCATTGAGGGTAATACTGTGAATTCAATTTTCAGTAACTGAATGAATTTTCCCGAAATTTTAATAGTTATTTGACTAGAATATCTCAGATTATAATTACATTTGTGATCACAGACATATTACATTACACTCAATAATGGAAAATTTTAACGTCTGATCAACTTGTCTGCATTGGTCATGCTACCCTACATTATAGCATAACAAAATCAATTGTTAAATTTGATTGAAAATGTTGTTTATTCTTTAATATAAAAAAAAACTAAATCTTTGCATTCCTGATTTAAAAACATGGTCTTTCAATAAGATTTTAACACATAAATGGAATTCGTGAAAAAATGTTCAAAAATGTACTTGAAGTTCAAAAATATTTGCTTCTAAATTATAAACTTGATTACGAGCAGTGTGTTTTCTGTATTCCTGGTAAACACAAACCAAATCACACAGAGATGCAATTATCAGAATACATTTACATGTTATCTTTTTGCATTCTATGAAAATATATTTCACAAAAATATTCGCATATTTTGTCTTTTCTCATGAAAGTATTCACTTTGTATGTAAATCACAAAAATACAATTTTTCTATGACTATTACTTGATTTATGGAATGTGTCTTCATACCCTACATCACAAACATTTTACATTACACCTAGGTCATTCCAAGCAAAATTGCAGGTTTTCTGACAGAAAGTCTAAGATTTTTTAAAATATTTTAGTATGTTAATGCACTAATAATGAACAATTAAAAGACAAACTTATGGAATTTATATTTTTATTGGTTTAGAAACAGTTATGAGTTCGACATGTAGTATGGCACAAGGTAGTTAATAATTAAAATAACTCTGACGTTCATATAATGAATAAAACTTCTAAGACGGATATATTGTTTTAAAGATAAATCAACTTGTTTTAAGAGGTTGACAATAAAGATATTTGTTTATAATAAAAGAAAGTACTATACAGGGCAGAGATAAATCCAACAAATCAGTGATTAAAATTGATTCAGCTGGTCTATGAGTTATGCTTTTCCATTTGAATAAATGCACTACGATTGCTTTCAACTGCGAATCGCTCGCACGTTCTCTCTACAGAGCAAAAATACGAGTCCTATACTTTCCGCATATGACCAACACCTTTTCGCATCGCTGCCGAGATAAGGAATAGTCGTTACAACTACCATCTTGATTATTTCTTCTCCTACTTTATCCTCTCTAATGTAGGGGCTACCTTCCCTCTCCCTCCAGCCAGTAAAACGCAGTCTCTACTTTGGGCGGCAATTAAAACGGATTCATATATGCGTTCGCTCTCCGAATCCACGTATGCGTTCTGTCTTAATATATCACGGAAAAATCTGTATATACCGGAACCTGTACAAGCCGGAAAAATTCGCTGGGTGTGAAGTTATGTTATTTTACACAGCATAAAATGGAACGGATCGCGATCAGTATTGCGATCATACGACATCTAGCGGTGCGACCGAGAAAGACGCCTAATAGCGTGAGATATTCCATCGTGAACCCAAGTAGAACGGCGTCGACTCGCTGGCCGAAGGGATGTAAGACTGAATGACCGACTTGACGAGACTTGACAAAAATTGTAATTACTGAACAACGGAGGCGCCAAACTCCCAACAAGGGTTAAAGAGACGCGTTGCGTCATCGACGCAACACGTTAAAAAAATTAAAATGTATCGTGAATGGAATTAATTTAATTATTCATGAAATTCATTTTTCCAGTTGGCTACCAGATGTCAGGATCAAATTCCTCGAGCTGTATTGTGTTTAAATAAAATAAGAATGCAGTTTTCATCAACTTCCTTTAATCATCATGAACTTATTATTCGTGATCGGATTGAAGAACTACTGTGTGTTCTTCAAAACCCTAAGTGAGTATTTTTTTGTTCTTGGATTCTTATGCTTTCAAGTGGGTAAAGAAAAGGGTAATGGACGATCTTACCAACTTCCGAAATCTTGATCGTTACATGACCCTGTAATGAAAACGTGTATTTCGTTATACCAAATTGTGTACGCATCTGTTTCCGTGGTCGCTGATTACGAATCCGAGATCAATGTCTGATAAAACAAAATAACAAATAAATGTTTTAACTAATAGCATTATCGGTCTGAAATTGAGTTCAAACAGGTTTTCGGGGTCGCTGATTGCGAATCCTAAGTCAGTTTTGGAAAAAGAATAAATAATGGTTTAATTGCACGAATTTATTAAAATCGCAAATAATTTAACATGTATTGGAGTAATATTGTAATACTGAAGTTCAGTTAATATTACTTTAATTATTTTTAAAAGTAGGTTGTCGAGGTAAGGCTAATTTCAAACTTTTCTTTATAAATACGCGAGAAGAAAAATATATCAGTACCAATGAACAAGTAAATTTTATAATGTGGCAACTGATTGAAAGAATTGGTATAATATATAAAATTTCTCAAAAACAATATACCTAAGTATATGCATTTTACTTTTTTGTTTAATTTGTTCGTTAAGTTTGCGGGTGTCAACCCCAATAGGATTAATTTTTTAGTGAGAAAGTGTTTTAATGAATACAAAAGAAAGAGTATTTCCTGATTGGAGGAAGGCGTTGAGACGCATGGAAGGGCGGAGGGGAGATAGAATATACAGAAGTAGGCACCGCCATAGTGTAACCGTCCCATCGTGTTTCTGCCTGTATTGTAATTATTTTAATCTATTATTTATTTTACATTATATTCAAAATCTTTGGTTAAATTTCAATACTTATCTTTCTGGCACGAGCGGCATTGGCACTGGAATATTTGTATTAGGATCGTGAGACTGAAGTTCCTCCCGTACAGGATAGGGAAATTATATTTATAATTATTTTCTTTGTATTGATGATGGGAGGGAAATTAACCTTTCTTGAACTATAAAAAACAGACATCATTCAAATATGTACAGTATCGTGACCCATGGTACCGTTAATTTATTCGGCGGTGTTATTCTGCGCCGTCGTCAATTTCCTGTATGACGCTGCTGATAAAAATCATAACACAAAACAAGAAATACCATTTAACACAGTAACAATGAATCTAACTTCACATTCACACTTAATACAAAAAATATTTACACTTCCCATTCATACTGTGCACGTTGTTAGTTTGATGGCCATCCACGATATTTCAAAGTATTTATCAAATCTATTACAGTGCTTGGCCTCATAAATTTATATGTAGAGGGAAACGGTCGGTTCTGTGATGGATGTTTATATTTTGCACTGGATGTGGTTAACCGATGTCAACATCCGGTGGTGTAACGTCATAAGGTCGTCCTTGTGATGTCACTAGGTCGTTGAATTCCCATCAGCTGTTGCCCATCATGCTGATGGCCCCCCTCTCCCCTGCCCAGTCTTGGTACTCCGCCCTGTCCTGCCTATCGACCTAAGAAAAATATTCTGGTCGACCGCGACGTAAGAGTAACAAGAATATGATCATTTTTTTAATTAAAAAAATTCCTGCATGTCCTACCCCTCATGAAATAATAACGGGCGTCTAGAGTAGGGGTGGAATACCTGGCTTGCGGTGACGTAGGGGGTGAATAAAAAGATTGAAACGAAAAATGATTGTTGGAAAATATTTCGTTTATGTTAAGTAACATATCATTATTGGAATAACACATTTTTTCTCTTAAAAAAATTAAAAATGATGATAGAATACAGTACAAAACTCATCATTGTCTCTCGTCTGACGGCAGCTAATAATGTTTGTACGCGCGGGGTAATATCTGATCTCCACTTCCCTGATTATGACGGTGTTGCCGTCAGCACGTGAATTTGCTCCATCCACCATTTTGACTGTACCATTCCGTCAGTGGGCTCGCCATTTCCACATTACCACACTTCCTATGCGTTTCTACGCAAAACCTACTAAATCTAGTACTTCCGTTGAATCCCATTCTAATTACTGAAGTTAGCGCGTACTCCAACACGCCTTCTCTCCGATAACTAATTTCACTCTCCAAAACACCAAAATTGCCAGCACATGCTACACCATCGGCATCTATCATCCCTCTGTGTCTTCTCCAGTCAGTCTAGTCTTTCGATTGTTTTTTCTCCAAATGCTTGCTTTTGTCTTTCACAGAGATCTTTTGGAACATTTTTTATATTCAAATTTCTTTTATTCTGATTTGGCCCCTTTCAGATGTTCGGAAAAATTTGTATTTTAATTCGTCGCGTTCTCCAAAGTTCATTGCCCTCCGGTTCACCTCCTTTGCCGAAATTCCCAATTATTTCGAAAGCTACTTACATCAGTTGCCTATACTCAATTGTCTTTCCGGGTCAGTATCTTTCTGCCTCTAGTTCTTGTAATTTTTGTACCTCCGTTTCGAATTGCTTCCGGATGATTCTTAAAATTATTTAGTCTTCCCAGGCCTGCTACCAGCATAGTTCCTTGGATTGATTTAGAAATAAACACTTTCGACTGCCATCCTTGCACCTTTGACTGTTTCCTTCTATTAAATTTGTCAGTTTAGTGACCTTATTGCATCTTTTTATTAATCATTGTGATGAGTCCGAATGGACCGTCACAATAGGACGGGAATAGATGGAATTCCTTTTTCTATTCAATAAAAATATTATGATAAATACCCCCAGCAACGCGGGGCCTTCAGCTAGTACCGTACAACGCAGTTTCAAGAAAAACCTCGCAACAATAAGAGTTAATACAAAGAAAAATAGACATAAATGTAAGAGAAAGAGAATGAAGAGGATTGTCGCCATTGAGAGGAAATCTAATTACAGTTTTAACAGCATCGATATAAATTAATTAACCATTTTCTGACAAGTTTTTTGTTGTATGTTTATATTGTACTCGTACAATATTGTCTATTATTTGCCACGCGTATTAGCAACATGTGATCACTATCGGCGATAGTGGTCAGTTTATTATTACTGAACCTACTATGTATTTTATGCATTTCTTAAGTTTTTAGGAATTCATTCGTTTAAGTGGTCTGTATCTTAGGTATAACGTCTTATATTTGTTAATTTTATTGTAATTTTTGTTTCAGTGTCGCAAATACCGTATGGTCAGTACAGAGCAGCAATACCTCAGTAACATCATTTGTGCAAGTGCTGTCTCATGTTACAGACTCTTAAATATATGATTTTAAGTAACAATTTTTAATATTTTATCAATTTTTAAATATTTGTAATTTTAAAAATGTTATTAGATTTCTAAAAACACGTGTGTGGTTGTACAAAAAACGTGACAAGACTGATTCTGAGCTTTGAATAAAGCGCCATCTTTTTTTTAATCATTGTAATAAATCAATTCAATCTGCTTTCAAAAATTTTAAATAATTATTAGTAGAAATTGGTAATCATACATTTTATGCAGAGTATATGTTGTTTCTGATTCCAGTACCTTCACAACTCTCAATTTTTTGCAAATGAGGTGGTATATTTTTTGGATTATATTGCAGATTACAACTGTGAGAAAGGTGATGCTGTTTTTGAGCACTAGTGTATACGCAAATACCCACATATATTGTACTTTCCGCAGCCGTGTGTCTCGTTCACCCTGCATTTCCAATCGAAAAGGACGACCAGGTTTATTCTTCTAGGAGCTGTAAATGCAAGGGACATCAACAGCCCTAGCGTGCGATCCGAGTAAGACGCAATTTTCCACCCGAAAATTTGATTTAATCAGTTGCGTACTACAAGGGGAGACACGATTGACACTTTTTCTACCCATTGAAGAAAAAACAAGGAACATATTAAGATAATTGGATATTTTTGTGATATGAAATCTGTAGTAAACTAGTAGTGCTACAACACTTACTTTCTCGCATTATTTGTAACTGCTCGCGTGTAATTTCCAGCTCATCGTATGAAAAAGCAAGGATAATTTCACATATAAATTGAACATCCAGAACTAAAGGCCATCCAATATATCGCAAAATGAATGCATTCGAAACGCCAATAGCACTACCTTATGCATATGTGTATATACATTCTTCCCGACTTAAATACGTTAAATATACCATTATATTGAAAGAAAATTGTAACTAATGTAAAGTAAATAAAACCGCCTTCTCTTTCCCATGTCGCCGTTCAACAGTGAACTCAAATATTTATCGCTGCATTGTTGCCCAAAGGCAGCGTACGGTGGTAATATAAAATTATCGTAATAAAAGTTCGTACATAATTATAGTATTCATTTTTTCAGTTTTTCATTAATATTACATTTAAATCATATATTTGAGAGAGAAAATCTAATTGTACAAATTTCAATTAAGATTTGCAAATTGCTTGAAGGAATACATCAATACGTTGAGAATACAAATTATAGAGTACAGTAAAAATCGAATTACTATTGGGATTTTCAATAGTAAATTATAATTAAAATCCAATTATTTTTCGTAACGGTTTGATCCATTCCTGTTCTCCGAGGATTTTTCTCGCCCATAGTTGGTCGGACACATGTATGTATTTCATTAATTTCAATCAGAAATTTCGCGAAAACGTCTTGTTTTTCAAAGAAATTTTCATGACCTTTCTTAATGAACAGATTTTGTTTAAGGGAAACATCTTTTATCTTCCATTTCGTAGTTTCCATTTTAAGTTTTTACAATTTTCGAAGATACGGAGAGTTCAACAAAAATGAGCTATAGCCATTCTTTTAAGCATTCCTTCTACCCGTAGGAAAAAAATGGGACTGTTTATTGCACAAATTTCTAGCGAAAACTACTCTTTATTTTTTTTTTAAATTGTTCATGGCCAGTTTTTTAAAGAGCTGATTTTTTGCTACGGACTTTGTCTATGGCAAACATCTCTTATCTTCAATTTTGTAGCTTTGAAATGTTAACTTTTTATAATTTTCGTGAGATAGCCGATATGGTACTAGCCGCGTATTGTTTATCTTCCCTTATTAGTTATTACTAGAGCTCGGAAGTTCATGCATTGCATGTATTTTGTTAATGGACATATTTCTCTGAAAGTTCAAATGTGTAGGTTTCAAAGCAAAATATTGAAAATAAGGTAATAAATGTTTCGCATTTATGGCATATTTTTCGACTTTTTACCTAAAATAACACAACAGTGTGAATTTCACTTAAAAAATATTCAAAATTGGAAATATGAACTGTTTCGTTGCTTCGAATATGTTAATACAATGCATTTCAGACTACTGACGGCCAACACTGCCGAAGTAATATCTGCTGTCATCGGTTTATAAAGAAGATGAATTCAAGGAAAACCTTGGTATATAGACTAGCAAATGTTCCAAGAGGCAAGAGGCATGAAGTTTTTGGACAGAATCTCGGTCTTCATACTACACAGACAATGCGTAAATTTTCGGAAGGAAATTCTGTCGTATATACGAAGTTATAAAATAAAATTCAGCTAGACTCAAATAGTGTTCGGCTTCCACAGAATGTACTGAGCACACTCTCATGACATCACGTGACGTCGAAATATAATTTTCTACGTACCAAATTATTGTCTGATTGCAGACACTTCCTAACAACAGATAACCTTAATAAAATTCTTGTGGCTTTCTATGCTCTTAATGCAAAATAAAACGTACAGAAGTAGATACTAAGCTGTTTTTAATTTGCATATTTCCTATCTAGGTGGCAAAAATAAGTAATATTGTAAAATACCAAATAAATTTTGTGACCAAATGCTACATATCTTAACGATTTCTGTGCATATTTCAACATTTATATGTCATTTTAACATTTTCTGGTATATTTTATGCTTATTTCACACCTAAAAGCTTACGTAAACACAATTAAAATTACACGAAAACTACTCATTTTCAAAAGAAAAGGAACATGCCATGTCAAGATGTCTTTAAAGAACAGATTTCAGTAAGGAAAATTCTTTCATCAATGCTATAATTACAGAAACTTTTGCAATTTTCGAAGAATTAGGTATTTCAACGAAAATGCGATCTGCGCTATTCTCTTAAGCAGCTTCTATAACCGGCAACAAAATGTAATAAAAAATTGAAACCCATTTCTTTAAAAACTCAGGTGCTTTATGTAAACTACCCTCTAAATTAAAATTTCGATTTCAAACTCAAGGGGCCGCAATAAAAATAAAATTCAAAATTATTGGCCAATTTCTCTTTTGACAGTTTTTTCAAAAATATAAGAATTTTTACGTACGAATGGAAACATTTCACGTGTTTCACAACACGTGTTTTCAGATTGCCAACATGGGTTTTCAAAATCAAAATCTACGGTAACAGCCATATTCTCTTTTCTTAAAGATGTCGCCTAATCCATGGATCAAAACGTATCTATTGGAATATTTCTAGATTTTTCAAAAGCGTTTGACGTCATTGATCATAACATTTTACTCTCAAAATTACCTTGGTATGGAATTCGTGGTATTGCTCTAGATTGGTTATGTTTGTACCTTAAACAACGATCTCAAAGAGTAGAAATACCTTACTGGAATAATGGAACATTATGTACATACCTTTCCGATACTTTGCCAATTGCATGTGGAGTCCCGCAGCGATCGATTTTAGACGCTATTCTCTTCATACTATACATAAACGATATGCTTTCGAAGACAAGAAACGGAAGAACAGTTCTCTTTGCGGATGATCCGAATCAGTGTTGCCAGATTGTTAAAAGGTGAATATCGTACTGTGCCATCTATTATTATCATACAACAATCGTACAGCGGTAATATCAAATTAACGTACATTAATAAAAATACTGTAAAAATCGTACTTATTAATGAATTTTCTTCGAACATATTACTTAAATTATTTTCTTTAACGACATATTTCTAATGGAGAATGAATGCAGAGGGTATGCAACTAATATAATATAGAGATTCTTACAATCTTCATTTTTATTAATATGTATGCATACATTATATATATTACAAATCAAAATAATTATTTTTTATTTACTCGATCATATACAGAGTCGAACTGATTATACCACACAACTTTTACTTGATTGAAAACTCCACTAATAAATTTGCCGAAATCTCAGTAGTAAATATGTAGTGGCGTTTCAATTGAACAGAAGGGTTTTTTTAGTATTTGTGAATCGACATTGACGTCTCTTTTATAATAATGAAATCCCTTAAAATATAAAAATGGCAACGTAACACACATTAACACAACTTTCATTTCAAGAGGATGTCGAAGGCAAATACGAAGTTTAAATTCTATAAATTGGCACCAAAATAATTTTTCTGAAATAACCAAATTACGTACATTTGTGCAAAACGGATAGCACCATACGATTTTTTGATAAATTTCCATTATTTGTGTGCATGTTTTATTTTCCAATACAATATTTAAAGAGCAATCTTGCAAAGCGTTTTTTGACAGATTTTGAAGGTAGGTTTAATCGTCTCAAAAACGCATTGTAAGTTTGCTCTTTAAATATTGCATAGAAAAACACAAAACACATACTTACATAACAGAAATTTATCAAAGAATCGGTTAGTGGTATTTACATCTTATTTAAATTATCGCCTAAATTAATATTTACCGATATGTTCGATAAAGTGCAAATGTCGGTAAAGAAGAGATAATGGGGTATTCGACATCCACTTAAAAATCATCAGTCTGTTCTTCTAGTATTTCAGTTTCGTTTTTCAGGATATATATATATATATATATATATATATATATATATATATATATATATATATATATAGTAACGTTTCTCAGTGGTGAATTAAAACACACTCACAGGTAATATTCAACAAAAACGTTTATTTGAAACAATGATACACTAATAACTACTTGATCTACTTACAGGTAGATTACACAATCCTTGTGTTCTTCACTTGGTTATTTTTCTTACACACGACTCCGTTCTGTTTCCGTCGACTTCAATTATTTATTTACACAGTTCACTTCTTCTGATTATTTATATACACTGTTCTTTGCAATCTACACTATCGCACAGTCCTATGCACTGTCCACTGCGCTGACCACCATTCACTGCGCAGACTACAATTCACAGCGCAGACCACAATTCCCTGCGCAGATCAGGGTTCACTGCACTGCTGTTTACCGCCATGCACACTTCACAGCTCAGCTTAAATTGCAGACTTCAAACTGCTGACTGCTGTTCACCCACTGCACCACTGTTCACCGCAATGCACATTTCGCAGTTCAGCTTCCGGCTGACTGATTATATACACTGACTCGCGGCTGCTTACTTCCGACTAAATACTAGCGCCCACCGGCAGCGGCGAATTTATACCTGGCCGGCGCTCGTCTCGACACACCCGGCACGTACCTGTCTCCATCTTTCCACGCGATTCGCGAATAGCCCGGAACTGTCCAGTTCGGGGGCAAGGCGGCGCCGGCAGATGACGCAATCCGCGCAGCGAATTCAAATTGCATTCTACAGAGGCGTACTCGCGTAGGCTTTCATTGTGAATACTTCTGAAGTATCATTTCCTAAGAGTCTATTCCTAAAACTATTGCTCTCAAGCGATATGTGACTATTGCATTTTTGTTAATGTGGAAATGCACGTTTAAATATGCGATAATCGTATAATGCACGAGAGCGATTGTTTCAAGAATAGATTCTCCGATCAGCGGTTTCAATTGGTCACATTATCGTACTTTTATCTGTACGAAAATGGTATATCGTACATCATAATGAATAATCGTATATGTACGATAATTATCGTACGAATATTCTTTGCAATAAAGAAACCGTAAATAGTACAATATCAGATATTTCAAATTGGTTCCGTAACAATAAATTAATGGAAAAGATATCAATGTAGTTTTCCATTTCAAATAAATAGCTCTGTACTGAATTGAAAATGAACGGTTTGGTCTTTCAATTCAGTCAAACCTTAAATGGAACGTCCATTTAAATGAACTGAACACTAAATTAAGTTCTTTATGCTACACTTTCAGAATTCTTTCAAATTCAGTCAGCCTCCATACAACTCGTGTATATTTCGCGAATGTTCATTCCCGCCTGTGATATGGCATACGCAATTCTCATTCGCATCTATTCTGGGGAAATACGTCTTATATCTCCCAGACTATTAGATTACAAAAAAGAATTGTACGAATAATAACCAAATCCCACCCACGTGATCCTTGTAAGCCTCCCTTTATGAATCTACGTATCTTACCATTACCTTGTCTCTTTATATATGAATCAGTGGTTTGTGTTAAAAATTACTTACTAAAGCGCGGGAATATATTTTCAGCAAACGCTGATACTTATAACTACAACACTCGACGTAGTTATTATATTCATCAGGTGACAGTATCAACAGTTCACTACAAAAATACACACACAATACATGTACATTATTTTTCAGCATCTAGCCAGATTACAATAAACGATTAAATTCTATACAAAAATTGAAATCTTTTCTGCTGCATAACTGTTTCTATACAATTAGAGACTATACCGAGCGTCCAAAAGGAAAGTAATATTAATTGAAACGGCATTTAATGTATAATTTACCATTTGGATTGTATAATTCTAAAGGATTTGTAACAAGTATTGTACTTCAGCTTCTGGGTCAATGATCCCTATATCTCGATCAGGTTAACGTCCAGTTTCCCTGATCCTTGAGCAAATGCTGAGATGGCACTTTGTTTTGCTCTTGGACATACATGTATCTTTAACTCCCCAAAGCACGTCACACATAATTTTTAACTATTTTGATGCAAATCAGTACATAAATAAAAATATTTGAATTTTCTTGACAGCTTTTAGCTTTCTTTGATAATCACAAAAATATAAGAAAGGGTTATTACTCTTGAGAAATTCAAGTGAAGTTTTCCATACGAAAATACAGGATCGGTTAAGCACAACTCTTCCCTGGATTTGTTATGAGGAATAAAGGGTGTTTTGGAGGGGTATGGCACCAGTTTGCTGGTGTGCGAAAATTGAATAATTATTTACTAAAAATATAGTGTACTAAAAATATTTGATTTTTTCCGCGTTCTTACGTACCTCAAGAAAAGCAATTCCGGGCCAAAAAATAATAAAACTAATATTTTCACCTTTGAGTAATAAATATCATTTGTTACCATTAGAAATAATTCTGTACGCATAGACTTCACTTCGGTACACGGGACTGCTGCTCAAACTGTGTTTACGTATTGAAATATTGGCGAACCGACAACTTACATTTAATATCAAACGGTGTATTACTTAGAATATGAGTTTACAGCTGGGCATTGCAACTCCGCCTGCGGTTATTGCTGGGTGGATCGAGTAGCTCAGCAATGCCGTTGCCGGTCCCAAGAGGATAAAAGAGGAGGGTTCCCGGGTGAGGCCAGCGACCTGCCCGGGGTAAAAAGGATAGAAATGCTCATAGAACAAAGGATAAGCCTCGGAATACGATTAATAAGACGAACATAGCACGAACAAGGACATCGAAATGGAAAACAGGAAACATACTGAGACTGGGAACATGGAATATTAGATTATGGAACACAAGCTATCATGAAATTCTAATGGAGTTCGATAGACACAACGTAGATCTATGCTGCCTTTCAGAAACGAAAAAAAGGTAGAGGCATAACACAATTAAATAATTACACACTTATCTATAGTGAAGTACAAAAATTCTCAAGAGCAAAGGAAGGAGCAGCAATCATAATAAACAATAAACAACTCGATAAGATAATAAACTACAAGTACATATCAGAAAGAATTGTCACAATAAAATTAAGATCTAAAACAAAACCAATAAACATAATCTCAGTCTTTGCCCCTGAAAATAACAAACATACACACGAAAGACAAAAGTTCTGCGAGAACCTACAAGAAGGTATACACCAGACAAGTCCAGAGGAAACAACTATAATAGCAGGCGACTTTAACGCAAGAATTGGAAATGACGTTATCACTGGCATAAAAAACAGATTCAACGAAACGCACCTAAATGAAAATGGAGAACTGCTAATCGAGTTCTGCTTGAATAATGAATTAAGAATAAACCGAACCATGATAGATTATGTAGTAACGAATAGAATGTGCCACCCATCAAACATCTTAGATATAAGAAGCTTAACAAGCGCAGATATTGGAAGTGACCATAATCTGGTGCTAGCCAAATCAAGAACAACACTTAAACGAAAAAAACAATACCCAGGGATACAATATCAAAAATTAATATCCAATCCCTTCAAGATGGGTCAACGCAAAAACTTTATGGAGATCGCTTAGACGAAAAAATCAATAAC
The DNA here is from genome assembly GCA_038098605.1 of Gryllus longicercus. NCBI lineage: Eukaryota > Metazoa > Arthropoda > Insecta > Orthoptera > Gryllidae > Gryllus > Gryllus longicercus. The sequence goes on along the minus strand of JAZDUA010000436.1, from coordinate 88,605 downwards.
AACGGAATTAGAGGAGAAGATGATATTGAGACAGCCTGGGAAACAATAAAAACTAATATACACAAGTCAGCGGAAGAAGCATTAGGAAAAATTAACAGAAAAAGTCAACTATGAAGAAGACTATGAAGAATATAAACTTATAAGAAATCAAGTAAATATAAAGATCAGGAAAATAAAACAAAATTATTGGGAATCATTTACTGCAAGAATGTTACACGACTTTTACGGCCTGCAAAAACAGATACGGCGTTTCAAAAGAAATACGCGCTCCGATACAAATGAGTTGATAAGCGCAACAAAAATCAGTAACACGGAATGGGTGGAATATTATTTTAGTAAGCTATTTCACAATAACGAGGCTCCAGTATTGGATGTAGCCGACACACTACCACAAAACTGAGATCTCAGAAGAACAGATTATACAAACGATACCCAAATTAAAAAATAGGAAATCACCCGCAGAGGATGGCATATATAACGAACTATTAAAATACGGGGGGCAATCATGACATAAAGAATTAGTAAAACTGATACAAAACATATATAGGTAGAGTAAAATACCAGAGGAATGTAAAACGAGTATTCTAATCACCCTTTTTAAAAAAGGGGACAAGCTAGACCCAAACAATTATAGAGGAATTAACTTTCTGAACACAACGCTTAAACTAACAACAAAAACTATCACACAAGTAATAGAAAACTTAATAGAATGGAAAGAAGGACAGCAAGGATTCAGAAGAAGAAGATCATGTAATGATGCGATCTTCATTGATATAGTTGAGAAATTTCTGGAATTCGACAAACCTGCATATATGTGTTTCGTAGACATACAGAAAGCATTTGACAGCGTACGTCTTGTAGATATAGCAAGATTATTAAAGAAAGAAAATATCCCCTGCAACCTTATTAAACTCATAGCAAATATATATATGAACACCAGAATGAAAGTATAACATAACGGACAAATATCCCAAGCCATAACAACAGGTCAAGGAATAAGACAAGGAGACTCCCTCAGCCCAATACTCTTCAACCTGGTAATGAAACATATCCTAAACAATCTTTTGAACAAAGAAGGATATTACTTCGGCTCTTATAACATTCACTCAATCTGTTGTTGTGTGATATCCACACAAAAAACTAAATGCATAACAATTTCGAAAGAGCCATTGAGATGCAAACTAGCTATAAACAAATGCCTAATAGAGCAAGTGATGGAAATACAGTATTTAGGCATAACAATAATTAGTGATAACAGATCTATAAAAGAGGTTAAGGAACAAAGCATAAAAGCAAATAGAATAGCGGGCTGTCTCAACCACTCGATACGGCAAAATCAATATCTAAGAAAAGACACTAAAATTAGGATATATAAGGCAGTATATGTATAAGGCAGTTTTGTGATATGCAGCTGAAACGAGAGCAGACTCAAAAAAAAATATGCCAAATGATGGAAGTGTCAGAAATGCGGGTGCTGAGAAAAATTACAAATAAAACGTTAAGGGATAAAGAACCTAATATTAATATAAGACAAACTTGCAAGATAGATATAATCTAAGATTGGGTTCGAGAAAGAAATGGAACGACCGTATAGACAGAATGGAAGAAGACAGACTGGTGAAAGTGACTAGAGATAGAAAACCGGAAGGAAGGAGAAGAGTAGAACGTCCAAGAACTAGGTGGACTGGGCATTGGTATACACACATCCACATACAGCCAACATTTAAATCGTGCGTCTGGATTGTGAACGTTGGCAGTTGTCCGATGACTTGCCCTATCCTTTCTATAATTTTAAATTCGGTTGCTTTTTTTAATTTATTTGCGTAGTTTTGTTGGCTAGCGCCTTTTTATTTTTGTTCATTTATTTCAAGTTATTTTACTTAAGTTAATTTAAAAAGTTCGTTCTTTGTATTGTGCCATAGCACAAGTTTTCCCTACTACCTCCGCGTACCCGTGCGAGAACTCACACATGTTAAACCCCACACTATTCCCTATCCTATTTTAAGAGGGAACGGTGTTAACGAAACGTATTTATTTGTTAAAAAAGGTATAAAGGAAACTTCCATTGTACTAACACAACATCAAATAAACAAACAATGCAATTGATGTGGAAAATAAATTTTTACCAAAGATTTATTCGGTATTATTGAGAGATTTTTTGAAACAACTCACATCACTTCCTTAAAAATGTTTGATGTAATGATTCAATATTTTTTGACAGATATTTCGCTTTTCATGATAGTCACAAAAATAGTAAAAAAAAACTTTTTACTCTTGACAAAGCTTCGTGACTGAATACGCTGACTTGAAAGTTTCACCGAATCACTGCTGATAGCGAAAATACTGGTACAGGTAAAACACAAACCAAACCTAACAAAACACGCCTTCACTCTTCACCGCACACCGAAATCCCTCCACAATTCAGTACACAGCACTTGTAGACCTCGACAAAACGTTAAATGAATGTTTTCACTACACATATAAGAAACCGTCTTCATCGGTATCAACCAACTATGAATAGTACTTCTAGTTGTAGCTGCGTGAGCGAATATTGAATGAATAATTATGCAAATAAACCTCGTCAGTCCAAGCCTTCTAAGCGTGACGTAACGAAGATTGGTCACTTTCACCTAGGGTTGAAATCTAGGTGACATTGGTAATATCGATAAGTGCCGAACCAACAAAAATTTAATATAATGTCCAAAAAATCTTATCCTGTATATTACAATGTGAGGGACGCATCTGGCCTCAAAATGTTAGTTTTTAAGGCCCTACAACGCTTCGTTTAAGAGTTCTTTAACTATATTTCCGAGTTCTGCGTGTTGCATTTGACGTGAATATTTAGATGCACTTTTTAAAACAAACCCTTCATTTTTCAAATCAAAGTGCAATTCGTCTCATCTCCGTGAAATTCTCTTTCTGTAGAGACCTCATTTATAAACATCGATTGCGTGTGAGAGCTGTAAAAGGAATGTGTACTATTGAAGTAGTATAGGAGACGATAATTACAGCGGTATTTATTACGAATAAATTTTGCACCAGTCGTGTTGAAGGGTTGGTAAAATTAGTTTGTTTTTTTGCAAATTTTTCCTTCACCATTCTTTCCTGTAAGTGGGAAGCAACCCAGGTTGTATTCAGAAGAAAATAATATTATATTATTATATAACGATTTCTTGATATGGTATATTAAATTATTGTCCGGCCAAACACTCCTCATTGAAATCGTCGAGAGCAGATTCCACGTTCTACCTTTACCACTTTATTTAAAGTTGAAAAGGAACATGATTCTCCTGATTCAATAGAAATCATATTCTTATTAATTCTGCAAGTATATATTTTAAAAACACCCGTTGCAGCAGCCAATAACTTATCACATCACGTAAAAATGCTTCACTCTAGTAGGAAGCAAATGCAAGCTTGCACCTCGCGGAAACGAAACGTCAGGGTCAATGTTTACACGACTGGAGCAGTGTTGCCAGATGTGTTTAGAGGGTTTCCGCCGAACTTGTTTTAAATTTCCCGCCTAAATCCCCTGAACGTAAAATAAATTATTTTTTCATATTTAAATGTTGTATTAATTTATTCTATTGAAACAAAAATATGATTGCGAAATATAGTGGCTTTATTGAACCTGCAATTCAATTTTTAGATAATATAGAATGCATTACTTGAGTAAAAATTTGAAAAATAATAATTGATATCGGGTATTATATATTTATCATATAAGTATTATATTATTTATTCTTGCTAGTAACATGGATTTTGAAATTTTAAAAATATACATCTGTGCAAAACAACTTATTAATAAAGGTTTACGAAAACTGATAACTCATCATCGTTCGCATTATCACTAGTTGTCTTGGATTCATACTTGTCTTTTTGAGTTATCTGTTTTAAAATTTCAGGTGGGAACGAGTAATTATGACATTTACCCGCTCTTTTTAGTCCAAAACGTACTGACAAAATCGCGTTTAATAATTCAATGTTCATTTTTTTTCTATGCTAAGGTATCGGTACTTTTTGTCGAGAAGTGTAGTCTTCTGCCTTTGCGATGAAAATGGTTCACTTGCAGTGACATGCTTTTTTGATTTTGCATGATCTACTAGATCACTGTGCTTGGCCAACAAATCGCATTTGCAAAACCTATTTCGAAAAGAAAAACCATCAATATCATTTGATAATATTTTTGTTTATTTCAATAAATCGATCATTTTGAAATCATAAAATCAACTATTTACACGCAGAAAAACGATTTGTTAAGTAAGTGTTGTCAAATTCTGTAATTTTTTTGTTAAATTCAATCAAAATATTTTGTTAAACAAACAAAATAAGGTTAAAAAATGTCATCGAATTAATATAATGTTTACATTGGTTCGACAAAACGGTTACATTGAATGTCCTTTGGTTTTGTTGATTTTTTTGACAAAAAAATGGTGAAATCAACAAAGCATTATGATGAAGGTATATTTTTGTAATTTAACAAAAGGGCTTTGACGCTTAAATAAAAATAAAATTATTTTGTTGAATCAACAAAACCCTTCTCTATGTGTATTTATGTAAACAAATCCATGTCCGTTAAAATAATTACCTGCATCCAGCTTTTTGAGGATTATTTGCAATCTCCATAATCCAGTCCTTTAAAATATTTTCTGTTATCCATTGTATACGGAAGGTTTGTTGAAACTTCTGTCCCTTTTCTTTTGGCATTATTAATTAACCGTTTACCTGAATCAATATAATAACATGAAATGCGTTGACCGACGCGTAACAGTTTTAGCTTACGAAATGGTAATCCTGACAGTTTCCTTCAAAGGAATACTTAACAATGAAGTTAAAATAAATGTAGGTGGGGGTTAACGTTTAAATTCTTTAAATGTATAGAAAAGTTATATGTTTGTTGTTAAAGTGTCACGCGCATTGTTTTCTGTCGGGCCTAAGTGTCCTAAGTTCGGTACATAAAGGGCTATAAAATATTAGTCGCATGTGTCCTCCTACCATTTCGGCGAAGTCGCTGTAAAATTCGATACTTTATATTTGTATTTTTGATAATATATTTAATAATTTTTAATTAACATTATCGCTACATCACCCCCTGTCTGGATTTATAACTAATATATTTTTACTGCTATTTTAATGATATTAGACTGATTCCTCATTTTCAATTCGTCAATTAATTAGTCTATCGGATGGCGTTTTCAGATAGATTTGAAAACGCACAAAATAAAGAATTTTAAATTAATTTTAATTTTTTTCATTTGAAATAGAAATACTGTAAAATAATTTTAAATTGACTTTCAACTGAATTAATGAAAAAATTAAAAGCAAAATCATATAACAAAGAAAAGTAATGCCCCTCTTCTTGTTGATACTTCTTGTATTCTTTTGAACGTAAAAAACTTATCGAAATTAATGCCGTATTCGGTTAGCATTCAGAAAAAATATTAATAAATAACATGTGAACTGAATTGTCTGTCATTTATTAATATATTCTCTGAACGCTAGTCAAATACGTCATTAAGGCCACCACACGTACTCACGACTACGACTAAGGAAAATCAACTTTTTTTTTATTCCACATGAAGTGCAGGATAGAAAAGGACAAATGCTTATGAATGCATGAAATAGATAATAACAATTGCTTATTCTTGGTTATAGCCGTCGTTATTGGCGTATTCGAGCACCAATATTTTAAAATAATAAAGGACGCACTTATGTGGACTGAATTGTCTGTCTTTTGTTATTTTAAAATGTTTCTGCTCGAACACGCTATATGTGAAGATTATAATGTGATGCTCGAACACGCGATATGTGATGGCTTAATAGTGAAGATTTGAAATTCCGCTTATTTTCCACCGTCTTTATCAATTTCCGCCGTTTATTCCGCTGTCCGCGAAACTAATTTTTTTCCGCCGTACGAGTTCAAAATCCGCTGAAAACAGCGGGCATTCCGCCGATATTGCAACACTGGACTGGAGTAGGGTTGTGAACACGTGCCGGAAAGGGACGCGCTCTCCCTAAAAAAAAAAAAAGTTTTTGAGAAATGGACTCTTCCGGCAACTCGGATCCCTTGATCTTTAGCGGCCACGCTAAAGTAGGGAGTTTGTGCATGCCATAGTGTCAGCACTGTCTTCCTCGAATGCGCAGATGCACTAAAGTGGTGTGAAACTTGAACTAGTCATGAGCAGATGATCGATAGTGCTTTAACGTTCGAGGTTGCACAAACTCCCTATTACACTGTACTTTCTCATCTTGCGTTATAAAGTGCGAAAACTTAAAAATATGTAACAAAGAATATAAGTAATACTGCTAATTAATTGTAATTCTTCAAATCAATTATACTTGTTTTAAACGTTTAAAATTTCTGACAAATGCACGTTAACGACCACCGTAAAAAGTATTTTTTTGACAAATGTCGAATTAAAGCTTTGCGCCATTGAAGTCCGATCGATTCGCTAACCTGCACGCAACGAGTTAGAGATACATAGAGAGGCAAACAGCCTTATTTCAGCGCTCCTAGCGTGATATTTGTGAAATACGGCCGCCATGTTTTAAGGTGTCAGAGTGTTTTGAACTGTATTTATCTACTTGCTACTGGATTACCTTTCTTCGGTGAGTTTAGTTTCTTAATTGTCCTCGAGTACGAAACCACAGGTCCTTTTTTAACTTAATTTTGATCTGTGGCGTCTGTTCTTCAGAGAAATTGTAAGTGTGGGTGTGAATAAGTGAAGTAGTGAAAATGCCCCACGTCTGCTCTGCCTACAACTGCTCGAATAGAAGTGATAAAACAAAGGATATATCTTATTTTAGGTACGTGGACATTTTTTTATATTTACTTCAGTTATGGATGTGTTTGTCACAAAAGCATGTTATTATATTAATTGTCAACCATTCATATGGGTGACTGTTGTTCGGTAGCCTAGCAGAATAAAATTAATATCTTATTTGTACACATGAAATATCATTCAATATGCATTAACAAATAAGTATTATTTTTTACGAATTTTATTAATAATTTTTAAAATTGTTGTCATTTAATATTTTTTGTATCAACAGTATCCACAAATATTATACATCCTTCCAGTGAACTGTATTAGTAGTCACTGTAATAGTAGTGATTAGGTATTAAGTGTACATTTTGAAAGTATAATTTCATAAATATGTGTAAGTTACCAATAATTGTGTATTGAATTTTTATAGATTTCCTTTGGAAAATGAAAAATTGACACAGCAGTGGGTTGTAAACATGAAGAGGGACAAATGGTACCCTACAAAATCTAGTTTTATATGCTCTATGCACTTTGAAGAAAAGAGCATGTATTTTGTAAATGAGAGAAGACGTCTGTTAGCTAATGCTGTTCCCACTATTTTTGACTTTCCCAGTCATTTTCAAAAAAGACAATCTAGCAGACCATCACCTAAGAAACGACATTTTGAGGAAGCATTTTCACCTGTGACAGTGGAAAGTGCAAATGATAATTCAGGTGTGTACTGTTTGCATTGTAAATATGCATTTGCTGTACATCTGTAGTTGAGAAGTGCAAATGTGTATTTATGCTTTGTAGTTTTATTTAAATGTGATTTTGTTTCAGATTCCAATACAAATGTTCAGAAAGAACATTCATACTGCATTTCCAGTCCTCGCAAGTTCAAGAAAATTTGTGATGAAATGGAGTTGGAAAACTTGAAGCTAAAAAGTCAACTGAGAGCTGCTCAAATGGAAATAAATAAAAAGAAAAATCAGATAGACAAATATCAAAAAACTATAAATGAGTTAAATAAAAAACTTGGAGAATCGGGGTCAGAAATTTTAAATAAATTTACTGGAGTATTGAAAGAGTTAATAGACCTAGAAATTCAGGGTGGTCAGGTGCGCCAGTACACACAACAGATGAGAGTATTTGCTCTGACACTTCATTTTTATTCAGCGCAAGCTTATAGGTATTTAAGAAAATCAGTGAAGCTTCCTCATCCACGCACGCTTCGCCAGTGGGCATCTGTCATGGATGGAAAGCCAGGATTTACTGAAGAAAGTTTCGTGAAGTTAAAGCAAGAAGTTCAGGCAAGTTCTGAAGTGATCATTGCTTCTCTTATGTTTGATGAAGTGGCCATTAAAAAAGATATAGTGTGGGATGGCAAGAACATATGTGGGTATGTTGATTTAGGTCAGGGATCTATGGAAAGCGATGAATGTCCAGTAGCTTCAGAAGCCCTTGTATTTATGGTGACAGCATTGAATAGGAGTTGGAAAATACCTGTGGGGTATTGCCTTATAAATGGTTTGTCTGCTGCTATTAAAAAAAATCTAATTGAGCAGTACCTTAGAAAATTGCATGAGACAGGTATATGTATTGTTGGTGTAGTGTGTGATGGCACAGCGACCAACAGAGCAGCAATGAATCAACTGGGTATCAGTGCTGAGAAATTACAATCTTGGTTTTGGCATCCAGCTGATAAAACTCAAAAAAATTTCTGTATTTTTGATGCTTCTCACATGCTGAAGTTAACGCGCAATCTTCTGGCAGAGAAAAAAATTCTTATTGATGGTACTGTAGAAAATTTCAGTGAAATTAAGTGGGAGTATTTTGAAAAGCTGGCAAATGTTCAAGAAAAAGAAGGGTTGCATGCTGCAAATAAATTAAGAAGGCAGCATCTACTATACGAAACTCAGAAAATGAAAGTTGGTTTAGCAGCTCAGACTCTCAGTCTGTCAGTGGCTAAAGCAATGTTGTTTTGTAAAAATATTGGGATGAATGAATTTCAGGGTTGTGAAAGTACAGTGAAATTCATAAAAACAATAGATTTAATATTTGACTTACTAAATAGCTGTCATCCAATGGGTAAAGGGACAAAGGCTTCCATTTCTATGAGAAACAAAGCTACAATGTGCAGTCAAATTGATGAGTGCATTGCTTACTTACAAAATTTAAAATTTGCTGATGGCTCATCTGTGTGGACATCATCCAGAAAGATGCCATTGTATGGATTTGTCAATGACCTACTAAGTATAAAAGGTATTGCAGAAAATTATGTGTGGGGAGATAAGCCAAAGCTTAAATATCTGTTAACTCGCAGGCTTAGCCAAGACCATTTGGAATTATTTTTTAGTTCTTTACGAACAAGAGGTGGTCACAGAAATAATCCCAATGCTGTACAATTCCAAACAGCATATAAAAAATGTTTAATTGCACGGGTCATTCCATCTGATAATGGCAATTGCACGTTTTTTGACAGTGAAATGCTTACTCAGGAGGATCAGACTTCTGAAAATGTAAGCACTTGCATACAAGTAGATGACCACGACTATTGCAATCCAGGGTATCAGACACTCAGTCTTTATGTTGAAAATGTTGTTGAATATATTGCAGGGAGTATAGTGCATGGCATTTCAAAAAAAATTAAATGTTCTGAATGTTTGGATGCTCTGTTTCAAAACAAAAGGGAGAGCAAATCAGAGTTAATTGCATTGAAAGATGTCAATAATTCCCTTGTGAATCATTCACAGGGAGTGGTAAAACTCTGTAAGTTTGCTGAACAAGTTTTCAGAAGAAATGAAGTAATCTTAGAAAGAAATAAGAAGAACAGAGTGCTAAAATTTCAGACTGAAGTGATGTCCATGTTATCAGATTGCTCATTATGTGATTGTGATATGTTTACAGCAACGGGGGCAGATGAAATATCTCATTTTGCATCTCTTGTAAAATTAATTTTGAAGGATTATTTTACATGCAGAATTAATTATGTTTGTAGAAAGAGATCTGCAGAGATAAAAGGAAAGAATGTGAGACAGATGTTGACAAAATTAATTTTATTTAAAGGTCAATAAAAGTACCCTAATGTAGACCAATGGAAAATTTGTGTATTTTCATTCTGAACATACTTTACCTTACTTACTATAATGGTTATCTTTTATTAGACCTATTTTTTAATAATATCCTGTAATTTTTTTGTGAAACCTTTCCATGTAAATATTTCCCCAGTTACAATTTTTATTTCAGTGAGAAGCGTAGTTTCCAGTGTGTTAATTGCTACAGCACAAATTCCTCCAATCAAATAGGAACCTGAAATTATTCATTAAAAATGTAGAGAAATTAAATTAACGAGTGTTCACTTTTTTTTTTTCACTTGTGCATGACCATTGAGTTTTGAACGTCCTTAGTTTATGATATAATTATATTTTATTCTAATCGATTTATAAATTCAATTTTGTTTACGTTTAATTTTGAAAATAAAATAATTTAATTAATTTAAATTATATTCAATTTCAATGAACGCACGGTGCAAGATTGTACTCGTCAGTACTTTGCATGCGAAGAAATCTTGAAATCCCGCGCAAAGGTTGACACCTTAAAACATGGCGGACAGTGACCCTACTGTTTCAAAGATGGCGGTGCTATTGCCACTCTATGATCTCTAACTCGTTGCCTGCACGGCTATCTTCGTTTATTTCTGTGGTACCGCATTTTGATCTCTCGAGATAAAAGTTATTATGGGCCTCAGAGTAGTAGCACAGTTTAGAATAACAGTTGCGAAGCTCTAAGGGAGGAAAATACATCCGATTGACACTAGCGATGCTTGTGGCCCGCAAGATGCGTCTAGAGGTCTGCCTAGTAATTGATAATTTTTAACGGTTAAAATTTTGAAACAGCGCGCAGGCATGTACATTTAGGGTTGCCACCTTGCCAATTCCAGAAAACCGGAGACCGCTGCGACCGATGGGGGGGGGGGGAATTACTGAAATCTAAAAAGAAATTGACGCAGACTTTTATTTATTTCTTTAAAATATATTTACATATCTTTGGTTTCTAGTGATCTATAAATAATTAACATTTATTCAAAATAGTGTTACACTTTGCTAACATTTTACTTTTTCTAGTTATACTTTTCGTTGCTCAGAGCTTTTTTTAGCAGAGATATTTGCTCATGTTTTTTAAGAAAATCGATGAATTGATCACAAGTCAAGTCGTAGTTCAATTTTACAAATAACTCAAATTTTACGACGCTTAGGTTTCATTTGTTTCGATTATCAGTCCAAACATCTTGAAACTGTTGCGCGATGCGATTCTCGCGTAATCGCTAGATGCTGTCTCTGTCTGATATGCGTAGAAAGAAAGAGACAGCGGATGGCGATAACACGAGAATCGCAAGACCAATTTTCATGTTCTGCTCTTTATCTTTCTAATGAAGAAGGAAAGGACAGATTCCTGATGAAATAGAAAAAGCTTTAAATTTTAAGTTGAAAAATCTATTTATTTTGTAAAAAATTTGAAAATGTATTGAAATTGAAAGGGGAAAAAAAGAAAAAAAACGGAGATAATTTTTCAAAAACCGGAGTCTCCGGTCTAAAACCGGAGAGGTGGCAACCCTATACATTACATCTGAAAATTTGTGATATATACATAATAAATCGCTCATTCCAAGTTTATCATAAAATACAAAATTATTACTATCCAAGAAGAAGGATATCATCTACACTTACTGTACAGAAACAAAACAAGGGATGATCACAGTATTTGCTCTATGAATCATTCTTAGCATTTAATCATGTGTCAGAGTATGCACGACCCAAATGTGATGTCACAATTTAACAATGGCACGTGAGCTAGGAGCGAATAATACATAATATTCAATTGATTCAACCCACTGCACTAAAATTGTATCGCTATCATCACATACCGTCAAGCAAAACATGTGTAAGCGTAATATACTCTTTGGTGTAAGCAGCATGCAAATACGTAAGCTGCACCTCTACGAAATGGTGCTGTCTGTTGCTCGTCACTGGGAGAGCTGAGATCGCACCGGATGAAAAGAAATCATAGGGAGCTTCGCAATTGTTAAACTAAACTTTGGTAGTATTAATAGGTTTGGTAGTCATTAATACGACTTTTAAAGAAAACTAGCTCAATTTAATACTTTTGAAAACAATTTCCGATTTCATAGCTGGCGCCACTTGGACAAGACTTAAATAAAACAGCTGTTGTAAAATGAAAACAATATATATAAATAATCAAATTATTGTTGCATTTTCTTCGCTGATCAAAGAACCATTGAACTCTATGTATTACTAAATTCAGATTAGAGCAAAGATCATAATTCATCAAACTAATTGTTTTAGTTTCGAATTAGTATGTTGGTTATACTGATTGACGTGTTCAGTGTGCTCGGTATCAGCAAGGGTTTGAAGTCACGATTTGAATTACGGTCACCTTCAAATTGTTGAGGTGGCCAATGAACGACAAATGTAAAACTGTTTTTCTACTGTGCGTTGAATTATTGTGTGCCTTCATGTCTTCTGATCAATGTGAAGAATATCAAATGGATTGCGAGCAGCCTTCGTTGAGTGTCGATGACTCTCTTGTAATAAATGTACAGTCTTCTGACGACATGATTAATGTGCTTGTAAAGCAAGACTCTATTGAAGATGTGCATGCTGATATCCCGCCATCCCGGGAAATTTGTACCCTTGACACGACAGTTGATTTACCAAAACGACCACGCAGAACGTACGCTTCACCAGATTACGTTTACAACAGATTGACGCCCACGAAGATACCTTCTCGGAAGAAACGAGTTAAGTCTCAGAATTCGAGATCTACAAGCGCATCGCCCGTGAGAACCCTGAATGGTAATGTGAAGCAAAAGGTAAGATCTTTTGAGCACACTCGCAATATTGGTCTAAAGCTTCGTAACATGATCGCCGTGAGCAAGTCATTCAGTTGGTTGTATTACGAATTTTTTACAAGCAATATTGATGTTCCTGCATTTGCTCAAAAAAATGACTTTTCCAATTTTCTCGAAGAATCAATGCCTTATTTACGCACAAGAATGCTTACTAGGTGTGAATGGACAATCATCCGTCGATTAATGGGGAAACCTCGACGACTTTCACAGACTTTCTTTAGACAAGAAAGATGTGATTTAGAACGAAGAAGAAATGCAATTCGTTATGTTCAATATAGCAGAATTTTACCTTCTGGCGACCCAACTTGCCTTCCAGATGAAATTCCCATGAGGGCTGTCATTGGAACGAAGGTCAACGCACGTTTGCGACAACCTCGTGACGGCATATTCGTAGGAATAGTGGAAGCCATCGATATATCGAATAATAATTACAGAATTACTTTTGATAAAGAAGGTTTAGGTACTCATTTTGTTCCCGATTATGAAACTATGTCTGTTTCGCCTATAGAAACTTTATCATTTTCCAGCTGTACGAGAGTGTTTCAGCCTCATAATAAAACATGGGTAAATGTGTTTTCTCTTTGTCCGCAATCGTCCCAGAATGAAGGATCTACAAATATGTCAGTCAATTTCATAGTGAAAATTGCAAAACTCAAAAGAGCACTAGACGCAAAAAGATGTGCTGTAAACAAATTACGAGATATGAATTCAGAAGCAGAAAAGTTTGTGCTTAATGAAGGGCGAATCACAGTTGACTTTCAACGGCAATATGCAAATCAAATCTTGCATTTGGAAGATTTGAATTTGAAAATTCAACAATATTTATCATTTTCGCAACAGTATTCCTTACAAGCATCGGGAAAAGCTACTGAATTTTCAAACGTTAATGGTTCTTCTCCCCTAGCAAGTAAATGTAATGATGCAATGAAAGTTTATGAAAAGCTAGTTTGGAAAGTTAAGAGTGAAAAATTACGTAACTTAATTCACAATTTTATTAATGTTATGTTGCGTATTCAAAATTTGCCTATTTCAAACTACAAATTTTGGGAGACGTCACAATTAAATGAAATTATGAAGAAAATACAGTCGTCACTTTATCATCGCAATATTTCCTGCTTTGAGAACGGCGTTAAAATTCATGTTTGGCATTTCCAATCATCATTTCAATATTGAGTTTACGAAAGTGCAAAGGATCAAATTTCATAGATAGTCTATGATAAAAGAAAGCGAACTTAACGTTCCCTACCAGCGGAAGGGTAAACCATCTTTAACTTCCATACTAGCCGCACATGGGGCGACTTTCAAAAGTCCAATTAGGTATTCATTGTGTAGGTTAAAAAAAGTTTTGCCGATTCATGTTTTCCCAACAAGGTTTACGATTGTATAGATTTTTAAGACATATTAACAAGAAAGGAACTGAGTTTTCTTCGTTGCGGAACAAATATTGTACTTACACAATGAAGTACTTGGAACAAAATGAAGCAATAAACATCGACCAAGAATTGTTTACCACATACAAATTCAGTGTCGATCAACTAATGGAGTTGGCTGGTTTAAGTTGCGCAGTATCTATTGCTGAATGTTATCCTTTAAAGAAAATTAATAAAGCTGTTCTCGTGTGCTGTGGACCCGGTAATAACGGAGGTGACGGACTTGTTTGTGCCAGGCACCTGAAATTATTTGGTTATAACCCTGTTGTATATTACCCCAAAAGAACGGAGAAGGAGTTGTATCAGAATTTAACAGTCCAGTGTAAAGCAATGGAAATACCATTTCTGGAACAAGTCCCTGATGTGAATGAACTAAATTGTACATATGATATTCTCGTAGATGCTTTGTTTGGTTTTAGTTTCAAGCCTCCAGTACGTCCGGAATTTGCAAGTATTTTAGATGGTCTGCAAGAAACACACACACCAATCTGTAGTATTGATATACCTAGTGGTTGGGATGTTGAAACTGGCATTCCTGCAAGTGGGGGTATTAAACCAGAGTTACTTATATCTTTGACTGCCCCTAAAAAGTGTGCTAATACGTTTAAAGGAAAATACCACTATCTGGGTGGAAGATTTGTTCCTCCTGCATTAGCCACAAAGTATAATCTGAATTTGCCTGATTATCCTGGAACTAGTTGTTGCATAAAATTGAATTGATTATATGGTTCTCAATAATCATGCTTAGAATTTTTCCAGATTTTAAGGCCTTGTTAAGGGTAACAATGTCAAATAACAATAGACAAATATTTTTGCCTTGTTACTAGGCAGTATTCAAGGGACCATGTCAAATTCCAGTGAGCAATGTCAGCAGCAGGTGCTGAGATCTCAAGTGTTCTTCATGAGAATTTGAGTTTTGAAAGTAGAGCCATAAAAGTTACTATCACAGAAACATGCCATCAATAAATGATACCTGAAGCTAATTGCAAATACTGGACAATGCAACAAGGAACATCAGATACGCATTTCTAATTCTACAAGCAACTCAAGTAGAATTGCTACTTTCTAGGAGGAAGCAATTTTTCCAAGAAGTTAATACCTTCATGTATACAAGGAACACATGGTTCAAAGAAACTTGCCTATCAGGTGGCTTGTAATGGAAATCCGGCTTGTCAAATTATTGTGCTTCTTCACCTTTGCACCAGAAGATCCTTTTTCTGATATTTCAACAGTCCTAAGGCTCTTGCTGTTGTGTTTAAAAAACAAGTTGATGGATTTCACTTTATGATGCAGGAAAACTGTGTATTGTCTGCTATTATCATCCCTATTGTGTGCAGGGTGTAATGAACAAATTAGAAGAAAGAAAACTTGCAATGTTGACAGAACCTCTTAGCACTGATAAGAACTATAAACAGTTCGGAAAAATGAATTATGAACACCTTAATATCGATCGACCTGATATGTCTGTACCAAGTATTCTGAGCAGGGATGAAAGAACTCATGATGGTACAAATGTAAATCAAGCTGGTTTTGTGGGTATAATGAACAGTCTTGCTTCGACAGCAATTAAAGTAATTTACCACATTTTCCTGATAATTACACAAGTGATACCTGTTTTTGAAGTATTTCCATATGTCTATGATTTTGTTGTTAAGAGCGTGACTGAAATAAGACTTGCAGAAGATCGTAAAGAAGTTATTACAAAAGGAGCTCTGTTGGTTCTTCAAGTGTTGGTGATTCTTGTTAGCTTTGTTTTTGTCCTTTGTGCAATTTTATTACCAGTTTTTACCTTGTGTTCTAGTGTATTAAAAAGATTGTTCTTCTTTGTGTAAGTTTGAGCATTAAATACAGTTGAAATAATTAACATTCATATTTGTTTATTTAATAGCCTTTTGGCCCAATATCCTAAAATTATTATTTAGCAAGCCCAGCTTCATTTAAAGGCAAAACCCTCTTCCCTTGTGAAATTACAAAATTAAAATAATTTATAAGATTTTTATGAATACATTTCAAAATTAGTGGTGAACTAGTTGGAATATTTAATTTGTCTTTGCAGTTTTTACTAATTAGTGTGTAATTATTAACTAGATGCATGTAATCATATAGGAAGTGACTGCTGCATTTTTAAATACACTAAAATTTGTTTTGCACCTCTCAAAAGAGTCATTATATGTTGACATTAGCAGGAATTAAATGAATTGAATTTTTCTTTTTTTTTTTTTTTCCTTCACAAATGATACCTTTTCTTGTACACCAATGATGTGAAAAATTTTGATTTACTAAATTGCATCAGGGTTAAAAGGAAAAACTAGCAAGATATGTAGTTTAATTTTAGTTTAGAATAGTTTTCTTGCTGATAAATGTAGAGAAAATGGATCTTACACAGGAAGGAAATTCGGAGTACACGACTTTTAATAGTCCAAAGCATTCACATATAAAAGGTACCAAAGTTTAAAACGTCTAAATATTATAACACATTTATTTAAAATATAACATCTTAAAATACAAAGCAAAATATGTTTTTCATTCACAAAAGCACTGAAGCTAAACTGTTTTCGTTGTTAGCAGTGATGAGAACACTTAAGAAGAAGATCAGATAAACGGCAGCTCTCCAAAGCTTCGTCAACAAATAGTTGGTGATTCAATGGCCTCTGCAATCAAAATGTTTGTTAAGAGTTTGCAATTGACTGTTCAGAAAGAAGGCTGATATGATGCTACTTGTTAATCAAGTTGGACTACATCACTCACAGTCATTTTATTTACAGATTTCCATGCTTTTTAATCAAATTTAAAGATTTCATTTTACAATACATGCTCAGCTTAAACATTCAGTTCCCTCACTATCATTAACTAGGTTAAACAGAGTTTGTTTTATTACAAGTAATCAGCACCATTCTACTTTCCCTTGTTCGTATTTATATAAAGAAATGTAGAGCTGTGGAAAATGAGATCTGGGTTTTTAAGGGAAATGCACATTTTGAGGTTCCTTGTTAATAAAAACAAGAGAGTTTTTTCTCGCTCTCAAAACTTGACTCAAAATATGAAAGCGACATAAAAGCCATTTGATGTTTTCTTTTGGTTTTTCAAAAATTACACAAATGTAATTATTTTGAAATATCTCCCCTGTCGTTAATATATTGCAGATTTTCTTTATACACTGTTGGAGTTACAAGTAAAAGTGCTATAAATGAATTCTTATGAAGTATCTCAAAATTACAGATTTTCAGAAACGCTTCATTCCCATCTTGTCAAAAACAGCTCGCATTTTTTTCCCATATACTTACAATAATATAATTTAAAATAAATCAGGATTTTGTTTATAAATTAAATTTTACTCTACACATGTATGCAGAAAGAGTAGTGTGAGGGTTAACACTTTCCTTCACTGCCTATGCCCTAGGTCCTCAGTCAGGAGACCCCACTGCTTGTATTTCATGTTGGATATGAGTTACCATCTCATACAGATAAGCAGATTGGTGTTGCCTGCACCCTGCACTTAGTATTCAATGACACAAGATCACTTTGACAATTTTTGTCACTACACTAAATTTATAAGATACTTGCAAACTACACTTCACACTTAAAACACAGATGGTGAATGCACAAGATATGAAATACAGGGCAATAGGAGTTCACACAAATTCATACCACCTTGTGTGTTTGCTTGCAATTCAAATTCAACATTTCATGCGAGGCCCAGGTGGTGACCTTGGCCTAAGCTGCTGGGATTGTGGCATTGGCTTTATGTGCTTTGGTAGCAGTAAACCTCCAGAGAATAGTGACCTTTGTAGTTTGATTCAAGATGAGCAACAAGCCAACTTGGGATGGACGTGCAACGTGCTATAAAACACAAGGTGCGTCCAGAAAAGTTCCACTGATCTCTTTCCTGACGCAAAGCACTAGGGGCTGTTTTGGGGCCTTTCAATGTCTTTTTCAAATAAATTGACTACTGAGTATGACATCCATGGGATGTGGAAGGGTGTTTAGGCCATTGTTCATTGTTGATATCCTCCTTTTGTCATCAGTAAATCATGTTTTGGGACATCTCCACAAGCTTGTTTAAGCATTGTGATGGTTTCGGAGCCTGATTTTCCTAACTTAACACAAAATTTAATGGCATGTTGCCAGTGAATCATGGCATTTTGATCTCCTGGCATGACAATAGAATACATGCACACCTACAAGCCATCTGCACCAGACAAAGGCCAGCAGGCAATTGGTAAGGGACGCATTACCTTTCCAAAACCCTCACCAGTCATAACAATGCAGTCTTCCATGCGTGGCAGGAAAAAATCATTCAACTTACTTTCCGGACACACTTTGTATTTTATGATTTCCAAAAATAAGTTTTCAAACTGAAAGGGAAATGGTGCTTCCTACACACCCATGGATGCTAAGCCCCTGTTGTCCGTAAGTGGCAATGCAAAATTTCCAGAGATGCACTAATTTTTGGAAGAATTTCATTATCTTTTGATGTGCTCCCAGATGTTGAAGACTCTGCACTATCCAACTGTGTTTCTGAAGTTCGTATGCCTTGTAGTTGATCCATGCAACGTGCAAGTTCATCAGCCTTATTGCATTGTTTTGAACCTGTAGAATCATCTTGTAATCAATGCATCTTTGGATTGTTATCGGTTGCCTTTTTGATCTTCTGGCAGCAAATGAGTATCCTCAAGGTGGTTTTGTATTTCATCTGCTATTCTAGTTGAAAAGGGCTTACTTGTCATTGGTAGAAATATTATTTGTGGGCGGGGGGGTATTTGCACAGTTCAGGTCCATTTTCCTAGTCTTTGATGTACTCTGCCCAGTATTCATCCACAGTTGTAATGAGTCTCGTTGAAATAGATTATCCATCTCTTGAGGGAGTCTAGAGTGAAGAGGTTTCTAGCAAGGTGGTGAGCAGACGCAGTCTGGGCGCGGTGCAGAGCAATGTTTCATCTTTATCTTGACTTGCTTTTTACATCTCCGTTAGTCTGAAGTCATCAACCAATCCACTATTGACAACTTCAGTGCGCCAAACCTTATTATTACTTTCCCACATATGTACGTATATACAGAGTAGTATATGTAGTAAAGGGAAAGTTATGTAATGCTTCGGAAAATCGATTTCAATGGGAATACTTGGGGTCCCCTGATACCAAAAAGGTTGTTCTTTTCAAAACGTCGATCTGTACGTCTGTGAACACTACTAGGGACTAACGCATGCGTAGGATTTTTTCCAAATTCAAGAAACTCCTGTCCATTTGCAACGGGTGAAGCTTTGAAATTTTGAAAAACATTCTTTAAAATTTGGGGGTACTTCACATGAGGCCCTCCAGATATTTTCAAAATTTTCTCAAAAACTGATCCAAATATTAAAAAAAAAAATCTGTTAAGAATAGTACAACATACACAAGTGGCATAGTTCTGTTTTTCATGGTTAAGATAGAGATTTTTCCTTTAAACAAAATTTGTTGTCCATAGTTAGTTCCATAGTCCATAGTTGAAACCTTAGTAGTTTTTGTGGATTATTGCATTCAATATTTGCAATTAAAAAAAATAAAAATAAAAATAAGTTGTTTTTTTTTTTTCAAAAGCGACTCCAAATTTTTTCTTCAAACTTTGAAACGAATAGTGCTAATTGCACTGTTTCATATGACAAAATTAATTTTGATATATTTTTTTGTTTTATCAAAAATTATACAATTTTAATTTTTTTGAAGGATTTCACATGCTGTTAATATTAGCACGTTTCCAGCAATTTGTAGACACTATTGTATTTGTGAGTTAATATGCTTCAAATGACTTCCAATAAAGTTTTTCAAAAACTAAAACTTTTTGTGAAAAAAAAGCTTCAAATTTCGAATTTACAGTAGTGCTTAAACGCCATGTTTCAAAAAGAAATGTACTTGGGCTGCAATGAATGACAGCTGGCAAGTCTGAATAGTTAGCTGAAACCAAAGGAAGGTGAAGCATTCATGTTCTTCACCGTGGCTGTTAACCGTTGTTTCCATAAATGTGTTATATTCACTGAGTACAGTGATGGTTTTATCTTCGAGATGGTATTGTTTGAGAAGGGACTCTTCTTGGCTTCAGGTTGTCTTCTTTCAGACTACTAACATCCTCCAGCATGTAGATCTTCCTCTCAACGAATTTTCCTGCATGGAGGCCAACCGATGGTCACAGTTGTGTGGCAAGTATCAAAGTTCGTAAGTAATAACGAAAGCTGTATTGTAAATGACGCTTCTTGTTACTTCCTTCGTTTGGGTGGTGGTAATGGCTGGTGAATGTACACATTTTTACAGAGACCCTCTGTTGAACTATGGAAGTGAAGCCTACATCAAGTAGCAGAGGGTTAACTAACTACCAGTAATAAATAATTAATATTATATGCCAATATATTTTGGAATAGGCTTAGAAATTCATACATACCACAGCAGTTTCAGTCTTGAACACTCCTTTTTGAAACAAAATATTTTTCTCTTGTACTTTTATTCCATAATATAAACATTCATCTATAACTTGATTTTCTTTCTCAAATAGTAGTTCTGTTTTAAGGGCTGAGGCAGGATATTGAAGATTACGGCCACTAAATGCACTACTCATTGTAAGTAATGCATTTCTGACAAGAAATATAATACATGTCTTTAGGTATATCATTAATAACAAATATAGCAAATATAAATTATAAATTTAACTCTACCTTCTGATATTAGGTAAAAGTAAAGCAACACTACATTGCAGCAAAGGCGGCAAGTTTCTAATCATTCTACAAACTCTGATGTAGTTTCCTCCAAAGTAGGCAATACTCAATTGTAGAGCTAAATTCACAACAGGACTCCTGAAAAAGATATTGGTAAATAATTTCATCCTTGTGCATTGTTAAAAGAAATCAAAACAATACTTGCCTACTAACTAACTCACTAACCTCAATTCCTTTTTCAGCATCAATCCTCTACTAATAGCATCTACATTTCCCAAGAATGTAACAAGATACAGAGCCTCAAACTGTGATCTCTCACAGACACAAGAATAATTGCTTTCTGTTGGTATATTCTCATAGTCAAATTGCTCATATAAGTTCAATAATTTCCTCAAGCATTCTGTGAAATGATGGAAATTAATTGCAGGATCATATTTCTGCAAAGATTCTTCACACATCCTAAAATTTAAACACATTTCCAAATAAATAAAAGTTTTCTTTTTCAATATCATGCAACTTTGCAAGTACAGTTTTTCAAATTTTAATTTTTCTTTCAAAATTGTAAAATGTGTATGAAGTTTGTCATTCATATGCTTGTGAAGAAAACTTGTTTAAATAAGTGGTAGTTTTCTTAGAATAAATACCTAGAAGTCTGAGCAAGGATAGGGGAGACTTGTAACTTTCAACACAAATTTCTAGGCCATGTCTGAGATTTTGTGCTAGAGGGCATTAGTTACCTGATGATACGATGAAGCCATTTGATTCTTGCAGCCAAGTTTTTGATATTCGGCCCTAAAAGTAGTATTTTAGTGTGTACCACAATGTTACAATAAAATATTTCTACATAGTTATTCTGAAGATATTTTAGAAATTATGATCCTGCAAAACCTCAGAATATAAAGATGTTGAAATGATGACTTATTTCCTAGCATGTTGAAATTACGATGAAACATAAATAAATTAGTTTGAAGTTGAAACCATGTTCGGTTTCGAAACAAAAATGCCAATTTCATTGGAGAAATTGTAGGGTTTTATACTGCATGTTTTCAATAATAAATGAAGTAATTGAAACAGCTTGCAAAAAACTCTTTATGCACTCAAGGAAAAATTTGACATTCATAATTCTCTCACCTGGTAGCAATACTATCAATATACTACCAGTTCCGGTGAAATATGGCACCTTACAAAAACAGGATGAACTATTTTTCTCTAAATAAGATCATTTAGAATATTTTTTTAAAAATTAGATTTATTGCGTAAGTTTTGCTTTAAGTGAAGAAAATTTGAAAAATAATAATTTTAAAAAAATCCTCAATTTTCTCTTTTCTATTTATTTTTATCTGAAGTAGAACAAAATACTTGTATTAGTTATTGTAACTTGTAAAAGTGACACAGGTTCCATTTACCCTCCATTTCGAACTCTGAATTTTCGAAAACTGCAAAGGTCAAAATAATAAAGTGAAAAACTAGCACCTCCAGTTTTCAATATTTTCAATTCACTCACTTAAATGTGTTCACTGGTACAAGACCATCATATATCCTGGAACAACTTTTTAATTTCAAAGGTGGGAAATGTGTTGTATATAATTCATATTAAGAAAGAATTTTTATACTAAACATACTCCTTTTCGCAATTATATATTTTGAAAAAATTAAAAGTAGTTTGTTCTTAAAATGAATGAAGATGTTAAAAGAGTCTTCCCTACTTATTTACATAGGATTGTTTTTAGTATGGCACAAGAATGTACTGTCTGTACCCAAATTTTCATTTTTATAACACACACATATAATTGTGATTTCAATACCATTATGTTCTTTCAAAAATAGACACTGCACATGTGACACAAATAGGATGGGTCATAATTTTTTACTCTGTATACTTTGTAATATTTGTTAGTTTTAAGAGTGGATTATAGAAGAAGTAGGATTAGACTTGGTTGTGTGGGGAAAGGGTAAATAAACAAGTGAATGATCCAATGTTCCCTTGGAAGAAAGATTTAAGATGTTGTGACATCAAGGAAGTATGGACATTGGTGGGGGTGATTCTATGACGACAGGTATTCCACAAACAGCCACATCGACAGACACCTTTTGACCCAACAACCTGCATATTGGATGTGGCAAATAGTTGATCCTTTGAAGTCAATAAGTAAACAATTTTTGTTAATACATCAAATACTACAGCTGAAGGTAATTGACATACATTTCGCTAAATGTTGAATTGGACTTAATCCTGGAATGAGATCAAATATTCCTGGATTTGACAATAATGACATGAAGCAAAGATGCCAAATATAACAAAGACAGAAGAATTTTGAGTTAATAAAATATATTGTGCACAAAACTCCCTTCTTTGTTGGAGTGCTTAAAGAATTTATAATGGTTCCCTTGTTGTGGAAGTGCCCAACATAAAAGACATTGGAAACAATTTCTTAATGTTCTAATTTGAATTAATATTGTAAATAGTCATAGTTTTTAGTTTAGTCTTAGTTTAGGAATGTCAGATAGTGTATTCATTTGTTTTTACCATATTTTCTTCCTGCTACTTATTTTTCTGCTGAATAAATTGTTTTTATTGTGACTGTTTCTCTTTCAATGATATGCTGAGTAACACCACTGATGAATATCTTGGTAGGATATCTACCCTTGAATTTACAATAAACTTCAGGTTTCTTTTTACTTTGGGGAACCTGAATAGGGAAATGAAATTAAATACAGAAGAGACAGTTTTAACGTAAGGGGAGGATGAAGGCTAAATTTGTTATTTAGAAGTAAATTTGAACACCTCAACATTGCTCTATGAGAGCCTAAACTAAATTTGTAAACAAAAAACCAGCATACTGTTTATAATAAAAAAGAAGTCTTCCTCTTTGCCTGACCATACAAATATCATAATGAACATAATCTTAAACTATATAAGTAATATTAAACATTAGTACAGTAAACCCTAGTTCACACAAATTCCCCTCGATATGAATAACATTTGAGCTGGTCCCAATAAGGAAACAAAGTAGTACGAATATAAATAATAACCTGATAACACAAACACTGATTATTTTGGTTTCTTGGAATTCTTGTTAACAAGTGTTTACTGTAACAGGCAAATAGCAATTAGAAGTTTGATATATAAACAAAATAAATACAGACATGAACAATTTATTAGAAAAATTGGATTTAAGAAAAATGGTCTTTATTGTCTCTAAGCTGTAGAACTATTTTATATAAATGATTTATTATTATATAAATTACTAGCAGAACCTGGCAGATGTTGTTCTGCCCTTCATATCCCACTTCCTGTCGTTCTCGATGTGTCTCTCTCTCAACCTCTTTCACTCTCTGTCTCTCTCCGCCCCTCCCTCTCTCTCTTCGCCCCTCCCTCTTGTTCTCGCCCTGTCCCTCCCATGCACATTTAGTTGCAGATTCTGCAACTCTCTGAGCAGGTGGGGTAATATCAAGAAGTGTCGAACCAGGAAAAATGTAACAGAATGTAATCCGCAGAACTTTGTTTTCGGCCCAGAAGCTGCAAGGTATGTACGACCCAGTTTGCTTACGCATCTTGCATACAATAACCGGTTACCTACAACCTGTTAATAATATTTGTATTTAATAATATTTGTATTACATTTTAGCTCTGATGATGATCGCAACGTGATCGAAATGATCATAAGTTGATTAAAATTGATACCAGACAATATCTTGAGTCATTTATCATAATAAAAAGGTATCTACATCACCAACAATCCAATTAAAAATGTAACAGAAAGTTCAAAAAGATCTCATCCTGCAGATTCTGAAGTGCTAAAAGTTTGTTTTTTTTATAGGCTTTTGACCTCAACATTTTAATTTTTAGGGCCCTAGAACACTTTGTTTAGAAGTTATTTAACAGTATAGAGTCAAAAATCTTGCAATGTGTGATGGGTTGCATTTGACATGCATATTTAGTTGGTTCTTTTTGCTGCGTAAATTTGTCTGATATTTTAATAGTTATTCTGCTATTCAAGGCAGATATTAAAATAAAATATCTAAATTATATAATTTAGTAAGCTGTAAATTTATCAGTACTTGATGTAACCACCTTTAGCATGAGTGTTAATTGTGGCATGCCCTGAACAAGTGCTTTACATAATTCGGCAATTGGCATTGGCATGTTGAATGCAGTCATTTTTTAATTATTGAGGGGGTCATTGTGCTTTAGAGCACCTCCAAACAGCCTTCTCCTCAGAGTTCTTGTCGAATTTTGTGCATCATGGTCTTGGGCCACACTTTAGAAGTTGAGACAACATTAAATATCTCTTTACGCATGCTTGTTTTTATGGAGTGGCTTGGGTTTTTCCGAGTTCAACATGGTTCAAAACTTTGGTTGTAGCCCTCTTCGTCCAAAATTTCCCTTTCTTCAGAGGGTGTAGTCTGATTATCTTCCTTTGACTTTTCCACAAATATACGACATGCCAAACTAACTTTTACAATACGACTAATGTCAATAATGGTGTTATTACTATATTTCAGTACCACTTCAACTCTGGTGAGTTTTCATGCAAACAGCTCTATTGCCTTGCCCATCTTAGCACTTTCATGGACTCTGATATTGTGAAGGATGCCATTGCCTGCTACCCACAGTTCTTTCGGCGAGGGGTAAGTTTGGGAAGGGGTCTTGACCTGGAATATGAATTGACAAATGCATTGTTAATGAGCAAACAGCAGGAAAAAATGACATTGCCCAAAGGGAATAGTCCTCATCTTCATTTTAGTGTATAAAAATATTGTTAAAATGTGGCTCTGTATACACTGCAATGAACATTTAAATAGAGGCCTGTATTTTCTGCATGAACACACAACATACTACAGATATAACAATTTCCCCCCCATCCATCTAGTACCCTAAAAGTCATAATTCATGATATAAAGAATGAATATGGGATAAATTGTCCATGTCGGTAAAAAAACAACAAAAAAACCAAACAAAAACAAAACACACACACACACACCTCTAATCTGTTTCATATAGGCAATATCTTTTTGTTAGTATGATGATTTCACTTTAACAAAGGCAACTTTTGCTCCACCCTGTAAAAACCTTGTTAAATGTGATTTTTAAAGTAAGTTCAACAGAATGTACTATTTATTACTGTAATCAGAATCATAATATCCTTTCTCAACCCACTCAAGTCTCATATACAAGTGGATGAAATGAAAACCAAACATTTTAGGGTGTTAATGGGTCCACACTGCCTTTATTAAAAGTATTAAACACATTTATTTCATTTCTTAAAAGCTTTTGTTTTTGAAAGTTAAGAGAAAACGGAACAAAACTAAACCATTTGCATTGAAAACAAACATGCAAAGATTTAATACGACATGATTTTGCTGCTATTATAGCTAATAATAAGGTGGTAATATTTATTTTAAAATAATATATAAATGGTGTTAAAAGATTTTTGTACCTGTATCCTGCATAGGTAAGAAATCTTACAACCGGCTTCATAATATCAATAGAATGTGTAACATCCAAATGTTGAATAACAGCATCCTGTCTCACTGCGCACAATCGGTCAAATACAAAGTCATACACAGTACACCAATTACAGTTTTCCATGATAGTTATGCTGCAAAATTGTAATGGAAATATTGTGCATTTATAACTAAAATCCAGGAGATTAATTTAAGGTATGTATACAAACAATAACCTGGCAGAAGCAACAAATGAAAGCATACTTGTTTAGCAAATAGCTGACAGTTTTCTTAAGGGCTTGAGGAGTCCTCAGATCTGATGGTTTGGGCATCGATTGCCCAGCAGCACTTCGTGCATACTTCTTGACAGTTCTTGCTGGGTCTGCTTTTAGACGTACTGTTTTTTCACTGCTCCTCATTATTTCAAATGGATGTAGGAGGCCCTCTTTTTCTCGACTGCAGAAAATATCTTTGTAAGTAAAAGCATTAAACATTAAATTAACAATATAAACATATCCTTACAATTTTATCTCTTTTTCTGGGCACATATTTTCACAGGTGCCCTTAATAAATGGTTCATTAAGCGCCATTTCAATTTTTCATTCGAATGTAACGAGTTTTGTAGACTATATCACTCAATATACTTTTTCATATGGGCATCAATACCAAACCATTTCACACTGTAGAAGGAAGACATTAACATTTCCGTTCAGGATTTTCTAATACTTTTTACACAATTATTATTTAATTGCTTTCGCTGAAATTTAATATAAAGGAATTAAAAATATTAATAATACTTTGTTCTGCTCATCTACAGTTTGGTTGTAACCAGTTACATGATAGTTCTCTACTTCGTATCATAAAATTAAACCGAAACATAGTAAACTGACGTAAGAAAGTTCAAAAGAGCTGTCAGAGTGTGCGCGCAGCAGATTAGCGATGTGCACGTGCACCTGCCTGTGCGTGCACCTGTGGATATATGCTCTCTGCTTGTGGTCTGACTCAGCAAGGACACAGAGCACGTGGGTAGGCTACAGTTGACAGCACATTTCACCCCACCATCAGCCTAGCTAACGGTGACGTCACGGCTGGGTGTTTGCTATTGGCCAGCCAAGACTAGCATCGACGTCACTCTTTGCCAAGCACGTGTGTCATGCGACCCACAGTAGTTGCCAGTATAATTTGAGTTGCAAGCACGCGCGTCGTGCGACTATGTTTTTCAGATGTTTATCAAGCTGGAGGTGGGAATTCAAATCGAAATATTTAAGTTAATCCTGGAACGCCCTTTTGAATGTAGTAAACAAAAGACCATGCCTGAAATCAAATAATTTTGTTCTTTCTTCCAATGTTTAAAGACTACTTACTATCAGTATACTCTTGAACGTAAGTATTATAATAATATCAGAAACTATGAACAGGCATGTTAGGGTATTTTGACATTAGACTCGGCATTTCTATAAGAGTATTTCCCTCCACGAGTGTGATTGCAGTATAATAGTAATAATAATAATAATAATATTTTGCAATAATAGTCCAGAAAAATTTAATTTGCAAATCAATAGACCGGATTAGAGATATGAGCATCGGGACTATTGAAGTAGCAGGTGTAGATGTCAACACAATGAAAGGAAACAAAAATCATAGGCATTTATAGATCCCCAAATTCGAGCGTTAATGACTTTCTACTCAGGTTGGTAGAACATTTAACTAAACTTATAGGCAACAACAATAGTCAAGTTAATTATTTTGGGACATCTGAACATTAATATTGAACATAATGAACTACATGATTTAATAAAGAGCTTCAATATACATGATGTACAATTATTAGGGCCAACACGTATTACAACCCATTCCAGCTCTACCATAGACCACATCATTACAAACATTGAAATGTATAAATACTCTTATAATATTGATTTTCATCTATCTGATCACCCTGCACAAATCATTGAAATAATCAATTGCCTCATTAGCCGTGAACTACCTAAATACACATTCACCCGTGACACCAGCGATACTAAACTACATTTGTTAAATGAACATCTCCTAAAAGAGGAATGGACTGAAGTACACAATAGTAGTGATACCAATGAGAAATGGAACTTATTCCTGAGTACAAAATTGAATATTGTATGTCCCATTATTAAGAGGCAAATTAATGGAGCGAAAAAACCCAAAATTAAGCTTCCAAATGAAATTCTTGTTCCTAGAAAAATAAAAAACATGTATGACCTGTTCAGAGATACTAAGGACCCGTTTTATAATGAAAAGTATAAAAAACAATATAGGGTAAAACTGATGAATGAGAAAACTTATCAATTAAATAATAAAGTTAACAACTCAACAAATAAATCTAAAACATTATGGAATATAATTAACAATAGGAAAACTCAGTCTCACAAAAACATACACCTACTACATGAAGGCATGTTTCTTGATAATCCTTCTGATATTTGTAGGACAGATATTTATAGGAAACAAAAGTTAATAATATAGATGAAGCTATAGCTTGAATAATAAAATATTTTATAGCTGCTTCTGTTGATATTATATTATCTTTTGAGGATATTAATGGAATGAAAGCTAGCAAATTAATTTCTAAACCCATTCATGTGGCTGGTCATGAATTAGATCTAATTGAAATTATTGTACCTAAAATTAATATTATCAAGAATAATGATTTTGAAGGATTAAATGTAGAAATTAAAAAGAAAAGGATTATTGCCTTTATAAATGGGGTATGAACCCATTAGCTTAATTAGCTTATCTTTTTATTGATTTTTGGTGTATGATGCGCAAAAAATTTTGAATTTTTAAGTAATAGTTTAATTCTATTAAATTCAATGAAAGTAATATTAAATTACATGATTTATCCTATCAAGACAACCCTTTTTCAGGCATTTCATTACTTATTTAATGTAAATTTTAAAGATCTTGGTTCAATTTAATCTTATATTATTAAGAATATTTAATATAGTTAATATTAGGAATATAAAACATCAATCTAATTACGAAAGTATAATCTTTTTTTTTTTATTATAGATTGTTCTTTCGTGCGGATTGATGTTTTTTTATTCCGTTGTTATATAAGATCTTATATATATATATATATATATATATATATATATATATATATATATATATATATATATATATATATATATATATATATATATATATATATATATATATATATATATATATATACCTGATTTATTCCTGACTGAAGATTTATTATATTATTGTATCAGATATATTATTCCTGATTTACTGATTAATTCCTAACCGAAGATTAGTAATTTGAAATTTATTAATTAATACATTATATTCCAAATTTAAGACACTACTAATTGGAAAAATAAATATAGGAAGATCTTTTATATTCATTTCCTTATTTTCAATAATCTTATTTAATAACTTCCTAGGAATATTTCCATATATTTTCACAAGATCAAGTCACTTAACATTTACTTTATCTTTAGCACTACCATTCTGATTAACATTTATAGTATATGGATGAATCAATAATACTCAACACATATTTGCCCATCTAGTTCCTCAAGGAACCCCACCCATTTTAATACCTTTTATAGTATGTATTGAAACAATTAGAAATGTAATTCGCCCTTTAACTCTAGCCGTCCGACTAGCTGCTAATATAATTGCAGGTCATCTTTTATTAACCTTATTAGGTAATACAGGACCCATAATTATAAATTCAACTATTTTAATTCAAATCCTTATTCTATCACAAATTCTACTATTAATTCTTGAATTACAAGTTTTGATTATTCAATCATACGTATTTGCTGTATTAACTACATTATATTCAAGAGAAGTAAATTAATGTGAACTCATCAAAATCATCCATTTCATCTAGTTAATGCCAGACCATGACCCATTACAGGAGCCATTGGAGCTATAACAATAGCAGCAGGATTAGTTAGTATATTCCATCAATATAATTTCACCATTATTTCAATTAGATTTGTAATCACCTTATTAACCATAATTCAATGATGACGAGATATTACACGAGAAGGAACATATCAAGGTATACATACATCAGTTGTCAAGCTAGGATTACGTTGAGGAATAATTCTACTTATTGTATCAGAAGTATTTTTTTTATTTCATTCTTCTGAGCATTCTTTCATAGAACAACATAGATTTAGGTATAATTTGGCCACATATAGGAATTACACCACTCAATCCTATACAAATCCCCCTTCTAAATACAGCTGTCTTACTAGCATCAGGAGTTACAGTTTCATGAGCTCATCATAGTCTAATAGAAAATAATTATAGACAAACCACACAAGGATTATTATTAACAATTATTTTAGGAATCTTCTTTACTATTCTTCAAGCATATGAATATATTGAAGCACCATTTACCATTGCAGATTCTGTTTATGGATCATCATTCTTTATAGCAACAGGATTCCATGGACTCCATGTTATTATTGGAACAACATTTCTTTCAGTATGTTTAATACGACACATAATGTTCCATTTCTCATCCAATCATCACTTCGGATTTGAAGCAGCAGCATGATATTGACACTTCGTAGATATTGTATGATTATTCCTATATATTTCAATTTATTGATGAGGTAGTTAACTTATTTAGTATATTTAACTTCCAATTAAAAGGATTGATTATCAAAATCAGTAATCCTAATTACCTCTATTATTATTATATTCACCTTAACTCTCACAACCATTTTAATATCATTATCAATAATTTTATCAAAAAAAACATATTAGACTGAGAAAAAATTTCACCATTTGAATGCGGATTTGATCCAAAAAGATCCGCATGTTTACCATTCTCACTACGATTCTTCTTAATTGCAATTATTTTCTTAATCTTCGACGTAGAAATTGCCTTAATTATACCTACAGTAATCATTCAAATTTCATCAAACCCATTACAGTGATTATTTACATTAATATTCTTTATTATCATCTTACTAATAGGATTATGTCATGAATGAAATCAAGGTGCCTTACAATGAGCCGAATAGGGATTATAGTCAAATATAACATTTGGGTTGCATTCAAAAAGTATTGATCATTCAATTAATCTCAATTAAGAAGCAATTATGCATTCAGTTTCGACCTGAAAGAAAGATTATTTAATCCTTAACTATTTATAAATATTTAAACATTTTCTGTATAATGAAAACATATCCTTTTATTATAAACAATATAAACTAGAAATAACAACGGAATTTAACCGCTAAAAAGAAAAGTTATCAGCTCACTTTGGTACAACTTATTTCCTTAATTGGAATTTATAATTCAATGATATTATTAACAAAAATATACCTCTTTTTGGTTTCAATTAATTATAAAATCACCTAAAGAATAATTATCTCCATAACATCTTCAATGTTATACTCTAAATATAAGCTATTTAAGTTGAAAAATATAATTATCACTACAAATTAAAATAATAATAATAAAAATAAATATCCAAACCATAAAACTTAACAAATAATACTTAAAATAATTAAATTGATACTCTTGATTAAAAACTCTTACCTTATATAAAAATATAAATAATCCTTGACCTCCAAATTCCTCTCTTCAACCATAATCAATCACACGAACAATACTTAAACCTGTATATAAAGGATATGATCTAATTATATAAGTTGATATATAAGGCATGAATCATATTGATCCTAAAAATCCAACAAAACAATAATTTTTTAAACTAAATCTACAATAATTTGTCAATATTGATAATTCAAAACCAATTCAACCACCAATAAAACTAACAACCAACACCAAAATCCTCATATAAAATGGTAAACAAATTAAATTAGGAGTATTAAATATTAATCAAGACAATAATGAACCACCAATTACAGATATAAATATTAATATAAATATAGGACCTATAAATCCATAACTCTCATCTCCTAAACAATGTAATCTCTTAAATTTAAATTCACCCACCATTACATAATAAAGCAACCGAAAAGTAAAACAAACAGTTAATCCAGTAGAAAGAAAAAACAATACAAAAATTAATAAGTTAAAATTTCTTATTAATCTTAACTCCAAAATTACATCCTTTGAATAAAAACCAGATAAAAAAGGCATACCAAATAAACTAAATTTGAAATTAAAAAACAAACAGAAGTTAAAGGCATCTGATTCACAATTCCACCTATTCCACGAATATCTTGAAGATCATTCATCCCATGAATAATAACACCCGCACATATAAATAATAAAGCCTTAAATAATGCATGAGTTAATAAATGAAAAAAGCCAAATCATAATAACCCAACCCAATAGTTCTTATTATTAAACCTAGTTGACTTAAAGTAGATAAAGCAATACTCCTCTTAAATTCAAATTCAAAATTAGCACCTAAACCAGACATAAATATAGTTAAACAACCAATAAATAACATAAAATCATTCATTGAATACATTTAAATAATTATACCAAATCGGATAAGTAAATATACCCCAGCCGTAACTAAGGTTGATGAATGAACCAAAGCAGAAACAGGTGTAGGAGCAGCTATAGCTGCCGGAAGTCAAGAAGAAAATGGAATTTGAGCTCTCCTAGTCGTAGCTGCTATAATAACTAAGACAATTAAATATCACATTTCTACATCCAAATTCCCAAAATTATTTACTCATAAATAATTTCAACTATCATCTCTTATTATTCAAGCAATCGATAATAATAATGCTACTTCACCAATACGGTTAGATAAAGCTGTAATTATACCAGCATTATAAGACTTTACATTCTGATCATAAATTACTAAACAATACAAAACTAATCCTAAACCATCTCATCCCAAAAAAATTCTAATTAAATTAGGACTAATTATTAAAAACATTATAGATAACACAAATATCAATACCAAAATAAAAAAAGAGATAGATTATGATCACCCATCATATATCTATCTCTATAATAAATTACTAAAGGAGAAATATATATTACAAATCTCATAAACAGAAATGATTTATAATCTAAAAGAACTCTTAAGATAATATTACAAGAATTTAAAGTTACAATATTTCAATCCAAAAAATCACATAATCATTAACACAGACAACCAACCCCAAAAAATATTACTATTGACATTGAAAATAAAACAACAAAAGATAATTTACAAATAAAATTATTATAATTAATAGCCTAATATACTAACTATCATATACCTTTGATTCCACAAATCAACATTCTTATTAAACTAAGAAAGCTAAATACAATTAAAAAAATAATCCCCACGCAAAATCAAAATATTTAAAGGAAATCAGTGTAAAAATAACAATAAATATCACAAAAATATCCATTCACATAACTAAATGAACCAGAAAAGTTCATACCATGCTGAGTATAAGAAAATAAGAATAATCTATAAGCAGCTCCCAAAAAAGATATTAAAGCAATTAAAAATATTCTTAATCATTTTCATGACATAATTCTATTAATTAATCTAATTTCTGCCAATAAATTTAAAGGTGGAGGAGCCGCTATACTAGATGATCTTAATAAAAATCATCATAATGTTATTCTAGCTATTAAACATATTAATCCCTTATTAATAATCAATCTACGACTCCCTAATCGCTCATAAATAATATTTGATAAACAAAATAAACCAGAAGAACATAATCCATGCCCAATTATTATTAAATAACAACCACAAAAGCCCCAAGAATTCAAAGTCATTAAACCACCTAAAACTATTCCTATATGCATAACAGAGCAATTAATGACTTCAAATCCACTTGACGTAAACATACCAACCCCATTAAAAAGCCTCCAACTATTCTAATTCTAATTCAAATAAAATTATATTTTAAACAACAAAATACTATAATACCAAAAACATGCATTAATCCATAACCACCCAACTTTAACAAAACACCTGCCAACCCTATAGAACCAGAAATAGGAGCTTCAAGATGGGCTTTAGGTAATCATAAATGAACCATAAATATAGGTATTTTAAACAAAAAACGCTATATATATTACTGACTTCATCACCTCAAAATCCATAAAAATATTAAGTTCCATTCATCTTATAAAAATTTAATAAACCAATCAACAAAGGTAAAGAAGCCAACAATGTATAAAATAATAAATAAATACCAGCCTGAACACGTTCAGGCTGATAACCCCACCCTAAAATTAAAAATAACGTAGGAATTAATCGACCTTCACAAAAAATATAAAAAGATAATATATATTTGCTAAACTTCTTGTTAAGATTTGATATGTGAGTGTTCCATTTTAGGTTTTCTTGAATTGTTAGTCCGAGGAAGGTAGTTTCATGAGATATTGTTACAGGGTTATTGTTTATGAGCAAATGCTGTGAGAGTTTGTCTTTACATTGAGGATTCATGAAATTTAGAGAGACTGTCTTGCTGGTGTTTATGATGAGTTTGTTGTCTTGAAACCATTTTACTAGTGCTTGCAAAGTTTTGTGAGTTTCTTTTTCTAATGATTGTTGTGTTTTTGCTTTGATGATGTTGTTTGTGTCATCTGCAAACAAAATTATTTTGTTGTTCCTTAAAGCCAAAGGCATGTCATTTATGTATATAAGGAATAGTATTGGCCCAAGAATGGATCCTTGCGGGACTCCACAATTTATTATTTGAGGACAGGAGTAGTATGAGGAGATTTTGTTTTCTTTAGTGTGTTGGAGTGCAACTATTCGTCTACGGTTTGATAAATATGATTTGATCCATTGGCCTGCAATGCCTCGAATCCCTAGCATTTCTAGTTTTCTTAAAAGGTAAATGGTGTCAAAGGCTTTTGATGGTCAATGATGTCAAAGGCTTTTGACAAATCTAAGAAAAGGCCAATGGGAATTTCCTTCTGATTTAGTGCAACAAGTATGTCATTTAAAAAGGAGAAGATGGCTGTGTCTGTGGATCTATTACTCCTGAAGTCATGTTGTGCATTTGTAAGGACATTATTTGCATTGAGAAACTTTGAGTCTATCATAGAAAAGTCTTTCCAGAATTTTTGAAAATCCTGATAACAGGAAAATAGGCCTGTAGTTCATTGGGTCATAACTATTGCCCTTTTTAACCAATGGTTTAATTTTTGCTGTTTTGAATATATCTGGAAATATGCCTGATTTTAGAGAGTAATTGCAGATGTGAGAGAGTGGTTGCACTATACATGGAGCACTGTGTTTAATAAGAAAATCTGGAATGTTGTCCATGGCTGCTGAGAATTTATTCTCCATTTGTCCAATGATTTTAAAAATTTCAGAGGGGGTTGTTTCATATAAAAATATGGAATTTACAATTAGTGTAATATTAGTGTTTGTTTGATGTATTTTGTTGTTTAGAGAGTGTTGAGAGATTAACTTATTACTAATTTGTGAAAAGTGTTCATTGAATATATCAGCTATTTCTTGTGGATCTTGTACAGTTTCGTTTTTGTAGTGGAGCTCTATGTTTTTTTTGTTATTATTAGTTGGTGCTGTAGTCTTTTTAATACTGTCCCACATGGCTTTTGTTTTATTACGTGCATTTGCAATGTACTTATCATTTGTTATAATTTTTGCTTGTTTGATTACTTTTTTTAGGATCGAATTATATGTTTTGTAATATGAAATGAAGTTTGAG
Organism: Gryllus longicercus; assembly: GCA_038098605.1. NCBI lineage: Eukaryota > Metazoa > Arthropoda > Insecta > Orthoptera > Gryllidae > Gryllus > Gryllus longicercus. The sequence goes on along the minus strand of JAZDUA010000436.1, from coordinate 52,735 downwards.
TTACATTTGTTATTTATTAGTATTTTATACATGTTGCGTTTTCTTTCACATGACACTTTGATGCCTGTGGTAATCCATGATTTAGTTTTCTTATTTTGGATCTTTTTCAGTTTTTGAGGGAAAATGGCATTGAAATGTCTTAAGTAGATATTTATGAATGAGTTAAACTTATCATTTGTATTGGTTGATTTATATACTTCATTCCAGTTTTCAAATCTGAGCAAGTTTTGAAATTTTATTATGTTTCCTTGGGAATAGTTACGGATTTCTTTGTAAGTTGTCTGTTCTGCGGTTTTTGTTTCTGTTGGAAGTGTTAGGATCTGGGCAATGTGGTCACTGAAACCTGTATTAAATGTAGCAACAGAAAAACAATGGTTATTTGCATCTATTATTATTTGATCTATAGCAGTGCTACTATTTTTGGATATTCGTGTTGGTGTATTTATGGTTGTTTGTAAATTGTATGATTTTAGTAGGTCTTCGAATAGATTTTCATTACTGGATTGTGTGAGGCAATTTATATTGAAGTCACCACAAAGAATAGTTTTATACTGTCTGCGTTTTTGAAGTTTTGTTAGAATAACTTCCAGATTTTTTAAAAAGGTTTTCAAATTTCCAGCAGGGCTGCGATATGCGCATAATACCCATGTTTTTATTGTTGTTAAGCCAGTGATGGATATTTCAAAGTCTTTCTCTTTTACAAGATGAGTGTGATTTGTGTAGGGTACAAAACTAATTGTATTTTTAATAAAAATGCATGTCCCACCATATGCATGATGTGCATTGTTAATATTGTGACATGAGCTACTGGCTAGAGAGAAACCTGGTATATATGTGTTATCTAATTGTTCTGTAGTTAGCCAGTGTTCTGTGAAGCACAATACTGAGATGTGGTTGAGTTTCTCCTCAAGTAATATTTCTATATCAGTGAGTTTATTTTTCAGGGACTGTACATTTTGGTGAAGAATGTGCAAATAGTTTTTATTTTTGTGTTGTTTGCTTTCCTGCCGATGTTTGATGCTACGGGTTATACACAGGAGTGGGTTTTCGGTTGCAGCGGAAGTTATATGTACGGATGGGACAGGGAGTAGGAAGTGTGGAAGTAGGTGAAGGGGCTGAAGAGAAGAAAGGTGAGGAGGTAGTTGGAAAAAGTGGAGTGGGCAGGAGCGGTGTAGGAGTAGGAACTGGCGTAGGTAAAAGAGGACTGGGGGCAGGTGAGGGATGTGGAGTGGGCAGGAGAGGTGTGGGAGTAGGAGAAGGAACTGGTGGAGGTAAGAGAGGACTGGATGGTGGTGAAAAATGCGGAGTGTGTAAGAGGGTTGTGGATGGAGAGGCAGAAGAATGGGTGGGAGATGGATGTGAGGTAGCAGGGGCAGGGGTTACCAGTAGGTGCGAGATGAGCATGGCTCCTAGTTTATGTTTTCCTATCTGGTTCATGTGGAGACCATGCCGAGTAAAATGTTTTCTTGAGAGGTTGTCAAGATCAACAAGTGTGATAGGTGTCCCTCTCAAGTGCTGTCTTATATGATGGTTTGCAATCTTAATTTCCTTGTTTATGGGAATGTTGTCATGCCAGGGGGGCAGAGTGGTCATGATTACATTTGCGTGTTTGGCAGTCTCTTGTATTTTTGTTAAATGTTCCACTGCGTGAAAGTGACTGCCAGAATTAATGTCATTCTGCCCACCTATAATTATTACTGTGTCCTGTTGTGTAAAAGATCTAGTCTGAGTGTTTAAGTTCTCAATTACATGAGCCATCGTGGCATTAGGTTTGAAGTGTGAAAGAATTGAAATTATTATTTTGAGGTAGAAGAATATTTGTACCTTTTGTATCGCGGTTTATTAAAAATTGTTAATTTAATTGTGTGTATATATATATATATATATATATATATATATATATATATATATATATATATATATATATATATATATATATATATATATATATATATATATATATAGTTATTTGGGATGTAATTATTTATAAGTATTTATATTAAAGTTATATTAAGATAATAAGAATAATTTATTTCTTAAGTAATAATGATGGAATTACTAAATGAATTGTTTATGGTGTGTTGTTGTTTATTTATTTTAAGGAATTAGGCAAAATTATTGTTCACCTGTTTATCAAAAACATGTCTTCTTGAATTAATATGAAGTCGTGCCCACTGAGTTATTAAATGGCTGCGGTATATTGACCGTGCAAAGGTAGCATAATCATTAGTCTTTTAATTGGAGGCTGGAATGAATGGTTTGACGAAACAATAACAGTCTCGGGATAGTTAATTGAATTTTATTTTTGAGTCAAAAAGCTTAAATAATGACAGGGGACGAGAAGACCCTATATATCTTAATATTGTTATATTAACATTTATGTTTAGTGGTATTTAATATATTTTAATATATAATGTTTTGTTGGGGTGACAAGGGAATAATTTAACTTCTTTTTATTTAACTATGATGATTGGTTAATTGATCCTATTATTATGGAATGAAGATAAAGATACCTTAGGGATAACAGCGTAATATTATTGGAGAGTTCATATTGATAATAAGGATTGCGACCTCGATGTTGGATTAAGAAAATTATTGGGTGCAGGAGCTTAATATATTGGTCTGTTCGACCATTAAATTCTTACATGATCTGAGTTCAAACCGGTGTAAGCCAGGTTGGTTTCTATCTCTGTTTCATGAATGTATTTTAGTACGAAAGGATTAAATACATTAAATAATTTATTGTTTGGAATTATATTAATTATTATTTTGGCAGAATGAAGTGCAATGAATTTAGAATTCATGAATGTAATAATATTACATATAGTATTGTTTAATTGTATAATAAGTTTATTTTGTTATGTTATGTGAGTAGTTTTTGTATTAATTGGTGTTGCTTTTTTAACTTTATTAGAGCGTAAGGTTTTGGGTTATATTCAGATTCGAAAAGGTCCAAATAAGGTGGGTGTAGTAGGAATTCATCAGCCTTTTGCTGATGCTATTAAGTTATTTTGTAGGGAGCAAACTTATCCTATGATATCTAATTATTTAATATATTTTTTTTTTTTGTCCAGTAGTTAGATTATTTTTATCTCTTTTGGTGTGGCTAATTTATCCTTTGGGATATGAATTGATTTCTTTTGATTTGGCATTATTATTTTTTTTTGTTGTACTAGTATAGGTGTATATTCTATGATGTTGGCTGGTTGATCATCTAATTCTAATTATGCATTATTGGGTGGTTTGCGAGCTGTAGCTCAGACTATTTCTTATGAAGTTAGTATGGCATTGATTTTATTAAGATTTATTATTTTGGTAGGTAGTTTTGGGATTAATTTATTTTTTGTTCATCAGTTGTATGTTTGGTTTTTTTTGTTAATATTCCTTTATTTTTTTGTTGATTTTCTTCTTGTTTAGCTGAGACTAATCGTACTCCTTTTGATTTTTCTGAAGGTGAATCTGAATTGGTGTCGGGTTTTAATGTTGAGTATAGAAGAGGTGGTTTTGCATTAATTTTTATAGCTGAATATTCAAGAATCTTATTTATAAGAATATTAACTATTTTAATTTTTTTTGGCGGTGATTTATTTTCTTTATTATTTTATTTTATATTGGTTTTTATATCATTTGTTTTTATTTGGGTTCGAGGTACTTTACCTCGTTTTCGTTATGATAAATTGATATATTTGGCTTGAAGGACTTACTTACCTGTTTCTTTGAATTATTTGATTTTTTTTGTTGTTTTTCATTTTGAATAAATAATATGGTTTATTGAGACATTTTAAGAAATTAAAAGTTAATAGAATAAACTTCTATCTTTTGTTTTCAAAACAAATGCTTTAAGCTTATTAACTTAATTAATGAATTGGTCTCATAATTTAAATATTATGGGATTGATGATGGAGTATATAAAATATCTAATGGTTAAAATTTGTCCTGTTAAGATATATGGTTCTTCAACTGGTTGGGCGCCAATTCAAGTTAGTGAAATAACAATAGATGAGTAAGTTCAGAATAGTATTTGATTAATTGGATAAAATTGTATTCTTCGGAATTTATTGTTTGATATGAAAGGTAAAGTAAATAAAATGGCAATGGATGCGATTAGAGCTATTACTCCTCCTAATTTGTTAGGAATTGATTGTAAAATGATGTAGGCAAATAGGAAGTATCATTCTGGTTGAATATGTACTGGTTTTACTAAGGGGTTAGCAGGAGTAAAATTGTCTGGATCTCCTAATAGATAAGGATTTGTAAGTGATAGAATAGTTAATGATATTAATATTATTAAAAATCCTATAATGGTGAAGTATGGATGGAATGGAATTTTATCTAAGTTTCTATTAATTCCTATAGGATTATTTGATCCTGTTTGGTGAAGAAAAAGTAGATGGATTATTACGAATGCTGCGACAGTAAATGGGATTATGAAATGAAATATAAAAATTCGAGTTAGTGTAACATTGTCAAATGCAAATCCACCTCATACTCATTGTACTAAATCAGTTCTTAAGTATGGGATTGCTGATAAAATATTGATAATTACGGTAGCTCCTCAAAATGATATTTGTCCTCATGGTAATACATATCCTATAAAAACTGCAGCTATAACTAAGAATAAAGATAAGGGTTCCTGTTATTCACGTGAATATTAAATTAGAAGATCCGTAGTATATTCCACCTCCTACGTGAGTATAAAGACAAATAAAGAAAAATGATGCTCAATTAGCATGTATTGTTCGTAAAAGTCAACCAAAATTTACATCTCGGCAGATATGGTTTACTCTATTAAATGCTATGTCGATGTCGGCGGTGTAGTGTATAGCTAAGAAAATTCCTGTTATGATTTGAATAATTAAACATAATCCTAGCAGGGATCGGAAGTTTCATCATGTTGAGATGTTAGATGGGGTTGGTAAATCGATTAATGAGCTGTTGATAATTTTTAGTAATGGGTGATATGTTCGTAGGGGTTTATTCATTAGTTATGAATTTGAGTGTCGTAATGGTCCTTCTTGAAATGATGTAATTCTTACAATGATAATTAATGTAATTAGTAAGTAGGAAATACTGAAGGTTTAAGTTACATGTTAGGATATGATTTATTATCTTATGGTTTAATTTTATTGAGATTTTGAATTTGTGGTTTAATAATTATGGCAAGAGTTTCTATCTATCAATATCATTATTATTGAAATTATTTGGTTTTATAATTATTTTTTTAATATTAATATTAATATGTGCTTTTTCAAGAACTGATATATTATCTTTTTATATTTTTTTTATATATTTAGTAGATTAATTCCCACATTGTTTTTAATTTTTGGGTGGGGTTATCAGCCTGAACGTGTTCAGGCTGGTATTTATTTATTATTTTATACATTGTTGGCTTCTTTACCTTTGTTGATTGGTTTATTAAATTTTTATAAGATGAATGGAACTTAATATTTTTATGGATTTTGAGGTGATGAAGTCAGTAATATATATAGCGTTTTTTGTTTAAAATACCTATATTTATGGTTCATTTATGATTACCTAAAGCCCATCTTGAAGCTCCTATTTCTGGTTCTATAGGGTTGGCAGGTGTTTTGTTAAAGTTGGGTGGTTATGGATTAATGCATGTTTTTGGTATTATAGTATTTTGTTGTTTAAAATATAATTTTATTTGAATTAGAATTAGAATAGTTGGAGGCTTTTTAATGGGGTTGGTATGTTTACGTCAAGTGGATTTGAAGTCATTAATTGCTCTGTTATGCATATAGGAATAGTTTTAGGTGGTTTAATGACTTTGAATTCTTGGGGCTTTTGTGGTTGTTATTTAATAATAATTGGGCATGGATTATGTTCTTCTGGTTTATTTTGTTTATCAAATATTATTTATGAGCGATTAGGGAGTCGTAGATTGATTATTAATAAGGGATTAATATGTTTAATAGCTAGAATAACATTATGATGATTTTTATTAAGATCATCTAGTATAGCGGCTCCTCCACCTTTAAATTTATTGGCAGAAATTAGATTAATTAATAGAATTATGTCATGAAAATGATTAAGAATATTTTTAATTGCTTTAATATCTTTTTTGGGAGCTGCTTAAAGATTATTCTTATTTTCTTATACTCAGCATGGTATGAACTTTTCTGGTTCATTTAGTTATGTGAATGGATATTTTCGTGATATTTATTGTTATTTTTACACTGATTTCCTTTAAATATTTTGATTTTGCGTGGGGATTATTTTTTTAATTGTATTTAGCTTTCTTAGTTTAATAAGAATGTTGATTTGTGGAATCAAAGGTATATGATAGTTAGTATATTAGGCTATTAATTATAATAATTTTATTTGTAAATTATCTTTTGTTGTTTTATTTTCAATGTCAATAGTAATATTTTTTGGGGTTGGTTGTCTGTGTTAATGATTATGTGATTTTTTGGATTGAAATATTGTAACTTTAAATTCTTGTAATATTATCTAGATAAGAGTTAATATTAATAAGAGTTCTTTTAGATTATAAATCATTTCTGTTTATGAGATTTGTAATATATATTTCTCCTTTAGTAATTTATTATAGAGATAGATATATGATGGGTGATCATAATCTATCTCTTTTTTTTATTTTGGTATTGATATTTGTGTTATCTATAATGTTTTTAATAATTAGTCCTAATTTAATTAGAATTTTTTGGGGATGAGATGGTTTAGGATTAGTTTTGTATTGTTTAGTAATTTATGATCAGAATGTAAAGTCTTAATATGCTGGTATAATTACAGCTTTATCTAACCGTATTGGTGAAGTAGCATTATTATTATCGATTGCTTGAATAATAAGAGATGATAGTTGAAATTATTTATGAGTAAATAATTTTGGGAATTTGGATGTAGAAATGTGATATTTAATTGTCTTAGTTATTATAGCAGCTATGACTAGGAGAGCTCAAATTCCATTTTCTTCTTGGCTTCCGGCAGCTATAGCTGCTCCTACACCTGTTTCTGCTTTGGTTCATTCATCAACTTTAGTTATGGCTGGGGTATATTTACTTATCCGATTTGGTATAATTATTTAAATGTATTCAATGAATGATTTTATGTTATTTATTGGTTGTTTAACTATATTTATGTCTGGTTTAGGTGCTAATTTTGAATTTGAATTTAAGAGGAGTATTGCTTTATCTACTTTAAGTCAACTAGGTTTAATAATAAGAACTATTGGGTTGGGTTATTATGATTTGGCTTTTTTCATTTATTAACTCATGCATTATTTAAGGCTTTATTATTTATATGTGCGGGTGTTATTATTCATGGGATGAATGATCTTCAAGATATTCGTGGAATAGGAGGAATTGTGAATCAGATGCCTTTAACTTCTGTTTGTTTTTTAATTTCAAATTTAGTTTATTTGGTATGCCTTTTTTATCTGGTTTTTATTCAAAGGATTTAATTTTGGAGTTAAGATTAATAAGAAATTTTAATTTATTAATTTTTGTATTGTTTTTTCTTTCTACTGGATTAACTGTTTGTTACACTTTTCGTTTACTTTATTATGTAATGGTGGGTGAATTTAATTTTAAAAGAATACATTGTTTGGGTGATGAAAGTTATGGATTTATTGGTCCTATGTTTATATTAGTATTTATGTCTGTAATTGGTGGTTCATTGTAATATTTAATGCTCCTAGTTTAATTTGTTTGCCATTTTATATAAAGATTTTGGCGTTGGTTGTTAGTTTTATTGGTGGTTGAATTGGTTTTGAACTAACGATATTGATAAATTATTGTAGATTTAGCTTAATAAATTATTATTTTGTAGGGTTTTTAGGATCGATATGATTTATACCCTATATGTCAACTTATATAATTAGATCATATCCTTTATATGCAGGTTTAAATATTGCTCATGTGATTGATTGTGGTTGAAGCGATGAATTTGGAGGTCAAGGGTTATTTATATTTTTATATAAGATAAGAGTTTTTAATCAAGAGTATCAGTTTAATTATTTTAAGTATTATTTATTGAGTTTAATGTTTTGAATATTTATTTTTATTATTATTATAATATCCTTTTGTGGTTTGTCTATAATTATTTTCTATTAGACTATGATCAGCTCATGAAACTGTAACTCCTGATGCTAGTCAGATAGCTGTATTTAGAAGGGGGATTTGTATAGGATTGATTGGTGTAATTCCTATATGTGGTCAAATTTACCTAAATCAATGTTGTTCTATGAAAGAATGCTCAGAAGAATGAAATAAAAAAAAAAACTTCTGATACAATAAATAGAATTATTCCTCAACGTAGTCCTAGATTAACAACGGATGCATGTATACCTTGATATGTTCCTTCTCGTGTAATATCTCGTCATCATTGAATTATAGTTAGTAAAGTAATTAAAGTTTCAATTGAAATAATAATGAATCTGTATTGATGAAATATACTGATTAATCCTGCTGCTATTGTTATAGCTCTAATGGCTCCTGTAATGGGTCATCGTCTGGCATTTACTAGATGAAATGGATGATTTTGATGTGTTAACATTAATTTACTTCTCTTGAATATAATGTAGTTAATACAGCAAATACATATGATTGAATAATTGAAACTGCTAATTCAAGAATTAATAATAGAATTTGTGATAGGATGAAGATTTGGATTAAAATAGTTGAATTTATAATTATAGGTCCTGTATTACCTAATAAGGTTAATAAGAGGTGACCTGCAATCATATTTGCGGCTAATCGAACGGCTAGTGTTAATGGACGAATTACATTTCTGATTGTTTCAATTCACACTATGAAGGGTATTAAAGTAGGTGGGGTTCCTTGAGGAACTAAGTGGGCAAATAAATGCTGAGTATTATTAATTCACTCGTATAATATAAATGTTAATCAGAATGGTAATGCTAAAGATAGTGTGAATGTTAAGTGACTTGATCTTGTGAAAATGTATGGAAATAGTCCTAGGAAATTATTGAATAAAATAATTGAGAATAGGGAAATGAATAAAAAAGATCTTCCTATATTTGTTTCCGATTAGCAGTGTCTTAAATTTGGAGTTTCAAATTACTAGTCTTCTTATTACTAATTAATTCCTAATCGATGGGATGATTATTAGTCCTAGAAGGGTTCTTAATCAGTTTATAAGGTTATATATGTTTATGTTTGATCGAATGATGAAAAAAGATTAGATATCAGTTTGTTGATTGAATTTTATTGGTACGTATTACCATAAGGGTTTATGTAAATATTTTGAAGGTTTTTTGATTTCAAGGGTACGTGGCTTCTCCTTTTAATGATTGTATTGCTTTTTAATTTTGTTGCTACAAACATAACAGTAACTCACATCCAGCTCTACTCCTACCTCAAGCAAAAAGAGAGTTCAACAAACTGTACGTCGTGAAGCTACATTTATGTCCAGAAGCTAAATAAGTCTGAATTAGATTCTCACCCCCTAATGGCATGCATTTTCTTTATTTACATTTTCAGAATTTTTTCTTCCACCTTAAGCACTTATTAGGAAGCATTTTGTAAGATAATACACATAAAAGTCGAGATTTTCATGCAAAAGTTGTTTTTGTCCTTTAAAATCCTTTTTGCATTGTTTTATAATTGTTGCTTTGAATTGCTCTGGTTGAAATGAAAATAGAATATCACGATTGGGGCATTATACAAAATATTTCTATGGTTGTAATGTCTACCTGTGATAAGATATGTTGGGAGTGATACTTTTTCAACTGTGATTGTTTCATATGAAAGAAGGGGTACACTATTATTAACATTTTTTTCTCCTTGAATAGAAATACAAAGAGGTTTCTCAGTAATATTAATTTCACTCATTTTTGTGTTGGATTTAGAATAGAACACTGAACAGCATTCCCAGGTTCTTGCGAATAATTAGAGCGTGGTGACCAAAGAGGTCACAAAACCCGCAAAATACAAATAGTTTATAGGGGCAGGATATTCTAAAGAAAACAGGTAATACATGAGTAATGTTCTAATTAAATTTCACCTATTGTTTATGAATGATTAATCTTGAATAGGATTTATTAACAAGCAAAGTAAATGCAAAATAATTTCTTGTGGAGTTGTCATTTGCCTATTCCAGATTCAGTTGTCTTGGACCAGGATTAATGTAAAGGAAAACCAAATAGGGAAACAAAATATAATAAAAACAAAAACATCTTACAATTTGTTGTTTATTAAAGCTTCCAAATTTTGCAGAATGCAAAATACATTTTCTATAAAATACACATTCAACAAATACAACATTTAATTTCAATATAAAATATAATGCAATGAAGTCAAATTTTCTTTTTAAACCAGCAACTGCAAGGAGACATCACAGTTGTGGTGTCATATTTGGGAATCCACATGCTCTCACTAGTTCCGATAAATGAAAGGAAAGACACAATGGTGTGTCATCCATGCTAGGGAAATATTAAGACACATGAGGTACCACACTCCTGGATTGTGTGGGATATTCACCCCATGAAAGGCAAACAAGACATGATCAGAAATGCAAAAGAAGTTTAATGACATGCTCTCTCAAAATAATTCATTCATTCATTCATTTCCACACCACCTATGAGGTAGAATGCATGGTGCGTTTTTTTATACATGGTTTCCCCAGGAGGCCTAATCCATGTACCTATAAATAACTACACATTAGTACCTAACAATTCTCACCACCCTTAAGACATTTAATGGACCACATCACACTTATCAAAAATGTTTTCAGGCATGTATCCTTACACACTGGGCACATAAGCTGCACATTAATACATAACAAAATATCCAATCCCTTGTACATTAAATGGACCGCACCATTACACTTCCGTTTCAAGTGACCACACATTTAAGACTTCTTTTCCCATTAGAAATGTTTTCAGGCATGTATCCTTACACTCTGGGCACATAAGCTGCACATTAATAATTTTTTTTTCTTTTCCTTCCTAAACAAGAACATAAAACTGTCCATTATTCCTCAACCTTCTTCTAACCTGCAAGAAAACAATTAAATTAGCAACATTCCAAAACTAAAACTATCTTAATATTTAACTAGAAGGACAAGAAAGATTAATATTAATATTTCACATAGAAAAAATGAATGGTCATCCATGCTAGGGAAATATTAAGACACATGAGGTACCACACTCCTGGATTGTGTGGGATATTCACCCCATGAAAGGCAAACAAAACATGATCAGAAATGCAAAAGAAGTTTAATGACATGCTCTCTCAAAATAATTCATTCATTCATTTCCACACCACCTATGTCGAAATGTATTCCTACACCACCAAATGTTTCATATTCCATGTATTCACCATGTATTCATATTCCTACACCACCAAAATCGAAAATGAATTTTTGGTTTCTAATAACCTCTTCAAAATCATTGATATTAGATAGTTACAACAGTGCTTACCATTTTACCTCTTAAATGAAAAAATGTTATTATCTTATTATAAAAAAAATAACCCCCCAAAAATCAATCACAAATAAAAAAAGGCAGCCCAACACATCCACGTATTTCATAAGCATAATAGTAAATACTCTACCTAAGGCCAGAACCAATTTTGTTTCTCCTACAAAGATCATAGCATCAGAATAAAAAGCAGTACTCTCATTACGACAGTCTTCATACCATTATAACCTAAAACTACCCACAAACTCTTATGGTAACACACACAAATGAAAAAGTTTGCATGCAATCACAGTGGTCCGTCACAAATAAAGGCAGCCCAACACATCCACGTATTTCATAAGCATAATAGTAATATTATTTTAAACACACAGATATATACAAAATAGCATTTTACTTCTCATCCTAGGCATGTACAAATTTTATGAAATACATGTCTACATCCAGACATACCTGTTCATCCTTTTGGGAATTATCATAATACTTATGTCCAAGAGAACACTTATAATAAGTAGTCTTTACAGCCTGGAAGGGAGAACCAAAATATTTGATTTCAGGTGCTTTATCTAGCTTTTTACTATGAAACTTAATGCCTGCAAAATAAACACAAACTTTGAAAAGAATGTTCCAGGATAAACTTAAATTGGGGTAAATTAATATTAAAAATATTTACCGACACACGGACGACTATGTCGAATAGAATAGCTATATCCACTAGCTTCCAACTCTGTAAATAGATTTTCAAAATCTTCCACGTAACCAGAAATAGTTCCAGAGGATTGCAAGTAGTCCTTCAGTCTCCTCTGCATAATTTCCTCGAGAGAATTAGCCATATTTCTACAAAAGAACGGTTTGTTACCACGTGAAGAAGAAGCCGTTTATTACCACGTGCCAAAATCATGAGCATTGAATATACCTTAAATACTTATTAAATCGTGTCTTACCATTCAAGATTAATGCAGATTGCCAAATCTTACAACAACACTGAAAAAAAACAACAGAAATTCGTCAAACAACACAAATAGCACACAAAGCGTTCGCGTTCACACAAAGCAAAGCGTTCGCTACACCGCGCTATACGGAAGTGGTCGCCGCAGGCAGTCGCGTTCACACAACAGGAGTCGCAAGCAGTCGCAGGTCGCAGTCTTGGCTGGCCAATAGCAAACACCCAGCCGTGACGTCACGGGGCCGTCATCGTGACGTCACGGGCATCTGCTGTGAAGTGTAGCTTTCCCAGAGCACGTCTATGGGTGGATAAGGCAGGGAATGCGAAAATGCAAATTGTGCTCCATAATACTCTCTGGTGTGTTCACTGCTGGCTCAATGGTGGCTCCTGGACATGGTGTTAAAACATACTTGTGGAATAACAGCTAATGAGCTTTTGCATCTCAGTGCGTCACAGATTATGCGGGAATTTTAAATGCAATTTGAAACTAGACTGAACAGAGCTATTTAAACCTGCATTTCTAATATCGCTTCTTGAAGGTTTTCGTAACATCTTATAACGTCGTGGATGATTTGAATTTTGTTTGTTGGCAATTGAGCGAATACATAATTAGAATGTACTAAGAAATAATAAAACATTAAAAGGAATTTACTCCTGTGTAATCATATAAATATCAATTGCATATTTATTACTCTTTATTTTCACAATTATATGTTTATTCATATTTCTTATTGTCAAGAAGTACACGGGCATATTCTTGTAATTAATACTTTCTGGTAAAACCGACACATCTACAAAATATCATTTTACAAAAAATACTACCCCCACAACTATTCTTGACTAATGGCCTACCTTTCCCCTCTCTGGTATAATAAACAATTGTAATAGATCGCAGCAAGCACTGATGATACTCGTATTACAAAAACATCTTCATTGGCGCGAAGTAGAAGCTATTTGCTGTTGAAGACAGACTCCTGTTAATTTTTCTCCTTCAAAAACATCTAGTAAAATGACTGCGGCTGGTCTAAACCCTTAAAAAAAGACACTTCAAATCCATGATGAATGTTTTTGTTTATCCAAGATTTTTATGTATCCTCTAATGCAGGGGTATCCAACTTGCAAGGACCCGTTCACTTAACTTAACAGCCGCCGGCTGTTAAGAAGTCAAGTGATCTTCGAACCAGTATTTATTAAAGTTAGAAAACAGATGAGAAACAATATAAGTAACACACACGTACAACCTAAATAACACCTATAAAAGTAATTCTCAACTCTATATATAGTGACTATATTATTATTTTTTGTTTTTTTTGTTTTTTGTGCAATTCAGAACAACTATGGCGCGTCGGTGGTTAAGAATGAAGTACGGTCTCTTATGGCGACAGTGATGGCAAACGTGGCGCGCTTTTCTGCTGTTCTCTATGAATCGAAAGTTACGCGGAGTTTCTGGACTTGGACCCACAACACAAGTAGCACGCCAGATAGCGTACGCTTTTCGTGGGCAATTTTCGTCGCTGGAGCAGAGTTCCCTGACCGTGTGGCCGATGCCGCCATGCAAAGCGACGATGCTGTGAAGACGACTGCAAATTCAAGCTTTCACGGTAAATACTCCGAGGATCTTTTATTTTATTATCATTTTGCCTGAATCATTTTTTTCAATTTGTTACTTCAATTCACATTACGCGTGCCCAAGCCCCTTGTGGAGCTTTGAGCGCTTTGCTATTACCACATTGCCATTACTATATTACCAATAGACCAATACCAATAATATATTACCAATAGACCAATACCAATAATATATTACCAATAGACAACAGCGCGGAAGTAATCCTTCATTAATTATTTTACGTTGTCATATCCGTCACGTCTTGTCGCAGTCAATTGTCAATAGGACTGCTAGGTGGTATTTTCGCGTACGCGCTCCTGCGTCATTATCAAAATCGGTAAGGAATTAGTATTGGGAAGGGTTTAGGCAACGAGCTAGAATATTCTAGATAGCGTGGCTGTCCTTATAGTTTCAGAGCTCTTGGTGGAGGTTCGCCGAACTAGTGGCCGCCATGTTCGCTAGGTTTGCGAGATATAAATGATAGTTGATTAAACTGGATTACATGCCAAAACCATGGAAGCATTTGCAACGTCACATCCAGTGTTCTCCCTTACATTCTTCTTCTTTGGTCCTATCTTCCATATACGGAAGTTAGGTGACCCATAACGGGTTTTCTTGGGATAAATTATTCAGGGTGGTTTCCCGTTGCCTTCCCTAATATGATGATGACGATAGGGGGTGAAAGGACGAACACAATACAAACATGCCCGAGACGGGACTCGAACCAGTGATCTTTCGGTACGAGATCGCTACGGCACTACTGCCTTAGCGATCTCGGCCACCGGATCAGCTCTCCCTTACGTAGTTGTTAGTAATACTTGGAATCAGTGTACATTTTATTTAAAAAATATCTTTGTTTTTTGTTGTTTTTGGGTTACAGGACGTCCTTACGCATTCTCCGTATGATGATACGATTAATGTGTGACGTTGTTTTTCATAACAGGTCTGGAGGGATTAGACACCCGGGTATACTACAAATACTCAATAATTGTTATTGTTTGTTTTTCCATTTGCGTTTCTCTTTTTGGAAGGACGTGGGCAACGCAAAAACGAATCTCACCCTTAGTCCCCGACTTCCCTTTCTAGGAAATCAACAAATAAATGTTGCATTCTTTAGTCGATATATATACATATATATATATATATATATATATATATATATATATATATATATATATATATATATTGAACCGAGCTCAAATACAGGGCCCCCAAATTAAGAATTCGTTACTTCTTTGGTTCACACCCGCGGTCGTGGCGTGGCGGCGACGTCACGATCTTACGGGCGCGGTGGTCAAGCGAAGTGGAACTGCCGCGGGCCAATTAGAAAATTATTATATCCAGATGAGGGGTCGGCAGCCGATGCGAGGTTTTCTGAGTGAAGACGCTTAGAAGGCGATGCCAGCATTGTCAATCCACCAATATCAGACGCAGGAGCGT
Organism: Gryllus longicercus; assembly: GCA_038098605.1. NCBI lineage: Eukaryota > Metazoa > Arthropoda > Insecta > Orthoptera > Gryllidae > Gryllus > Gryllus longicercus. Next base: position 37,327 of record JAZDUA010000436.1, on the reverse strand, counting down.
GAGTATCCGTGCAGCCCAAGGCAGAAGCAATAAGCAATGTGTAAATACATTCAACGATGAAGCTAGGTCACAAACCAGAAACTTTAACGAATTAGTGAGAGATTCAATTCCCTAGAGGCACAAGCCAATTGGAATGGGCTGTGCCATCGTTTGTAAATTTCACGATTGCACCTCACGATAAATTAATAATGAGAGCATATATATATATATATATATATATATATATATATATATATATATATATATATATATATATATTGTGATGTACCTCGATGTCGGTACTTTCCACGGCAAATCTAAAGGTTATGAAGGACGGGTGTCTTGCTCGTGAATGGGTTTTCTGAGGGACTCGATAATACATTGGTAAATCAAAATAGTAAATTAGTATAAACACAAATACAATTTATTCATGAATCAACGTCTAATACACCTGATTACATACATAAAACCTCGATGACTTGGTACCAAGATTCTAGTTACCATACAATATCATCATACCTGGGGCCCCAGTAATAATTCGACTGTTGTGGCAGCTCGCCCACGGCGACGGCGACCGTTGACCTTCACCGCGGCTCGGCGTCCCCGGGCGGTTGATGCCGCAGACACGTGCCTCGCTGGTCTGCAGAGGCGGCGACGAGAATTCCTCGGCCGCAACCTCGGATGTTTCCGCATTCGCTCCCACACGCGCAATCACAGCATCTCGTAGATGTCCATTGCGTTCATACCAGGCACTCGAATTATATTACTGCGCCCCTCCTCGGTTCTGTTCGGCTTCCCTCTCGCAACCGCTATGCGCGTGATCGCACTTCGTACCGGCGTTCATTACACTAGGCACTGTTCTATAAATTACCGGCTTCTAATCAGCGATTAGACAAATCTAACACTGTTGAACGTCTTTCGTCACTGGTAGTATTTCACTCTGCTTACAGCCGTCCGTCTTTCCTCTGCCACTCACTCTCCGCAACTGTCCCCCAACCGTCGCCCCTCGGCGTCTCCTCGCAACTGCTCCCTCTCGGCTTCTGCCTTCAACCGTCGCCACTTGTAACGGCCGAAATCCCCCCCTCTCTCGCTAGGCCACGGCGGCGGCGACCGTTCACTCTTCCCCCCACCGTGCGTCCTCGCACCTGCCGCTATGCCGCGCCGTTCAAAATGAGTTGTAATTATACTCCTGTACACTTTGTCTTTAATTGCGTATAGAAACGCTTCCGCGTTTCAATATATATATATATATATATATATATATATATATATATATATATATATATATATATATATAATGAAATATAACAAATTTTAAATGGTTAATAGAACATTAACGAACTTAAGATTTGTATAATTGTAAAGATCCTGTGACAAGTATTGTACTTCAGCTTCTGGGTCAATGACCCCGTCTCGATCAGGTTTTCGTGATCTTCGCTTTCTGTGATCCTCGAGCAAATGCTGAGATGGCCCCTTGTTTTGCTTCTGGACATTTGCTTCAAATTAACGTCTCCCCATAGCACGTCACACACAGTTTTCAACTGTTTTTGACGTAAATAAATACAAATTTGAAGTACTTGTACTCATAAATGCAATGTGAACATTAACGACGTGAGAGACAAGTCAAATATATTACATTTTTGTAACTTTTGAAAAAACAGTAATATGGAGTATTTTATCTTATAGACTACATTTAGCACTATCGCTATCAAAATATCGGAGATAAAAATTGGAGCCGTTTTCGAGAAAATCTTGTGTTTTTGTATTTTTTAATTTTGCTCGTATTGCACGCTATAGAGACATAAAAATACTTAAGTTTTCAAAAAAAAGTACATTACTTTAATGAAAGAACTAAGGAGGGATTTATCTAAAAGAATAATCTGTCTTAAATTTTTTATTACATTGAAAAACGCTCATGTGTGCAATCTCTCTACAGAGAGTAAGTCAATAAAAGAAACATAAATATCACAGTTAAAGGCCGTCACTAAGTCACACAGTTACTGTTCATCCGTGCATACCGGGTGATGACAGCCTTCTCGCGCGCGCGGCGATGGTGTAACGGTTAGCGTGACGGACTGTTGTACTCAAGTTGGAGGGGACATAAAGCCGGCTGTTCCATGTTAGTAGATTTACTTCAAGTAAAAGATCCTCAAGCATAAATGACGCATCTGAGTTAAATTCAAATCGCCTGTTTCTCGCCCCAGAAATACCTCCTTTCTCTGCTAGTTGAAAGGAGCGTAGCGAAATTCGCGTGGTCAGACGGAAGAGCAGGCCTCGGGCCTGAGTCTCGCCACGTAACATAAGGCATCAATTCAATTCTTTCTTCACACTGCTGAATGTAGCGTCGATCGCAGACGCTTTCGCAGAGTTCTCACGTTCAGATTTCCCCTGGGTCGCGGAAAGTTTTCATTTTGCGTAGCAGATTGTGAAAACCATGCTCTGCGGACCTCGTGATCACGTGACGCATTCCGTTGCCTGCTGGCATCCAGCTTCTGTTACACATTGCCACGGTGTTGTAACATCAATTACTTCAATTTTTTAATAGTTGGAATAAGCTAGAAAATCAGCTTCACTATGCGCACGTTTTGTTGAACTCTCCTTTTGCTTGTAATGGTAAGAGTAGAGGTAAGGGCGAGTTGCTATTTTGTTAGCAATGCAGAAAAATCATACTTGCAATTCATGTACCGATGCAAATAAGTTTTCTATAACTCAAAAACCAAACTGACTATTTTTCAAATATTGCTAATCTTGCGATTTTTTAAAATTTATTTTATTTATTGATGTTAAACTTTTGCTCACCTTTCAACTATTTATAGTTTAAATGACGGGAAGGGATTCAGAAACTCAAGAAAACGTGCGCAGATAATCTTTTCCCCCTACGTCACATACAGATTTTTGACTGAATAAATCTAAATCAAACAATTAAAATGTTTGAAAATTCAGAGTTAACAATGAAAAACAGACCTATGGCATCTTTATTAATTTAATTTACTTTCTTGTTTTAGAAAATTAAAGAGAAAAATTAGAACCACTTTTGAGAAAATTTTCAAAATGTCCCTGTCACTTTACGTACTCCCTAGTTTTTATTTCTTTGCCCAGAAGGATCTGTTTTCACGATGGACATCTCAAGGCATTTGCACCTTTCTCGGTCCTGCCGCTAGATGTCGCATGATTGCCAGTACTGCTAGATAAGGTCGCGATCGTGCGACGTCTAGCGGCTCAACCGAGAAAGACACGAAATGCCATATCGTGAAAACAGGCCCTCACGCGCCAAGTAAAAGAAAAAGAAAGAAACCAAGTATAGTGGAGTTCACTGACCTATAGATGTTTTGAAAAGAAACACTGTTTTGGTATCAGACCGAAAACATGTATTTCCGTTGAAATTTCGAAATCGTTATTTCGCAGCATTACATAACATTCTCCAAACTGTGTATATTACTCCGTATAGCTACGTATAAGAGAAAGGAAAAATGAAGGAACAAATATAATTAGCCTATGAATAAACAAAGAAATACAAATGAACACTGTAAAATGTATATATCCATGTTACTTTGGTATGTACTTTCCTTTTATACAAGTAAATTCAGAAGAAACTCACTTCTCTGGCACCAGGGTAGGAATCGAAACGAAGAACCGTTTTCGGAATCGAATTGATAAAATTGGAATATCCCTACCCCAAATGAGTATTTTCTTACACCATGTACCAAACTTTACACATCTGCTGCTGCTGATATTATGGTTGTTGGCGGGAAGCAAGAATGTGACGTATGATTTGTGTAGGGTTCTGAATTTGTTGTCACCGGGGAAATTGTGGTGTCCCTTGCGTAGAAGAAATTACTTGCATAGGTGTGGAATACATTTAAAGTTAATTCAAGAAATCATCTGAACTCAGATTTAAATTGTTTTGGCAATAGTATTAGTGTTTCTAGTAATTTGTCTTAGAACACTAAAAGTGTTTGAATTCATGGTTTATAATGTGAACTTTACTACTTGCAAACTTTTTATGCAGTGCTTGGAATATATTATTTGCAGTGTAGTTTCTTATCTTTAAAAAGAAGTCTATTAAACAAAGATGTCGGGATTTATAAGTATAAAGTTGAATGATATATTGGCAGATTTTGTAGGTGTTCAATTACAGAAATCCTTGCCTTCTTATATTCAAATATTCCTCTCAAAAGCACCTGAGGATGCAATATTTATTTACAAAGGTTCGGTTATGCAGGTAAATAATTAAACGAAGATTTTATTAACAAGTGTTGTCAAGAATCCTTGTAAAATATTAACTCCGTTTTAATTCCAGCAGGCTGAGGTAGGCAACATTCCAGACCTTGAACGAGAAGAAAATATTGGTAAGACGTAAATACAATAAAATGAGTAACTTAATTTTTGACCAAATTGAATCATGGCCTTTAAGAAAATGGACATCTTATAAATTTCACATCAGTAATTTTCAAATACTAACCATTCATTTATTTGATCCCTTTCATTTTTTGTACATGTTTAATTTTGAATGAACGGAATTCAGATTTACTGCTACCAAAAGCTGATGCCATTTATCAATTTAAATGGTCCATTGATAAAGTAAACTTGTACTCTTAATCCTGTACCTGACTCTCTGATTATATAATCATTTTGGGTCATTTTACTTTTTGTTTTTCCTTCTTAGTTTGCATATTTTAAGAAATGGTGCTATACTTCACGTTGTTCTTGTCTTTAATAATTATTCAATGGATAAAAGGGGATCTTTTTAATTCACTTTATAATTACTATGATTCTAGCCCATCTGGGCTTCATAAGGTCAATAAACTGTCACTGGAAAATGTTTCTCTCTGTCCAGTCAATAGAAGGTTCTGGGTTCAGTTCCCAGCGGAATCAAATCTTTTTATCTGTGATAGATCATTTTCAGTTTTTGAATTTGTTTTGTAAGTTGCTGAATTTTAGATAAATATTTTTGAAGTATTTAAAAAATATCTTTTGAACTAGAATTGCATAACATTTAAAAAATATAATATGTGATTTATTTTGGTCATTTGAATCTATCTTTTCAGCATCACTCTGTCACAAAAAAAACTTACAAAAACATGTTTGAATGTTAGTGTCAGAGGCATATCTAGGTAAAATTGCATGCATTGCTAGCAACGTTTTTAAGTCCTTTTTTGGTGTAAAAACGGTGTACAATACGATAACACTGAGACTTCCATGTTGGATAATTAATAAAAGAATCAATTGTTTATTCCATCTTTTTCTACAGAGAGCATTTCTGTAGTTACAATTACATAAGCCTTTTTCCCCCTCCATCTGTTTAGAAAGCTCCTTGTCAGTACTGTGTATCTTAGATAAGCCACATCGATGTTATAAGTTTTACCTTTCAATAAATAATTAGTAATAAAATTAAAACTTTTCTTCTATTCTCAGTATATCATTCTTGGTTGATAGCTGCTGCTTATTGCATAACGACAGTCGTTACAATACAACTTCATTATAGTACTGGTGTTTTCCCAATCTCATATACGTTTTCGAGAGAGAATCAATTATTAGTCATCACTCTGTTAAATGTTTCATTGGATTTTGTTATTTTACTGTACTAAGACAACCTGTGAGGAAGGGGTGGTAAACCATACACACCCTTCCCTGTTTCCAAAATTCAGAAGAAAAACAGAATACTGAAACTTCTTTGATGATAATCAGTGATCTAATTGATAAGATAAGAGAACAGATACTGAACTGTGATTAAATTAAGAAATTGAATCTTCACTTAACTTGTGTTCTGCTCAGTTGAAGTCAGATTTTGTGTTAAGTGTAACCAATGCTTCTTGAGACACCTAGAAGTCCATCTGCTAGGTGGCATTGGCTGAATACTGCATACAAGCTGCCTTGTGACTATTCAGTGTAAAAGTTTAACTTATAATGGTTGTGTAAGTTTGTTAATTTTATGTTTAACTTGTAATAGTTATTTAATTTATAACAGTATATTAGTTGTATAAAAAGTATTGTATGAAATTCAATGTAATTAATACTATCTTATGAAGTTTACACTACTGATACTTGCTTGTTCCTTGCTCTCATCGTAATATAACATTCTTATGTAAAAGCCCATCATCAATTCATTATATAATATCAAATTTAGTATCAGTCACTACAAATTTAATAATTTTCTTGGTAATGGTATAATAATGAAATTTGCATTCCGAGAGATAATGGCCATCACCATGCTGTCAGTAATAGTATAATGTTATAGATTTGTTGGAAACTCCTTATTCCATTTAAAACAAATAATTGGTACAATTTTGTCAAATTTATTGTGAGTTAGGGTGGTCTTTATTTTCAATATGAAAGATTGACATTTGTTAATAGTTTATTATTCCTATATTTTAAAATTTAATTATACATCACATCAAATAACTAAATAGGATCTTGCTGTCATTTTGGAACACCAAAATCTGGACCTGGTGTAAACCTTTTCTTGTGTTGTAGAGCAACAGTGATATCTAAAGAATCACAGTGAAAAATCAAATTTTATTTTAAAATTGTTGTATTTATGGATTTTATTAATTTGTCACAATTATTGATTCAACATTGTTGTTCACCTGTTTATCAAAAAGATGTCTTCTTGAATTAATATGAAGTCATGAATTTAATTGAATATTGATTTGCAAGTAATGAAATGAACTCATACCTATGTCTCTTTGATTAACAGAATTTTCTGGAGAACTTGATGTTACTGGTTCGCCGCTACAGTTTTCTAATTATTCAGTGAATGTTGATGATTCTGTACTCTGTGTAAAGAAGTTTTGGTTAGATGATGAAGAAAAGCATTATCCTCTGTCACTCAATAGTGCAAGGTAAGAGACGACTCGCTTCTCGTAGGATTTTTTCTTATAACTTTGAAGTAATTTATGCATGTAAGATTTCCAATGCAGGTATGGGTTTGCGCTTCATTAAAATGATCAAAATAGCATGAACATGAACTATGTGTAAAAAATGTAAACAATATTAATAATTCAAAGTTCCCTAATTTCTTATTGATTCAAAATTTTATTTATTCATTACTCTGTTATGCAAAATGCTTATTATATTTATTTTTAGAGTTGTCATAAAAATGTCAGAATTAATTCATTTGAGATAATTTGGTTTGTACATTGAGATAAATTTTACAAACTTTTTTCTATTTATCTAAATGGTGCTTATTTTCCTGATATGCTGATAAACAGCGTAGTTGTTAGGAGACATGTACTTCAACCTGTAGGACCCTGGTTCAAACCACTACTAAGCTGGAGATTTTTACCCGCTTATGTCCTTTACAGGGTGATCCTGAGGTCCACTCAACCTCCTTTCACAATGAGTACTAATATGTTAAGCCTTTATTAACAGTAAATATTGAAAAAATTAAGCTCATGAAGCATGGCACTTGCCATGCCATCTCCCACTTCCAGAAAAGTATATAAGATCTTCTATGACTCATTAATTTACAGAGGGCCCTGGAAGTGGGGAAGCAAATGCCAAAGAGCGAGAGGTAATAATAATAATTTATATTCCTAAGCAGGTGATTATAATCCTAGGCAGGCCTTTTATAATCCTAAGCAGGCGATTTGTACAATATGTAATGGTACAAAGGGTACTAAAAATAAAATGTAAACAAACAAGTAAACAAATAAGTAATATTATGATTGTATTGAATTTATTGAAAAAATCCATATAATCAACACAAACAATCAGTAATATAATCAACAAATTCATATTTTTTTACATGTCTTTAAAGTTAGGAAGTTCAATGAGATTAAATGTGACAAATGGTATTAAGTAAGAAACACAAAATAATTCACACATGATGTAATGTGTTTTACAAAATACTCATTTTGCATACACCTGGAACAATGTCACAAATTAGGTTTACATGTAGCAATGTAATTATTGAATTATGATATAATTAATTAGTGACAAACATATCAGTTGATATGGGGAAAATAATCCCCCTCTGCTTTTTTTTTTTTTGTTACTACTTCTGTATATGTTCTTGTACTAGTCATTATGTGTGATTACCACAGTTGAAGTGATTAATTCACTTTATCTAGACATAATAGCTGGTGCGATTTGGCTGAAGTAATAATTCTCTAAAAACATTAAACACTTTCTCTCTGCCCTTCTAAAAGCTGATCAGTTACAGCGTATTCCCAGGGAGGCGCATTTGGGTTATGGAGTACTGTGATTGCTTATTGAATGTTTGTTATACATTGAGAGGGAAGGGGTTTTGATGGAGAAAATGTGTTAGACAAGAACTATTTTGGGATTATATTTGCAATGCATTGAACAGACTTGAGGATGATTGATGTTAGTTGTACAAACTAAAGGTTGGAACCTCGACACCCACTTGGACCAGCATCAACTATGCCCTACAAAAGAGAACAAAGAAAAAAGAATGAGCATTTGACTCAAACCAGAACCCCGGGTGGAAGGAAAAATAAGTGTATTAATGTGACACAGCAAAGGGCAATAAGATCCATTTAAAATTCTTTAAAAAAAACAGGGTGTAATTTCAGTAGAAATATGGAAGGTCTCTTTATAAACAAAATACAAGCCATAATTAATTCTTCTGTGATTGTAATGGGGAAAGTATTTTGCCTAATTATTGGTTTTATACGAGTGGCAGCTTGTGCTTAGTTTGAACAGTTGCACAATCCTGAGATAATCATACTAAAATAATAATAATATTCCTAAACCATATATTGAAATGAAAACATTTATATTCATCTGTTAGTAAAATATCATTTACAAGAGTTTTACTGTTCTTTATTTAATTAGAAAATTAAATAAATTAAATTATCTAACCTTCAAACTATTTACCTTCATTGAAGAGGATAAACTGTTTTATGCAAACTTTTTAATAAATACTCCTAAAAAAATGAAATTGGACTTGGGAAGTTACTATTTCAATGAATGTATTAACATTTTCATATACCCAAATGCATCAAGCTTGAACAAGTTCTCAACTTTTTTTAAAAATACATTTGAAATTAGACCAGTAAATATTGGCAACCTATTTTAAAAACTAAACAATCTAATTCTATGCAATGAGGAGTGCATTACATAATTCATAATGAATATTGATAGGCGCATACAATGCTTTAGCTATGTCAGCCATATAGACTTCTATCAATCCAGAATGCCATTGACATAGCTAATCTGGAATGCCAAAATTTGCTATTATGTTTAATTGACTATGTGTGTCTGTCTATTGAAGAAATAAAATTCACAAATTAGAGCAAAAGGCGCAAATGTGAGTTGACTAGAAATGTGGTTACATATATTTAATATGTAGCATTAAAAGATTATTGACAACTTTCATTTGGTTCATTTCTAATTCAGACCTCCCCTACTCACTTACACACACACACACGCGCCATTCAATTCATCACATCACTTTACCTTCACACCTCCCCTCTCCCATAAAAGTGAACATGTTTTTTCAATAATCCCAAAATTGTACATTTGAAGGTTATCTTTGAAGATAATGAATAAAAAATCTCCATTTTCAACATTGCAATTGTACAAAGATGACAAAAAAATTTGAACTTTTGAAATTTTCGAAAATTTAGATAATTCAACGAAAATTAGTCTTGGGCCATTGTTTAAAAGTATTTTGCTTTATCCGAGAAGCAAATTATCCAAAAACTCGAAACAATATTTGAGAAAAATTTGAAAAAATGTTAAGGTTTAATGTAAAGTACACCGAAAATCAAAATGTTTGTTTCAAATTCTCAGGGCCACGGGTTTGGCTAGATCGACCGCGGAATGTCAATTTTGGAGAAAACCGTTTGAACGGTTCAGGAGCTAGTGTTGTCCAATGCGGCTCATTGCCGCAGTTTCCGCATCGACTCAGTACGGGAGGTCCTAGGTTTGAGTCCCAACGGCGGCGGATTTTCGACTCTGGCTACATAGCTGGCCGAATTCAACCGCTGTGTAGAGAGAATTCTAGCTGCCGGCTGCTCTGATCGGTAGTTTTCCGTCGTTTCTCCGATCAACACCAGGCGAATGCCAGAACGAACGGGGTCACGGACCGCGCGCGATCTTTCCTTCCCCATCCTTGTAGCCTCGCCCTTATACACATTTAAATGCACTACAGTACCATATACGTCAGATGATCAATCTCTGGTTTGCCTCGGCTGTGGCCATCCTCTGCTGAGGGAGGTACCTGGATGAGGAAATCTCCCCCAATTTGACGTACGGGTCGGCGTCAGATCTTACCTGCCAGCAAGGGAGGACGTCACCCCCCGCGATAAAAACTTTCATTACTTTAACGGGATTAACGACTTTACCAGATGATGTGCCCTGAATAATTAATGGGAAGTTGGCTGACTGGTGATTAGTGGTGGTTATGCTAACTGCTTGCTAATCTGAAGTGTGAATTTTTGCTGGTTCGAGTAATATATAATCGTTACAAGTCATGCAAGAAACAACACGCATATTGCATGTAAATCATGCAATCATGCTGTTGTGGTATTAGTTTTCTTAACTAAAATGGGGAGTCATCTGGTAGAAATAATTCTTTGAAATATCAATTTCTGAGAATGGGTTTGAAGAAAAAAAAGACAAAACTGAAAATGGAAGATTCAATGGGCATACTGAGATAATTAAGAAGCGAGACTCTCTAACCTGCCTGGGGTGCTAGTTCAGAATTGATGCCTAGATTTCATTACGTAAATATATTTGAATAATTTGCTATTATATAAAGTTTATTATACATTAATTCTATTAAATTAGCATGCACTCAATTACATTAAATGCACTAGATTCCAGCCAGGAATTTAAAGTATACTGGCATCTGGTGGTAAAGTAGAGGAGATACTCCAAGGCATCTAAATACCGTTTTTTTGTCCTTTCATCTTAGGTCTTTGAAAAGTCCAAATCGTTTGTGTTGGTCATGTTAGGTTTGAATTGATGGCCACCACTTTGTGAGAGATAAATTACAATTTTTTGCAATAAGTCATCATGAATGTAGTGCTTTCACTAACTGGCATTTTCTTAGTTGACCCTTGTATTTGTAATAATTATGGCTTTTACACTTACTCAAAATATTTGTTTGCAATTACAATTTGTTTATTGGCTTGACTTTCTTTTCTGTTTTAATTAATAATTTTGGTGTAACTGCTCTAACATGTCCAATTTACATTAATTGATTTTTCCTATTCTCCTTTTCTGTCAACAGGAGTATTATTAGCAGATATTTACTTAAAGTTGAAAATTGTAATATCCCATTGTGGATAGCCTGTGATGGTACTGATAAATCTAGAACTTTACTGTTATGTGGTTTCAAAGAGGAAGGTTGGTGCTCTCGGTGTTTAGTGCAATATCACGGATTATCTCCATTAACTCGTGTGGATGAAGAATTAAATGACACTACTTTACTTTTCTCAAATAAAAAACAAGTAAGTCTAACAACAAAGCAATAAAATATGATTGCGTCTTTTGGGCAAATTAAAAGAGTATGATTAGGGACTGAATTAGCATGCATTTCTTGTAATAATCTGTGAAATATGTGTACATTTATGCAGTAAAAATTCCGAAAATATGCACTAAGTTATTCTCTTTAAAGTATATTAACTCATGACACTGTTTCACATAACTTTTATGCAAGATACATCTGTCAAGCAGTTTACTGTTAAGATTCTGCTCAATGAAATTTAAGAGAAGTATCAGAATGTGGAAGAACTTCCACACGAATTCATAGCAGCCACCTTCTTGAAAAGGGAAGTTCCTTTCTTTTCCTCTACATAAATAGAAACATACAATATAAAATAAGAATTTTAAAAAATAAATGAGAAACAATAAATGTTATAATGTAAACATGCCTAAGTGCACATAAAATATGCAGGAGAAGGTTGAAGAAATTTGATGCTTATTAATAATGCAAAGGCAAAATATGCAAGAAATAAATCATAAAATCATAATTGAATAATTGGAAATTGGGTATTTTATGTGAGTATATTTTCTGACCAGATTAAAAATAAGCAATTGCATTAAAATTCAGTCCCTAGAAATGAACAATTTGAAAATATTTTATATTTCATGAATATAATGATTTTTCAATCTCTGTTAATTACTTTCAAGTGGTAAATTTTGAATTGTGAAAACGAAGATTCAGAATATGGTAATTAATCTACTCATAATCATGCTAACCTCTTTTCCTTACAATTTATTACTTACCGCTATTCCTTACATTTAATTAGTTTCCTTAATTCTTTCATAGAATAATATAATATGTACAAATTGGAAATACACTACAATTACATTTGAGATGTTTGCTATCAAAATGAGCTCATTTCATTTGCAAACATTTTACTAGCGAAACAAAAATTTTTTGTGTACATACCATTCGATATTACTCAAAAAAGCTTTCACCACAATTTAGGTGGGGATAAGCTGAATTTGATCTATCCCTTCACTAGATTATGAAAAACTCTCTAAATTTATCAAAAATAAAAAAGAAGTGAAGTTTAAAAAACAATGAAAATAACTCACTTTTTTTAGCAGAAATCTTATTTATTAGATGTATCAAAATTATTTATTATAAGATGTGTTTTTAGGTTATTATTAGTGATTCCGGACACTGTGTTTTTAGCGTCCTACAACAAAGGAGGAGCAGATCTTGCTTATTACTGCCCATGCCATTTGTTTTGGTTAAAGGGTTTGTAATGTTATAAAATATTACTCATTCATGCTACTAACCTAAAGTCAAAACCAGAAGGTACCTATTACTACAAAAAATTAATGTTGCAAAATGATACAACTATTGTTTTCATAATTTTTTGCACTGCTATTTGTATTTACTTAAGTCTGATGTTATTTGTTTGCTTCATGGCATTCTTACAAGCCTACTGAACACATTTTCAGCTTGTTATTTATGTGTTACTGACAAGTTCATGAGAAATGGGATGAAAATCAGTCTTGACAAGGTTGGAGAAAGGTTGTATTAGTACTTTTAAAACTGAGATACTATTTGCCTGAGAAATTGCAAGACTTCACAGGTCATCATGTATAATCAATAACTTGCTAAAGCTTGGATGTGAGTAATGAACTAAAAAATCATCCAGATGACCACACGCACTGACAAATGGGCAAAAATGACAAGTGCTTAATGCTTTCTCCTAAAGGAACATCACTTCGACAACTTGCTCAAGTTGTCGTCAATGTTCATGATCCTACTTTAGGTAGGTTTATTAAAAATATCAATATTTTGTTATACAAGAAAAATAAAACACATTGACCAATAGCAATAAGAAAAAAAGACTTGAATGGGCAAAAGAATTGAATCGTGTAGTGTTCTGTGATGAACAAAAGTTCAATTTAGATATTCTTCATGGATATTGTTTCTACTGGCATCGTATCAGAAAGAAAGAGGAAATGTTTTCAAAGAGGCTATAGGGAGGACAATCAGTCATGCTTTGAGGTGGGTTCAGTAGCTGAGGAACAGAATCCGTAGTGTTTCCCACTGGTCAGATATGAGCTTTAGACTATCAGAATCTATGTGGAAAAAACCTTTTGCTAGTTGCAGAGAAAATTGGTTCAGATACTTGAATATTTCAGGATAACAATACATCTATTCACAGGTCCACAAAGGAGCAGTTTTCTTATCACAGTGTGAATGCCATGAAATTGCTCGTTACGTCTCCAGACCTTACCCCGGACAACATTTGAGGAATCTTGTGTAGAAAATTTATAAAGATGAAAAGCAAAATGAGAATATTGAAGAATTAAAGACTTCTGTTCTGACAGTGTGGAGAAATTTAAAGTTGTCCACATTAGAAAAAGTTTTGGAGGATATGAAGAGTTTTCAATGTCATCTACAGAATGGGTCATTTATTGGACATTAAAATGAAGTGCTCTAATCATTTTGCAACATCCATATTCTTATTTCCAATTTTGTTGAGAAGATAAAATCTAAAAAGTGGTATATATTCAATAGAGTATTTCAGCAATTCATTTGTTGCCATGCCAAGAATAATTTTTTTATTTTATTTAAATTTAACTATTCACAATGAAAAACTTGCACAAGTTGATCTTACCATTTTGCAACACACCTTCGTGTATCAACAAAGGGCAACTACCTTTTGTTCGAATTGTATGTATGTGTTCTTTTCAAAATCTTTGTGCTGTGTATGTTTACTAAAAATGTATTATTGAAAAGAAATTATTTTCTCCTTTCATTTTTTCTTTTCAGAGAAAGGTCAATGTTCAATGTATATTTGACCTCTGTGATTATAATTTCGAAAAGACATTTGAGCTTACACAGAATGAAGTTTCATCTCGAAACGGCCAAAAAATGTTAGTGAAACTTGAGTGGCATGGTGCAAGTGTGAAGGTTCCAACCAATGGAGTGTCTTCAGTTTTAGTAAGTAATATTTAATATTATATTTATTTTACAATTTTGGTTTAAGAAAAAAATGTGTTCTACATTCATAAGTTGTTTTTATTTACTCTGTATTTACAGACCATAAGTCTACTGTTACATTGTTAATTTAATAAAGGGAAACATAGTGTAGTATTAAAAATAATATAATGAAAATAACAAAAGTATCAAGAATATTCAAATTATGCCTGGCCATATATGTGACCAATATAAACAATAACAATTCACATATAATTAACAATATATTTTTGATGCAATTCTCAAATAGACATGAATTCAGAAAGTAAAAAAGAAAACAAAACAGTATAAAACTCAATAGCAAATTAGAGCATGTGTAAAAAACCGTAGAAAATGCTTAAAAAAAATTAAAACCACCAAATAGTAGATATTTTTGGCTCAGACACAATATGGTGGACAAAATTAACTCTATAAAAAAGGTTAGGTATATTTTTTGGAAAAAAAAAGAAGAAAAAGAGTAGTTTTTGCATAATTAGCACTTGAAATTTACAAGAAAAAAATTAAAAAACTGCTCCAATTTTTTTCTTTAAATTATCTCCACATATGTAATAAGGGAAGGTTAAATATATGGTGCCAGTCTCATTTTCGGCTATAGCTCCATTTTTTCCGAAACTCTAAAAGAACGTTAACATTTGAAAACTACAAAATTGGAGAGCTATTTTGCTTTAAACAAAGTCTGTTGTAAAAAATAAGGCTTTTCAAAAAGGTCACATACAATATTTTGAAAAAATGAACTGATTTTACGTAATTAATCCCAAAAGTTACGCTATTTCTAAAAATATTTTCTGTAAACCTGCATGCAATATTTTCATTTAAATTTCTCCTCGTGTTTAGCAGTGAATGATAAATGCATAAATAAATGATAAAACTAATAGTGCTACAGAATGGCAGTAGTTCGTTTTCTATTATCTGTAGGCTGAAATAGATTTTTGGTTGTGCCTCATTATTTTCGCAGATACCTTCTTTGGTCACATTCATTTCCCTTCAGTCCTCTGATAAATATATTACTAAATTTTTTCTGTTTTCTTAAAGGTATTTGGTTTGAAGGTTTCATCAAACAAATGAATATTTTTAATAAAGTAATTCTAAGCTTCAGCTTTATGGTCTTTTTGGAAATTGTTGAAAGTTGAATTAAATTGATTTTTTTTGTAATCAGTGATATAAAGGTTTATAATTTTGTAATTCCCTTTTTTGCATTGTGTTTTAGTAAGTGTGTGATATATCTTGTTTTGCAGTCACTTTATTCACTTTGTGCCTAATTTTAAAGAACTTTGAATTACTGAAATGGAAACATTTTCTTTTCAGACAGTAGGTTTCAAAATTGGTGACAAATCTTCAGCAATTTTCTCCCTTTGGTCACAATTAAATTCACTATCAAAATATTATGAAATATTGTGCAGCCTCATTAATGACAAACAATCTATCGTTTTACCAAGAAAATGTTCAGCTGATGAAATATTGCTTGAAAATGTGACCAAGAAAATACTGGCTTTGATTAACAGTCCAGATGATGTTGTAGGCTCATTGCCTCAGGGAAGTGATTTATCACATGAGAAACTTAGAGAAAATATTCTTAGTATTCTGATTAAGCAAGTTAATGGTTGTATGCGTCCTGATTGCGATATCACAGACAAAATATGGCTTGTGTTGAATGGTAAGTTGAACTTAATATAAATATGTACATCTTGTTTATGTAATTAGCCTATAATTTTAAGTCTATATTGAAATCTAAAGAATGAAACTTAGAGAAAATATTCTTAGTATTCTGATTAAGCAAGTTAATGGTTGTATGCGTCCTGATTGCGATATCACAGACAAAATATGGCTTGTGTTGAATGGTCAGTTGAACTTAATATAAATATGTACATCTTGTTTATGTAATTAGCCTATAATTTTAAGTCTATATTGAAATCTAAAGAATGAAAATTCAAAGGGTCTGTTTTATTGTCAAGTGTACTTGTTTCTTGCTTTGTTAGCTAAGAGAGCTACGAATTCGTCAGTTTCCAGATTTAATTGACCTGCATTACAATGATTCCTTTTAGTAAAGAAAAGTATAAATCGTGTGGTGGCCATGATTTAAATCAGGAAGGTGACAAACCTGGAAAAACAGGAAATGTCAGGAGTTATTTAGGGATTTTTTAAAATTTCAATTAAAACTTCTTTTTAAAAGTATGAAAATAAAATGTGATAATTGATGCAGTCAGTGGAAGTAGGCATGTTTGCAAAATTACATTCTAAGAAAATTGCTTTAGAAGTTTTCAAATAATCTGATGTTAGATGCAGCTCATTTGTCACTTACTCTTTACTAGAACATTTTTTTACCATCAAAAATATACAACAATGCTTTGATTCTTGGAAATGTGCACTAAGTTCCAGTGATATACAGGCTGTGAGAAACTTGGAAAAACCCTTTCTACAGGAATCTTATGGTAGATTAATTAGTTTTTGATAAAGCCCTAAAGTTTGGCAAAATTTGATATCAAGGAAAAGATGTTTCTTTCTATGTGTGTGCTGACATACATTTTAGAGCTTGAGTACAAATTTGAATTGTAATTATTATGGTCATTTTTCATTTACCTGCCTTTTTTGCACCCTGGTTAAAAAAAAAAAAAAAAAAAAAAAAAAAAAAAAAAAAAAAAAAAAAAAAAAAAATCGCCCCATTATTTTAGGTAGAATAAATGTTTGAACTTGTGGTGGATTGTTATTCGTCTTGGTATTTTTCTTTTCCTGCATGAAATGCCTCGCCTGTAAATTACGTTGGGGCCTTTTTGATGCATATATGACGTATAAAGTGCTATGCAATGTATGCTACAGGATGTTTCAGTAGAATCTGGACAGTTTTCGAATTAAACTTCAGGCTGCTTTCAGTTTGTTTATTAACCATCTAGATGCTGCTAAATATAGCTGGATCATTTGTAAACAGAATTATAACTTCATCATGGCCAATCTTGTTAAGTCATTAGGGTTTTAGTGCAGGAATGGCTCTTGAATAACATGAACATTTTTTTTTTTTTTTTTTTTTCTTCTTCAGCTTTTTCCCTTTACGGGGTCGCTGTTTTTCTGGTTTTGGCGAAAGTTTTACGGCCGGATGCCCTTCCTGACGCCAACCCACGTGGGGATGATATGATATATGATGATGATAGGAGGTGAAAGGACGAACACAATACAACCATGCCCGAGGCGGGACTCGAACCCGCGACCCTTCGGTCCGAGATCGCTACGGCACTACTGCCTTAGCGATCTCGGCCACCCGGACCGGCCTTGAATAACATGAACATATTCTGGAGTAAAGACTGTTGGCCTCCCAAAAGCCCTGATTTGAACCCGCTCAATTATTTCCTGTGGAGCGTTATTGAGCAGGACTCCAAAAAGACCCTACATCCCAACATTTTAGGTCACTTAAGGCTGCTATTGAGGCATTGTTTGCACATATGGAAAAGATGATTTTGGAAAAGGCTTGTGCTTGCTTTAGGCCGAGAATAGAAGCTGTGATTAATGAAAATGGCGATTATATTAAATAGTTTTTTGTGTCAGAGATGCCTCAATAATAATATATTGTGCTTTTCAATGTAATTGCCATATATTATAATAAAAAAAGTAAATTTAAAAACTGGTATTGGTTTGTTCGGATTATGCTAAAATACCCTTTATAATCTGTTTCTCAATGACTTTTGACAGTATTTCTTTCAATAGCAACAAAGTAGACATAATAATTTTAACGTTTAGAAGTAATCAGCCATTAATGAATAATGAATCATTCATTATCATTAACGAATAATTGTATCAAAATTAAATAACTTTATAAAAATATTATAGAAATATTATAATCATGTTAATCTATGTATAAATAAAAGGGAATGTGTATAGGTCTGTTGCTAAAAGATTCAAAAACTATTCAACTGATTTTGTTGAAATTTTCACACTTACTTTGTATTATTATTGGGAGTATTAAGAGATTTGGCTGAATTTAATTAAAGGTGTGGGGGCAATGAGGTGGAATTACGCCAAACCCAGATGACCTTGCTTGACTTGAGATATATGGATATCTTTTTGAATAATCAACCCTCGCTTCGACTCAATATTGAATAAGTGCTATCTAGAAAGCTGACATTCTGAACCATTTAATAGTTAACGTGTAGTAAATCATTGAATAAATTTATTTTGAACTTCAATTGTATTTATTTAATTCACTGCAATAGCCAGCTAGGTCTGCTAGTATTAAATATTTATAAATTGTCTCAATTAACACAATGGCTTATTTTTCTTTCCTGAATATTTATTATGAAGAAATTGGTTTTTATAAACAAATACAACATTTTTTCACATTTTCTCAATTTTTCAGCCTTTTAATTGCTTTACTGAAATGAAACTATGAATATCATAGAAGAGCAAAACTTTTGTCTTAAACATTTTTGAAAGAAAATCAGCAGCCAATTTTGAGTTTGTGTCACGTCTAGAAATACCCAATTTAAAGCTCATTTACATCCAAAAACCTTTGAGATTTTGAGAAAGTTTGTTGAAGATCATTTGAAGAATTTGTATTCACAAATGCATTAAATTATGAAATACACACAAAATGAGTTCGTGACTTCACAGATATAACAGAGTTAAACTTGCAAAAAATTGTGAAACGGCTATTCTTAAACCATTTATGCCTCAACATCTCCAAAACTGTATTTACAATGTATGGTAGTTACTTCGAGATTATACCAAAACAATACATTATTCAAAATTGTATAGTGTATTTTGTATTGAAAATGCATAAAATCACATGCAACAGTAGTACTTGTAATTGTCCTAGAATAGAAAGAGTACTATTAACCAAATAACTAGGTATGTTAGGCAACTTGAAATGGGATCAACACTTATTAAAGATCTTCAAAATTTCGCTCATAAATTTTCTACAAATTGTCGAAAAGTTTCAATACAACACATTTTCTTATGATGTATTATGCGTTCTTTTGGTTGATAGATACGTACAGCATAATTATTTGGGGAGAGGTGCCTACAAAAATGCATTTAAACTTCAACAAATAATCCAGAAAGAGATCGTTAAAATAATTTTTAAACAAAGTAGCCATTATCCCTCTGAAGAATTGTTTAGGAAAAATAACATTATCTTTGTTAGAAAATATTTTCCAGGAAAATCAGTCCTATAAAAGTTTAACTGTCCACATCAAATGTATGAAAACATACAAAATGTTAAAAGAGTACCGATAATTATACTGCTGCTAGTTAACGAAGAGATTGGTGAACATATTTATAAGCAAGTTGCATATAGAGTATTCAACCTGTGAAAAGTTGAGATCTAGAGAGACCAAGTATGAACTCTAGAAGGGATAAAAGACTGTTAAGACAATGGTAACATACGCAAAACTAAATGAACAGATTTCCAAGCCTTCTGTGTCTATATCTTACGTGATCAGCTCAGCTGAATTTACTTCAAACTATCAAACTCAGATATTTAAATGCTTCTTTGACTGTTTTTTTAATTAGTTCAGCTAATGGTTGGTTAACATACTGTGTAGAAATATCTCTGCCAACTTTCATAATTTTATCTGATTGTTTTCTGTGCTACCATGTTGAAGAGCTTGCATACTTTGGGATAATAATCGTTCTTGATGTTTTCAGAGTTGATTGATGTGGAAAGTATCACTGCTTGCCTAAACAATTTGTTATCAATACTTGAAGATGGGAAATCGAAATTGCAAGTGAGTATAAGTTATGAAAACTGATTAAAGTACTGTTTATTGAATCATTTAATTGAAGTGACTGATTAAAAATGATTTCATTAGCATTTTCTCCAACTCAATCATTTTAATGGCTTTCGATAATTTTAATCAATAACTAGAACAGCACATTCCTTCTCATAATTTTGGTAATGCCTATATAATATTACAATAATATTGGTAATATTATACTGAACATTTTCACCCAACAGCATGAAGCAAATTAGAGCTCAAACAGCACTTATTTTCTCATTATTGGGAGTAGTTATGTAATATAATATTACAATATCTGGCATATTAACAATTCAGTCATCACTTGGAAAAGTCCAAATGAAGCACCTGTGGAGCATATCAGCAATTGTCTTAATAGTCAGGAATAGTAGTCGTTTCTTGTTTCTACAAAAGATACAAGCCAATAAATCTCAGTTATAGTATTTGTAGCACAGTATACAGACAAGTAAGGATAATGCCACACAAGCTTGCATTGTATGTAAGCTTCTAATTTGTAAACATGTAAGTAAGCTTCTAATTTTTGAATACCATAATCAGTTATCAAACCTTTTAACTTTCTCGCTCTTGTCATGAAGAGTACAATATGATATATTGTACTGTTGCTCAGGAGTGCCAAGAGAAAACCAGGGTCCTGAGACGGATCTATGGGGAGGTTTTCATTTAAAAAAAAATCCCTCCCCAAATTCATGAACAGAATTTATTTCTCCATGTATTAGGAATGACATCTAGTGTTAAATTTGCATGAAAAATTATTACATTTAAAAAAGTTTATTTTGAGAGGAGAGAAATTCGGAGCCTCAAGTAAGGCAGGGGCTTGGGGAAACTTGCCCCAGCTGGCCCCCTTCCTGGCTGCCCCTGCTCGTGCATCGGAAAATGGCGAACTTTCGAAGAAAAAAAACTTATTGCCAGGCTCGGAAAAAGTGCTTAAAATTGTTCGTACACAGGAAGTTACTTTCTCTAACACGTGTAGTCAGAATCCGTTTTGTGGGTTCTTGATACCGAAAAATCCATTGACTGTAAAACGTGTGCGGGTCTCTCTGTCTGCCGGCGGCGTGTTGGTCTGTCCGGTTGTCTTTCTGCCCGTGGTCAACGCTCGCGCCTAGACGGTTCATCTGTATCACAAAAGTCTGTCTGTATGTGAACCACACTAGCGGCTAAACCATTCAGCCAATTTTCTCCAAAATTGGTATTCCTCAAACGATCAGGCAGATGTGATCCGTAGAACTAGAAATCCAAGTTTTAATTTGGGGAGGTACTTTACATGAAGCCGGCGATAGTGTTCTACGAAGGCGGCCCGCTGTCGGAGAAGACGGCGCAACCCTCGCGCATTTGATGGACTTCACGCATTGACATCGTAGTTTTGTATGTAATCATAGGGTGATATATTGGATGGATTTTAGTTCTAGATGTTTAGTTTACAGGTGAAATTATCCTTTCTTGTCTGTATCATGTTCTGCAAATAATGCAAGCGGTTACAAATAATGTGATCTAGCACCACTAGTTTTGATTTGTAAAAACTCATCCCCGTTTATACTTACATTTATTCATCGTTAGGGCATACTTAATGTCAACAATTCCTATTGTATTGTCATGTTCTTCACTTTGTTATTGTTATGAATTTTTGTTACAGGCAAGTTTAAGAAAGAAAAGCCTGTTATCAAACATAATTTCTTCAGTTTTAAATGGAAATTTAGCTCTAAATAACATTTCCATGGAAAAAACCTTAGAAGTAATGGTGGAAAGTGGATTTGAGAAATTAAAATACGACTATGATTATGTTTTTAAAAAGTTAGGTGTTAATTGTTCCAATTATTTTAAAAATATATCAATTTCCGTTGCTAAAAGGTATGTTAAGTACACATTTTATTTCTCTTTTTTTCGTCATAAAGGTCAAGTTTTTGTGCTAGCTCTCCAATTTCCTTTTCTACATGCTTTTATTTAAATAGTTCTAAATAAGAGTTCAATAACAGTCACAAATATATGTATAAATAAAAGGCTATGTGCATTGCACATAGACACAAAAATTACATGACCAATTTTGCTGCAATTTTCACACTTTGTTCTCAATAGTAATGAGTGGTTTGAATTAAATCACACATGTGGGGGCATTGTTGATGATTTATAAGTTTATGTTGACTCAATCACCCCTGAACTCTACACAACCTTCTGCACAGTAACTATTAAGCGCGTCTTCACTACATGGACTTTTTCTGCCCCTGCGATTGTGTAATATCGGTTGGATTTATTACTTGAATCTCGGACAAATAAATCAAATTTCTCCCAGATAAAGCCATAGCGAACACATGCCCAAATTTGAGAGAATATTTTTTAATAAAAGTATTCTTGACAACTTCATCTAAACCAGGACCCAGAACAAACCATTACTTTGGAGAAAGTATTTCATCTATTAAAAATTTTACTCAGCTTAGAGTAAAACTTGATTGATTAACAATCATGTGACCAGTAGTGTGTGATGTGTAATACACCGCAATAGCAAAGCATTGCCGGGTCCACTAGTATTATATATAAGCCATAAATACATCATTTTTGAGAGTGCCCCTAGGAATTACGGTGCAAGAAATGGATACCTGAAACCTTTATTGCATACCTGTCTTCATGTAATACAAATTGTTGCATATAACAATTTTTATTACATAACTAGATTTTTGTTAAATTCCTGCATGGTGCAAAAAGGGACTCCAGGACTTCGTTACCCTTTTACGTTCCACGATACTGTCTACATTAAAATAAATTTAAAAAAATACCATAATCTAATTTCTTTGTATTATAATCTTTGTTAGTTTCAAAAGTGGGCTAAGATTATGGATAAATATACAAACCACGTCAAGAATCTTGGTAATTTTCGAAATTCTTTCCCAACACTGAGCTTCTTTTCCTGAGCAGATTTGCATTATGAATGAAGATGAACTATTATGCAATTTATAATATAGCAATAAAGTTGTGCCACCTGTAGATTACACTGGGAATTGCTGAGTTTTTCTCTCACTTATTCTTGTTATCCGTCTTCTTTCATTTTTCTATTTACTCTATTTCTCTTTATTCTTCTTCTCTATTTTGAATTGCCCTTTCTCTGCTTTAGTGTTAGTGATATCAAATATTCCCATCACAGGTGAAACACTAATATGTAATTTTTTTTATGTTTTAGCCTTGATGCTGTAGAACATAATATCAATATTTTGGCTCAAATTCATGTTGCATTGGATTTCATTTTGAGAGTACAATATTTTTTTGATAGTAGAGAACACGATCTCAATGCATTTGCCCAAGCCATTTTTAAGGAGAGTTGTAAAACAGTTACATCCTTAAAAAATTTGCAGTGTAATCCCCACGTGTCTTTGGAAGTTCCTGTTGAGTTTGAGTGTGTTGTTGACCAACTGCCAAGGTTAGTGTCTTGATTGATTAGCATATTGAAAGAGGCTGTTCAGTTCCTGCGAGCTGTTCCTCCCCACCTCCATTGACTGGGTGCCATACTGTACATTACCTTGACATATCTCTTTCTGCCCCTGTGCGTATCTGGGTCTTGATAAGATTTTTTGGTCACTACACTATAAACTTTACAATCTAGAATATGTTACAGCTTAAGTCCGAATAGAGTTAATTTATGAATTAGTTTCTACCAAAATAGGTGCATAAAGCCCAAGTAGGAACAGCTTTGAAGCATTCTTTGGACTGTACCCAGATAAAGCGCACATTAGCCAATATACGGTAGATAAAGCACATGACGTGCAATAGCACATGTATTAAGGGATCAGATGCTGGTGGGAAGTTTCTAAAGCTAGTGAGAAAGATGCCTTGTAGTTTCGACTTCCACTGTATCGGTTGAAAGTTTATATTTTCATGAAACCAACTAACCTAAGCTTATCTTACCTAACCTTAGTTGATCCTTTGCTTCATGCTTCTGGGATGGTGACAAAGTTCATAAAGATTCCCTTTGAAGCGAGTCGCTGCACACACTGTACCCAGAAAAGGGATAGTGGCTATTTGGTACCTGAAATGGCTCCGACACCATTCTATATGCGGTGCAAGTCGCTGAAAATAAATGTCTGGCTGGGATGAAAAATGCCACGACTTGCTCCAGGACCAGATAAGATCAAAGTTAGCCCCATATCTTCAGGGGCCAAAATTGAAATATTGATCCTACTGTACACCCAAATTTTGTACAGTGGATTTGTGTTGTCTGGGCGAAAAGCTAATTGCACCATCCTTATGCTGAAAAGAAGGTAAGGATAATCGTTCAACTACCGCCCTGTCACAATTGGTTCTCTTATCTCAGATTCTTTTGGCGCATTATGGACCAACGCATTCGATCCATGGTAGTTCTATCCACACACAAAAAAGGCGGTATCCCCAAACCTGGCAGTTTTGCTAAAGTTCAAATATTTCGCGAAGCAGTTTTTAACGTGAAAAAAACAGAGTGGTGTCGGTGCTGTGCTAAATATATCCAAAGTATTCGACACAGTTCCTCAACCGGGCCCATTCGTGGGCCCTGCCCAGAAAAAGGGCTCCGACACCTGTTGCAATTTTGTAATAGACGCTTACGCTGACGTTTTCACGATCATTTAACACACTGGGAAAGACATTGAGGTGCCTATTTGTAGAGGAATGAAACATGCGGACCCCTTGTCCACATTCCTTTTTAATCTCATTATGGAATGCGTGCTTGAGAAATTGGAAAACAAATAAAGATACTCGGACAGGAGTGTGTATGTGTTAGCAGTAACTGACGATCTGGCGACGTTAGCAAAATATGCCTCAGGAGCGCTTGGTTGATTTTGTGGTGGAATAACACGAGGCACTCAGAATGACATTAACCATCGCGAAGTGTTCATCATTTCAAATTACAACTTAAATAATCATGGTTCATTCAGGTCCACCATCTGGATAGATTGTGGGGAAAATTCTTCTGGTCAGTAATGAACCTAACCGAACATACGTGAGAGTGAAGTACTCCATTTCTAATGGCTTCATATCAGCAGCATCCATCTCGAATTTTATGGAAGCAGTGACAAGCTTCGTAAGGCCCATTTTAAGCCCACTCGGAAGTTGGCATTACTTCACAGGTCTACTTAAATACATAATGCCACATTGCCTCTACCAACTGGTTTTGTTGATGCTCAGGGCAGCCAAACTGTTGCTACATCTGCATACGAGTACCGCAGTTATCATATTCTACTTTGGCAATTAGAACTACTTTGGACCGGGATTGTTGCGGCTCGCTTAAATCTTTTTTTAGGGTAGCACTGAAGCTAGGTGTACGATTAGAAAAATCTGGATATATTTGCAGGTGGCTGAGCCAAAGTTTCTTCCAGTGGACAAAAACCGCCAAGCTAGAGCATTGAGGCTCAACTGGCTCTTTACTGAACAAGATAAAAGGGTATAAATGTGAAGAAATGCGCCGATGACGAGGTAGCCTCCTGGGAGAGCTGGGATCCCAAGGGAAAGCGACAAAGACGCATACTATCAGTCCGATTGGAAATGCCATTTTGATATCTTATTTTCTGAAACCTGTTTTTTTATCACGGCACTCCAATTGAGATCGAATACCCAGAGGATATATACTGCAGGAAATGCAATATAACCATAGAAACCATGAACCACATCCTGGGTCAGTGCACTTTTACTAAGCCAGCAAACCGGGAGAGGTGACTCAGAAGATCAACTGATCTCTGATCGGGAAGTCCAAGGTTCGAATCCCTACGGTGGCAAGATTTTCAACACTAGCTACACAGCTAAGACGAGTTGTCGCTGACTAGAGCAATATTCTAGTGGCCGGCTCCTCTGATCGGTAGTTTTTTGTGGTCTGTCCGAAAGCCGGAGCAGTGCCCTAACAAACGGACCACAGACCGCACATGATCTTTCCTTCCCACTGCGTGTCCTATCTTACCCCCTTACTTACACGTACACTGATATGCACTACTACCACACATGCTGGGAGCTTAGAGTTTGTCCTGACTGGGGCGGTGCCCCGCTGGTGTCATATGGCTGATTGGGGAAACCTCCGCTAGTTGACGACAGGGCGGCGCCGGCTCTCGCCATCCAGCAGGGAAAAAACACCGCCACCTCCTGAGCAAACACCATGCACCATTCTTACGGGACTAACAAACTTAGTTGACGCGCCCGGAATAAGTAATCAAAAACAGAAAACGCTAATCCCGTGAGCTACAATTGGCGGCAGCGGCTAGCGATAGCTTCAAGCGATATGTTGCGATGCCGCGCGTGGTGCCCTAAGTAGGCGACAGGAAGCAGCGACAGCCGCCGCGTCGCGTGGTAACCTAACCTCATTCACTTCTATTGGGATACTATCTAATATATTGTGATGTACTGTGAAATATAATTAGCAACTGAAAAGTTCAATGAAAATATAATTTAACATAATTTAATAAAGAATTAAATTCATAAAATTATTTTCAGCGCATCCGCCACTTCCTTCCACAATTCACCACACAAATCTATTGTGGTGTTCAATCTCTTGTCCTATAATTTCCCCTTTTATTTTCACTTCAATTAAATATTACGTTATGCCTGTCTTTGAAATGGGAAATTAAAGACCAAAACAACGAAACTATAGAAGCGACACAGCGAGAAGCGGCGACTGGTAGCGACAAGATTCAAACACGTTAGAATCTCGGACGCCGCCGCATGTAGCACTTTCGTCGCTTCGCCGTGGATGTCGCTGGCGCAGGATGGGCAGTTAAGCTTCTGAGTGTTTGAAATTTGTCGCGTGTCGCTGTCGCAAGATGTAGCTCACGCAGGGCACGGCCTAAGCCAGACACAATAAAGCTACAAAGATCAAGAACTGAATACTAGAAGGGAAGATGCTCCGAAACCACTCTTATACGGAACAACATTCAAATGTCTCTGGATTCTGGAGTCAAACCGCTGTGGATGCTGGCGGTCGTAAGTTACTTAACGTGTAATCAGCTATGCTAATTGGAGCGTCTGAGTACTCCTGTGTGAAGACCACAATGTAAGAACCGTGTTCTGCTGGCGGTGGCGCGGATGGGTGTCTGCGTTGCTGGAGTGCGCCCCCACGCATCTTTTGTAAATACCTCCATGTAAACTAATGCTTTGCCAGCAGACACGCCTCTCGGAAGGTCTGCTGGATGGCTCCGTGTGAAGGGACTCTCCTCACGTCAAACTCGTGCTCATGCAACACTTCCCAGATTCTCCATTTAGCTACTTCATATTATCGTTTCATATCATACGTAAATATCTATAGTAAAAGATATTTTCCTTTTAGGGACCCTTTCCAAATATACGTCTAGGTTGTTGGCATCTACAGTATTTCAGTATACAGCATTAGTACAACAGTATAGTAAAACAATACTAGTTCAGTTTAACGCCCCCTCCCAATCCTACACCCAGAGGTGACAGTCTAATTAACTTGACTGTCTTGACAATAAGGTAGTTGAATAACAGCCCTTTATAATGAGAAATTCCAGGCCTTCCGTAGAGTCGCATTATGACCGTTCTCCTAAGGCCCATGGCAGCCGGCTATGGTGCTGGTGGTATTCTGGGTGAGCGGTGTCGGGGACCTGTGACATACCTGGCACCTGCGTATCACCGTGTGCAGCTTTCTCCATCCTTGGCCACCAGACTACCAACGTTCTACCGACTTTTTGAACGTTTTTCCTTGATAGATTGCAAGTAGCACCCTGAGCATTCTCTGTCGGGAGAAACAGAAGGCTCGTGTATTCATTTCTTAATGTGTGCTATTCTCTTTGCTTCCATGTCATGTGGTACTTTCGCTTTTATCACTGACCTCGCTTACCCGTAAGCTTGCCATGCATAGGGATCCCTGTCGGAGGAATCGGTGATCGTGGGTTCTGCAGGTTTATAATTTACTTTCCGGGCGCTACTCTCCAAATATAGTTCTCAGGAATAAGTTATTACTTTTTTTAAATATTTGCCATGCCTCCATTCTTTTGCTTTCGCCTCGGCGCCTTCTATTATAGACGGACGGCAGTCGGGATCTAATCACTCCCGGTCAATCGGCTCGGGCATGGAATTCCCTCAAGGTTCATGTCAGATTTCCCTGATTAACCCACGCGAGGGGTTTATAGAAAGTTAAAAATGATTGAATAAAGAAAAAGATACCATTACTGGAAGCTGGACAAATAAGGCTTGTCGTTACAACATTGAGTGCTGTCTTGAGCTTGGCCACAGTAGATGTCCAGTGGAATGCACCCTTTTTTGGCAGTTGGAGAATGCTGGAGTAAGCAGTTCATCCTTTCTACAGATACTACATCCCCTCAGCAAAAATAAATTCATATGCAGCCAGTGTAGTGTTGGAACGATGATTGTTGAATTTGTTTAGTGTGTCCTTAAAAAATCGTATATTTTTTACCATATTCTTTTTTCGAATTGTAGAGTGAAAATAATATTACATTTTGCCTAATATGCATTAATTTTGTGCATCCACAGCTACTTCTCATCTTTAAAGATGGAAACCTCCTCTATAAATGAGGAAGATTGTGACTATTCAGTACTTTTTCTATCATCTCAATCCCTGTTTCCTCCTGCATTAATGCAATTTGAGGGAGGTAAGTAAATTACAAGTAACTTGGGTACAATAAAGTTTCAGATCGTTTTGAAATTAAAAAATAATAAAGTGCTTCTATAAACAGCCAACTCAAATTTTATTATTAAGGAACAAACGGGAAAGGTGTTCAGAAAATAAAATGTTAATATGAAATGCAAAAATAAATGTGCTACAATTTGTGTTAAATTTCATTTTCGAACAGTACTCCGCACACTGCTCGACAACAACAAATAAATTTTAAAAAGTGATGTTCCTTAAAGCAACAATGAAAAGAAAATCTTCAAAAATCTTCTTTCTTTTATAAGTAAACAATATACCCTCATCCAATAGAAATGGAAGAAAAGTTCCGTTTGCTATTGACACTAATGTTCTTTGCAAAAAAGAAACAAGTAGTAAAATTTCAAAAGTTTCAAATTGGTTTTGTAATAGCAAATTAATAGATAAATGCATTTTTTTAATTTCAAAGCGGCAATCGCATACATAATTAAAAATCAGTAATATGCTATTGACAGATGTTAAGGCATCAGACATTCTTAGACTCAATTCAGTCAAATCTCAAATGGAATATTCATATAACTGAGTGAAACACCAAATTAAGTTCATTATGTTACGCATTCCGAATTCTTTCAAATTCTGTCAGCTTTTATGCAGCTCATTGCGTGTATTTTGCAAATATACATTCCTGACAGAGATAAGGCATAATATGTAGAAGCTCAACCAATAGAAACCACACTTTTTAGTTTGCAGAAAAATAATGGAATAACAAGCAACTGTCATCCATGTGATTCCAGCAAGCCTCTCTTCATTGAGCTTGGTATCTTACCAATGTCGTGGCTTTTTATTTAAAGATTTTTAATTTTTGGCAAAACTCGCTTAAAAGTGGAAATGTATTTTGTTGCTTAAAGTTGGAAATGTATCAGGTGTCAGTATTAATGGCGCACTACAAGAAATCCACGTATAGCATATTACTTTACCACGCATTGCCTGATAATATTAAACAATTTAAATCGATGCATAAATTGAAGTTCAAACTAAAATATTTGAGCATAACTGTTTCTATACAATTAGAGATGATAGTGACCATCAAAAGGAAAAATTATATTTACTTTAACAATTATAAAAATGTGTTAGTGTATTTGTACTGTGAAATTTTAAAAATAATCATTATGCCTGTTACAATTGTACATCAGTCTCAGTGTCAGTGACCTCCCATCTCGATCAAGTTTTCATCCTATTTCCGTGCTCCACTGAGCAAATGCCAAGATGGCCTCTGATGCTCTTCTGGGGGAAAATGAGCTTCACTATGCACACATGTTTTGGCTCTCCTTTTGCTAGATGTGATAAGAGTTGATCCGGGGCTGTGAGTTACCATTTTATTAGCAATATTAAAAGCTCACCTGTAGAGTGTTTACTGTTTCCAATGAGTTTTGTACAACTCAGAAGCAAATATGTCTAGTTTTCAAAAGTTAAGCCCCCTTTGTTGTAATCTTTATTCGTCATTCAACAATTTATGTTTAAAAGGTGGGGAAGAGATTCTGGAGCACAAGAAAACTTTTGTAGATTGTACTTGTCCTCTGTATGTCATATAGTGTTCTTTGACAATTGTTTCACAAAATAAATCAAACCTTTCAGGGTGAAAACAGTAGCTGCTTCTACCCTATATCCAATTAGTGGCATTATTAAGAAAAAAGAAGGCATAAGGAATGTAAAATCAGGTGGCTGATATTCATCGTAAATTATTAGAGTGATTCAATATAGGTGTAAAGATCACTGTGTAAAACATAATATACAAAGTAAATTTTTAATATCAATCATGTTTTTGTTTCAGAGAAAGAAGCTGATGCAACGTACATGGAACAACAATATCATGTATACAAACTATCAAGTTATTGTGATTACATTGGTAAACAGTAGATTAAAGAATTTGTATTCAAATAATAAATGCAGTCTACTTATTGTTTCTCTATAATTTCCTCTATTGAGAGAATCTGTATTTTCATCGCACCACCTAAATGCTTGTTTTTGATTTCCTAAATGACAAACGTCAATTAGATGACCTATCATTTTTGTATTACACAACATCGCTATGTTTTAAAATTTGAATGCGAGCACATTCTGAAATACAATAATCAATTCTGTATCTCCCAAGCATATGAATAGCCTCAGTATTTTGAATATGCAGTTTGTAAGTTAGCGTCAATTGTTTTCTTCATACCTTTTGTTGGCATAGTGCTAAATGCACTTTATTAGATTATATAAACTCCATTTTGCTGTATTATTGAGATTGTTAAAAAAATATACAAATGCAATTTTTTTGTAGAAGTAATTCCATGTCAAATCGCACAAATTGAAGAAAAAAATAATCTTGATGTCTTATATTTTTAAACTTTCTTTTTGTGAAGAGTGTAAGGAAAAATGTGATACATGTTTTTTTCATTTTTTTAAAGATAGTATTTCGAGGTGATATTAATTTTCAAAACTTCTGAAGAAATGCTCGTTTTAGCTAATGTCAATAATTTTAAATTTGTATTGTAATTGTGACAAATTTAATATTTCTTCCGTAACCCGACAGTTAAAAAATTTGAGAAAAACAACATTGTATTCTTTGAAATGTGCAGTAAGCAAGTGGCTTCAAATTTGGCGCCTTGTTTTTTAATAGGGCATTTTTGATGTTCTTTGAAGGCGTTTCAGAGGTAAGGACCATACATTTCAAACAGCGCTTCGAAGATAGTCATAATTTTTCTCAAATAGCGGCGTGAATTTCTTCTCTGATGACCAAATACTCATTTCTTTACTACAAAGTTCCTTGACGTAGATAGTCAGCTACTTTCAGATAGTTAGAAGCGTCACCAAAAGATCGCATCAGCTCCTGGGCAGCTCCTCCTTTTGAAACATGTGGAGCATTGTCAAGGGTTTGAGAATTCATCATTTCCAACGAGCTCGCATTGTCATAAGAAGCAAGGTGCAGAAAGCTTAGTATAAATGTTTTGAACGCCTTCAAAGTTCGATTCAGGGTGTGCCAGACACTGGATGCAGTTGTAACATGAAGTAAAAACGACGAAATTCGTAAAGAAAGGTTTACTTTCGTTTGGACAGAGGTAACTGGGACATGTATATATTTGAAATAGTGGTCTTCACAAAGAAAATTCTCATGGAAAACAAAGACACTTTTACTTCAAATTCTGATGTACACAACTACAACACCCGTCAAAAGGATAACCTACATGTTCCCCACTCTGAAACTACACTTTATCAAAAAAGTACCCTAATAGAGGGCATTACACTTTTCAACAAACTAGGCAATGATATCAAAGACATAAACACAATTCATACATTTAAAAGTAAATTGAAAGCTTTCCTGTGTAACAACATGTTCTACAGTGTAAAGGAATTTTCAAATTACATTTCCCTTAAAAAATATAAATAAATAAGAATTTCTTATCCCATTAGACTTTCTGTTTCATGTAAACTGTTTAGAGCTGAAGCAAAGAAAAAAGAACTGGCATATCGCATCCTGTGAAAAAAAAACTGGTCAAAACTTGCCTCCTCACCATTTCAAGTTTTAAATATAGAATGTACTACTATTGTTAAATTTGATGTAGTTGCAAACATAATTGATATGTATTGTTCCAATATTATTATTATTAATGTAATTATTATTAATATAATTATTATTAATATAATTATTATAAGTAGTAGCATTAAAATAACATCTTGAAATGTTAATTATTAGCAGATAATTTATCTACTGTATAATATCTTAATCTAACTAACAAGTATTGTATTTCTAGGCCAATGACCCCATCTCAATCAGGTTTTGTTCAGTTTCCCTGGTCCTTTGAGCAAATGCTGAGATGGCGCCCTGTTTGCTCCTGAACAGTAATGTAACTTCGCTCTCTCCACCCAAGGCATCATATTGACTCATACACGATTGTAATTGTATGTGAGTCAATAAATATTATTATTATTATAATTCAATACTCGTTAATTCTTTCTCCAAGTAACAATCTTTGTCAATTGTGTGTCGTCTCTTTTACAGAACACTCTTGTCTGACAAAAAACTTCTGATAGGAGATGCGATGTTTCGTTGCTGCTTCTACTAATTGCTCTCCCAACTTTTTCTTCGAGTATTTCGCAGCCTCAACAGTAATAGTTAATGAAACTGATATTTCTTTTTCAGTTTACAGAGAATATCGTTTATTGACTATTTCACAAAGAAACGAAACTTTCTTTATGCCTTCTATTTTTTTTTAAATTCATTGTGCAATAGGCCTCTTTCTTCGTAGTATTCAGCTTTTCTAGCGGAAACAAGCGCGAATACGCCGTACCTCCTCTTACCCTGACAAACTCGATGAAGCCATCGTCCCCACCAGTAGCGTGGCTGTAGTTTACCCTACACAATCGTCGAGGGGTGAAGATGGCAGTGCAGTTTTTCTTCCACCTTCAAAAGCAGTCTTTTGCCCGCCAGCGACGGGACCGATCAGCACGAAACCTGTCCGGGCGCAGGGGGCGTGCGAGACAGTTCACGCGCGAGGTTGGCACCAGCTTATTGACACGCGCGTGTACTGCGAATGACGAAGAGCCGGTTCCTTCGGCGCGGCGCGCATAGCGCACCGGGCACTGAAGATGCCCACTCGGTTTAAGAAACACGACAGTCGAGGCCGTCTGATTCAACCCCATATTAACTTGCTCTGCCCGTCACAGTATGTCCCTTATGTGATAAAATATCAATGGCGAAAACATGCAGCCTACACCGTCGCACCATTATTGCCCACGTATGGCAGATGTCTGGTGTGGCGGAGCACTTGCGGTATAGCTGACATTACTTTCGTTGCCCCCGAACCTGTACATGCGAACGGAGATCAACATCTCCCCCCTCCCGAGGCGATCACGGTAGCATGCGCTCACCTGCGGCGCACTTTTATGTATGTGAAAGCGTGGAGAGTGCATTTTAGATACCATGAACTACGCTATAGATGCGCGGCAGAAGATGCCCACAGAATAGTGTCCGATATTGCCCCAAACAGGAACAAGCGCTTTTACGGAGGTGTCGCGGTGTTCCAGAGACCGGCTACCAACCCCTCTCAACCAGAACTCATCCCTACTACCGTAAGCACTGATCGTACCCTTAACTACATCCCTCCCCTACAAGGCATTGACGCCGACAAACCAAAAAAGAATGCCCTTCAGAAGAAGGGCAAGCCAAAATCAAAACCCGCCCCCATACCCATTAAAATTACAAGCCCAACCCCTGCCCCCGCTATCGCTTTTGGAACAATTACTAGTGACGGAATGTGCGGAGGTGGGATTCGAGTACAACGCTCGTGGCGCGGGGTCAAAGAAACAGAACCAAAAGAGGGCCGAGAAAGCTCTCGCAGCATTAGATTCGGGGTGATCACCCCCTCCCCCCCACTGCTTGCATTGCCCCCTTCCCACTTGGTGGTACCACCTCGCTTCAAATGAGGCGGGAACCACGGATCTCTCGCTGGCTTGAAGCTTACCTGCGGCGAAGAAAACGCGTATG
Organism: Gryllus longicercus; assembly: GCA_038098605.1. Taxonomy (NCBI): domain Eukaryota; kingdom Metazoa; phylum Arthropoda; class Insecta; order Orthoptera; family Gryllidae; genus Gryllus; species Gryllus longicercus. The sequence continues at coordinate 3,098 of JAZDUA010000436.1, read as the reverse complement.
CCAACAGAGGCGCGGCAGCTGAAAACGGGCGACAGAAGCGGCGAAAGTTACTTGCGAGCTCTCCGACCAATTCTCGGACAAACACTACACTTTTTGTCGGCGCGGTGTTTCCACCACACTGTAAATGCAATCTCGGCAGAGCTAGTTGACCTTTATAACGGGGTCGCGGAACTCCTGCTTCTGGTTAGGGCGAATAGGTCTTCGTACCTGGAGGATGTGGTGATGTCTCCCATAACCGTGCAAGCTACGTGAGTCACGGAAGATAGTCTCCTTGTACTTGGAGGATTCAGGTCTGAAATTGTCGACAAGTGGCCAAGCCCCTGTAAGTCCAGAAATATGCAACACATTGTACGCGTCTGTAAGGCGGGATGCCGACTTCGGCTACGCCCAGGCGCCGACCAGTGCCCGGCTACAGCCAATGGCCGCATTTCGCAAACTGCTCCTGCCGGGCGCCGCACGATGCCATGGATGGTACTGGACGCGGCCGCCGCTCATGGCGGATAATTACCGCGATATTAATTCCCAGGTCCTCACTGGGGAGGACATAACGGGCGACAGGCAGCGCCAATCTTTTGTTAAGTGCAACTGTACTCCCTAGCGAATTGAAAGAATAAAAGTTTCGGATACGGCACCACTAACTGCGCAGTACTATCGGAAATCCCCCCCCCCCCCAAAGACAGAGAGAGCAAATTGAGTCAGAAGAAAGTTAAAAGTTTCCGCAACATAGATCCACTCGCATCCCTGAAAACATTCTAGAAGAAGGAGAAGTCACACTAATAACAGCATCCGAAACCCTTCTAAATTAGCATACTCATCAAGAGTCGCGCGCAAGCTCAGCACAACTTTGGCAAATGAGACGGAAGGCGTGCGACCCAAAGAAGTCAGTTTTGCTGTTACCATAGAAGGGCCCGAGAGGCAGACCCTAAATTGCATCGAAGCGAGCAACATCAGAGAGCCTCTGAATTATATCGAGACTGAGAAGTAGAACATTACTCGAGACATTTTAAGTTGCACTGAGGTGTGTGACGCCGAGGAGCGGTAAGAGTTTCAATTCATCATAGGTAATAGCATGAGTGCTGTGAAAATTGTCGATAAACTTGTCGAGGAGGGGATTTATCTGAAAACTTTATACTAAATACTACCAAATACTAAAAATAGTTGAAAGCATATATTCAAGTCAGATGCTATGTTATAGTACATACACTGTTTATTGGAATTCGACATACCTATCGATGTATAACGCCTCCTAAAATAGATGAGTCACAGTTTATGATTGGCCAGTGACTAGAGCGCTAAGGAAAATTGGATAGAAAAGGCGATAAACTTTTTGAGGTACACCGACCTGATTGGGGCATTTTGTATGTATAGTTACACATGATTGGTTTTAATTTCACGAGTGGAATAGTCATTATAATTATTATAGCAACCTATTTATTTTTATGATTAATTTTTAATCTTCAGACTTTCGCAGATGTTTTGGCCATTGAGTCTTCTCGTATAAAAGAAAAACTGACCGACACTTGATTCTCCTCATAAAGCTCAATATTTAGGCAATAATTACGGAATCATTAAATCAATGTGTCTTGCATCCTGACCGTGAGCGTGGCGCAGCATAAAGTGGAAGGGCCGTGAGGAGACGTGGGTGGGACCGCTTCACGCTGCTCAGTCCCTGAATGAACGACGGGAGATGAGCGTTTCATCCTGAGGCACGAAAGAACGTGAGGTTGCGCGGCAGCTGTAAGGGGGACGCCTACTGTTGCGCCTCAGGTCAGTGACCTACTCATGTGACACCGCCCTTCGAATAGACGGCCCGGTCACCCGGGAACGGCTTTCTGGAACCTTCGGAGAAGGGAATCACCAAATTCACTGTTCGTCAATTAGAATGAGAGCGTCAAGTTAAAGAGAGACCAAATAATTTTTTTCTTCAATTAAAATTTAATGTCATAAAGAAATAATTGTAAAAAAGCGAAGGGACAGTCAGATCTACGGGTCAAAGAGTGCTAGCTTATACGAAATCATTTTTAATCGCGTGAATGTGTACGTAAATGCGAAACAAATTCAATAAACTTTCTGTGCTTGCTATTTGGCAGCATTTTTCCATTCACACGTGCATTTGACATTTAAGAAAATAAGTTATGCATTCTATCCCAGAGCTGCGCCGACCGAGCGGGAACCTAGAATCTCAAGTCTCTCTAGTAAAAGAAAACGGGTAAGTCATTAAAATTCGGACGTTACCTGAACTACCACGCTAGGTTTGCGTTCTGGCGCCCACGTCTATATAGTTGTTTGATATATCTGACACCCAACGTGTATTAAACCGCCCACAAAGATGATTAGAGGCCAGAGACTAGTGGCGGTACATCACAGCGTGTGTAGTTGTAAAGTTTGTTTTGTAGAAGAAATAGCCACTGTTCTTGTCAGCCGAAGTATTTACAAGTTCGAACCTATCACGCCTCGTTTTTTTAGGTGTTTTTTTTAGTGGTAGCTTAGTAGAAGGGAGGGTGCCACATACAGTAAAACTTGTTCAATGCGGATCTTCAAGGGATTGTATTTTTTCGTATTAGATAAGATACCGCATTATGCAGAGTAATATTGTAGAATGTATGTTTGTCAGGACCGCGATTTGTTCACATTAGACAGATTTTCATTATACAAGTTCCGCATTGAACAAGTTTTACCGTAGTAATATTACGTAATACTACTTGGGCACCCGGGAGGTGACACAAGCCCCCACCTCTCCCCCAGCCAATTACCCATATTAAATTGATACAGAATGACACAGACTTTCTCGTACTAGTTAGGTTCCTAATCTCTTTAGTCTGGGCGAGCTTCAAGGTTTTGGTTCTGTTACTTTAGTAATTTTCGAAAATTCAGAGTTAACTGTAAGAATCGGATCTATGGCATCTTTACAAGTGTATTTCACACCATATTCTTACAATTGTTTTGAAAATGTCCGTCCGTCTGTTGTCTGTCAACACCACTAGTGCCTAAACTATGCGTAGGATGTTTTCCAAACTGAAAAATATAGGGTCTATCTGGACTCATTTAAAGCTCTGAGGTTTTGAATAACATTCTTTAATTTTTGGACGTATGAAGCC